>JAVHZZ010000004.1:14113263-14785763 GCA_036250195.1 Mixophyes australis
ATACGGGACGGCTGCATATGTCCTGTATTCTTCATTACAGAAGATACTTCCCCTGCCCTCTCCCTGTAGGAGTCCCGCAGGGCTCTGTCCTCGGCCCTCTTCTCTTCTCGTTCTACACTTCCTCCCTTGGTGCTCTCATCTCCTCCTTCGGTCTTCAATATCACCTGTATGCTGACGACATTCAACTCTACACCTCTTCTGATCTTTCTTCTACCCTCCTCTCTCGTATATCTGACTGCCTCTCCGCCATCTCCTCCTGGATGTCCGAGCGTTTTCTTAAAATCAATATCTCCAAGACGGAACTCATTGTCTTTCCTCCGCCCAAACTCCCATCCCACCACGACCTCTCTAATGTCGTCAACAACACCACCATCTCCTCTGTCAGCCAACTCCGCTGCCTGGGTGTCACCCTCGACTCCTCTCTGTCAGTTTGGTATTCTGGACTCTTGGGGGAGTGATAGTAACTGGTGTGAAGTAGGCACACTGGTAATGTCAGTTCTATACCCAGACAGCGAATAGACAACAGATGCAGGATAAGGTACAATTAGCGATTTAATGATGCTTGAATGATCACAGAAAGTCTTGGTAATGAAGCACAAGGAACATAGGAACAGGGTGAGCAGTACCACCAGCAATGCAGTAGGAGTGCATACAATATAGCAGTATAATCAGTGTATTCAAATATAGCAATAGCAGGAACAGTCCAGCAACAAAGTGGAGATGGTAATGCAGCAGGTATATGAGACCACAATGAGGCAGCACGATACAGGAGGTACAAGTAACAGTCCAGCAACAAAGTGGAGTGGGTAAGAGCAAGCAGCTCAGATGATACGACCTGTAATAACCACTGAACCACCGAGACAAATGTGGAGTAGATGATCTTGAGTGGTGCAGTCCATGGAGATGTAGTTTGAGCAGTATAGCCTTTGAACAGCCCACAGCAGAGGTAAGTGCAGTCTAAGCAGTATAGCCTTTGAACAGCAACACAGCAGAGGTACTGACGATCCAGGTGAGCAGTATAGCCTTTGAACAGCAACACAGCAGAGGTAAGTGCAGTTTGAGCAGTATAGCCTTTGAACAGCAACACAGCAGAGGTACTGACGATCCAGGTGAGCAGTATAGCCTTTGAACAGCAACACAGCAGAGGCACTGACGATCCAGGTGAGAGCACACAGAATAGGTAGGAACCTAAACAGCCAGGTTACTTGATGAACAGGCCCAGAGGAATGGGAGGAGGTGCCTTTTCAAGTTTAGAGCCAGAACCTGAGACCAATAGGAATCTTGCCAGCAACAGACAGGTGTTCAGTCTGCACATGTGCAGATCAGACTAAGGGTTTGAGGGCTGCTAATGAGGCACAGGTGAGTGTCTTAGTCTTTGTTTATGGAAGCCGAATATGCGCCGTGTGACACTCTCTCTCTTTTGCCCCCCATATTCATGCCCTTGCCCAAGCCTGTCGTTTCCAACTACGCAACATCGCCCGCATCCGTCCCTTTCTCTCTCAGGATGCCACTAAGACTATCATCCACGCACTCATCATCTCCCGCCTGGATTACTGCAACCTCCTCCTCACCGGCCTCCCCCACTCCCATCTCTCCCCCCTCCGCTCTATACTCAATGCGGCCGCGAGACTCATCTTCCTCTCATGCCGCTCCTCCTCGGCCTCCCCTCTTTGCCTTGCCTTACACTGGCTCCCCTTCCCCTACAGAATCCTTTTCAAACTCCTCACCACCACTTACAAGGCTCTCTCCAACTCTACTGCCCCTTATATCTCTAACCTCCTCTCCATTCACACTCCCGCCCGCTCCCTGCGCTCGGCCAACGATCGACGCCTCTCCTCAACTCTTATCACCTCTTCCCACTCCAGAATCCAAGACTTTTCCCGCGCTGCCCCCCTTCTCTGGAACGACCTCCCTTGTTCCATCCGTCTCTCTCCTACTCTGTGCTCCTTCAAACGTGCGCTGAAAACCCACCTCTTCCTCAAAGCATACCAACCATCCACATAACCCCGCCACCCGCTCTCAACTCGCTCTCCCCCTTACCTTTCTGGCTCCCCCTGTGCCTGTTCTGTTCTCCCTCCCTTAGGATGTAAGCTCACTTGAGCAGGGCCCTCTTCCCTCATGTCTCCCTACCTGTTCTTCTGCTCCGTTTTTTTGCATCAGCCTGCCTGGAGTTTCTGAAGTATTGGTATTTTTGTTTATTGTTTTGTACTGTTTCACCCTGTATAGTCGACTGTTTTGTACTGTGTACAGCGCCGCGGAAACCTTGTGGCGCCTAACAAATAAAGGATAATGAATAATAAATAAATACTTCACTGTAACCTGTGAATTAACCAACGTTCCTGGTTACGTCTAACCTACTGTGCCACACAGCTGCCTACCCGGTACCTACCCAAGGTTCAAAATCACCCAGGAAAATATCCAAAATAATCTCGAACAATAGTTGGGGTACATAGGGGCTTCTCACTGCCCGTACTCACCTCCTTTGCCTCTGGTGCATCAGGAGGGAGTGTTTTTTCCACAGAGGGAGAGTTAACTGGTTTGGGAAAACCAGTGCTATTTCCTGGGTGCAACTCTGTTGGAACCTCGGTTGCAGTACCCAGGTTTACATCAAGCTGCAGGGAGGTTACAGTATCACTCCAACTCTCTTCCTGCCAATGTAACATCGCTTCTGGCCCGGTGGTGACAATATGCTGAGCCTCCTCTGTTACTAATACTTCTCCTATGGACGTACTGACCTCCTCCTGGAAATCTTCCACGGTCTCTGACAAGGTGGCTTCTTCCCGAAATGACAGAAGCGTTTGCAAGTGACAACTCCTGATGTCCACATGATCAGGGCAAGTGTTCCCAGCTGTGCGGTGCAGAAGGTTACGTTAAACCCCGTATCCTCACAGTGTGGATTCATCATTCTTCTCACATTCCATTGACACCTGTTCAAGACCTCGGCCCATAGCTTCTGTCAACAGGTTATCCCAATAGGTTATGGGCCCAGCACCTCACATGTTAAAATGGAGACACAACTTAGAATAGAAAGAGATCTCAAGTATAGCAAAGTCCTTTATTTGACTAGAAGTAAAATGTATACTCCAAGTGTGAGCATGGGATTTATAACATTGAGAGGCTCAGAGAATTATTCCAGGTGGAAATTTGCAATGGAGATGCGTGAAAAATTGTGTAAGGTCACAACTGACCCAGGTGACAATCCTAATCTTGATGATGTGGATAGGGACCATTGGAACCATTGGCTTAGCTGTAGAACAGTACGTTTATTCAATCAGTAAAGGGAAAGCATCAGCAAAAGACATGTGGGTTTCCGTGCAGACAGCATATGAAGATAAAGGTCTCATGAGAAGGATAAACCTGAGGCACACTTTGTACGGTGCCAAGTGGAGTGGGTGTAAGGACATGAATGAATACATTGATTAAATGTTATCTGTTTCACAGCAGTTAATGTCCATCGAGGCTCAAGTGGACAATGAAGAGGTCACCATGCCAATGTTACAGAACTTGGCCCCTGAATTCGATGTCCTTGTAGTGGCATTGAAGTCATGTGCTACCAACTTAACTACAGAGGTCGTGAGGGCGGAGCTGGTACAATGCCAGGAGCGGACCTGTGGGCACTAAACCTGAAACAACTGCTTTGCTCACTAAGGACACTTAGAAGGCCAAATTACCAGGGCTTTATTTATCACAAAATGGGCGAAAAGGCATCGGAGTGCAGACTGAAAGTGCAAAATGTAACCGTGTTAAAAACAACGAGCAGCCTTATATGTGACGGACAGCCACATAAAGGACTGTTAGTACATGGACTCTGGAGTCATCAGACACTTCAGTTGTAACAAGCACTGGTTTACTACACTAAGTGAGTGTGATCCTATCACAGTCAGAGGGATCGGAGACAAGATCCTGACAGCAACTGAAGTCGGGACAATTACAGTCCCAACTGTGATTACAAACATTGAAGAAGTTTTGTTCGTACCAGATTTAGGAATTTAGGATCGCCGAAAGTGGTCTCGGAAATAACATTTACAAAGCAGAATTCGCAGAGGGCAAGTGCACCATGCAAAATAAAAGAGGGACTGTAATAGCGACAGCTACCTGTTGCCAGCGACTCTATCATCATCATCATAATCATCACCATTTATTTATATAGCGCCACTAATTCCACAGCGCTGTACAGAGAACTCACTCACATCTGTCTCTGCCCCATTGGAGCTTACAGTCTAAATTCCCTAACATACACACACTAGGGTCAATTTAGATAGCAGCCAATTAACCTACCAATATGTTTTTGGAGTGTGGGAGGAAACCGGAGCACCCGGAGCAATCACAGGGAGAACATACAAACTCCACACAGATAAGGCCATGGTCGGGAATCGAACTCATGACCCCAGTGCTGTGAGGCAGAAGTGCTAACCACTAAGCCACCGTGGAGGAGTGCTATCGATGCTACTTCTGACACAAGTCAGACCATGGAACTGTTGCCCAAGCGATTAGGATATCTTGGATACGATAATCTGGAGAAACCTCTGAATGTGATGGTAACAGTAATGGTGGTGATAAATCCTGATAAACCAATATGTGGCAGTTGCATCAAAGGTAAAATGATCAGACAACCCTTCCGGAAGTCAGCGACAAGAACTGAGTGCCATTAGCGTTGGTGCTTGCGGATGTATGTCCTCCAATGCAGACTGAGATTATTAGTGGTTACCACTACTTTATGATTCTGATTGATGATTACACGAGCATGACACAAGTATATTTCCTTAGAGCAAAAAGCAAAGTTATACACAAGGTCAAAGAATAGAAAACTCTGGTGAAGACTTAAACGGGTCATAAGTTAAAAGTATTGAGATAACAGTAGAAAATATCTGAATAAGAACTTTGTTAACTTTCCTAAAAATCATGGAGTCCAACATCAGTTGACTATGTCGCACACGCACGAACAGAATGGCGTAAGTGAGCAAGCAAATCATATGATAGTTGACCGAGCATGTAGAGTACTAAGTGATGCTGATCTAGAAAATACATTTTTGGCTGAAACTGGACAAACAGCGGTTTACCTGAAAAACTATGCACCCACTGTTGCAGTGAAAGGCAAAACACCAATTGAAGACTGGTCTGGAAGAAAGACTAATTTAAGCCATTTTAGGGTGTTTGGATGTAAAGCATATGTACACATTCCTAAATAGAGAAGTCATTAATTGGACTTTAAGTCACAAGAATGTGTTTTAATTGGATATTGTCTTAAGAATAAAGACTACAGGCTTCGGGACGTTTTAATCAAAAAACTTGTTAAATCCAGAGACGTCATATTCCACCTAGTGGAGAAAAAGTGAAGTACGAGAAAAGGTACTGATACTTGACATACCAGTATTATGAAATGTGTCTGAGTCAGAGAGAATAAATATCAACAAGCAGCAGGAGACAAGAATTTCTACACAGAGCAATAAGGGAAAACTGAATATACCAACATTGTGTTTTTAGAGCCACAGAATTTGCAAGAACATTAATACAGTGATGAGTGGGAATACTGAAAATCAGCTGTAGATAAAGAAATGACGTCCTTGGATGAAAACAAAATCTGGGGGTAAATGTATCAATCTGCGGGTTCTTCAACACCCGCGTGTTCAGCCTCTTCCGCGATTAAATATCAAGCGGCCGGGCATTGTAAAGGGCTAACTTCCCTTTACAATGCAGCGCCGCTTGAAATTTTATCGCGGAAGAGGCTGAACACGCGGGTGTTGAAGAACCCGCAGATTGATACATTTACCCCCTGGGCTTTTGTCAACAGGCCCAGCCACCGGAAAACAGATAAAAACAAATGACTTTTCTGTAAAATGCTAGATACAGAGGGATCGATTGTCCGTTACAAGGCTCGTCTTGCTGCAAAGGGATTTACTCAATGATCCCCAATTGATTACGGGGAAATCTTCTCACCCGTGGCAAGGTACAGTACACTTTTTTAGTCATGGTCATTTCTACATTTTGACTCTGCTTTCCTAAATGGGGAATTAGTTGAGGAATTCAATATGGAGCCCCCTGAGAATATTTCTGGAGGGAAAAATGTGTTTATTAAAAGAATCTCTGTACGACTTGAAACAAAGTGGCCGGTGTTGGTACTTTAAACGTGACACTATGTTGATTGACATGGACTGAAACTGACCACTGTATATACCACAAGATGATAGATAGATAGCCTTACATCATTGTTGTATACGTGGATGCCTTTTTGCCTCCAGGCCAGAGAAATCACATAGACAGTGTAAAAAGTCTGTTGGGAAAAAAATTCAGAATGAAAGACTGAGGCCCTGCACATCACCTGTTGGGAATAAAAAATTAGCAAAACCTGAGTGCTGAGGCTGTCACCATTGAACAACAAAATTACCAGTTTGGATTAGCAGGCGCAGCTGTTAGCTGGGCAAGTAGAAAGTAGCCTACGGTGGCTCTTTCCAGCACTGAAGCGGAGTATATGGCTTTGACAGAAGCAGCCAAAGAAGCCCTTTGGATTAAGGAGACTGCGTGACCTAGATGAGACCATCAACATCAAAATACAATAACAGAGGTGCCATTGACTTGTCAGCAAGTACCAAGTATCATGGCAGGTCTATGAACATTGCAATTAGACATCACTTCATATGAGAAAAAGTCAGTCAGCGTGAGCTATGTTGAAAGTCAGCTGATAAAAGGACTTGCTTCACAAGTGTTGATCACATGTCATGAAGAATGTGGTCTGAAATGTTATGACAATTGTTTCTGACATTATTTAGTGTGTTAACCCCCTGTTTTCGGTTTCAGGTGAACTATATGAATGGGTTTTTTTTCAGGCTAATACATGAGGTTTTTCTTGCAACTGGAGAAATTGCTAGGTGAGGGAGGGTGTTGGGAGAGGAGCGCTACACTCCGTCTCCGATCTGCCCCCAGTGGTTTAGTGGGTGGAAGTGGGAGACCACCAGGTTCCGTCCATGCTGCGCTACCTCACATGCCAGGCTTTTCTTCTGTTACCGCCTCCCTCAGTATATCAGGGCAAACAGCGTATGTGCTGCGTAGGGGGACAGTATAATGCATCGTGATATGAGCCTGTGTATGCGTCTGACAGGGGATGTGCAGTGTAAAGTGCCCACGTGTCTGCCATATAAATAGAAGATGTACTAGACAGAGGTGTAGTACACAGATGCCTCACTGAGACTGTATATAGCTAATACAAGTTGTGCCTGTGTTCCACAAGATGCACTGCATACTGCTGTGTGCGGGACGGCTGTTTACCTGCCTAGGTACATATGTCCTGTATCCTTCATTACAGAAGAGACTTCACTGTATTCTGTGAATAAAACAACGTTCCTGGTTACGTTTATAAATGTGTGGACTCATCACCCTTCTCACATTCTGCTAACACCTATTCAAGATCTCGGCCCATAGCTTCTGCCAATAAGTTATCCCAATAATAAGTGTATTGGGGCAGCATGGTGGCTAAGTGGTTAGCACTTCTGACTCAAAGCACTGGGGTCATGAGCTCAATCCCGACCATGGCCTTATCTGTGAGGAGTTTGTATGTTCTTCCTGTGTTTGTGTGGGTTTCCTCTGGGTGCTCCAGTTTCCTCCCACACTCCAAAAACATACTGATAGGTTAATTAAGCCCCAATGGGGCAGGGACCAATGTGAGTGAGTTCTCTGTACAGCGCTGCAGAATCAGTGGCGCTATATAAATAGATAATTATGATGATATTGCACATTCTCTGTTCTGGCTGGCCAGGTAGCTAAAACAGGATGCAGCTTGAGCAATCTCACCTCTCACCACTGCCTCCACTGTGGAAGTTTTTTTGGCTGCTTTTTTGCAAATCAAAATAACGACAGCAATTTCTAAAGTGGTTATTTGAAAACCATTGTTTTTTTCAGAAGTTTTACCTAAAATGATTGAAAACCGCTAATAAAATTGCTGACTATAGTTACTGTGTAGGTGCACTAATTGCCCACTGGAGGGAGCTCTACAGTAGCTATGTGAGTGTGGCTCCTTACAGACTATCCTATTCATGCAGAAACAAATGCAGACCCACCCATCAACTCAAAATGGAAGCCCCTAGTAGGAGGAATGAGACACCTGTAACACTGAAACCAGCAGACTGTCAGAATGTTGCTGTAGGACAGAAGTAGAAAATTGTGCCAGATAGGAGAATGCAAGTGTCAGGGAAATAGTGGCAACAAGGCAACTTTATGAAGAAAAGGAGGACACATCTAATATTTCTGTAGCCCCATCGCCTCAGTGCACCTGGAGGGGAGAGGGGTCCTCTCATCGTTTCCTGGTTTCCCAAAGAAGTGCCTCCACCCGTGTCGTTCGCTCTCTTCAGGTTGTGGGTCCTAGCAGGGACCACCGACTCTTAAGCAGGGTAATATACTCGACTCAGTAGAAGAGTAATATGAGTCATAGTGACTCTGAAGAACGTTAAACCAGTCACTACACTATTATTATGTGGTGTATAACACACTCCGTTCTGGGGTAACAGGAGAATCATGACACACAAAGAAATACTTCCCCTTGAACTAGTGTAGATAGGTGCAATGGAAAAGATTCGGAGTTGGGAAACTAGCACTGCTATATGTATAGGATAATGGGTAAGGATGAGGGGTGGAGTAGTCCCGCAATGTAGGGCAATGCAAAGTTGTACCTTTGTCATAGAGACTGTCCAGCAGGCAAAGGTGCCCTGAGTGTGGTGCGGTGTCAGGCAGGTTACACTGACTAAAGAAACAAAGGCTTGTAATAATCTGGTCCTTCTCCTCCTAAGACTAGATCTACAATAATAGGTGGGGAAGAAGAAACAGCAACAGAATTCAGGCACAATGGTGAAGACAGGACGAGTAGCAGACAAATGGAGCATGTCTGGACTCTCCCTGGATCATGGGCTGGGTGTGAACACTCTTTGTTCCTCTGGGCTGATACCTGGCATTCTCATTTCCTCTGAGATGGTACTGGGCTCTCTCTTATCTTCTGAACTGCTACCAGGTTACTGCTATACCCGACTACAAACACACCGAAAACATACACCCCAACATAAACAAAACGAATGCAAACTCCTCAACAGTGTTGTAATTCTGACACATTGAAAAACAGACCTTCAAGAAGTTCGACCAATCAACATTCCGTCTGTGAAGAATGTCGTCACTTTAAAGTGCAGCACTGTCACTCGTGATATGAAGGTAGTAATTTAAATAGGCACCGCCGGCACAATGGTTGGATCATCGAAGACTGTATGTGGTAGCTTGAGCTGCAATGTCTAGGGCTGAAGTGAGTGTTTTGTTGTAGAAAGAGGCAGCCTGATTAGGGCAGTACAATGCAGATATGAAGAATATAGTTGTTTTAGTGAAGATTAGAAGTGAATTGGGTTAAGAGTACTTAGGTGTCACTGTATATGTGTGGATTTGGGTGCAGAGGGAAGGGCATGAAGATGAGGCTGAAGGAAAGGAGGTTGTGGTCAGAGAGTGCTAATACTAAGTTGGTGAAACTAGAGATAGAGCAGTAGGGGGAAACGACATGGTCAAGGGAGTGTCCGTCACAGTGGGTTGGAGATGAGGTCTACTGGAATAGACCAAAGAAGGAAGAAAGTGAAAGAGATTTAGTCACAGCAGAGACAGTGGGATTATCTATGGGAATGTTGGAATCACCTAGTATGAGTGTAGGCAGGTAAAAGGATAGGGAATAAGTGAGCCAAGCAGCAAAATTGACAAGAAACTGGACCCGGGAGGCGATAAATGACAGCAACATGAATATGGAGAGGATATAATAGACAGTTAGTGTGGACTTCAAATGAAGTGAAGGAGAGTGAGGGTTCAGACTGTAGAACTTGGAAGCTGCAACTTGGATAAAGTAGAATGCCTACTCCACCACCTTCTCTGTTTCTGGGTCTGGGGTATGGCTGAGGGAGAGTCCCTCATAGAATAGAGTTGCAGGGGATGTAGTAGTAGTAGTAGTAGTAAGGGATATAGAAGTCCTTCTCATCTCCTACTCTCTCCAAGTGCTTGACAAACTCTCTGCCTATCTCTAGAGTCTCCAGCACACAGTAGTTACACTCACTGTGTGTTTCCTACCCTCCAACAGGCTCAACAGCCATGCATGTACTTTGTCTCTTTGGCTCCTCAAGATATGGCAGTCTACCAGAAAATGGCCACACCTTCTTCCTCTGTCACTCTCCCTCTTTTTCTTTCCTATGTTCTAGCACCTGCTGTCCCAAATTGGACAGGCTCTGATACCACATCCTGTGTCCCCTTACCTAAGGCATGCTGGGAACTGTAGTTTTTGGCACTTGAGGCTGCATTGGATGGCCCCTTACTGCTGGTAACTCCTCCTCCCCATTCAATCAAACCCCTGGACTTCCATCCTCGGTCGGAGGATTACATTTCTTA
This sequence comes from Mixophyes australis, assembly GCA_036250195.1. Classification (NCBI taxonomy): domain Eukaryota; kingdom Metazoa; phylum Chordata; class Amphibia; order Anura; family Limnodynastidae; genus Mixophyes; species Mixophyes australis. Next base: position 14,123,656 of record JAVHZZ010000004.1, read on the forward strand.
TATCTGCCATCTTGTTTTCCAGGATGATGAATGACAATATAAAGTGGGTGGAAAAATGCAGGAGGAGGCAGGGCTGGCATTACTGGGGGAAATTGCTTAGAGCACCCACTTACTATTTCTTCATCCCCCCCCCCCCCCCCCGATGCAAATTACACTGCACAAGTGGCTTCCTTCCCTGTACTATTAGCCAATCAGCATGCCGGGAGCTGGATGAGCACTTGCCACAGAAATATGCCGTTAGGATTGTGGCAGACAATAGCTGTTGGGGAACAAGTTTCAACATTATGTGCCAGGCACTGATTGGAAGTAAGTGCTGGGACTTATAGTTTCAATGTAGTTTTAGAGCCACAGGTTAACTCCAAGTCTACAGTGAATGTTTGCTACAGGAATAAGGAACCGCATTGTATTCTAGCCCTCAGAATCTGGGTCTACATTGTATGTTAGCTACTAGAATCGGTGATTAATTTTGTATTGTAGTTATTAGAGCTGGGGTCTACATTGTAAACTAGCCATTAGAATGGGGGGCTGTGTTGTATACTAGCCACCAAAACTGAGGTCTGCATTATACAGTAGACACTAGCCATCAGAACTGAGGTCTTAATTCTATAGTAGACACTAGTCATCAGTGTCTACTATAGCTGTACTGTACACCAGCCATTAGAACTGGGGTCTACATTGTATAGTAGTTACTAGTTTGATGGTCTGTATTGGATGACATCAGAACAGGGGTATAATTTGTATACTAGCTAATAAAATGGGGGTATATTGTGCACTACAAATCAGAACTGGAGTCTTTATTGTATATTAGCCACTTGGATGGGGGGGCGTGATGTAAACTAGCCATCATAACTGTGGTATACATTGTATTCTAGCGACTAGAAAGGGAGACTGCATTGTACACTAAACCTCAGAACTGGGGGTCTATATTGTGTTAGCCACTTGAATGGAGGACTGTGGTTTACACTAGTTATCATAATTGAGGTCTACATTGTATACTAGGTACTAGAATGGGAGACTGTATTGTATCACAGTAACAAGTCTTTCTTCCCAGCACTTCAGGGCCACCTCCTCTCCACCAAACCAAACTCCAAGAATCTTGATGACGTCTGACTCGAGGGGAATGTGAAGGGGAATGCAGAGCAGGATGACAGATGTCATTTCACAAAGAGCATCTCTGACTTTCTGCAGTTGACCTTTGCCCCTGAAGCTCTGCAGAAGTGCTCACAGGTCTGTACAAGTGCTGTCACTGAACACTGGTAAGAGCAGAAGACAGTGACGTCATTCATGTAGAGCGAGCACTTGGCCTCTTGTCTGTCTGGACCCGGTGCAGTGATGCCTCTTATCTCTGGATTCTGTATGATGCATATCACAAAGAGCTCTAGACATCAAACAAAAAAGAGAGGTGCAGCCTTGTCTGACCCCAGACATGACAGAAAAAGGGGTCAGTCTTCCAGCCGTTCACCAACACTGAGCTGAAATTGTCAAGGTACATCAGGTTAACAAATGAGCAATACATTTCTACCAAATCAAATCTGCGCAAAGCCCTACTCATAAGCTCACGAGAAACAGGATAAAAGGCCTTCTGTTCAAGACTGACCAGGGCCACTTGTGCATGGCGATCTTTGATGTAATGAACCGTGTCCCTCAGTAGCGCAAGACTATTTGCAATCCTGCAACCGGGATTGCTGCAAGTCTGATCTGGATGAACAATCTGCTCAATGACAACCCTTAGCCTATTGGCTAGTACCTTGGCAAGGATCTTGTAGTCCACATTCAGGAGAGAGATGGGATGCCGATTTTTGAGGTCACATCTCTCCCCCTTGCGCTTATACAGGATTGTAAGTATTCCCTCCCTCAGAGTAGGAGGCAATCTGCTCTCCACCACCATTTCTTCGTACAGCTCTAGCAGGTCCGGGCCAATGAGGTTCCACAGTGCTACATAGAGCTCTGCTTGGAGACTGTCACTGCCCAGGGTCCTATCCGATCTAAAAGATCTAGTGGGAGAGAGCAGTTCCCCCAACACCAGGGGGGCGTCCATGGCCTCTTTACCTGCAGGATCAAAAGTATTAGTGATATTTGTCGGTATCCATGTTCTTAGGGAAATAGAGGTTGCTGTAGTAGTCTGTGACTACTCCTATAATGCCCTTTTCCCCTCTCTGGGAATGCCGGTCTCATCTCGTAGCTCAGTCAGGGGCGTGTGGCCAGAGTTTTCTGAAAAAGAAAGAGAGACATTTCTCACCCTTCTCCAGATTCTCTACCTTGGAACGGAAGATGATGCGTCTGGATTGTTCCTCAAAGTGCCTTTTCATGCCCCCCTTGGTCTCCACCAGATCATCCTTCACATTACAGCCACAATGTTTGAGATCCAGCAGGGACTGCAGTCGTCTTTGCAGCCTCCTGAAGGTTCTCTTCCTCTCACACGCGTTTTGTCAACCTTTAGCCTGAAAGAAACTGTGAATCTTGACCTTAATATATTCCCACCAGTTAGACATGCAATGAAAATAGCATTTGTAATTTTTCCACGTGATGTAGGCATCCTTCAGCTCTTTCAACACATCCTCCCTCTCCAGCAGAGCACAATTCAATTTCCAGGTGCCTGCGCCAGGAGGAAAGCCGTGGCCCAGAACCCTTCAAAGAGAATAGCCCTGTGGTCAGAGGAGAAGCAGGGAATCATGACATGCCTGTTCTGCCTTACTGCTCTCGAGGAAAACACAAAGTCAATCCGGGAATGCACCAAGCCATCAGGGCACCTCCAATTAACAGAGCAAGCCCCCATGGATCCCACTGCATCCTGCAAGGATGCTTCAACTACCTGCAGCAACCTAGAATTAACATCTAGCATAGCAGTGCTGCTAGCACTACGTCCCCTTCCACTATAGGACACTTAATATCCCCGGCCATCACTACCGCCCTGGTGGTCATGAGCTGGGACCGCAGGGTGTGGTAAAACTCCAAACGCTCATTCTTACAAGGGGATGCATACACACAGATTAGTCTGATAGGCTCATCCACCCAAGAGCCATCTATGATAAGCAATCTGTCACAGACAAATTCATAGTATGCCACATAGTTGTGCCCCCACCCCTCCTCCGTTCCATAACAAAACCTGGGAGTTGCCTCACTAAAGCCAAAATGTTTCGCCCATCATCGGCTACTTTAGTGAGGCAGCTGCGGAGATCCAGCGAGCTACACCGTGCCAGACAGAAGTGGTCGGCGTGCCACGTCTGGCACGCCTGCCATGCTCTGTATCATTGCAAGAACTCACTGATGTATTTGTACCCTTGGCATCTACACAACACTGTTACTCTCTAATACCAGGAAATGTCTGTAATTAGTTGGATAGTCAGAATATGTCTGTATATACTCATAGCTTTAATACTAACTCTAGCTTTCCCAGACCAAAGAAAACATCTTGAAATCTCTTCTCAGCATTACTACAGGTGCCACATGGGGAAGGCACTGAGGGGACAACGCTGCTTAGTCAATATAACTCCCGTGGACCACAGACCACATACACACATCAAGAAAATACCAACAGGTGTATAAGTTGTAGCACTAAACAACAACAAAATTTCATATTAATACCTGTCCACTATGAGCACAATCACAATGCTTGTATAGGTCAAACAATATTTCACATGTTCTTATAATACATAGTGCCGATGTATGTATAATGCAAGACATAAAAACAATATTATACACAAGTTATACCTAAGTTGTCGATAACCCTTTACTGTCCATCATGAATTAGGAGAGAGATTAAAAATCTATTTTCCGTGTAAGAGTTCGTTAGATCTGGACTATTTTTTCCTGTTATTGACAAAATTGCTAAAACTATGGCATAGCTAGAATTCTCCTGTAGTGGGTGCCCAGCCTCAGGTGATGGCAGCTACATTCCTGCTGTCTCACATTACTTCCTCCAAACTAGTTGTTTTATTATGCACGGCCTTCATCTGAGTATTATGTGATATCTGTATGTTTGTTTTATTCACATATATATATATGTATTTTTCGTTTTTCTTTTTCTTGTTGTTCTGTTTGTAAAAATTTTGTTGAAAATAAAAAATACACTGGATTTAATAAAAAAAAATTATGAATTGGATTGATAACAGATTGATAAAATATTTTTTGGGGGGGGTATTTTTTTTTTTACTAACTCAATTTAGATTAAAATCTTGCAAGACTGGATCCTACAGAAGAAGAGCGGAGTTGGTAAGTATGAATGTTTTTTTTTTATTTTTTAATAACACTTTGTGGTAGGAAAAGGGGACGGCTGCTGTGTGTGGACTGTGAGGTCTGTGCATACTATTACTATGTTACTGCTGTACTACGACTGGGCATATTAGCTGCAAATATCAAAGTCTGGGACAGTTTATGGGCAGCACGGTGGCTCAGTGGTTAGCACTTCTGCCTTACAGCACTGGGGTCATGAGTTCAATTTCCGACCATGGCCTTATCTGTGAGCAGTTTGTATGTTCTCCCCGTGTTTGCGTGGGTTTCCTCCGGGTGCTCCGGTTTCCTCCCATAATCCAAAAACATACTGGTAGGTTAATTGGCTGCTAACAAATTGACCCTAGTATGTGTGTGTGTGTGTGTGTTACGGGATTTAGACTGTGAGCTCCAATAGGACAGGGACTGATGTGTTCTCTGTACAGCGCTGCGGAATTAGTGGCGCTATATATGATGATGATGATGATGATGGGACTGTCCCGACTGTCTGATTTTACGGGTTTCCCAACCTGTGCTACTTTTGTCATTGTTCTTCTTCCCACCAACATAGAGAGGCCCAACCCCCATGCTATAGCTTTTGTATAATACCAGCCATTTAAAATGCACACAAGATGATGTAATGAGGGGCAGCATGTCACCCCAACTATTCCTCACCCCTGTCCTGTCCTTTATTACATATCCGTGGGTAACCACCGCTTGTATAACTCAGCCACAACTAGTATTGCAAATCTCCGCCATGTTCAGGATCATTTGTCTCCCTTTAGGGTTGGCTTGAAGTTTGGCGAACAAGAGGTCATTGTCGGAGATGTTATTTTAGTTAATTTTATTTTTTTAGTGTAAAGAAAACAGATTAGGCTCTGAGGGGAGGGAACTTCCGACTGGTCCGGAACACAGCTAAACTGGTTGGGGCAGATTCTGACATTTATAGATTAGATTGCAACAGGTCACAGTCAGTGACAACTGAACAAGAGAAAGGTGAGTGCAGGAGATGAAGCGGGGGGATAATGTGTGAGTGTCAGACTTCAGGGCCATTCACGAAAACGTGCTCATTCGTCTGTAAACTGTTTCTTTAAAGCCAATGGTTTCTGAAGTCGTAAATATTCGTAGATGCTGCAAATGACTTTTTCTGAATTTGGTGACACCAAAGTTGAAAAGTTAATATTGTAAAATCTGATCTATCTACTGATGTCAGTTAATCCCATTTTTCAGAATACTTTGTCATTTCATCTGTAATAGTCTTAAAAATGGCATTGGATGCTTGTGAATATGGCATTAAAGTAGGATTTGTTCTACCTCTACTTGTGTGATCTCAGCGACGCTGAATCCCAATGGCAAGTATTTGTCGTAGGTCTTATATGAACTTCAGTGCTGTGATCCCGTATGAGTTTGTGAAGGACACTGACTGTGATATGGAGCAGACAGCACGATTGTAAGGTCATGTGTAAGTTATGTCAGATAAAATGCACGATATTTAGGATAACTGAGCGAGGTTCTACAAAAAGATTAATTATTGATCATTAATTGATACATTTTTATAGAATTGGCTGCTGTTTAAGTACAACAAACAAAGCACATTGCTTCTCCATGAAGATTGTGGCTTCACCTACTCAGGATTGTGAAGAATGCTTCTTTCTTAGTAGAAGATGTCAGAGCAATCAATTTATAAAAAAAAAAAGTCTGTTTTAATGATAATAAACTAAATATTTGATAACCTTTTTGCACTTAAGTCTTCTTGACTGTATTGCTACAGAATGTGACATTATGGAAAAGGTTTAATCTACCAGCAAAAGTTCCCAAACCAAACACGAAGAGAAGCCGCTCTTACACGTTAGAATGTGCTGTGGATCTTTTACACCTGTTTCATCAAGTTTTCATTTCTATAGAATAACCCCCATGAGGTCTGATTTACAAAGCGACGTTAGGTGACTGCGTGCACCCCGTGGTATAATATGTTGACTATCTTCTTATTTTAAGAACACTTCTGCATTGTTGAAAGTCATAGAAGTGTGTGAATGGCGAGACGTTTACGGGTGGGTTGTGATTGGGAATGTAGCACGAAGAGAATTTTTGGATCTGGGTCCCACATTACGGACAGCTCACAAAGATTTTACCTGTAACCTTATACTGTTTATTTGGGCACATAAATTTTTGACATCTTTTTAACTGTGCGGGACGGCAATGGGGACGATTTTTGAACCCAGTTTTGCTAACTTATTTATGAGTAGTTTAGAAAAGAAATGTATCTATACTAATAATATATACTCTGAGGACATCATACTATATAAAGGTAAAGTATATAACTGATAAAATAATTGTGTGGAAAAGGACAATTGAAGCCTTTTCAGGTTTTATGCAACTTATTGAGAATAATTATTTTAATCTTACATTCACAAAGAATATTAATGAAAATATAGGATCTACATCTTTAGATCTGATATTAGACGGGAAATTGAATGCACTAAGTACTAGGGATTATATAAAACCAGGAAATACAAGTAAATATAAAACTGGAGTAGTTGCATAACTAATACTTAACGTTATTACCGATGCAACTGTTATTATTATTATTATCGTTTATTTATATGGTGCCACAAGAGGTCTGCAGCGCCCTACGTGACATTTACAGAAGTATACAATAGACAGCAACAATCCATAACACTACATAATATATGAAAAACATAATTGAACAAAAACATCTACTTTATAACAGATTACACAGATAATCTGGTAATGCAGATCATGATATTTACGGGACAGTGAGTGAGGGTGATGGTAATTACCAGCGTGACGTAGGTCTGAGCTCCGGTAAACAGGGCTAGGGAAGCAGGACTAGGTGTACAGGGGGTGATGGAATATTAGAAGGAGAACATGAGGACAGAGGGCCCTGCTCCTGAGAGTTTACATCCTACAGGGAAGGGGAGACACAAATAGGGTGGTACTGACTGGGGGAGTTGGGGTGGAAGCCGGGACAAGGGAGTTAGGAAAAGGCTGATAGGCTTGAATAAAGAAAAAATTAATTTTTAAGGGCACGCTTGAAGCCTTTGAGAGTAGAGCCTAAACTGATGGAGCATGGGAGATCGTTCCACAGCTGGGGAGCAGCACGGGTAAAGTCCTGGAGACGGGAGTGGGAAGAGTTGATCAGTGTGGGACAGGATGGACCTCCTATACAACCCTGTCATGGTGCTGGGGACTGGCTGGGCTTACCTTGCCACCGTCCCCTTTCTTTATCCCAAATAGGTGCTTGCTGCTGCCACCACTAAGCTCCTTCACCAGCACCTAGATCCGATTCCTTCTGTGTAACTCTCGCTGCTAGTGCACCCCCTCACCGGGCACCTGGCTTGTACCCCTGACCTCTTCCTTCGGATCAGGGTTGCTGTGGATGGTTCCCCCTGGCCTATCACACTGGCCAGAGCTGCAGGTAGCAGGCAAAGCATTGGCACTGGATGCTGGGTTCCAACCTCAGAACAGCTGGATAACTGATTGGATGAGGTCTAATCTGTAGGTCACAACAGTAGTCGTCAAAGCAGGATCTTGAAGCAGTGATGTTTTATTAGCTCAAGTGTTCTAATAAGGACAGTAACATACACTAGTTTACTAGTGATCTCCAGAAGTACAGATGGTATAATACATTACATAGTAAAACAGTGATGTTTGAAGGAGAGGGAGTAGTCGAGGATGACCCCTAGGCAGAGGACTTCAGGGACAGATAAAAGGATAGTCAACAAAACTCAATAAATATAACACACTCCAGAGGAGTATTGTAATACAAGAGAAAAAAAATTGAAAGAGTGAATTCTATTTATAATGAAAGAAGAATTTGGAATATTTGGAAGAATCGCTGGAACATTTTATTCCCGTGTCCAGTATTTCCTGAAAAGCCGGATATCACCTTCACAGAGGCCAGAGATCTGAAATATCTTATCACCCCCAGGGTGACTAGTCCTATACCTGGGACTGAAAGGAACATACTTGTGAGACAGACCGAGGGGTTAAACACTGTAATATATGTGAGCTTGCTAGAGGTAATACAGAATGCATTACAAGCTCCAGCAAAGTTATCACATTTCAGACTACACATTCAATGAATGAAGCACCCAACATCAGGAACAAGTGGGTGTATTAAAAAGAAGGTGGACACCCATGGGTTATGTGGACATTTCATTTTACACCATTGTTCAGATCCTGCGTTCTTAAAATGTACAAGAATTGAACATGTTATGATTTACAAAAGGAATAATAACATTTAGAAAAGGTCTGGATATACCAATTGAACATTGTCCTTCCTTAGGATATAAATGATGCTTATGAAATTGACACTTTTATTTGGCTTATCCTTAAAACTGGATTACTTCTTTTTTTAACATTTGTTTAGAGATTTCCTATGAGACCTCTCAGGTTAATATGGTTGTTGTTTAGTGTGTTTTTATCATGCGTGTATGTATTTAGATGTACCAGGTTTCCAGCATTTTAATAACTTGTCTCTTAATAGGTTTAATAATTTGCTTTAAATATTTCATTTGTTTTAACACTGTAATGTATTAATGTGTCTCTCAGTACATTATCATTATTGCTGCCTCTTCATTTATTTTATACTTCCAGGATTAGTACCAATATTTTCTATGCACATAGTCAATTGTTCACTATTTTCCTGGAATGGAAGAGAGACTCCCGAATTTTTGGGAGCTCTCCTGGACACCCGGGAGAGCTGGGCAGCCTCCCGCACCCTGCCCTCTTTGCTGAGTAGATGGGGGCAGGGCTAATGCTGCCATCCTGGTCCAGCCCCCTGCTATAATAGGCCGGAGTATTCCCGAACTCCCAGGAGAGCAGGGCAGCCTCCCGCATCCTGACCACTGCAGTTAAGTGGTGGGGACGGGACTTATGATGCAATTCATGTGTCATCATAGCCCCGCCCCCTGCCTTTATAGGCTATAATTGATTATGTATGTTTAGGGGGCTTGGCCAAATTATCCCATTTGCCGAGACCCGCTCCCTCATGCCCACCTCCCCCGGATGCCTACCTGCCAAAGCTGGCAAGTATGATGTATTGTGCTGTGGGAGGGGGTATGTATTGTGTAAAGGGAGGGGGCATGTATTGTGAAGAGGGAGGTGGGCATCTGCATTTTTCCATTTAAAATGTTCCTAATACGCTGCTATAGTCGAGTCTTGGCCCCCCGGGCTAAAATTTGCCAGCCCTCCCTTGACAGAGTGTATCCGTCATAACCCAGTATTATCTTCTAACCAGCACAATCCAGTAACAGAGTGTATCCGACATGACCCAGTAACAGTGTATCCGACAGGACTTAGTAACAAAGTGTATGCAACATCACCCAGTAACAGAGTGTATCGGACATGACCTAGTAACAGAGTGTATCCGACATGACCCAGTAACAGTGTATTCGACATGACTTAGTAACAAAGTGTATCCGACAACACCCAGTAACAGAATGTATCGGACATGACCTAGTAACAGAATGTATCCGACATGACCTAGTAACAGAGTGTATCTGACATGACCCAGTAAGAGTGTATCTGACATGACCCAGTAAAACAGAGTATCCATCAGATCTATATCTCTGTATATTTCTATCTATAGTGTGGAACAGCGGTTAGCTATATATATATATATATATATATATATATATAGTGACCAAGCAGGTGAGCCGGGAACCATCCACAGGTTTGGTGCATCTGGCCTCAGCCAGCTTCATTCACTAAGAAAACAAAACTTCAAAATAAACATCCTGCCGTCCGGCTCTAACTGAACATTTGTCACTACTGACTAATAAACTAAAATGAAACCTAGGCAGTATCGGCACAATCACTTATCAGTCTTTTCTCTCACAGAGACTACGCAGCCTCAGTCCCCAGGCAGTGAGAGAGACTGAGCTGAGCAGCAGCCTGTTACCTGCACCATTCAGGGGCAACTCCTGATTACCAGCAGGCTCACAGGTAACCTGGAAGACCTTGTCTATAGGTCTAGTAGATAGAGCCCGCCCTCCCTCTCCATCAGTAAACCGCAGGACCCTTTTCCAGTTGTTCAATGAAGCCAATAGTCCTTCAGCAGCTTACATAGCACAGACATTTTTCTGGGGCTTTTAAAAGCGGTAGGTTAGGAACCTAGGCGAAATGTAACTGCCAACATGTATATATATATATATATATATATATATATATATATTTATATATACATTGTCCAGCATTATATATAGGGTGGTACAGTTGGCCTGAGATATATATATATATATATATATATATGAACAAGGTGGCTGGGTGGTTAGCATTATATATAGTGGCATCGTTGGCTTGCTACATATATGCATATATGAATAGGGTGGCACAGTGGTTAGCATTGTATATAGTGGTATAGTGGCTAGCATGATATCTATGTGGAGTTTGTGGAGTATTGACTGTACGTCCCAGCACTAGGACTGGTGTGACTGATAAAATAATCTGTGTAATATATTGCCACTGTATAAAGGTTAATAAATAGTAATAAAGGATAAAGGCGTATAAGGGACAGTCTGCTGTCATGTCTACATTCTCTCTGTCTTTCAGATGATGCACACTGTCTCTGTACAGCCAGTGGCTGTCTCACAGACAGTGACAGTCAGCCATTTGAATGTAAATGACTGGAGCTCTAGGATGTGTGACTGCTGCGAGGACATGGGCATATGTAAGTAACGTTCTGAGACCAGCCTGTGTTACTGAGGAGACCGCAAGGCTGACTGCTGGGGGTGGCCTCCCACACCATTATGTGAATGGTAAACGTATATCTCTCCCTCCCCAGGCTGCTTCGCGCTCTGGTGTTTTCCATGTTTCCAGTGCTCCACGGTCAGCGACCACGGGGAGTGTCTCTGCCTCCCCCTGCTGGATTTAGGATGGACCGGCTACTCCTGCAGCTGTCCTGCAGTCTCTATGGCAATGCGGGCGTCTGTCCGGGAGAGATACAAAATCCCTGTAAGTATGTGGTCCCCGTCCTAAAACTCCAACTTCTCTTTTGGGATTTAACGTTTGCTCCTGACTTGCAGACTTAGGAGTCTTGCGTAGATTGGACTACCAGCCATCATCATAGTGAGACCATGTGAGGCCTCATACACATGGCATTAATGTTTATGGACTGGGAACGTCCCACTGTATAAATATTACTCAACACGGCTCGTCAGCGAGCAGTCCTCCCGTCTACTGAACCCCCCAGAAGAGGTGCCCCTACACCCCAGGAAATGTGAAGCAATAAAACGGTTAACGATGGTAGTGTGTGTTAGTAGTACTACAAGTGCCAGCATACCCAAACACATTAAAAGACCCAGGTCAGGGTTTGCTAGGTCCGGTAGTGCACCATGTTTAAATGCATAACTATCACTTTAATTGTTATGTTACCACAACACCCACCGCACACGGGCTGAGTTTTTCTGGGGTGGGGGGGGGGGGGCATTGTGGGCATAAATCCCCCTAGGGATTTCAGCCCGAAGTGGACTCGCCTAGGGCTGGCTGATACTATAACAGGGGGACCAAACACTACGGGTTCCCCTACTATAGTGGGAACCTACAGTAACCCCCCTCCTCCACCACCAATTATACTAAATACCAGCCACGGACCTAGGTTGACTTTTACTTCTGGGGGGGTTTGTAATGTTTTTTTTTTTTTTTTTTAAATTAGCTATTTATTTTACAAGGTTTGTGCTGATGATGATTATCATTAGCATATATCTTGCACCAGGCTGGATGCCCTATCTACAATTTAAGGTGCTTGTACCCACATTACTATACATGGGCTAAGCCCGCCCGCTCCTTCTCTCCCCCATTACAGAGAGAGACATCTAAGTCTGCATACATAGACGTACACACTATTACTGAGCATGTATACCAGTGCCATCTAGTGGTATCAAAATATATTGCAACGGTAAGCTTTCAAAACTTGAGTCAACTTGGCGAACAGTATGCAAATGAGCCCACTATTTAAATGGAGCACCCCGAAAACCTCACTGGATCCTTTTGCTCTCTCTCCACACAGGGCTCTATCTGCAATGACTGCTGTGTAACGTGTTGGTGCCTCAGCTGCTCCTGGTGCCAAATGGCTCGCGAGATCAAGAAGCGCAAACAGCCGGTCAGCATTGTAACTGCTCACACAACTTCTACCGCAGTGCCGATACACCATATTCAATCCTACCCTGTATACCCACCTCCGACATACTAAGCCTACGAGTGTGAACTTCTAAATGTCTCGCCTCCAATCAAACAAGGGTGATCCATGACTGATCAAAACAATCCAAATGAATACAATGAGCATAAGACACAGGCGTCCGGTGGGGTCTTATCCGGCTTGTAGGAGATGGTGCCAGGTGGACCGACTGACATGTTGTATTCTTTACTCCAAGTAAACGTTTACTCCACAATCTATTTTACACATCCTAGAATTTATTTATTTTGAATTGAACCCCTTCACATGGCTGGCGGGGCTGTTATGTAACCATTACAAATGCTCCAACTGTTTAGAAAATGATTTTCAAACTACTGACAGGTTGTAAAATAAATTGTCAAGTTTTTGATGTCTGGAAGACGTACTTTAGAATCACGTCCGACGTCCAGTTGTCATTTAAAATTCAGAACCAGGAGAACTTATAAACGGAGTATAAAACATGAACAAACAGGCCCCCGAACCACAAGTCAACTGCAGACAAGTTTGAGGCCATCAATTAGTTTCACCAAAGACCTTTACAATGTCCCTGGAGAAATCAGCCATAATTACCCATCACCAGTCCTTGTTGCCTATCAAGACCCAACCTACCTCCTACTACTACTGTCTGCCTCATTAAAGTGAGTGATTTGCCAAACACGCTACCCCCCCCCCCCCCCATCCAGAAACAATCAGGATGGGATTTAGCATTAGACTAAGTGGGCATATGCAAGTGGGCGACACAGGCTAAAGGTAACACTTTCACTACACAATACATATATAAAAAACAAAATTCCATCTGCAGGGAAAAGTAAACTGACGAATGATAAAAATTCAACTGCTACGGGTTTATTTGTGATGGGGAAATTTGTGGGAAGAAGATCTGACAGATGAGGATGAATTGTATGGGGAGGGACAATACATTCTTCTCCATGCCTGGAGCTCTAGGTAAATGGGATTGGATTTAAGCACCAACGTTTACTTGCCTACAGGATCCGAGTCCTGAGTTCCTGTTTACCGAATCTACTTACCCCACCACAGCAATATACTGCAGTATCTATAAGCAAAAACGTTTATTTAAACATGTTGGGACCTCGCAGTACAAGACAAAATAGGATTATGTCTAGTATGTGATTGGAGCAAAATATCTTTTGAGACGGCCTGTGTCATTGAATACAACAATCATTAGAATAACCTTTACTATGTACCTCTAGCTTGGGTATTGTAAGCTTAGGTATCATTATATCTTATGGGATCTGATTATCAATATAAAATCTACTCTCAATGGGATACTTTGAATCTCTCCTGGACTTACACAAGACCGTTCCACTAAAGGTATTGGAAAGTTTTCAGTGTGCTGCCTGGGATTTCCTGCACTCTTCTTGGTGTTTGTACCTGTTTGAAAACCTGTAATCGAAGCTAAGTAAACAATCTAAATCTATAATCATTATACCTCCGTGTCTGATATTATTCCTTCTCTATGTCAATATATCCTGATGGTACAGCTGAACCTCTGCTTCTAACAGCATATTGTATACATGTCAGTGTACACCTGATTGAAAACCTGTAATCGAAGCTAAGTAAACAATCTAAATCTATAATCATTATACCTCTGTGTCTGTTATTATTTATTTTCTTTGTCAATATATCCTGATGGTACAGCCGAACCTCTGCTTCTACCAGCATATTGTACATGTGTCAGTATCCCAGATAATATATTCCCATTATTACACGATTAGTGACAAAATTGAAAGATGTCCTTCCTGCATTTACTGTGGTCACATGATGTGTCATCTCTGACCTCACACATTACTCAATGTACGCTTCATAGACATGATAACTTTTCCTAACACTCCTTCATGGAGATTAGGTCTCAGAGATAGACATATAACTGTAAGTTAGGTCTAGTAAGTGTTAGGAACCCCTCCAGCCGGCACAACACAACCCTGAGTCTACTCTGCCAGTCAGGTGTTCACTGGAACCCCTGATGGTGGGGACAGGCTGGGCTGCAGACTGACAGAGGGTCGTGAAGTGTGTACCGCCTGGGGAGAACCCAGGCATGCAGAGTGAAGTCCAAGCAGAGGTCAAGGGCCGGCAGCAGGTAGCAATTCTAACTAACAAGCCGAGGTCAAGGGTCACGAGCAGACAGGAAGATCGGTAAACAGGCCAGAGGTCAAGGTCACGAGATACACAAGCAAAGTCCAAATCCAGGCAAAGGGTCATACATGGGTAATCAGCAGAAAGTCCAACAGGCAGGAACAAGGCACAGAGCAGGTCAGCCGACTGGTAACAAAAGCTATAACCGGCAATGAGGCAGCAGACCTCATTGCCTTAAATACCCAGTTGGACCAATCAGAGCTTGCCCCCAGATAGAGCACACTTGCAGGCTAATTGCCTGCTACACTATCCACCAATCAGGGCTTAGCCCTGGCATCCACACTTGCAGGCTAATTCCTGCTAATTCAGCCACAGGCTGAATCTGATTGTTTGCCCCATATGCACGTGCGCGCCCGGCTGCCAGGGCGCCGCGCTGCAGAGGCGTCCGCAGTTGGGCGAAAGTGACATCCCGGTCGTCATGGTGACGGCCAGGACGCCGGTAGGCATAGGAAGCGAACCACGGCGGCTGTGAGTACCGCCGCGGCTCGTGACAGTAAGTGGTATCTTACATCACTCACCCCCTGGAGATCTGATCTCAGAAGTGAATACATTACTCTAGGTGAGGCCCAAGAACTGCTATGACCTCAGAAATGGACGCGGTCTAGTAGGTAGCATTTCTACCTCATTCTCCTGCATGATTTTCTGATCTCAGATACAGACATATTACTCTTGATAAGGTACAATAGGTGGTAAATCTTCCAGAGTCTCCTTCCTGGTGAACTGATCTCAATATAACTGCACGTTTTACTGTAGATGAGGTCTAGTAAGTAATATCTTTACCACATTCTCCTCCCTGGAGATCTGATCTCAGAAGTGAACACATTACTCTAGGTGAGGTCCAAGAATTGATATCTTTACTTCAGTCTCCTCTCTGATATGGTCACAAAAATAGATATATTATTTTAGATGAGGTCTAGTAAGTAGTATCTCTACCTCATTCCCCTCAATGGAGATCTGAACTCAGAAATAGACCTATTACTCTTGGTGAGGTCCAATGATTGGACAATCTCTCCGAGTCTCCTCTCTGGTTATTTGACACATTACCCTAGAAGAGGTCTAGTACGTGGTATCATTACATTCTTAGGTGAGGTCTAGTACGTGGTATCATTACATTATTAGGTGAGGTCTAGTACATGGTATCATTACATTATTAGGCGAGGTCTAGTACATGGTATCATTACATTATTAGGTGAGGTCTAGTACATGGTATCATTACATTATTAGGTGAGGTCTAGTACATGGCATCATTACATTCTTAGGTGAGGTCTAGTACATGGCATCATTACATTATTAGGTGAGGTCTAGTACGTGGTATCATTACATTCTTAGGTGAGGTCTAGTACATGGTATCATTACATTATTAGGTGAGGTCTAGTACATGACATCATTACATTCTTAGGTGAGGTCTAGTACATGGCATCATTACATTATTAGGTGAGGTCTAGTACGTGGCATCATTACATTATTAGGTGAGGTCTAGTACGTGGTATCATTACATTATTAGGTGAGGTCTAGTACGTGGCATCATTACATTATTAGGTGAGGTCTAGTACGTGGCATCATTACATTATTAGGTGAGGTCTAGTACATGGCATCATTACATTATTAGGTGAGGTCTAGTACATGGCATCATTACATTATTAGGTGAGGTCTAGTACATGGTATCATTACATTATTAGGCGAGGTCTAGTACATGGTATCATTACATTATTAGGTGAGGTCTAGTACATGGTATCATTACATTATTAGGTGAGGTCTAGTACATGGTATCATTACATTATTAGGTGAGGTCTAGTACATGGTATCATTACATTCTTAGGTGAGGTCTAGTACATGGCATCATTACATTATTAGGTGAGGTCTAGTACATGGTATCATTACATTATTAGGTGAGGTCTAGTACGTGGCATCATTACATTATTAGGCGAGGTCTAGTACATGGTATCATTACATTATTAGGTGAGGTCTAGTACATGGTATCATTACATTATTAGGTGAGGTCTAGTACATGGCATCATTACATTATTAGGTGAGGTCTAGTACATGGCATCATTACATTATTAGGTGAGGTCTAGTACATGGTATCATTACATTATTAGGTGAGGTCTAGTACATGGTATCATTACATTATTAGGCGAGGTCTAGTACATGGTATCATTACATTATTAGGTGAGGTCTAGTACATGGTATCATTACATTATTAGGTGAGGTCTAGTACATGGTATCATTACATTATTAGGTGAGGTCTAGTACATGGTATCATTACATTATTAGGTGAGGTCTAGTACGTGGTATCATTACATTATTAGGTGAGGTCTAGTACATGGTATCATTACATTATTAGGCGAGGTCTGGTACATGGTATCATTACATTATTAGGTGAGGTCTAGTACATGGCATCATTACATTATTAGGTGAGGTCTAGTACATGGCATCATTACATTATTAGGTGAGGTCTAGTACGTGGCATCATTACATTATTAGGCGAGGTCTAGTACATGGTATCATTACATTATTAGGTGAGGTCTAGTACATGGTATCATTACATTCTTAGGTGAGGTCTAGTACATGGCATCATTACATTATTAGGTGAGGTCTAGTACATGGCATCATTACATTATTAGGTGAGGTCTAGTACATGGTATCATTACATTATTAGGTGAGGTCTAGTACATGGTATCATTACATTATTAGGCGAGGTCTAGTACATGGTATCATTACATTATTAGGTGAGGTCTAGTACATGGTATCATTACATTATTAGGTGAGGTCTAGTACATGGCATCATTACATTATTAGGTGAGGTCTAGTACATGGTATCATTACATTATTAGGTGAGGTCTAGTACGTGGCATCATTACATTATTAGGCGAGGTCTAGTACATGGTATCATTACATTATTAGGTGAGGTCTAGTACATGGTATCATTACATTATTAGGTGAGGTCTAGTACATGGCATCATTACATTATTAGGTGAGGTCTAGTACATGGCATCATTACATTATTAGGTGAGGTCTAGTACATGGTATCATTACATTATTAGGTGAGGTCTAGTACATGGTATCATTACATTATTAGGCGAGGTCTAGTACATGGTATCATTACATTATTAGGTGAGGTCTAGTACATGGTATCATTACATTATTAGGTGAGGTCTAGTACATGGTATCATTACATTATTAGGTGAGGTCTAGTACATGGTATCATTACATTATTAGGTGAGGTCTAGTACGTGGTATCATTACATTATTAGGTGAGGTCTAGTACATGGTATCATTACATTATTAGGCGAGGTCTGGTACATGGTATCATTACATTATTAGGTGAGGTCTAGTACATGGCATCATTACATTATTAGGTGAGGTCTAGTACATGGCATCATTACATTATTAGGTGAGGTCTAGTACGTGGCATCATTACATTATTAGGCGAGGTCTAGTACATGGTATCATTACATTATTAGGTGAGGTCTAGTACATGGTATCATTACATTCTTAGGTGAGGTCTAGTACATGGTATCATTACATTATTAGGTGAGGTCTAGTACATGGCATCATTACATTATTAGGTGAGGTCTAGTACATGGTATCATTACATTATTAGGTGAGGTCTAGTACATGGTATCATTACATTATTAGGCGAGGTCTAGTACATGGTATCATTACATTATTAGGTGAGGTCTAGTACATGGTATCATTACATTATTAGGTGAGGTCTAGTACATGGCATCATTACATTATTAGGTGAGGTCTAGTACATGGTATCATTACATTATTAGGTGAGGTCTAGTACATGGCATCATTACATTATTAGGTGAGGTCTAGTACATGGTATCATTACATTATTAGGTGAGGTCTAGTACATGGTATCATTACATTATTAGGCGAGGTCTAGTACATGGTATCATTACATTTTTAGGTGAGGTCTAGTACATGGTATCATTACATTATTAGGTGAGGTCTAGTACATGGTATCATTACATTATTAGGTGAGGTCTAGTACATGGTATCATTACATTCTTAGGTGAGGTCTAGTACATGGTATCATTACATTATTAGGTGAGGTCTAGTACATGGCATCATTACATTATTAGGTGAGGTCTAGTACATGGTATCATTACATTATTAGGTGAGGTCTAGTACATGGCATCATTACATTATTAGGTGAGGTCTAGTACGTGGTATCATTACATTATTAGGTGAGGTCTAGTACGTGGCATCATTACATTATTAGGCGAGGTCTAGTACATGGTATCATTACATTATTAGGTGAGGTCTAGTACATGGCATCATTACATTATTAGGTGAGGTCTAGTACATGGTATCATTACATTATTAGGTGGGGTCTAGTACGTTGCATCATTACATTATTAGGTGAGGTCTAGTACGTGGCATCATTACATTATTAGGCGAGGTCTAGTACATGGTATCATTACATTATTAGGCGAGGTCTAGTACATGGTATCATTACATTATTAGGTGAGGTCTAGTACATGGTATCATTACATTATTAGGTGAGGTCTAGTACATGGTATCATTACATTATTAGGTGAGGTCTAGTACATGGTATCATTACATTCTTAGGTGAGGTCTAGTACATGGCATCATTACATTATTAGGTGAGGTCTAGTACATGGTATCATTACATTATTAGGTGAGGTCTAGTACATGGCATCATTACATTATTAGGTGAGGTCTAGTACATGGTATCATTACATTATTAGGTGAGGTCTAGTACATGGCATCATTACATTATTAGGTGAGGTCTAGTACATGGTATCATTACATTATTAGGTGAGGTCTAGTACGTGGCATCATTACATTATTAGGCGAGGTCTAGTACATGGTATCATTACATTATTAGGCGAGGTCTAGTACATGGTATCATTACATTATTAGGTGAGGTCTAGTACATGGTATCATTACATTATTAGGCGAGGTCTAGTACATGGTATCATTACATTATTAGGTGAGGTCTAGTACATGGTATCATTACATTATTAGGTGAGGTCTAGTACATGGTATCATTACATTCTTAGGTGAGGTCTAGTACATGGCATCATTACATTATTAGGTGAGGTCTAGTACATGGTATCATTACATTATTAGGTGAGGTCTAGTACATGGCATCATTACATTATTAGGTGAGGTCTAGTACATGGCATCATTACATTATTAGGTGAGGTCTAGTACATGGCATCATTACATTATTAGGCGAGGTCTAGTACATGGTATCATTACATTATTAGGTGAGGTCTAGTACATGGCATCATAACATTATTAGGTGAGGTCTAGTACATGGTATCATTACATTATTAGGTGAGGTCTAGTACATGGTATCATTACATTATTAGGTGAGGTCTAGTACGTGGCATCATTACATTATTAGGCGAGGTCTAGTACATGGTATCATTACATTATTAGGCGAGGTCTAGTACATGGTATCATTACATTATTAGGTGAGGTCTAGTACATGGTATCATTACATTATTAGGCGAGGTCTAGTACATGGTATCATTACATTATTAGGTGAGGTCTAGTACATGGTATCATTACATTATTAGGTGAGGTCTAGTACATGGTATCATTACATTCTTAGGTGAGGTCTAGTACATGGCATCATTACATTATTAGGTGAGGTCTAGTACATGGTATCATTACATTATTAGGTGAGGTCTAGTACATGGCATCATTACATTATTAGGTGAGGTCTAGTACATGGCATCATTACATTATTAGGTGAGGTCTAGTACATGGCATCATTACATTATTAGGCGAGGTCTAGTACATGGTATCATTACATTATTAGGTGAGGTCTAGTACATGGCATCATAACATTATTAGGTGAGGTCTAGTACATGGTATCATTACATTATTAGGTGAGGTCTAGTACATGGCATCATTACATTATTAGGTGAGGTCTAGTACGTGGCATCATTACATTATTAGGCGAGGTCTAGTACATGGTATCATTACATTATTAGGCGAGGTCTAGTACATGGTATCATTACATTATTAGGTGAGATCTAGTACATGGTATCATTACATTATTAGGTGAGGTCTAGTACATGGTATCATTACATTATTAGGTGAGGTCTAGTACATGGTATCATTACATTATTAGGTGAGGTCTAGTACATGGTATCATTACATTATTAGGTGAGGTCTAGTACATGGTATCATTACATTATTAGGTGAGGTCTAGTACATGGCATCATTACATTATTAGGTGAGGTCTAGTACAGGTATCATTACATTATTAGGTGAGGTCTTGTACATGGCATCATTACATTATTAGGTGAGGTCTAGTACATGGTATCATTACATTATTAGGTGAGGTCTAGTACGTGGCATCATTACATTATTAGGCGAGGTCTAGTACATGGTATCATTACATTATTAGGTGAGGTCTAGTACATGGCATCATTACATTATTAGGTGAGGTCTAGTACATGGTATCATTACATTCTTAGGTGAGGTCTAGTACATGGCATCATTACATTATTAGGTGAGGTCTAGTACATGGTATCATTACATTATTAGGTGAGGTCTAGTACATGGCATCATTACATTATTAGGTGAGGTCTAGTACATGGTATCATTACATTATTAGGTGAGGTCTAGTACATGGCATCATTACATTATTAGGTGAGGTCTAGTACATGGTATCATTACATTATTAGGTGAGGTCTAGTACATGGCATCATTACATTATTAGGTGAGGTCTAGTACATGGTATCATTACATTATTAGGTGAGGTCTAGTACGTGGCATCATTACATTATTAGGTGAGGTCTAGTACATGGCATCATTACATTATTAGGTGAGGTCTAGTACATGGTATCATTACATTATTAGGTGAGGTCTAGTACGTGGCATCATTACATTATTAGGTGAGGTCTAGTACATGGTATCATTACATTATTAGGTGAGGTCTAGTACGTGGCATCATTACATTATTAGGTGAGGTCTAGTACATGGTATCATTACATTCTTAGGTGAGGTCTAGTACATGGCATCCTTACATTATTAGGTGAGGTCTAGTACATGGTATCATTACATTATTAGGTGAGGTCTAGTACATGGCATCATTACATTATTAGGTGAGGTCTAGTACATGGCATCATTACATTATTAGGTGAGGTCTAGTACATGGCATCATTACATTATTAGGTGAGGTCTAGTACATGGTATCATTACATTATTAGGTGAGGTCTAGTACATGGTATCATTACATTATTAGGTGAGGTCTAGTACATGGTATCATTACATTCTTAGGTGAGGTCTAGTACGTGGCATCATTACATTATTAGGTGAGGTCTAGTACATGGCATCATTACATTATTAGGTGAGGTCTAGTACATGGTATCATTACATTATTAGGTGAGGTCTAGTACATGGTATCATTACATTATTAGGCGAGTCTAGTACATGGTATCATTACATTATTAGGTGAGGTCTAGTACATGGTATCATTACATTATTAGGTGAGGTCTAGTACATGGTATCATTACATTATTAGGTGAGGTCTAGTACATGGCATCATTACATTCTTAGGTGAGGTCTAGTACTTGGCATCATTACATTATTAGGTGAGGTCTAGTACATGGTATCATTACATTATTAGGTGAGGTCTAGTACATGGCATCATTACATTATTAGGTGAGGTCTAGTACATGGTATCATTACATTATTAGGTGAGGTCTAGTACATGGCATCATTACATTATTAGGTGAGGTCTAGTACATGGTATCATTACATTATTAGGTGAGGTCTAGTACGTGGCATCATTACATTATTAGGCGAGGTCTAGTACATGGTATCATTACATTATTAGGTGAGGTCTAGTACGTGGCATCATTACATTATTAGGCGAGGTCTAGTACATGGTATCATTACATTATTAGGTGAGGTCTAGTACGTGGCATCATTACATTATTAGGTGAGGTCTAGTACGTGGCATCATTACATTATTAGGCGAGGTCTAGTACATGGTATCATTACATTATTAGGCGAGGTCTAGTACATGGCATCATTACATTATTAGGTGAGGTCTAGTACGTGGTATCATTACATTATTAGGCGAGGTCTAGTACATGGCATCATTACATTATTAGGCGAGGTCTAGTACATGGCATCATTACATTATTAGGCGAGGTCTAGTACATGGCATCATTACATTCTTAGGTGAGGTCTAGTACGTGGTATCATTACATTATTAGCTGAGGTCTAGTACATGGTATCATTACATTCTTAGGTGAGGTCTAGTACATGGCATCATTACATTATTAGGCGAGGTCTAGTACATGGCATCATTACATTATTAGGTGAGGTCTAGTACATGGTATCATTACATTCTTAGGTGAGGTCTAGTACATGGCATCATTACATTATTAGGTGAGGTCTAGTACATGGTATCATTACATTATTAGGTGAGGTCTAGTACATGGTATCATTACATTATTAGGTGAGGTCTAGTACATGGCATCATTACATTCTTAGGTGAGGTCTAGTACATGGCATCATTACATTATTAGGTGAGGTCTAGTACGTGGTATCATTACATTATTAGGTGAGGTCTAGTACGTGGCATCATTACATTATTAGGTGAGGTCTAGTACGTGGCATCATTACATTCTTAGGTGAGGTCTAGTACATGGCATCATTACATTATTAGGTGAGGTCTAGTACGTGGTATCATTACATTATTAGGTGAGGTCTAGTACATGGCATCATTACATTATTAGGTGAGGTCTAGTACGTGGTATCATTACATTATTAGGTGAGGTCTAGTACGTGGTATCATTACATTATTAGGTGAGGTCTAGTACGTGGTATCTCTACCTCCATGGTGATATGAGATCTAGACACATTACTTTAGCTGAGGTCTTTGAAGCCTATGAACATTTTGCACCTGTCTCCTCTATGACAGGACTCAAACATTAAAGTATTTTCAATCAACATTCTTCTCTCAGTTGTCATTTTTACTCAGAAGGTCAGAAGGAATTTCTGCAAACTGTCTATATTTGCATTGTGTGGAAAATAGATAATGATACCTGTAGGCCTTGTTCACAATTCCATACATGCCAAGTTTTTTAAGCAATAACCCAACACCCAACCCCCAGTAAAAAGTTCACAGTTTTAGAGTGGTTCACTGGCATGTGCACAGCAGTTGGTGGTGGCAGCAGGTTAGATCAGCTCTGTGCCCCCACATTTCCATCTTCTCACAAATCGGGAGGCTGCGTGGTGCTGCCGAGGATTTACATCAGGAACTGGGTTGTTTAGAAAATCTAATGCTGTCTCTATTCAGCTGCTGGATACAGAGAGATCGGCTTATGTCATTGCCATCACTGTTCCTCATTTAGTGGTGTTCACTGCCCCCTTGGAAGGTGCTGGTTGGCAAACTTTAGCCCGCGGGTAAGACTCGGTTCAGCCGCCTATTAGGACCATTTTAAAGGGAAAAAAACACAGGTAGTCCGGTGACCAAGCCCAAGGTAGGCCACTAAGGGACCAGCCATGGGGTGAATATACCCCCGTGTGCCTCAATGACAGCGGAATTGGCACATAGGGTACAGTAGCCCTGGATCTATATCCAGCAGAGAGCATGATACTAAAGACACCAGCAGACTATCTTAAAGTTATTGCAGTGTCTGGTTCTTGTTTTGTGTCTTGACTTTCTGCGGTCTCTCCTCGCTTCACCCATGACGTATCGGATGCAAAGAAACGGCACCCACCAAAGGCTGCTTTATTATTGGTGGCTGATAATGCCATATAATAACACCAATCCTTCCAGTCCAGCCTCTACTATTATTTAAGTACCAGATGTCCCCCAAACCTCTTAGATTGTAAGCTCACTCGTGTGGGCAGGGCCATCTTTAACATCTGTTTCACGTCATTGTACATAATTTGTTTATGTTATGATGCCCACCATGTAAAGCTCTGGGTAGTATGTCAGCTCTTTATAAATAGAAGGTTTATAATAATAATGGTAACAGACACAACAACAATCCTCTGGCTCTCAGGCAGCACACACAGGTATTATTACGGCACCGTGCTGAGATCGCACAGGGCGCGGAGATTACAGAGATATGTGCAGATTTCTCATGTATATCTTATAGTTCTTCAGGCAAGAGGTAAAAAACTGGTTCAGTCACTGTTATGCCACGAACCTTGTTACGTCCTAATACCGCTCAGATTCCGTACTGTAGCTTTTACATTACGAAGATACAAAATCAGGGGAACTGGCTGTGAATTTATAATGTTTAAACAAGTGTACATCTTTACAATCTTGCATTTACATATCGGAATAATAACATGGGCAATCGTTTTGCATGTTATAGTCTCAGGATATAGATTATTCCTATAACATCGTTTCATCATGGGAACATTAAACACAAGTGGATAATCAAAATAATATGATGGTGACACTCAAAACAAACCTCAATCAGTTACAGAACAAAAAATTAAATTCAACACTAGAAGGAGGAAGAAATAGAGGACAACGGATATAGCCACACTATTGTGACACACATGTATCAGGGTAAACAATGGGGCATATGCTGAGATGTTTGTTTAGTGCAAAATACTGATGGGGAAGTCCCACTTATAATTCCTTTTCTTGTCTCTAAGGAAACCTCTCCATTTATATCTCTTCTTTAAAGTGGTGGGACCAAATCCTGAAATATAGCCAGATGTAAGTCCTTAGAAAGATGCTTATCTTTGTTTCGGAAAGCTGTGCCAGGATGGACCGCCAATGCCACCCTGTCCATGCTGCTGGGTACCGGCTGGGCTTGCCTTGCAACTGTCCCTTTTCTTTATCCTAATTGTGCCCCTCTAACTGCAGTAGAAGAAGCTCTGCTGCCACCACTAGGATCCTTCACTGGCGCCTAGAACTGTGTCCTTCTGGATAACTCTCGCTGCTAGTGGACCCACTTGCTGAGCACCTGGGCTGGTACCCCTGACCTCTTCCTACAGATCAGGGTTGCTGTAGCTGGATGCCCCCTGGCCTATCACACTGGCCAGAACTGCGGGTAGCAGGCAGAGCGTTGGTACGGGATGTAGGGTTCAAACCTCAGAACAGCCGGATAACGAATTGATCTAATCTGCAGGTCACAAGAATTACAGTAGGTAAGTAGCCGTCAAAGCAGAATCTTGAAGCAGTGATGTTTTATTAGCTCAAGCAGTCTTAATAATGACAGTTACATACACTAGTTACTGTCACGAGCCGCCGCGGCTCGCTTCGCTTGTGCCCTGGCGTCCCGGCCGCCATCATGATGACCGGGACGTCACTTCCTCCCAACTCCGAGGCAACGGTCGGACGCCGTGCAGTGTAGCGCCGCGTCCCGGCAACAGGGGACAGCCGGGCGAGTGCGCAGAAATACTTAATAGCCTGGTGGCTATTAGGCCTTAATTTATTAATTAGCCAGCCCCTGGGTCTGCTTGCATAGCTAGGCTCTGATTGGTCCACCTGTATATTTAAGGCAGTGAGGTCTGCAAACTCACTGCCGGTTATAGTTCTGTATACCAGTCTGCTAAGCGTGCTCTCTTCCTTGTTCCTGTCTATTAGACTTGCTGTTGTTTTCCCGTGTATGACCCTTGGCTTGGATTTGGACTTTGCTTGTGAACCTCGTGACCCTGACCTCTGGCTTGAATACCGACCTCCCTGCCTGCTCGTGACCCCTGACCTCAACTTGTTTATTGGTACAGTTGTCTGCTGCCAGCCCCTGACCTCTGCTTGGATTCCACTCCGCTTGCCTGAGTCCTCCCCAGCCAGTACACACTTCACGACCCTCTGTCAGTCTGCAGCCCAGACTGTCCCCACCATCAGGGGCTTCAGTGAACACCTGACTGGCAATGTAGACTCCGGGTTGTGTTGTGCCGGTTGGAGGGGTTCCTAACAGTTACTGGGACTAGTGATCTCCAGAAGTGGAATAATAAATTACATGATCAAACAGGGCTCTTTTTATACAGTTTATGACACACATGTTGGCAGGGGGTAACCCAGCCCCTCTAATCCTAGCTGGCACTACAAAGTCTGAGATATTATTATGATGTATATCCTCAGAATGTAATATTCTCTTAGACATTATTCAGACAGGTACTGAGACACAGGATGAAAAGCTACACAGGATATAAAAGTATTGACCCCCTTCTGTGCTTTCTTCTTTTCTTACAAAAACAAGCTTCCTCCAACATGGCATATTACCTCATAAATTAATACACGAACAATATGAAAATAAATACTTTTACACTCCTAGTGCCGGAACTTAGTCCTTATTGGCGCTGCGCACCGGTTGCTAATCAGCGTCACAGCACCCATACATTAAAGATATAGATTTAAATTAATATACTCGTTAATACAACTTTAATCCCTTAGTGCTGAGGTTTAACACATTCAGCACAGCAGCATCAGGTATTAACCCATTCAATGCTACAGCACTCATCATGACCATGTGTGAGGTGAAGGGGACCCGGTCACAGTAACAAAAATTATATTTTCTTTGGATCAGAAGTAATGAAGACTTAGGTCAGCGTCATGGGGGGGTTCGACACCTTGGTATTTGGGGCATAAATTTCTAAGAGTGTAAGGTTCTATGAGTGTAAGGTTCAGAGCATAAGGTTCTATGAGTTTAAGGGTCAGGTCTAAGGTTCTATGAGCGTAAGGTTCTATGAGCGTAAGGTTCTATGAGCGTAAGGTTCTATGAGCGTAAAGTTCTATGAGCGTAAGGTTCTATGAGTGTAAGGTTCTATGAGTGTAAGGTTCTATGAGTGTAAGATTCTATGAGCGTAAGGTTCTATGAGTGTAAGGTTCAGAGCATAAGGTTCAATGAGTTTAAGGGTCAGGTCTAAGGTTCTATGAGCGTAAGGTTCTATGAGCGTAAGGTTCTATGAGCGTAAGGTTCTATGAGCGTAAGGCTCTATGAGCGTAAGGTTCTATGAGCGTAAGGTTCTATGAGCGTAAGGTTCTATGAGCGTAAAGTTCTATGAGCGTAAGGTTCTATGACCGTCAGGTTCTATGAGTGTAAGGTTCTATGAGTGTAAGGTTCTATGAGCGTAAGGTTCTATGAGTGTAAGGTTCTATGAGTGTAAGGTTCTATGAGCGTAAGGTTCTATGAGTGTAAGGTTCAGAGCATAAGGTTCAATGAGTTTAAGGGTCAGGTCTAAGGTTCTATGAGCGTAAGGATCTATGACCGTCAGGTTCTATGAGTGTAAAGTTCAGGGCATAAGGTTCTATTAGCGTAAGGTTCTATGAGATTAAGATTCTATGAGCGCTAGATTGTACAAGTGTAAGGTTCAGGGCATAAGGATCTATGTGTAAGGTTCAGGGCAGAAGGTTCTCTGAGCGTAAGATTCTCTGAGTGTAAGGTTCCATGAGCGTAAAGTTCTCTGAGCGTAAGGTTCAATGAGTGTGAGGTTCAGGGCGTAAGGTTCTATGAGCGTAAGGTTCATGGCATAAGGTTCAATGAGCATAAGGTTCTTTGAGCGTAAGGATCGGGGCATAAGGTTCTACGAGCGTAAGGTTCTATGAGTGTGAAGTTCAGGGCGTAAGGTTCTATGAGCGTAAGGATCGGGGCATAAGGTTCTATAAGTGTAAGGTTCTATGACTGTAAGGTTCTGAGCATAAGGTTCTATGAGTGTAAGATTCTATGAGCGTAAGGATTGGGGCATAAGGTTCTATGAGCGTAAGGTTCTATGAGCGTAAGGATTGGGGCATAAGGTTCTATGAGCGTAAGGTTCTATGAGCGTGAAGTTCAGGGCGTA
Source organism: Mixophyes australis (assembly GCA_036250195.1). Lineage (NCBI taxonomy): Eukaryota > Metazoa > Chordata > Amphibia > Anura > Limnodynastidae > Mixophyes > Mixophyes australis. The sequence continues at coordinate 14,151,977 of JAVHZZ010000004.1, forward strand.
AGGTTCTATGAGTGTAAGGTTCTATGAGCGTAAGGTTCTATAAGTGTAAGGTTCTATGAGCGTAAGGTTCTATAAGTGTAAGGTTCTATGAGCGTAAGGTTCTATAAGTGTAAGGTTCTATGAGCGTAAGGTTCTATAAGTGTAAGGTTCAGAGTGTAAGGTTCTATGAGTGTAAGGTTCTATGAGCGTAAGGTTCTATAAGTGTAAGGTTCTATGAGCGTAAGGTTCTATAAGTGTAAGGTTCTATGAGCGTAAGGTTCTATAAGTGTAAGGTTCAGAGTGTAAGGTTCTATAAGTGTAAGGTTCTATGAGCGTAAGGTTCTATAAGTGTAAGGTTCTATGAGCGTAAGGTTCTATAAGTGTAAGGTTCTATGAGCGTAAGGTTCTATAAGTGTAAGGTTCAGAGTGTAAGGTTCTATAAGTGTAAGGTTCTATGAGCGGAAGGTTCTATAAGTGTAAGGTTCTATGAGCGTAAGGTTCTATAAGTGTAAGGTTCAGAGTGTAAGGTTCTATGAGCGTAAGGTTCTATGAGTGTAAGGTCTGAGGCATAAGCTTCTATGAGTGTAAGTTTCAGGGTGTAAGATTCTATGACCTCCAGCAATAAGGAGCTGTTCTGGGTCAATATCTAGGACCAGGTGTTGGAAGAATCTCATCAGGAATGGTTCTAGTTGGGAGGAATATATGGACTCTGACTTTTTATACAGAGATTAGTCCTCCTTGTTGAGATGTCCAAGTATTCTTGTCTCCTTTTTTTCTAGTCCTAGTGCCTATCTCAGTAGATCTGTAGCAGACTATAGTGTGTGTTTTAGTGACTTAATTTCATTGAGTAGGCGCTCAGTTTTCTAGAGGGTCCCGAGTACTTTTCTTCAGAAGCCCCTTTAGCAGACAGTCAGTAGGATGAAGTTCTGTACCTGTTGTTTTAGTTTCTTCTTAAGTTTGACATCTGAAACCCCATTTAGATAATAACAGAGGACCTCTAGTGGTTCAATTTGAGAAGACTCTTTCCAGCTTTTGTTTGAGAATAATAAACAGTTCAACTACAATGTATGTTTGTGTGAAGATGTAAATAGTAATTCTTACAATAAAAGGGAAATAAAGCAAAGCACACTACTGAGTATTGTTATGCTTGGTAATTATTTTTGAGGGAATAAATAAAGTAGGGTAGTCATGTCATGCCAATACCAGATCTCCAGTGATGGTTCTTACGTGTTGCAGATGAAGATCAGAGTAAGTGTTGAAGATGTCAGAGGTTCAGCGCAGCAGAGACATACAACACAGGCAGTAAGCACTTAGGGAGAGGTTCGATCAGTTGCACACAGTCCAATTTCTTGGAGTCAGATTTGATGTATATACTGTATATACGGACCGAGCTGCTTGATAGGAGAGAACTGAAGGGTATATGGTGATTAAGCGCTGGTTCATGTATTACACAGGTCTCACTGGGTGCTAGGCCTCTGTTCAGCTCGACAATGACACATATTTTCCCTGGTGGGGTTCCCCGGGAGATCGGGAGTGCCAAGTCAGAGGAGCATGTGTAGGCAGCCAGGAGCAATTGGCGCTTCTGGATCAGATGATTCAGACCTTGCTCAGGGTGAACACGGCGATGGTGTAAATAACATGGCAGTTTGAGCCCTGTCAGGAGATATGAAGGGCCTTTTCTAGATGCTGGTGTCAAGCGGGTGCCAACAGATGAAATACTCCCCTCCCAATGCCACCATGTGGTGGACTAGGCTCAAACCTCACAGTTCTAGGCAGTTGTTTTTAGGTCAATAAAGAAACCAGATGGCTCCCAAAGTTGTTGGGTCCTGAATACATGAAGTTCATTCATTTTGAGTATGAGGATCCCAAATGTAGCTAGGTTTTATAAACCATCTTGAAGAGGCCACTGTCTGACTGTGCCGAGATATTAGAACCAATATAATTGTAATATTCATCTATAAGAACCTCTTTTCCCATAGAACTTAGCACATGCTGATTGGTACTGAGCTGCCCCCAGAACTCAAGCATGCAGTAGGATATTATCTACAGTATGACTCGTGGCACAACAGAAGTGTAACATTGGAGACACAATAAACTACATAATAAAATACACTCATAGATGATTGTCCAGAACATCATCCTATTGAATCAGATCCAAACATAATGTTAGATAAGTGGAATGAAGGTAGCATAACCAAGTCTAGGGACCAGGATCAGTGGCAGGCAGCAGGCAAATAGTATAATCAGGTCCAAGCACAGGGTCAGTGGCAGGCAGCAGGCAAATAGAGCCTGCCTAATATTGTGTAGGTCCCCCTCATGCAGCAAAAACAGTTCTAATGCATAGAGGCATGGACTCCACAAGACCTTTGAAGGTGTCCCGAGATATCTACCACCAAGACGTTAGCAGCAGATCCTTTAAGTCCTGTAAGTTGTGAGGTGGGGCCTCCATGGCTCAGACTTGTTATTCCAGCACATCCCACAGATGCTCGATCAGATTGAGATCTGTTGAATTTGGAGGCCAAGCCAGCACCTTAAACTGTTTGTCATGTTCCTCAAACCATTCACATCAATACCAAGGTTTCCCAGCAGAACATTGCCCAGAGCATCACACTGCCTTGCCTTTCTCACATACTGCATCCTGATGCCATCACTTACCCAGGTAAACGACGCACACACACCCGGCTGTCCACATGATATAAAAGAAAACGTGATTCATCAGACCAGACCACTTTCTTCCATTGTTCTAACGCTCATGTGCCCATTGTAGGCGCTTTAGGTGGTGGACAGAGGTCAGCATGGGCTCTCTGACCAGTCTGCGGCTACACAGCAAGCTCCGATGAGCTGTGTGTTCCGACACCTTTCTACGATAGCCAACATTAACTGTTTCAGCAATTTGTGCTACAGTAGCTCTTCTGTGAGATTGGACCAGATAGGCTATACTTCACTCCCCACACGCATCAATGAGCCTTGGGCGCCCATGACCCTGTCACTGGTTGTCCTTCCTTGCACCACATTGGTAGGTACTAACCACCACACACCGGGAACACCCCACAAGACCTGCCGTTTTGGAGATGCTCTGTTATTCACGTCACTTGTCAGTGGTGTAAATGTTATGGCTGATCGCTGTATATTTTCTTTATTATTCAGCATGGCTTACAGTAATACACATGATGCAAAAAATATTGTTTTAAACTGCTTTTTTCATTGAATATAGATTAGATGAGTTTCATCTAATGAATTGAATGAATTCTTTTTAATGTGATCAATGTGACATATTAGTGGTGCAGGGAGGTAATAGTGAAAGTAAAACAGTGTTTACTTAATGGGGCAATCGCAGAACAGTCACAGTGCACAAATACTCTGAGTTGGGTGTACCTGATGTGCGCCTGACATCACCCTGGAGCATAAACACTGTGTACAGCACATGCGTGTAAGCACGCTATTTGTACGTGTTTGGTTTCAAGCAATTTTTGTTTTACGCTCATGGGATAACTCTGCAGCAAGCTATTACGTTCTAATGCAGAAAGGAGCTAGCCTGAGGTGTGGACGCTCCCTCAGAAATGTCATATAGTCCCTCCGGATGGGGAGTGGACGGATACAGGTCCCAAGATATGATTTATCGTCAGACAATGCCACGTGCTACCATGTAAATGATGTTCAGCTGCTAAAGATAAAGAACCTGAAAATCTGTCTCTGTAAATATATATATATATAAATAGATCACTCTCCACGGCTGAAATAGTTTCCTTTTCAAGGACAACGAAACTAAAAACTAACATTCTCAGCTGCAAACCATGAAGATAAAATACAAATGAGGCTATTTACAAAGAGGAAATTCTCCGCTAAATAGGCTCTGGACTCACCACATGCCCAGATTTTCCCAAGTGCGTCCTCATATATTTGACCACCACGGTGGCTTAGTGGTTAGCACTGCTGCCTCACAGCACTGGGGTCACGAGTTTGATTCCCGACCATGACCGTATCTGTGAGGAGTTTGTATGTTCTCCCTGTGTTTGCGTGGGTTTCCTCAAGGTGCTTCGGTTTCCTCCCGCACTCCAAAAACATACTAGTAGGTTAATTGGCTGCTATCAAATTGACCCTAGTCTGAGTGTCTGTCTGTTTGTGTGTGTGTGTGTGTGTGTGTGTGTATGTTAGGGAATTTAGACTGTAAGCTCCAATGGCTCAGGGACTGATGTAACTGAGTTCTCTGTACAGCGCTGCGGAATTGTGGTGCTATATAAATAGCTGATGATGATATATCCACCGTGGAACATGGGATAACGGGGCGAGATGTGTTGGCGGAGGAGCAGTAATTTGCTGAAACATTTATTTAATGACAGACTGCAGGGCAAGGATGCAAACAGAGTTACACATTTGTACAGCAGTGCGCCTAGTATAAAGATACACAGGTGGTGGACATATGTGTGACAAAATAATAGGAAGAATAATTGGAAGTGGTTTAGGGGTATCCTTTTAACAGCAGCTGACAGGGGGTGTCTGCACTGAGACTTACAAAGCAGAGCACCTGATGAGAACTCCTCTATAAAGACAAGGTGGGAGTGTCACCTGTCAATCAAGCTAGGGCTGTTGGAAGAGTGTAAAGTATTTAAGCCTGAGTTGTTCATTATGTAGTTGTAACCGATGCCGAACAAGTTGGCCGGCGACTAGGTAGTTGGTCTCTGTTAACCTAGCATTAGGGTCACAAAAAAGTGTGTGGAACTTTGTGCTATAAGCTACTTTACCATCCTGACAATAAAAGCAAAGTACAAGCAAGAAGTTGTTGTGTGTGCATCATCAGAAGTGTGCTCGTGTCAGGGGTGATACTTGAAAAAGTAAAGGGAGTTACTATTTAGGTCACGTCTTGAATATGGAGATCAGATTTGCGCCCCTCACTGTAAGAAGAACATTGGGGAATTCAGAAGCGTTCACACATTGATGATCTCATTAATAAAGGGGATGGAAGGATAAAGTTTAGAAGAATTAGAGGGGTTTTCTCTAGTAAAAAAGGTGCCTTTCAGGCGATCTAATTATTAAGTATACAAAATATCCGGAGTCACTAAAAGGTTTGGTCTATTGAGGATTCCAAAATCACGGACTATGCCAGTGGTTCACAAACTGTGCACCACGGCTCCCTGGGGCGATCTCACAAAGGTGCCTCGGCAAAGGCCAGTGGTAAGCAAGACAGAGGACTTCTTGGTAATTATTTTGGCTCACGGGTGCCTTGAAAAAAGTATAGGAGACCCTAAGGGTGCCTCGAGAAAGTCTGGGTTCCACTGGACTATGCAGAGGATGAAGAGTCATCAGCTGTGAATGGAAGAAATATGGCTTAACCATCAGCGCAGGAAGGGTTCTTTGCTGTAAAGGCAGTTACACTATGGATTCCAGACACACAGCATGGAACTATGGATTGGGGCACTGCCTAAGACAAATGGTATCTGTAGCTACTGTTACTAGAGGACATTACACGGGCAACTGATACAGGAAAATTATACTATTGCCAATATTGGAGTCAAGATCGAATCTTTTATCCCCCCCAAAAAACTGCCCCATAACCTACAGGATGATATAGAAGGGAACTATGAGTCTGTCTCTCCCCCTGCAGGGTGACACAGTGACATAGACAGAAGGGAGCTATGAGCCTGCAACTCCCCCTGCAGGATGACACAGACAGAAGGGAGCTATGAGTCTGTCCCTCCCCCTGCAGGGTGATACAGTGACACAGACAGAAATGAGCTATGAGTCTGTCCCTCCCCCTGCAGGGTGACACAGACAGAAGGGAGCTATGAGTCTGTCTCTCCCCCTACAGGGTGACACAGACAGAAGGGAGCTATGAGTCTGCCCCTCCCCCTGCAGAGTGACACAGTGACACAGACAGAAGGGAGCTATGAGTCTGCCCCTCCCCCTGCCGGGTGACACAGTGACACAGAAAGAAGGGAGCTATGAGTCTGTCCCTCCCCCTGCAGGGTGACACAGACAGAAGGGAGCTATGAGTCTGTCCCTCCCCCTGTAGGGTGATACAGACAGAAAGGAGCTATGAGTCTGCCCCTCCCCCTGCAGGGTGACACAGTGACACAGACAGAAGGGAGCTATGAGTCTGCCCCTCCCCCTGCAGGGTGACACAGACAGAAGGGAGCTATGAGTCTGCCCCTCCCCCTGCAGAGTGACACAGTGACACAGACAGAAGGAAGCTATGAGTCTGCCCCTCCCCTGCAGGGTGACACAGACAGAAGGGAGCTATGAGTCTACCCCTCCCCCTGCAGGGTGACACAGACAGAAGGGAGCTATGAGTCAGTCTCTCCCCCTGCAGAGTGACACAGTGACACAGACAGAAGGGAGCTATGAGTCTGTCCCTCCCCCTACAGGGTGACACAGGCAAAAGGGAGCTATGAGTCTGTCCCTCCCCCTACAGGGTGACACAGACAGAAGGGAGCTATGAGTCTGCCCCTCCACCTGCAGAGTGACACAGTTACACAGACAGAAGGGAGCTATGAGTCTGTCCCTCCCCCTGCAGGGTGACACAGACAGAAGGGAGCTATGAGTCTGTCCCTCCCCCTGCAGGGTGACACAGACAGAAGGGAGCTATGAGTCTGTCCCTCCCCCTACAGGGTGACACAGACAGAAGGGAGCTATGAGTCTGCCCCTCCCCCTGCAGAGTGACACAGTGACACAGACAGAAGGGAGCTATGAGTCTGCCCCTCCCCTTGCAGGGTGACACAGTGACACAGACAGAAGGGAGCTGTGAGTCTGTCCCTCCCCCTGCAGGGTGACACAGACAGAAGGGAGCTATGAGTCTGTCCCTCCCCCTGTAGGGTGATACAGACAGAAAGGAGCTATGAGTCTGCCCCCCCCCCTGCAGGGTGACACAGATAGAAGGGAGCTATGAGTCTGTCCCTCCCCCTGCAGGGTGACACAGACAGAAGGGAGCTATGAGTCTGTCCCTCCCCCTGCAGGGTGACACAGGCAGAAGGGAGCTATGAGTCTACCCCTCCCCCTGCAGGGTGACACAGGGTGACACAGATAGAAGGGAGCTATGAGTCTGTCCCTCCCCCTGCAGGGTGACACAGATAGAAGGGAGCTATGAGTCTGTCCCTCCCCCTGCAGGGTGACACAGACAGAAGGGAGCTATGAGTCAGTCTCTCCCCCTGCAGAGTGACACAGTGACACAGACAGAAGGGAGCTATGAGTCTGTCCCTCCCCCTGCAGGGTGACACAGGGTGACACAGATAGAAGGGAGCTATGAGTCTGTCCCTCCCCCTGCAGGGTGACACAGATAGAAGGGAGCTATGAGTCTGTCCCTCCCCCTGCAGGGTGACACAGATAGAAGGGAGCTATGAGTCTGTCCCTCCCCCTGCAGGGTAACACAGTGATACAGACAGAAGGGAGCTATGAGTCTGTCCCTCCCCCTGCAGAGTGACACAGTGACACAGACAGAAGGGAGCTATGAGTCTGTCCCTCCCCCTGCAGAGTGACACAGTGACAACGACAGAAGGGAGCTATGAGTCTGTCCCTCCCCCTGCAGGGTGACACAGTGACACAGACAGAAGGGAGCTATGAGTCTGTCCCTCCCTCTGCAGGGTGACACAGATAGAAGGGAGCTATGAGTCTGTCCCTCCCCCTGCAGGGTAACACAGTGATACAGACAGAAGGGAGCTATGAGTCAGTCTCTCCCCCTGCAGAGTGACACAGTGACACAGACAGAAGGGAGCTATGAGTCTGTCCCTCCCCCTGCAGGGTGACACAGGGTGACACAGATAGAAGGGAGCTATGAGTCTGCCCTCCCCCTGCAGGGTGACACAGATAGAAGGGAGCTATGAGTCTGTCCCTCCCCCTGCAGAGTAACACAGTGATACAGACAGAAGGGAGCTATGAGTCTGTCCCTCCCCCTGCAAGGTGACACAGATAGAAGGGAGCTATGAGTCTGTCCCTCCCCCTGTAGGGTGACACAGTGACACAGACAGAAGGGAGCTATGAGTCTGTCCCTCCCCCTGCAGGGTGACACAGTGGCACAGACAGAAGGGAGCTATGAGTCTGTCCCTCCCCCTGCAGGGTGACACAGATAAAAGGGAGCTATGAGTCTGTCCCTCCCCCTGCAGGGTAACACAGTGATACAGACAGAAGGGAGCTATGAGTCTGTCCCTCCCCCTGCAGGGTGACACAGTGACACAGACAGAAGGGAGCTATGAGTCTGTCCCTCCCCTGCAGGGTGACACAGTGACACAGACAGAAGGGAGCTATGAGTATATCCCTCCCCCTGCAGGGTGACACAGTGACACAGTGACACAGAAAGAAGGGAGCTATGAGTCTGTCCCTCCACTGCAGGGTGACACAGTGACACAGACAGAAGGGAGCTCTGAGTCTACCCCTCCCCCTGCAGGGTGACACAGACAGAAGGGAGCTATGAGTCTGTCCCTCCTCCTGCAGGGTGACACAGTGACACAGACAGAAGGGAGCTATGAGTCTGCCCCTCCCCCTGCAGGGTGACACAGTGATAGAAGGGAGCTATGAGTCTGTCCCTCCCCCTGCAGGGTGACACAGGGTGACACAGATAGAAGGGAGCTATGAGTCTGTCCCTCCCCCTGCAGGGTGACACAGATAGAAGGGAGCTATGAGTCTGTCCCTCCCCCTGCAGAGTAACACAGTGATACAGACAGAAGGGAGCTATGAGTCTGTCCCTCCCCCTGCAGAGTGACACAGTGACACAGACAGAAGGGAGCTATGAGTCTGTCCCTCCCCCTGCAGGGTGACACAGATAGAAGGGAGCTATGAGTCTGTCCCTCCCCCTGTAGGGTGACACAGTGACACAGACAGAAGGGAGCTATGAGTCTGTCTCTCCCCCTGCAGGGTGACACAGTGGCACAGACAGAAGGGAGCTATGAGTCTGCCCCTCCCCCTGCAGGGTGACACAGATAAAAGGGAGCTATGAGTCTGTCCCTCCCCCTGCAGGGTAACACAGTGACACAGACAGAAGGGAGCTATGAGTCTGTCCCTCCCCCTGCAGAGTGACACAGTGACACAGACAGAAGGGAGCTATGAGTCTGTCCCTCCCCCTGCAGGGTGACACAGTGACACAGACAGAAAGGAGCTATGAGTCTGTCCCTCCCCCTGCAGGGTGACACAGATAGAAGGGAGCTATGAGTCTGTCCCTCCCCCTGCAGGGTGACACAGTGACACAGACAGAAGGGAGCTATGAGTCTGTCCCTCCCCCTGCAGAGTGACAGTGACACAGACAGAAGGGAGCTATGAGTCTGTCCCTCCCCCTGCAGGGTGACACAGTGACACAGACAGAAGGGAGCTATGAGTCTGTCCCTCCCCCTGCAGGGTGACACAGATAGAAGGGAGCTATGAGTCTGTCCCTCCCCCTGCAGAGTGACACAGACAGAAGGGAGCTATGAGTCTGTCCCTCCCCCTGCAGGGTGACACAGACAGAAAGGAGCTATAAGTCTGTCCCTCCCCCTGCAGGGTAACACAGTGATACAGACAGAAGGGAGCTATGAGTCTGTCCCTCCCCCTGCAGGGTGACACAGTGACACAGACAGAACGGAGTTATGAGTCTGTCCCTCCCCCTGCAGAGTGACACAGTGACAACGACAGAAGGGAGCTATGAGTCTGTCCCTCCCCCTGCAGGGTGACACAGTGACACAGACAGAAGGGAGCTATGAGTCTGTCCCTCCCCCTGCAGGGTGACACAGATAGAAGGGAGCTATGAGTCTGTCCCTCCCCCTGCAGGGTAACACAGTGATACAGACAGAAGGGAGCTATGAGTCTGTCCCTCCCCCTGCAGGGTGACACAGTGATACAGACAGAAGGGAGCTATGAGTCTGTCCCTCCCCCTGCAGGGTGACACAGATATACAGACAGAGGCGAGCTATGAGTCTGTCCCTCCCCCTGCAGGGTGACACAGTGATACAGACAGAAGGGAGCTATGAGTCTGTCCCTCCCCCTACAGGGTGACACAGTGACACAGACAGAAGGGAGCTATGAGTCTATCCCTCCCACTGCAGGGTGACACAGTGACACAGACAGAAGGGAGCTATGATTCTGTCCCTCCCCTGCAGGGTGACACAGTGACACAGACAGAAGGGAGCTATGAGTCTGTCCCTCCCCTGCAGGGTGACACAGTGACACAGACAGAAGGGAGCTATGAGTCTATCCCTCCCCCAGCAGGGTGACACAGTGACACAGACAGAAGGGAGCTATGAGTCTGTCCCTCCACTGCAGGGTGACACAGTGACACAGACAGAAGGGAGCTCTGAGTCTACCCCTCCCCCTGCAGGGTGACACAGTGACACAGACAGAAGGGAGCTATGAGTCTGTCCCTCCTCCTGCAGGGTGACACAGTGACACAGACAGAAGGGAGCTATGAGTCTGTCCCTCCTCCTGCAGGGTGATACAGACAGAAGGGAGCTATGAGTCTGTCCCTCCTCCTGCAGGGTGACACAGTGACACAGACAGAAGGGAGCTATGAGTCTGCCCCTCCCCCTGCAGGGTGACACAGTGACACAGACAGAAGGGAACTATGAATCTGTCCCTCCCCCTGCAGGGTGACACAGACAGAAGGGAGCTATGAGTCTGTCCCTCCTCCTGCAGGGTGACACAGTGACACAGACAGAAGGGAGCTATGAGTCTGTCCCTCCCCCTGCAGGGTGACACAGACATAAGGGAGCTATGGGTCTGTCCCTCCCCCTGCAGGGTGACACAGACAGAAGAGAGCTATGAGTCTGCCCCTCCCCCTGCAGGGTGACACAGTGATAGAAGGGAGCTATGAGTCTGCCCCTCCCCCTGCAGGGTGACACAGTGACACAGACAGAAGGGAACTATGAATCTGTCCCTCCACCTGCAGGGTGACACAGTGACACAGACAGAAGGGAGCTATGAGTCTGTCCCTCTCCCTGCAGGGTGACACAGTGACACAGACAGAAGGGAGCTATGAGTCTGCCCCTCCCCCTGTAGGGTGACACAGTGACACAGACAGAAGGGAGCTATGAGTCTGCCCCTCCCCCTGCAGGGTGACACAGTGATAGAAGGGAGCTATGAGTCTGTCCCTCCCCCTGCAGGGTGACACAGTGACACAGACAGAAGGGAACTATGAATCTGTCCCTTCACCTGTAGGGTGACACAGTGACACAGACACAAGAGAGCTATGAGTCTGCCCCTCCCCCTGCAGGGTGACACAGTGATAGAAGGGAGCTATGAGTTTCTTAATTTTTAGGTCAAATTAGGGAATGATGCGAAGATTTCATAAACAGTGGGTTTTGAAAATGTTGCTGATTTATTGGACCGATTTATGTAAATGTCTGGAACAAAAGCAATACATATATTGGGTAACAAGTTCACATTATATACTTTACAGTAACCTCAGAAAAGATATATCCACCTGCCCCTGACAGATATATGTTACAGATTATTACATTACTGACCTCTCTAGAGATCTGCAGAACATTGCTCTGTCCCATCTACCTCCTGACAGATACATAGTGATATATTCTGCAGATTATTACATTACTGACCTCTCTAGAGATCTGCAGAACATTGCTCTGTTCCATCTACCCCGACAGATACATAGTTATATATTCTGCAGATTATTACATTACTGACCTCTCTAGAGATCTGCAGAACATTGCTCTGTCCCATCTACCCCCTGACAGATACATAGTGATATATTCTGCAGATTATTACATTACTGACCTCTCTAGTGATCTGCAGAACATTGCTCTGTCCCATCTACCCCCTGACAGATACATAGTGATATATTCTGCAGATTACATTACTGACCTCTCTACAGATCTGCAGAACATTGCACTGTTCCATCTACCCCCTGACAGATACATAGTGATATATTCTGCAGATTATTACATTACTGACCTCTCTAGAGATCTGCAGAACATTGCTCTGTCCCATCTACCCCCTGACAGATACATAGTGATATATTCTGCAGATTACATTACTGACCTCTCTACAGATCTGCAGAACATTGCACTGTTCCATCTACCCCCTGACAGATACATAGTGATATATTCTGCAGATTATTACATTACTGACCTCTCTAGAGATCTGCAGAACATTGCTCTGTCCCATCTACCCCCTGACAGATACATAGTGATATACTCTGCAGATTATTACATTACTGACCTCTCTAGTGATCTGCAGAACATTGCTCTGTTCCATCTACCCCCTGACAGATACATAGTGATATATTCTGCAGATTATTACATTACTGACCTCTCTAGAGATCTGCAGAACATTGCTCTGTTCCATCTACCCCCTGACAGATACATAGTGATATATTCTGCAGATTATTACATTACTGACCTCTCTAGTGATCTGCAGAACATTGCTTTGTTCCATCTACCCCCTGACAGATACATAGTGATATATTCTGCAGATTATTACATTACTGACCTCTCTAGAGATCTGCAGAACATTGCTCTGTTCCATCTACCCCCTGACAGATACATAGTGATATATTCTACAGATTATTACATTACTGATCTCTCTAGTGATCTGCAGAACATTGCTCTGTTCCATCTACCCCCTGACAGATACATAGTGATATATTCTGCAGATTATTACATTACTGACCTCTCTAGTGATCTGCAGAACATTGCTCTGTTCCATCTACCTCCTGACAGATACATAGTGATATATTCTGCAGATTATTACATCTTCTGTCTCCAGGTGATTCTGGGTGATAACAAAGCCCCGTTCATATTGGTTACCCACAGAAGATACAGTAAACTCACCCTGTCATACAAACAGGTGATCACAAGGGTTAATCCCAGGATTTCTCTTTATCCATTACAAATATTTTACTGCACTCAGTCCACATTACATCAATGCTTTCAGGCAGTGAGATAACCATTGTCACCAGCAGAGGGAGCTATGAACTCGTTTTCTCTTTTATTGAGGTTTCAGAAGCAGGGCAGGGGGAGGGGAGGAGAGAGGATAAAGAAAGGAGAAAGGAGAGAGGATGGGGCACAAGGTTGGGGGCAATAAAGACATCACACACCAAGCACCAGTTGCACAAAAATGTTAACATAACTGGTAACCCGGCTATGCCTGGAATAACCATTGGTGCAATGGAATAAGATAGATAGGATGGATATCTACTCCAGCTATTGTCTGCACAGGTCAGTGTAATCAGAGTAGAGGGATTGGGGTAATGGTCTGTAGCTGGGATGGGAGCAGGGACCACCTAGAGTTTTCTTTATTATGTACATAAATTAGGCTCTTAGTGGCCAGCCTAAGGGGGGGTAGAGACGTCTAATCTGCAAATATTGGTGAAAACAAATGTGAGGTGGATACTGTGTCAAATCTCAACAAATGTAAGGAAAAGCATAGAGGGTAAGACAAATAAAACAGCTTTATATTGTGTTAGGTCCAGTGTGAGAAATCTTTCACATCCAGACCAGGGTCGAACGATGGGTTTTTCCAAAATGTGGTCATTAGTGGACAATTTGTTTTTAATTTATACTTGTGAGGACAACAATCCCAATTGGACAGTGGAAAGCAGCTTTAGGTAGTGCTATGGTAGTGCTGGCGTCCTAGGAGGTCTGTGACCCAGAGAAGCCTGTAGGGTGAATGGATAGAAGCGACAGCTGGCTACAGATTGACCCCTGATCTAAGTGAGGGGTGAGTGTGCTAGAGCGCTCACTCAGTGGTATGCCCCCAGATATAGTGTTCTTGTACATCATGAACGCCCAGTCCACCATCCTGTTCATGTTTACTGAGTGTGCGTACTCAGACTCTGGGAATCCTACCCGACTAGATAGATCTTGTGGCGAGTTGCTGGAGGGTCTTGAGAACCTTTCTTGGAACATGCACTGGGTATAAAAGTTTGGTAAGAAGGTCATTTTGGACTCCTCTGTGTTTACCTTAAAATTCAATAGCTTGTCATACAGCTGGAAACCGTTGAGCAGGTTGGAAATGGAGGTTTGAGGCTTTGCAACATCAGTAACGCGTTCACAGTCTAAATCCCCTAACATGCACACACCAAGGGAGACTAAGGGCAATTTGTTAGCAGCCCCAATTAACCAGTATGTTTTTGGAGTGTGGGAGGAAACCGGAGCACCCGGAGGAAACCCACGCAAACACGTGGAGAACATACAACCTCCACACAGATAAGGCCACGGTCAGGAATTGAACTCATGACCCCAGTGCTGTGAGGCAGAAGTGCTAACCACTGAGCCACGTGCTGCCTCTTATATTCATCATCATGTATTTATATAGCGCCAGCAAATTCCGTAGCGCTTTACAATTGGGAACAGACATTAATAAGACAATACTGGGTGATACATACAAAGAGGAAAGAGAACCCTGCTCGCAAGCTTACAATCTACATACATTCATAGCTACTTTATACTCTTGAGGGCCAGCTTTGAAACCCGAATTATCTGGATTGCTGCATATTCTCACAACCAATGGCTCTATAAAAATATCACGGGGAACACAAAACAACACAGGCTAGTTCCACTCTGAATTTGAAAAGGGGAAGAGTTAAACCTACTGGATAATACTGCAGAACCCAATGGAATTCTGGACACCTTGTTGCACGCCAAAGGTCTCTTCCACGACAAGAGCCACCACCATGGCGGCCAGAGCCTGCTCGTTGGCTGTATAGATGAGGACATGGTCCTCCCGGTTCTATCGGAAGCTTGACATCCAGGTATAAACCCCAACAGATCGGGATGGACTTGGGTAGTTATAACCCACCCTGATCTGTCAGTAAGGTCTTTGTGAATAGTTTTAGGTCAACATTAATAAGAGAAATAGGTTTATAACAGCCACAGTAAAGGCCTAATTTGTGGATCACAACTATCTCCACCTGAGAGGTGGCCCCGTCAGATCTGGAGCTCTGACTGAGTTAAGAAAACTGTAATAATGGGTCTGAACGCACCCACAAAATTCTTAGAAAATAAACTTGTCTGGCTCAGGCGTCCTTACGTTCCCAAGTTATTTTATAGCCTGAGCTCTCTCCCTTCTATATCCCTGAGACGTCCTATCTGGGAGCAGGATATTCTACAAAGAAAGTCCTGTATTTTGAATTTGAGCATAATTGGGTTGAATATATTTTGGGTCAACTTCTACAGCGATGAATAAGCCTCGGAAGCAGCATTTTTTGGGTCGAAGTGCAGTTGGTTGAGGGAGTACGTTACTGAAATGATTCTATTTTGAGTGCGTTTGACTTGTAATATTTGGCCCAGAAGCATGTCCACCTTTTCATAATATTTCTTTAATAACCACTGTAGAGCTTGGCTGCTTCTTTGGGGATCTGATTGAGCTGACCTTCGAGAGCAAGATGCCCAAAATACGGGGCTGACTTGTGGTAACGCTAATGTTGAACTGTCATTCAGTGATTTGAGATTAAAGTTCAATTGTTTTAGTCTTTTTCTGTGCAGCAATTAGGCCAATTAATACTCCACAATGAGTACAGTAGTTGTTTGCGGTATATCAGGGAAACTGGTACATTCGTTGAAGTCAACAATCAATCGTGTGATCTCCGCAATTCTGTTTCAATTGGCGCCAACAGAAGCTTGTAGGAGCAGATTGGGCCAGATCAAACTCCACAGAAACCCCAGCATGGTCAGACCAGGATCCAGAGGAGATCTCTGCCTTACAGAGATTTTGCATAGAGACACGATCAACTGAAAAAATATTGATGTATGAATTAAAGTCATGCGGAAAGAGTAGTGCGAGAAATGCTTATAGGTAGGGTGTAGAACTGGCCATACGTCATAGAGGTTGTGGGTTTTCATCAGTTTATTTATATAGCGCCACTAATTCCGCAGCGCTGTACAGAGAACTCACTCACATCAGTCCCTGCCCCATTGGGGCTTACAGTCTAAATTCCCTAATATACACACAGACTAGGATCAATTTGATAGCTGCCAATTAACCTATCAGTATGTTTTTGGAGTGTGGGAGGAAACAGGAGCAACCGGAGGAAACCAACGCAAACACGGGGAGAACATACAAACTCCACTCAGATAAGGCCATGGTCGGGAATCGAACTCATGACCCAGTACTGTGAGGCAGAAGTGCTAACCACTGAGCCACCGTGCTGCCCATGGGTTTTCATAAGTACCAGGAATTTGAAGGATTCTCAGGAAGGACCGACCACAGACTTCAGGACACCTATACACACATCCCTGCAGCAATCCTTACTACCCCCCCCAGCATAGATATACACACCCTTCTCCACCTATACACACATCCCTGCAGCAATCCTTACTACCCCCCCAGCATAGATATACACACCCTTCTCCACCTATACACACATCCCTGCAGCAATCCTTACTACCCCCCCCCAGCATAGATATACACACCCTTCTCCACCTATACACACATCCCTGCAGCAATCCTTACTACCCCCCCCAGCATAGAGATACACACCCTTCTCCACCTATACACACATCCCTGCAGCAATCCTTACTACCCCCCCAGCATAGATATACACACCCTTCTCCACCTATACACACATCCCTGCAGCAATCCTTACTACCCCCCCTTCAGCATAGATATACACACCCTTCTCCACCTATACACACATCCCTGCAGCAATCCTTACTACCCCCCCCCCCAGCATAGATATACACACCCTTCTCCACCTATACACACATCCCTGCAGCAATCCTTACTACCCCCCCCCCAGCATAGATATACACACCCTTCTCCACCTATACACACATCCCTGCAGCAATCCTTACTACCCCCCCCCCCCCCCCAGCATAGATATACACACCCTTCTCCACCTATACACATATCCCTGCAGCAATCCTTACTACCCCCCCCCCCCCAGCATAAACATACACACCCTTCTCCACCTATACACATATCCCTGCAGCAATCCTTACTACCCCCCCCCCCCAGCATAAACATACACACCCTTCTCCACATATACACACATCCCTGCAGCAATCCTTACTACCCCCCCCCCCCCAGCATAGATATACACACCCTTCTCCACCTATACACATATCCCTGCAGCAATCCTTACTACCCCCCCCAGCATAAACATACACACCCTTCTCCACCTATACACACATCCCTGCAGCAATCCTTACTACCCCCCCCCCCAGCATAAACATACACACCCTTCTCCACCTATACACACATCCCTGCAGCAATCCTTACTACCCCCCCCCCCCCAGCATAGATATACACACCCTTCTCCACCTATACACATATCCCTGCAGCAATCCTTACTACACCCCCCAGCATAGATATACACACCCTTCTCCACCTATACACATATCCCTACAGCAATCCTTACTACACCACCCAGCATAGATATACACACCCTTCTCAACCTATACACACATCCCTGCAGCAATCCTTACTACCCCCCCCAGCATAGATATACACACCCTTCTCCACCTATACACACATCCCTGCAGCAATCCTTACTACCCCCCCCAGCATAGATATACACACCCTTCTCCACCTATACACACATCCCTGCAGCAATCCTTACTACCCCCCCCAGCATAGATATACACACCCTTCTCCACCTATACACACATCCCTGCAGCAATCCTTACTACACCCCCCAGCATAGATATACACACCCTTCTCAACCTATACACACATCCCTGCAGCAATCCTTACTACCCCCCCCCAGCATAGATATACACACCCTTCTCAACCTATACACACATCCCTGCAGCAATCCTTACTACCCCCCCCCCCCAGCATAGATATACACACCCTTCTCCACCTATACACATATCCCTGCAGCAATCCTTACTACACCCCCCAGCATAGATATACACACCCTTCTCAACCTATACACACATCCCTGCAGCAATCCTTACTACCCCCCCCCCAGCATAGATATACACACCCTTCTCAACCTATACACACATCCCTGCAGCAATCCTTACTACCCCCCCAGCATAGATATACACACCCTTCTCCACCTATACACAAATCCCTGCAGCAATCCTTACTACCCCCCCCCCCCCCAGCATAGATATACACACCCTTCTCCACCTATACACACATCCCTGCAGCAATCCTTACTACCCCCCCCCAGCATAGATATACACACCCTTCTCCACCTATACACATATCCCTGCAGCGATCCTTACTACCCCCCCCCCCCCCCCCAGCATAGATATACACACCCTTCTCCACCTATACACACATCCCTGCAGCAATCCTTACTACCCCCCCCAGCATAGATATACACACCCTTCTCCACCTATACACACACATGCCTACAGCAATCCTTACTACACCCCCCAGCATAGATATACACACCCTTCTCCACCTATACACACATCCCTGCAGCAATCCTTACTACCCCCCCCCCCCAGCATAGATATACACACCCTTCTCCACCTATACACACATCCCTGCAGCAATCCTTACTACCCCCCCCAGCATAGATATACACACCCTTCTCCACCTATACACACACATGCCTACAGCAATCCTTACTACCCCCCCCAGCATAGATATACACACCCTTCTCCACATATACACACACAAATATATGCCTGCAGCATTCCCTACTAGACAAGGTGTACACCCCTGTCCCCCGTCACACAATCACGATGGCAGCCAGTTTGTGATAAATGCTTTTTATTAAAAATGTATGTTCTATTTTCCATATACACAAGATATTTCTCTGGGCAGAGGTCCGGTCGTATCTTCTCAGAGGGCCATAGCAGCCCACCCCAAAATAAGGAGGGTTCCCCCGTACGGTGCAGCCACGGTCAGAGAAGGGTCCCCAGATAAGGCATGGTAATAAAACGTGCCACAGAAGAGAACCATCCCCGATGTTAGTAGAGATCCAGCCTGTGGGGGGAGCCAGAGAGCAGGGAGAGAATGTATAGACAGACCCACACAATGTACACAGCATTAGATGACCAGAGTTCAGGAACAGTCAGAGAGAAGGGATGAGTTGTGAGAGAGGATTAGGAGTAAATGAGAGAAGCGAAGGATAAGTGTTGGGGTATATGAGGACACCAGAGTTGAAAGGTAGCACTGAAAGAGGTTTGAGATAAGAAGGACTTTATAAAGAACACTGTGAATTAAAGGAAACCACACGGGTGAATGGACTGAACGTGACCGACTTCTATCTGCTAATGTCAGGATGAACCTTAGGGGAGATTGTATTAGTTGTACGTAAGGTTGAGGACCTGTAAGTGGACATTACTGGTTACTTTACATAAAGAATAGATTTTCCCCAATATTAAAGCAGAAAAGACTACTATTTCTATCCTACAGAGCTCATATGTAACGGGAAACAGATGGACAAGTCAGGAGGTCGCCCACGGGCAACGTACGGAGTCCACACTTTACCTTCACCCCATCAACAACGATCTGAAGATCAAAACAGGTGAAACTATTGTCTGAGACATGGAGGCAGGACATCCATATCGCTCATCATAAAGTACATAATACACAACGAGTGGCCGTTCCATTCGGCTTTTCCGCAAATGGAAATACTGGGCCCAGAAATAGGATGACTGTCAGACATAGAAATCATCATTGACGGAGATGTTTCCAGATCACTTACAATGTGTAGAATATTGTTCCGGAGTGAACGGTCACCGGTGTGAAAGTGGAAGATAGATATCGGGGAAAAGAAAACAGATCTATGGATCAGACCTCTGAAGGTCACTTGTGACATATACATATACATTATATATAACATACTTATTGTAAATGGGATCGGAGGAATAACAGACTGCAGAGGTTGTGACAACTGAGAGTCGGCTGTGAGAGAAGAGGAGGTTCCGTCAAGTAGACAAAACATCGGGAGGAGGACAGACGGGAAGCGGGAGAGTTATCAACGGGAGAGAGACCCCAGATTATGGGAAAGATGCAGACAAGTGCAGGATTGGTGCTCAGAGACAAAGGAAATCAGTACAAGTAATGACCGGAGAGGAGACTAGATCAGGGGCAGGAGAATATTACTGGGACATGGACATAACAAGGTTATCAAATGGTCAGGAAAGGCCTGTACTGTGTTACCCACCAGTGGGAGGGGAGACTAAGGGGTAAATGTATCAACCTCCGGTTTTGTCAACTCGCGGGAGTTCGGCGAGATGACAGCTTAAATTTAAAGCGGCGCTGCCTTGTAAAGGGAAGTTTCCCTTAACAAGGCAGCGCCGCTTTAAATTTAAGCTGTCATCTCGCCGAACTCCCGCGAGTTTACAAAACCGGAGATTGATACATTTACCCCTAAGTGTCCAACTGTGTCACCCTGCAGGGGGAGGGACAGACTCATAGCTCCCTTCTGTCTGTGTCACCCTGCAGGGGGAGGGACAGACTCATAGCTCCCTTCTGTCTGTGTCACCCTGCAGGGGGAGGGACAGACTCATAGCTCCCTTCTGTCTGTGTCACCCTGCAGGGGGAGGGACAGACTCATAGCTCCCTTCTGTCTGTATCACTGTGTCACACTGCAGGGGGAGGGACAGACTCATAGCTCCCTTCTGTCTGTGTCACCCTACAGGGGGAGGGACAGACTCATAGCTCCCTTCTGTCTGTATCACTGTGTCACACTGCAGGGGGAGGGACAGACTCATAGCTCCCTTCTGTCTGTGTCACCCTGTAGGGGGAGGGTCAGACTCATAGCTCCCTTCTGTCTGTGTCACTGTGTCACCCTGCAGGGGGAGGGACAGACTCATAGCTCCCTTCTGTCTGTGTCACCCTGTAGGGGGAGGGTCAGACTCATAGCTCCCTTCTGTCTGTGTCACTGTGTCACCCTGCAGGGGGAGGGACAGACTCATAGCTCCCTTCTGTCTGTGTCACTCTGTCACCCTGCAGGGGGAGGGCCAGACTCATAGCTCCCTTCTGTCTGTGTCACTGTGTCACCCTGCAGGGGGAGGGACAGACTCATAGCTCCCTTCTGTCTGTGTCACTCTGTCACCCTGCAGGGGGAGGGACAGACTCATAGCTCCCTTCTGTCTGTGTTACTGTGTCACCCTGCAGGGGGAGGGAGAGACACATAGCTCCCTTCTGTCTGTGTCACCCTTCAGGGGGACGGACAGACTCATAGCTCCCTTCTGTCTGTGTTACTGTGTCACCCTGCAGGGGGAGGGACAGACTCATAGCTCCTTTCTGTCTGTGTCACCCTGCAGGGGGAGGGACAGACTCATAGCTCCCTTCTGTCTGTGTCACTGTGTCACCCTGCAGGGGGAGGGACAGACTCATAGTTCCCTTCTGTCTGTGTCACTGTGTCACCCTGCAGGGGGAGGGACAGACTCATAGCTCCCTTCTGTCTGTGTCACCCTGCAAGGGGAGGGGTAGACTCATAGCTCCCTTCTGTCTGTGTCACCCTGCAGGGGGAGGGGCAGACTCATAACTCCCTTCTGTCTGTGTCACTGTGTCACTCTGCAGGGGGAGGGGCAGACTCATAGCTCCCTTCTGACTGTGTCACCCTGCAGGGGGAGGGACAGACTCATAGCTCCCTTCTGTCTGTATCACTGTGTCACCCTGCAGGGGGAGGGACAGACTCATAGCTCCCTTCTGGTTGCGTCATCACTCATAAATGTAATTTAACAACCCCTCATTACTCCCCCACCCCAGCTGGTCCTACTGGACAGGTTTAATAACAGGAAGACGTCAGTGGAATCTCTGTGTCGCTCACGTACCAGCAGAGGGCGCCTGCAGTGTGGTACGGCCAATAACGCCAGACTGTGTAGAAAGTGGTACTGATTCCCAGTCGCGTACAGCTGAAAATCCAAAGAGAGAAACAGGAGCACAATTAATCTCTATGTAATTATATTATAATGTGTGTGGAGGGGCGTGCTGATCGGGTCCCGTCCTATAATTTTATAAAACTACCAACTCCACCATCTCCCTCTGTAAAGTCCTGTGTTAATGTGGCTGCATCTGGGCACCTTAATGGCTGAACCAGCTTTCTATCCGCTGTGAGAAAGGGTAATAGGTGCCCGTGTCCCACAGGAATGATTTCCTGGCGGCCGCACCATGACGCAGCCGATATTAAACCCCTTAGAAATGGCAGCCAAAGATGGCGGACTGCAGATGTAAGCTGTAACAGAATTATATCACCCTTGCGAGCCGTCAGCTGTTTTATTTACATTCATCTGGACTAGAAGTGACTGACTTGATGGACTGCTATGTTCTATAACCTTATTACATAAATAAATATTTTACTAAGACTGTGGAGCAACGTCATCAATAAAAGTCTCAATCACCTCTTTCAAGTATTCGTCCCGATCGCTGCGTCTGAATCCTGCGTGACAGAGAGATACAAATTATTGTCATGAAAATAGCACCATAACCGCCGGTCCAGCAATGTCGCTCTCTGCACTCCCTGTACACCTAACCTCTACATGTCAACTCTCCGAAAACATTTACAGGAGGAAAAACACGGAACAGGATGCCTTACAGAAAGTGGAACGCAACGCCGATAAGAGCGCTAGGTTAAAAAGAATCTGTTTGAGGTATAAAACAATGTGGGGAAACGTAAAAGGCAGTATAACGCTATAATTATTAGTTATAAAATATCAACACAACTTCCTGGGTGGCAGGATTTGCAGGAAAGCCGCTGCATTAACTCTGAATTAGACTGGTCATCTATTGTCTAAATAACCATTAAGGTCTTCATATAAGTTGGTAAACACAAAGTGAACAGAAGATCGGGACTGGTGAAAGAGGCAGTTGGATGAAGACCACGTTGTCCTAAGGTGGCCAGCATCCTGCGTATAGCACATTTACCTCACAATCCTTTCTAACAATCATAAGAGATCTCTGTATTCCAGCACTTGTAACATCACTTATCAACATTTATAAGCAAACTGGATTATAGATGTACACACCAGGAATAGAGCGTTGTTTAGGGCATTTCAACATCGTAATGGACCTACGGAAACTGGGGACTTACGCTAGTGCCCCCACCAGCGAAGGAGGACATTGTTTGGTGATTGCGGAAGACAGACCAATCTTGAATAAAGCAATGTTGTGCAATGGACAATATAATTTACCTTTTTAATTTCCTTCATATTTTTAATAAATAATTTATGTATTTTTCTTATTATTTATTATGTGTTTTTCAGTTAAACGGACCATGTGAGAAAGGTCGAGTCGGGTCACAGAGTATAATAACCAGGAAGAGGGCAGAGTCAGTGACATTAGGGAGGAGCCTACAGGTAACAGGATAATGACCAGGATGTAGTCAGTGACATTAGGGAGGAGCCTGCAGGTAACAGAGGATAATGACCAGGATGTAGTCAGTGACATTAGGGAGGAGCCTGCAGGTAACAGGGTATAATGACCAGGATGTAGTCAGTGACATTAGGGAGGAGCCTGCAGGTAACAGGGTATAGTCAGTGACATTAGGGAGGAGCCTGCAGGTAACAGGGTATAATGTCAAGGATGTAGTCAGTGACATTAGGGAGGAGCCTGCAGGTAACAGGGTATAATGACCAGGATGTAGTCAGTGACATTAGGGAGGAGCCTGCAGGTAACAGGATAATAACCAGGATGTAGTCAGTGACATTAGGGAGGAGCCTGCAGGTAACAGGGTATAATGTCCAGGATGTAGTCAGTGACATTAGGGAGGAGCCTGCAGGTAACAGGGTATAATGACCAGGATGTAGTCAGTGACATTAGGGAGGAGCCTGCAGGTAACAGGGTATAATGACCAGGATGTAGTCAGTGACATTAGGGAGGAGCCTGCAGGTAACAGGGTATAATGTCCAGGATGTAGTCAGTGACATTAGGGAGGAGCCTGCAGGTAACAGGGTATAATAACCAGGATGTAGCCTGCAGGTAACAGGGTATAATGACCAGGATGTAGTCAGTGACATTAGGGAGGAGCCTGCAGGTAACAGGATAATAACCAGGATGTAGTCAGTGACATTAGGTACCAGGGGTCTCTGTATCTCAGGAGGTTACAGGCATACAGGATATAAAGCAGCCCCCAGCCCCTCTCACCATGAGCACCATAAGCCCCAGCAGTCACAGCCAGAGCCCCTGACACCGCCCCGACCCTCAGCCACACTCTACCCAGACCGGAAGCCGCCATATTGCAGCTCTATCGCTGCAGCCAATCACACAGTGACCCTTACATATGACGTCACTGGTCCCGCCCATCCGAGAAGATAACAGGTATCTCTGGATGTCAGTCAACCTGTGCAGTGACGTTATGGTAAGGCAGCCAATGGTTCCACATCTGCCCTGACACCGACCAGGACACGCCCCCTTATTTACTGCTCGCCGCCATGTTGTAAGTGGGCACGTGCCCTTTCCTCACCCTCTGTATACTCCTCACCCCCTGTATGTACCTCACCCCCTGTATGTACCTCACCCTCTGTATACACCTCACCCCCTGTATACTCCTCACCCCCTGTATGTACCTCACCCTCTGTATACACCTCACCACCCTGTATACTCCTCACCCCCTGTATACTCCTCACCACCCTGTATACTCCTCACCCCCTGTATACTCCTCACCCCCTGTATACACCTCACCACCCTGTATACTCCTCACCCCCTGTATACTCCTCACCCTCTGTATACTCCTCACCCCCTGTATACTCCTCACCCCCCTGTATGTACCTCACCCCCTGTATGTACCTCACCCCCTGTATACTCCTCACCCCCCTGTATGTACCTCACCCCCTGTATACTCCTCACCCCCTGTATGTACCTCACCCTCTGTATGCTCCTCACCCTCTGTATACTCCTCACCCCCTGTATGTACCTCACCCCCTGTATACTCCTCACCCCCTGTATGTACCTCACCCCCTGTATGTACCTCACCCCCTGTATGTACCTCACCCCCTGTATGTACCTCACCCCCTGTATACTCCTCACCCCCTGTATGTACCTCACCCTCTGTATACACCTCACCACCCTGTATACACCTCACCACCCTGTATACACCTCACCACCCTGTATACACCTCACCACCCTGTATACTCCTCACCCTCTGTATACTCCTCACCCTCTGTATACTCCTCACCCTCTGTATACTCCTCACCCCCTGTATGTACCTCACCCCCTGTATGTACCTCACCCCCTGTATGTACCTCACCCCCTGTATGTACCTCACCCCCTGTATACTCCTCACCCCCTGTATGTACCTCACCCTCTGTATACTCCTCACCCCCTGTATGTACCTCACCCTCTGTATACACCTCACCCCCTGTATACTCCTCACCCCCTGTATGTACCTCACCCTCTGTATACACCTCACCCCCTGTATACTCCTCACCCCCTGTATGTACCTCAACCTCACCCTCTGTATACTCCTCACCCCCTGTATGTACCTCACCCCCTGTATACACCTCACCCCCTGTATACACCTCACCCCCTGTATACTCCTCACCCCCTGTATACTCCTCACCCCCTGTATGTACCTCACCCCCTGTATACTCCTCACCCCCTGTATGTACCTCACCCCCTGTATACACCTCACCCCCTGTATACTCCTCACCCCCTGTATACACCTCACCCCCTGTATACACCTCACCCCCTGTATGTACCTCACCCCCTGTATGTACCTCACCCTCTGTATACACCTCACCCTCTGTATACACCTCACCCCCTGTATACTCCTCACCCCCTGTATGTACCTCACCCTCTGTATACACCTCACCCCCTGTATGTACCTCACCCCCTGTATGTACCTCACCCCCTGTATGTACCTCACCCCCTGTATGTACCTCACCCCCTGTATACTCCTCACCCCCTGTATACACCTCACCCCCTGTATACTCCTCACCCCCTGTATGTACCTCACCCTCTGTATACACCTCACCCCCTGTATACTCCTCACCCCCTGTATGTACCTCAACCTCACCCTCTGTATACTCCTCACCCCCTGTATGTACCTCACCCCCTGTATACACCTCACCCCCTGTATACACCTCACCCCCTGTATACTCCTCACCCCCTGTATACTCCTCACCCCCTGTATACTCCTCACCCCCTGTATACTCCTCACCCCCTGTATGTACCTCACCCTCTGTATACTCCTCACCCCCTGTATACTCCTCACCCCCTGTATACTCCTCACCCCCTGTATACTCCTCACCCTCTGTATACTCCTCACCCTCTGTATACTCCTCACCCTCTGTATACTCCTCACCCTCTGTATACTCCTCACCCCCTGTATACACCTCACCCCCTGTATGTACCTCACCCTCTGTATACTCCTCACCACCCTGTATACACCTCACCACCCTGTATACACCTCACCACCCTGTATACACCTCACCACCCTGTATACACCTCACCACCCTGTATACACCTCACCACCCTGTATATTCCTCACCACCCTGTATACACCTCACCCCCTGTATACACCTCACCCCCTGTATACACCTCACCCCCTGTATGTACCTCACCCTCTGTATACTCCTCACCCCCTGTATACTCCTCACCCCCTGTATACACCTCACCACCCTGTATACTCCTCACCCCCTGTATACACCTCACCACCCTGTATACACCTCACCCCCTGTATGCACCTCACCCCCTGTATGTACCTCACCCCCTGTATGTACCTCACCCTCTGTATACTCCTCACCCCCTGTATACTCCTCACCCCCTGTATACACCTCACCCCCTGTATACTCCTCACCCCTTGTACATACAGGGGGTGAGGAGTATACAAGGGGTGAGGAGTATACAGGGGGTGAGGTGTATACAGGGGGTGAGGAGTATACCTCACCCTCTCTATACTCCTCACCCCCTGTATACACCTCACCCCATGTATACACCTCACCCCCTGTATACACCTCACCCCCTGTATGTACCTCACCCCCTGTATGTACCTCACCCCCTGTATACTCCTCACCCCCTGTATACTCCTCACCCCCTGTATACACCTCACCCCCTGTATACACCTCACCACCCTGTATACACCTCACCCCCTGTATACACCTCACCCCCTGTATACACCTCACCCCCTGTATACACCTCACCACCCTGTATGTACCACACCACCCTGTATGTACCTCACCACCCTGTATACACCTCACCACCCTGTATACACCTCACCACCCTGTATACACCTCACCACCCTGTATGTACCTCACCACCCTGTATGTACCTCACCACCCTGTATGTACCTCACCACCCTGTATGTACCTCACCACCCTGTATGTACCTCACCACCCTGTATGTACCTCACCACCCTGTATGTACCTCGCCCCCTGTATACTCCTCTGCCCCCTGTATACTCCTTTCCCCCCTGTATACTCCTCTCCCCCCTGTATACACCTCTCCCCCCTGTATGCACCTCTACCCCTTGTATGCACCTCACCCCCTGTATACTCCTCACCACCTGTCACACTCGATATATGCATATTTCATCTGGCAGATAGGATCCGGGTGCAGACCAGTACTCATCTTTCCAGCTCTGCATATAAATGTAGATGTATTTATATAATGAATGCATTTTACATCCCCTGTTTTGAACACAAATGTGTTCACACTCAGCATCCGTGTGTTTTACTAACTATATAACAACCAGGGTCATGAGAGGTTCTCATCTCTAAAACTTGGAACATGGAGAAAATGCCAGTGGGAATAATAATAAGTGGAATAATAAGAGTAACAACAGAGAGTGGGGGTCTTGTTGCGGGAGACAAGGTAATAGCAGATCATCTTAATAATTATTTTTGCTCAGTGTTCACTACAGAAAAAGCGGGGAAGGGACCACAGTTTAGTTACAAGTATACTCATAAACATGAGGTAGATACAAGAACATTTACAGTGAAGAAGGTCCTAACAGAGCTATAAACTGAAAGTGGATAAATCAATGGGGCCATCCAAGGATCCTGTCTGCTTCCTGTTCCTGTACAGGGCAGACGTTCCCAGTGAGCTCTCTGTTGGAGCACAACTTGTTCTTCAATTGGTGCCCACATTGCACCTCTGGAGATGCCTGATCCTATTGTTCATCTGTCCTTTCATGGGCACATTTTCCTCTTCATCTCCAGATCGTTTGTCTGACCAACGGCAGCCACCTACTACAGGCCCTGGCTTGGGCCTAATGTCCAGACGGCCTCCTTACTTTCCTCCACTCCTGGCCATCAGCCTCTTGCCTGCTGCCTACCTGCTCTCTCCGTGCCCAATGCTGTGCAGTTTCCCATCTCCTGGTGTCCCGCTGCTGCCTGCTGCTCCGGTGCCCAACAGACTCTCCAGGATGCGGATCGGGCCTCCTGCTGTTCCTGGCCTGCTGTCTCCTGCTCTGATGTCCTGATGCTTCTGCCACCCCTCGCTCCAGATCCTGACTCTGCCTCCCCCATCCGCATCACCCGCTTCTCCATGCCCAGCCGGCCTCCATCTCCGTCACTACAGACCGCGGCTAAGGCCTGGCTAACTTCTGTCATTTTAAATTTACCCTCTTGTACTACCGCTCCGCCCTCTCCCTCGCTAAACAATCTTTCTTTAAAGCCCTGATTTCTTCTCCTTGCCTTACACTGGCTCCCCTTCCCCTACAAAATTCTTTTCAAGCTCCTCACCCTCACCTACAGGCCCTCTCCAACTCCACTGCTCCATATATCTCCAACCTTCTCTCCATCCACACTCCCTCCCGCTCCCTGCGATTAGCCAAGGACCGCCGCCTCTCCTCCACTTTGATAACCTCATCCCATTCCCGAATCCAAGATTTCTCCTGAGCATCTGTTCCCCCAAGCCTACCAGCCATCCACCTAATCCTCTCTCCATGCTCATTCTCTTCACCTCTCTCTTCCCGGCCCCTTACTCGCTCCTCCGACACTTGATCCCCTCTTCAGACTCCCTTTGTGCCTGCTGTTTGCCCTCCCTTTAGGATGTAAGTTTTTACAAGCATGGCCCTCCTCCCTCCTGTCTCTATACCAGTTCTTCTGCTCCAACTTCTCTGTAATAGTTATGCCTGGAGCTTCTGGAGTCTTGGTATTACTCGTTTAACGTTCTGTACTGTTTTGCCCTGTAAGGTCAAATGTTTGTATTATGTACGGCAATGCGAAAATCTTGTGGCGTCCTATAAATAAACAATAATAATAGTAATAATACTGAATAAGCTTAAAGGGGTGCTGGTAACACCATTAGCAGAATTATTCAACCAGTCACTAACTAGTAATTCCAGAGGACTGGAAAAGTGTGAATGTAGTCCCACTGCACAAAAGTGGAAGCAAGAAAGATGCAACTACAGACCAGTGAGTCTTACATTAGTAGTAGGGAATGATGGAAACACTCTTAAAAGAAAGAGATGTAGAATATCTCAAATCCAGTAACTTACAGGATCCCAAACAGCAGGATTTACTGGGTGAGATCATGTCAAACATATCTTACTGACTTTTTTGACTGGGTGACTAAAGTAATAGATCAAGGGGGGGCCGTAGATGTAGCTTATCTAGACTTTAGTAAGGCTTTTGACACTGTCCCACATCGCAGACTATTAAATAAACCTGAAAGCTTGGGATTGGATTCTAAGATGGTGGAATGGATAAGATCTTGGATGCAGGATAGACAACAGAGAGTTTATAGTAAATGGAGTAAGTACATTCACAGGAGGGAAAGGTCACCAGTGGAGCACCCCAAGGATCTGTACTTGGACCAGCGCTTTTTAATATCTTGGTGACATTGCAAATGGTATTGATGGGAAAGTATGTCTTACTGCAGATGACACAAAGATTTGCACACCAAGGGGTAAATGTATTATTGTCCGGATTCTTCAACTCTGGCGTGTTCAGCACCGGAGTTGAAGAATCCAGACATTAATACATTTACCCCCAAGAGGGGTTAGATTAAATGTTTGATGATCTAGGTAGACTAGACGAATGGTCAATTAGTTAAATGACAACAAATGCAAAATCATGCACTTGGGTCTCAAAAACTGAAAGGCTAAATATTGTATTAAAGGCACTATAATTGAAACTACTGAGGAGGAAAGGGATCTAGGAGTCACTATTTCAGGTGACATAAAGGCAGGTAAGCAATGTAACAAATCAATGAGGAGGCAAGTCAGATGCTTGGTTACATAGGGAGAGAGGAATCGGTAGCAGAAAGAAAGAAGTAATAATACCACTGTATAGGTCATTGGTACGGCCTCATCTAGAATACTGTGTTCAGTTCTGGAGGCCATATCTCCAGAAGGATATAAATATATTACAGACTGTACAAAGAAGGGCAACTAAAATGGTGCATGGCCTACAGCACAGAACTTACCTGGAAAGACTAAAAGATCTTAATATGTATAGTTTGGAGCAGAGAAGGGAAAGGGGGGACATGATATCAAGGGTTATAACAAGGTACAGGAGGGAAACAGTCTTCAAAAAAAGAGAAGTATTAGGACACGAGGATATGCCCTGAAACTGGGAAGTAGGTTCAGAGGAAACTACTTTACAGAAAGGGTAGTGGATAAGTGGAATAACCTCCCATCAGAGGTGGTAGAGGCTAATACAGTAGAGCAGTTTATACATGCTTGGGATAGACATAAGGATATCCTTACAAAGAGCTAAGGATCAAATAGGGTTTGAGGTTACCGTAGGTTAAAAAGTGGGCAGAGTAATTGGGCCAAATGGTTCTTATCTGACATCAAATTCTATGTTTCTATGGATAATCTGGACATGTGAAGATGCCTTGTCGCACAGCTCAATCACCTCAGACTCATGCACTCAATCCAAGGCCTGAACCTTCAGTACGTCTTGTGAAACTTGCCGGCCACTTGGATGCCGCAGTACTCGTGCTACCCTCAGGTCCTTGCCAGTAGTCTGAACTGTTTTATTGAGTGGCTGTGGTCATATTAGGGCTCCTGTATGTTCACAGTGTTGGATTACACCACCCGGTATCCTGAGGGTACCAGCCACGAGCTAACAGATGGTGGGACTCAGGCTTACTGCAATGATAATGCCATCTTTCGTAAGATCTGGGTTGTCTAGTGTATGTAGTGCAAATGTTAGAGAAGATTTGTTAGACAGGGTTATCGATTTGGGTTGACAGGTGGGGATGGCCAAGGTACGTTAGGGCATTGCATAGTGGTAGGAGAGGTTAATGTAGAGCAAGATCCCAGCCCATGACCCAGAAACAGATACTAGTCTTATTGGGGACTGCAGACAATTCATCCCTGACTTATGGAGGGCAGATTAGAAATGCACCGATCTTTGGTGAATATTTGCCTTCATGCATAGATCCCATAGCTCCTTTTTGCTCTATGTAATTAGCAGAAACACAAGGGTTCCTCCATGATCCCATTCAGCCAGGAGAGAACATTCAGTCTATCTCTGAATCAGATGTTTTACTCTCCCAGGAGGGCAGGGGAGTGCTTGGGCCAAGGACGAGCAGAGCGTAGTCAGAGTCAGGCTGTCTGTGTAAAGACCTCGCCCCGGGCCAGCTTCCCCTATTCCTTATACAAAGTAGTGAATCCATATAATGACATCAGGGGACCTTAGGAGAAGTAATAATGACAATCAATGTACTGTAGGTACAAAGTAACTTGATATTTAAGTAGGATGGAGGGCAGCCTCGAGGAGATAAACTGTAATCTTATAATGGAGAAAACAGATCTAAGTAGGTGTGAATGGGAGAGAGGATAGAGGTGATCTATTTGTTCTGAATGTCAACCTTTAAGTAATAGGGTCAAGGGTCATCTTCCTTTGAGAAGAAATATATTGGCCCCATGGGAACCACTGGAGAGTGATTTGCATTGTTTGTTCATCTGATACAATCTGATGCTTTCCATTTATGTATCAGAGATAGGTGGTCCGGGTGCCTCCCACCCTCTGGCTGCAGATATCACCGGACAGGTGTGAGGAGAGGACTGGGTATAACCAACATTGGCCGGCAAAATAGTTTCAAAAGAAGATCTGCTACAGATTGCTGGTAGAGGTCCTTCCCATAGCAGGACCACCACACGTACCAGAACGTACCACTTGTTTTACATCGTTTGGTGTATAGAGATGGCCTGGTTAAAGATCTACATTTATCTCAGACATAGAATTCTGAAATCTGAAGGTGTCGGGGGGGATACGTTTCCCTTCATTGAGAGGAAGGTAGCACAGACACTTTGGGGGAAAGGGTTCTACATACAGTAAGTGAAGAGTTGCAGCCAATCTGAGGAGGTTCTGGTTTAAGGCCTGGGGCATTGTTCAGAGAAATTGATTTATAGTAGAAAAAGGTCAATTTATAACAGTATAAATGGGAGGGGGAGGAAGTGTGAAATAAAAGACCACGTTTCATGTTTCTCTGTTCTTCCAGTTTTATAAGTGATAACCTCATCTCTGTGTGTCCTATTACCACGGATATAGGGATTCACCTCCGCTGTTAATTACTGCCCCCTAGGTTAAGGCAGCAACTGTGTGACATATTATTACTATTTAAATAATATTATATTGATAATTAGGACAGATTTTAGCTCAAAATTTGGAATTGGGGTCAAATTTAGCTCCAATTTCCAAAAAAAAAAAAAGGAAAATGACTTCGCTATTTAAAGTATAAAAGTTAAAATTGTCAGCTTGCCCCACTGTCCCTAATCCCGTGATACAGGGGTCTTGCACCATAGCACTCCCCAGAACATAACCAATATCAGTCCCTATCTTGGGGTGAGGCCTCTGCTCACCACTCCAGTGCCCCAAGGCCACGGAATGATGGATTGGAGCCAGAGGAGAGACTCATTGGCAGGACGGGCTGCCTACAGGAAATGCTGCCTCCGCGGTCTCTATCCACAGATCCCTCCTCTTGTGTGCGCCCACCGAAGCCTGGGTGGCATGTGGAGTGGATCACTGCCAAACTGGAAGCTGTGGTTACAATGGAGGTCAATCATTCTGTTCCGTAATTGGGGTACAATAATGGAGAAGTCCGAGATAGGGAAATTTCAGGCAACACAAAAATAATATCAGGAATTCTGTGAACATTTCTGTCCAACATTCCCAAATATTCTGCTCTTTATAATAATCCTGATTCTATATTTCTCATAACCCCTAGTGTAATAATCTGACTGTTCTGCTCCTTCTGTTTCTTATTACTCCTTATAGAATAAAACATCCACTGAATTATTTATTAACCCTACTGCTGCGTTCGTTATTACACTTGGTTTGATAAACCAGCTCTTCCATTCACTATTATTATTATTGTTACAATTTATTATTTATCTCCACCTTACTCACAAGCTGACAATCTATAAGACAACAGGGGTTTGATACACTGGGGTAAGTGCTACATATTGCACATCGAACCAGCAAGATAGTAATAGGAGAAACTGCTTAAAGGGCTATATGATCTCAGAGGCACACGCAGGGGGGTTTCTGGTTGTCCAGAAACCCCTCCCCTCTGCGAAGAACAGGGGGCTAAACAGTGCCCCTACATAGCGGTACTGTACAGCAGCCATGACGCTTCTTTGACAGCGCTGCGGCTGCTGTACAATACAGTGCCGCCGAAATGGAGCTGCTGCGCTCTCTCTCTATATTAAGTTTCCCCCCCTTAAAAATCCTGCGTGCGCCCCTGGATCTGGTCACACAGCAGTGTGGGGTCAGGGGGCTGTTTGAGTATAGAAAGAGAGCACGTGTAAGATTTGTGTGACCTGTTTAGTTCAAAGTATGTTAGTTACAAGTATTTTAATATTAATATAGCATAATTTGGAGTTATACCTCAGTTCATGTTAGCTATCTCTACATCAGGCACAGAGAGAATGAGAAGTGATTGATCCCGTCATCCTTTCCTTCATTCAGGTAATAATCCATATCTTGTTTGCACCAGTATCAGAAGTGAATTAAGAAAGTGATAACATTGCCTGAAGAGAGGGTTTCCAGAGAACACAGGTTTTGGAGGGTACAGGAATTACACAGAGTGGGACCAACCTGATAAAAGTCCTGTACCCAGGAATGGGGTGAATGAGAGACGCAGATCTTGCGCACAACGGAGGGGTTGACTTGGGAGTTATTGTGAGACAAGTGAGGAGATGTACTGTATGTTCGTAGAAGTATTTTATATTGGGTTGGTAATTAACAGACAGCCAATGTAGAGACTGACAGAAGAAGAGCATTAGTCTAATCACTGCAGTCACAGTAGATTGTAGGGGAGAAGGTCTGCTTCAGGGAAGATCAGTAAGGATGGGATTGTCTATGTAGGAGAAGATGAGTGCATGGACTAAAGTTTTAGCAGTGTATTGGGCGACAGGATAAGGATACAGATTGGATGTTTGGAACAAAGGGCAGTTCTGAGTTAATTAGATACACTTAGGCAGTGAGCTTGAGGAGTATATTGCCAAGAGAAATAGAGATGTCAGGTAGGTAGCTTCCATTGACTGGTTGACAGATATTTTCCTCAGTTTTTGAAATATTGAGTTTGAGTTACAGAGAAGACATTCAAGATCCAATGACAGCGAGACATTGACTAACGTAGGCCAGCATAGAATGGGACATCCTGCTAACTCATCTCTTTCTAACTCACAGAACGGGTGCATGCCCAGAGTTTAATTCTTCTGATCCTGGTGTTTGTTTCATGGCACTTTAGCCGGTTTAGGTTGTGTTCCTTTAGGTCTAAATGTGAATACTGGCCACATAAAGTCTTCACTCTAAGTTTGAGGGGTTTTATGTGAGATGCGAGACATTTAACATGGTGATTTTACCAGCCTCAACGTGATGGTGATCTAACTGGTTATCACTGTCATTGCCGATTCTACCAATGTTACCAGTGTTGTTGCCGATTCTTCTATGAATAATATTATTGCATGCTAATCATCATCATCACCATTTATTTATACGTCACTAAATCCTCAGCCCTGTACAGAGAACTCACATCAGTCCCTGCCCCATTGGAGCTTACAGTCTAAATTCCCTAACACACACACACACACAGACAGAGAGAGACAGACTAGGGTTCAATTTTTGATAGCAGCCAATTAACCTACCAGTATGTTTTTGGAGTGTGGGAGGAAACCGGAGCACCTGGAGGAAACCCACACAAACACAGGGAGAATATACAAACTCCACACAGATAAGGCCATGGTCAGGAATTAAACTCATGACCCCAGCGCTGTGAGGCAGAAGTGCTAACCACTAAGCCGCCGTGCTGCCCAATTGTTCAGTTAATGTTCAGCACATAAATTGCCTTATTGTCTTATCACATGCTATTTGTGTTACATAATTACAGTTATCCTAGCCACTTTATATCTACTTATTTACTAAATTACTGGCCTTCCAGTTATCAAGCCATATAATAATGTACAAGTGGCTTTTGCCATTCTATCTTGCATGCCATCACCATTCCTTTGTGAGTCGAGCTTAGTTTTCCCAAGTTAAACACTAGTAACACCTGCCACTCCGAAGAGAGAACACAACTTGGGTGGAAGTACTCCATTTGAGAAGAGGTGAGACTAAGCTAACTTTGAATTGTACCCCCTTCTCCAGGTATGCTGAGGTAGCAAGCTGCAGCTCTTGACTCATTGTTGAGATCGGGACTTGCACCTTCTGTCAAGATGGTCTCACCGACGTAAGTTGGCCCGGCCTGGTGTAACGACATTAAGGACAGGCAGGCATGCCAGATGACTATGTCATACAGATGCTTCAGATGAATATCTGGTCACTGGAATTCAGGTGGGTGGCTGGATCACTTATAAATAAGTTATTTGTGGCTGGAATGTAGAAATAAATTATTGTAGAAATGTATTTCAATTAGTGGTGCACGCACCAATGTATAGAGTTGCAAATGTACTTATCATGTTACATTGGGATGTGTTTTGTATGGAAATGTCTGGTGTGGCTGTATCTCAGATAATGCAAGCAGCAACTTTTAGCACTTTACAGAGTAGTGTAAATACTGTAAACTTTGCATTACATGTAAATCCATGTTTTGGAATACATATTGCATCTTGATACAAAAAAATAACTCAGATGTTTTGGGGTCGGGGAGGATCAGGGGGCGGCGTTACCCCCTGCTAGGAGTTATGTCAGAATTGTATAAAAAATGGGATTTGTGAGCATGTAATGTATCATTCCATCTGTACCTTTCTGGATGTCACTAGTACCTTCAACTAGTGACTGTAACGGTCCTTATTAGTGTTAGGCTGCCAGTCTGATAACGAACTTGCAGAACTGATGACAGAGGTCTTCACCTATAGCAGTCACCTTTCTCGTAGAGCTTTATGTGCTCACAGGTACTCGGATGCCCCCTGGACTTAACTTCTAGCATAGTGCAAGTTCGTTAGCAACACCGCAGCGGCAGGCCAGAGGAGGCTGAGTAGATGGTAACGGATGGTCAGATGTAAGCTGAGGTCAGGGGTCACAAGCATGTAGAATGGTCTAATTACACGCCAAAAGGTCAGGGTCACAGGCAAACAGCGGAGTCCAAGATTCAGGCCAAAGGGTCAGGGTCACGGGCAACAGGCAAGGTCCAAGGAACAGGCAGAGGGTCACAACAGTAGGTCCAATAGCAAAACGGGTAGAGTATCCACAGGAACTGGGACAAACAGCACAGGGGCAGGACAGCAGCAGACAAAATCTACGCTATAACCACCAGGGAGGCTAAGCCCTCCCTGCCTTAAGTACTAATGGTAACCAATCAGGGATTTGCCCATAATCATCACCAGACACCAGTTAATAAATTAATTAGCTGCTTATTCAGCCCGCAGGCTGTAGCACGTGCACCCGGCTGCTCTGATGCCATGGTGCGGTAACAATTACTTTCGGCGTCCAGCCGTTGCTCTGGCAACGGTCGGGCCGAGAACCTGGAAGTGACGTCCCAGTCATTATGGAGATGACCGGGACGCCAGGGAGAGGGGCAGGGAGTCGCGGCGGTGCCCGTGGCTGACGCGGCTCCTAACAATTAGGACACTTGAGCGAATAAACATAATTTTGCTTCAAGAACCTGCTTTGACGACTACTTAACCTACTGTAAATTCCTGTGACCTGCAGATTAGACCCAATCTAGTTCTGAAGTTTGGACCCAGCATTCCAGTACCAACATTTTGCCCGCTACCTGCAGCTCTGGCCATTGTGACAGGCCAGGGGGGAACTATCCACAGCAACCCTGATTTGAAGGCAAGAGGCCAGGTATACCAGCCCAGGTGTACCAGCAAGGGGGTACCCTAGCAGCAAAACTTACCCAGAAGGAAGCTGTTCTAGGTGCCAGTGTAGGAGCCTAGTGGTGGCGGCAGATTAAGCCCCTTCTATTGCGGTTAGGGGCGCAATTTGGGATAAATAAAGGGAACGGTGGCAAAGTAATCCCAGCTGGTTCCCAGCAACAACAGACAGGGTGGCATAGGCGGTCCATCCTGTCACAAGGTGATTGACTCAAAAGAGCTGGAATCAGAAGACCCAACTGACCTACTGCTAGAGGTGGAGTGTAGTCGTGAGAGGGAATGCCTAACTGTTCATCTGACTGTACCAAGAGAGTGGAAAATTCTTTGGAAAGTTAAGTGGCCTGGAAGTGCTGTTGTAGGGGCACCAAGCACCAAATGCAATGCCACAGGGACATTGCAAAGTACTGTCTTCCACCCCATGACTTGGGGGAGAATCTGTGGCTAGCCGACCGACCAAGGGGCCTGGCCCTTGAAAAAAGTGAACTATTCCTGATGGTGATGAGTAAACTGGTGGGCAAACTAAGCAGATCTCCTAGCTAAGGTGGATACAAGCGACTAATTACATTTACATGGATCAAACTCGATCCTTCTGGAGAAAAAAGATATACGTCACATAGACTACCCAGTGTTTGAGGGAGTGGCATTGTTCAGAGAATTGTTGATAGCCTGAGGGGGGTCCAGCCATGGAAATAGTGCTGTCGGTCCGGTGTTAGGAAATGCATGTCGCAGCATAGGACTAGCTGTCAGTGGGTTTATGGAGGATGCTGTAGACCTGCTGTACCAGCTGAGGGCTACATGCCAAGAGGCCGGGGACAAGTTGGCTGAGTACTCATACCATCTTAACAAGCTGCTGTAGCTGATAGTGGCCAAAGGTATCTGCTGGATATATGTGTGTTACATGGGCCAGAGGGCCGGAGTAGACTTCAGAAGTGCCTAAAAGTGAACCTAGAGAGAAGCATAAATCCCCTGACTGATGTGGGGTAAAGGTCACTGAGGAGACAAGAAGACCAACTGCTTGTACGTGTGCTGTGCAGGCCACATTGTTAGGACTTGTCCCAAGAGATTTGGAGCATGAGAAGCTTCCAGTTTGGCTAAACAAAATATGCCACTGTCATTAAAAAGGGGCCCAAAGACCACAGTACTGGCCCCCATAAAGTTCAACATGTCTTCTCTGTGAGACTTTATCAAATGAACCTTTGGCGTAGCATCCACAATGGTGGGACCTGTTCCATTTGAAAATCATGAGAAATTCTTAAACGTTTGCAATTCTAAAAGGTTCGGCAAAGGTTCCAACAGGTTTCAGGCTGTTTGCAAAGCCTTGAACTCTTTAAAGTTCATTGGGCCTGTTCGACATTTGTTAGGAGCGTGTTTAGCATTTCACATAAGTGTAACAAGTTTGTCAAATGAGCTCTGTGCAGACGTGTGGCATTTGTCGAACATTAATGGCATTCGCTATACGTTATTATTATTATTATTATTATTATTATTATTTTTATTATTATTATTATCCTTGATTTGTTAGGCGCCACAAGATTTCCGCAGCGCTGTACACCGTACACACAGTAGACTATACAGAGTGAAACATTACTGAACAATAAACAAAAATACCAATACTTCAGAAACTCCAGGCAGGCTAATGCAGTAAAGACGGAGCAGAAGAACAGGTATGGAGACAGGAGGGAAGAGTGCCATGCTCAAACCAGCTTAAATCCTAAAGGAGGGTAAACAAACCTCAGGCACAAAGGGAGCCAGTTGAAGTATGTAGGGAGAGAACAGGGGGCCGGGAGGAGAGAGGGGAGAACGAGCGGAGCAGATAAGGGAGTTAGGTGGATGGTTGGTAGGCTTTGAGGTACAGGTGAGTTTTAAGTGCCCGTTTGAAGGAGCACAGATTAGGAGAGAAACGGATGGAGCGAGGGAGGTCGTTCCAGTGAAGGGGGGCCATATGGGAAAAGTCTTGGATTCTGGAGTGGGAAGATGTAATCAGTGCAGAGGAGAGGCGGCAGTCGTTGGCCGAGCGCAGGGAGCGGGCAGGAGTGTAAATGGAGAGGAGGTTCATCATCATCAACATTTATTTATATAGCGCCAGCAAATTCCGTAGCGCTTTAGCGGTTAGAGATATAAGGGGCAGTGGACTGGGAGAGAGCCTTGTAAGTGGTGGTCAGGAGTTTGAAAAGGATTCTGTAGGGGAAGGGGAGCCAGTTTAAGGCAAGGCAGAGAGGGGAGGCAGAGGAGGAGCGGCGTGAAAGGAAGATGAGTCTTGCGGCCGCATTGAGTATAGAGCAGAGGGGGGCGAGATGGGAGTGGGGAAGGCCAGTAAGGGGGAGGTTGCAAAAATCTAGGCTGGAGATGATGAGTGCGTGGATGATAGTTTTGGTGGCATCCTGAGAGAGGAAGGGTCGGATGCTGTACATCTGAGATGTTTGAACACTTTCAGCTTCCAGCTGACATGTGAAATAGAGTTCCAGAATCTGGAATGAACCCGCCCTTCCGTTCATTATCACCCCTAGTGTAATAATCCCCCTCTTCCTTTCATTATTTCACTGATTTAAGATTCCAGGTCCTCTCTTACTGTCATTATTACACGTGAACTAATAACTCCTCTGATATTAACCCAGTGTATATAATCATTATTACATCTGGTGCAATAACATAGCCCTTCCGTTCATTATTTCACCTGATATAATAACCTCTATTATAATCTCTATTTAATGAACCAGCTCATTTCCTAATTATTATAAATTATATAATGACCCAGCTCCTGGAATTATTTTTATCACTCATATATAATAAACCATTTTATCTGTTCATTATTATTTCCTTGCATCGTGCCATCTAATGTGTTATATATAGATAATAACCCAGCTCTGCTATTTATCACCCTATGTAGTAACACATTGCTCAATGTTACATGATGTATAATATCCACAAGGCTCTGACACTCCCCATATCTTAGCTCGGCAGTATTGTACCAGCTCTCTGAGAGACGCAGGGTTAATTATTATTCCTTAGGCTGCAAAACTATTTCCAATCAATAGTGTGAATCAATAGTGAGTCTAACAGAGGTGCATATGTTATCTCATCAGGGGCATGTAAGTATCGTTATATGAGGCAATCAGGCATCCAGGGCCTGCGGTATCTAAGTGTGATACATTAATACCATTATAATACCATTATATGGGGCAATAAGGTATCCGAGACCTAGGGTATCTCAGTGTGATACATAAATACCATTATATAGGTGTGACTGGATCACTTATAAATAACATGGTATAACTTTATTTGAAGGAAATAGCGTAGGGCGCTTATTTATATAATTGCCAATGCACTTATTTTTTATATTTTGTATATTTTGATATAGGAAATCATTATTTCTGAGACCAGGTTAGAAAATTATTTTTTTCTGTTTTAACTTTTCTAGAAGAAATGCTTTAGTTCTGTATATATCTGATACAATAAGCCTTTGTTTTCAAAGCCTTTTGTATATCTTGATGTAAGGAAATGTCTTGTTTGGGGTTTACAACTTTTTCTGGGAAATTCTTTTTGTAGCGGGCACTAGGAGTCTTTACCCAGGGATCACCAGGTGATAGGCTTACCAGAGCAGTATAGATGGTAATATGGTACTCTGGTAGCAGGGTGATCACGGAACAGGAAATAGCAGATGATGGAGATGCTCAGGAAAGTCTATGACTAGCAGCACTGGTAATATGGATGTAGTAATACACGAGGAACTGTATGGACAAAGGACAAGTGAAGGTAGTCAGTGGTCTGCGGTAGCAAGTTGTACCACTGCTATAGTGAGGAGGAATGTCCAACAGAAACGAGGAGGTGATGAGAGTCAGCGGTCTGCGGATAGCAAGTTGTACCGCTGTCTGAAGAAATGGAATCCAAGTGGAGGTATCCGGGGAGTCAGTGGTCTGCGTTAGCAAGTTGTACCACTGCTATGTGAGAAGATACTGGAACAGGTGACACAGGAAACAGGGATCAGTGGTCTGCCTCTAGCAAGTTGTACCACTGAATATATATGTGAGGAGGAGCAATGGGAGAGACTGCAATACAGGAGATACACGGGCACCTTAAACTTGATCCACAATAACATGCACAATATATAAATGACTGAACAGCACTGCAATAATAGAAAGTCACTTGAGGTAATCCGGCACAAGATAACACAGTCAATGATGGCAATAGTCTCAGCGGATAGCAAACTCCAGAGGAGAACCAACACAGTCCAGCAAGATATGCAATACACCAGCACAGTCAATGAGAAGTATGCATACCGTGGTTCAGAAGCAGGCTGTCAGACAGGAGTGCAGAGATACCTGAACGGCTGGAGGCCGGCAGGATGCGAAGTCCCTGGAGGGGTGAAGCGGTAGTCAAGTAGGTGCAGCGCACAGGTAGGTAGACCAGCAGGGGAACAAATACTCAGGAAGCAGTAGTATGTAGAACTGGACTCCTGGAGGACCCTGAAGAGTAGCGAAGGTCTAGATGAGATGAAAGTAGTGAGGCGCAGATCCGATGCAGACTGGCGAGTAGAGACCAGCGGGAACACGGGAAAGCACGGAGAGCGGATCAGCTGTTGTAGGACGAGTAGAACTGAGGAGTAGCAGTCAGCAGGACTCTGCAGGTACACGGAGGTAGCGGATAGCAACCAGCAGGTGCAGCCACGATGAAACACGGGAGAGCAGAGCTGAGCTGGAACTGTTGAGCACGGAGAGTAGCGGATAGGAATCAGTTGTAGCAGTCTCGAGGAAACACGGGAGAGATGAGATGAGCTGAAGACTGAAGCGCACGGAGGCAGCGGATAGGAATCAGCCAAACAGTCACGATGAAACACAGGCGAGTTGAAGTAGGTTGAAGACTGTAGTGCACGGAGGCAGCGGATAGGAATCAGCTAACAGTCACGATGATACACAGGTGAGTTGAAGTAGATTGAAGACTGAAGTGCACGGAGGCAGCGGATAGGAATCAGCTAACAGTCACGATGATATATAGCAGAGTTGAAGTGGCTTGAAGACTGTAGTGCACGGAGGCAGCGGATAGGAATAAGCTAACAGTCACGATGATGCACAGGAGGGTTGAAGTGGTATGGAAACCACAGGGGTAGAAGTGGTTTGGAAACCACAGGAATCAGCAGCGCTGAATACACGAGGAAACACAGGAACACCTTCAGAGACTCATGGGGAATGAGACTCCAAGATCAGGCAACGTGGTATTGACCACAGGTGCTTAATATAG
This sequence comes from Mixophyes australis, assembly GCA_036250195.1. Lineage (NCBI taxonomy): Eukaryota > Metazoa > Chordata > Amphibia > Anura > Limnodynastidae > Mixophyes > Mixophyes australis. Next base: position 14,194,173 of record JAVHZZ010000004.1, read on the forward strand.
GGAGTGTTGCCTGATCTGCCAATTAAGTTAAAGGGACAGGTACTAAAGGGTTTGAAAGGGCTGCGCATGCGCAGACCCTCAGGATGGAGGACGGCCACGGTTCCTAAATGTCCGGGAAGAAGCACTCACAGTCCGGTGAGTGACAGTACCCCCCCTTTTAAAGGTGGGCACAGAACGCCTGGAACAGGGCTTGTCCGGATTTTTGGAATAAAACTTCTTAAGAAGAGCTGGGGCATTGAGATCTTCAGCTTTGATCCATGAACGCTCCTCAGGACCAAAGCCCTTCCAATGAACGAGGAAACGGAGAACTCCTCGCGAAATTTTTGCGTCCAATACCTGAGTAATCTCGAAATCTTCCTCCTGATGAACTTGAACTGGCTGAGGTGCTGAAGGAGGAGTCGAGAAACGGTTGATGATGAGAGGTTTAAGCAAGGACACATGGAAGGCATTGGAAATACGAAGATTCTTAGGAAGTAGAAGTTTGACACAAACTGGATTTATTACTTGAATGATCCTATATGGACCAATAAAACGAGGAGCGAATTTCATAGATGGGACCTTCAAACGAATATTTTTGGTAGATAACCAGACACGATCTCCAATTTTTAGTAGTGGAATAGCCCGCCTCTTCCTATCTGCGAAAGACTTATATTTGGTAGATGTCTTCTTTAAACAGGTTTTGACCTGAGACCAGATATCTTTGAAGGTCTGACAAACGGTCTCTACAGCAGGAACTTGGGTGGGAGGGAGGGCAGGAAATTCCGGAAAAGACGGATGGTGACCGTAAACCACAAAGAATGGAGTTTTGGACGATGACTCATGGTACATGTTGTTATGGGCGAATTCAGCCCAAGGAAGCAATTCTACCCAGTTGTCTTGATTGGCTGATGAGAACATCCTTATAAAGGTCTCGAGATCTTGATTGACCCGTTCAGTTTGTCCGTTTGATTGCGATTGGTAAGAAGATGAGAGTGCTAATTGTATGCCCAAGGTTTTACAAAGGGCCCGCCAGAATCTGGAAACGAATTGTACTCCTCTATCTGACACAATCTCAGACGGACATCCATGGATACGAAAGATTTCTTTAACGAAATGTTCAGCCAGAGTAGACGAGGAAGGCAAACCAGACAAAGGGACAAAATGAGCCATCTTCAAAAATCTGTCTACCACTACCCAAATAGTATTATAATTCTTACTAGGTGGCAGTTCAGTAACGAAGTCCATACTAATGTGGGTCCAGGGCTTGGACGGAATGGGTAGTGGTTGCAGCAACCCTGCTGGAGTTCTGCGGGAGGATTTAAACTGAGAACACAACTCACAGGAAGCAATAAACTCTTTGACGTCTCTCCTCATCGAGGGCCACCAGTAACTTCGAGAGAGAATCTCAAAGGTCTTGCGTTCACCAGCGTGTCCAGAAAAACGAGAAGAATGGAACCACGAAAGGATTTTCCTCCTCAGAGTAGGAGGCACGAGGGTCTTCCCAAATGGTAGCATTTTGGTGGAAGAAGCAGCCAGCGAGATACATTTGGGGTCTAGTATAGAATGGTTGGGAACCTCTTCAACGTCAGAGGACGTCACAAAAGCTCGAGATAGAGCGTCAGCTTTTTTGTTCTTGGCAGCTGGTTTGAAGGTTATAATTAATTCGAAACGGGAAAAGAAAAGAGACCATCTTGCTTGACGAGGATTCAAGCATTGGGCAGACTGTAGATATGACAGGTTCTTATGATCCGTGAAAATCGTCACCGGATGACGAGCTCCTTCCAATAAGTATCTCCACTCCTCTAATGCAACTTTGATAGCCAGCAACTCCTTGTCCCCGATCGTATAATTTTTCTCTGCAGGCAGGAGACCCCGAGAGTAAAAGGCACAAGGATGGAATTTTTGTTGCTCCGAGCGTTAGGAGAGAATGGCTCCTAAGCCCACATTAGAGGCATCTACTTCTAGGAAGAAGGGAAGTGTCACATCAGGCTGTCGAAGAATGGGAGCAGAGGAGAAGGACTCTTTAAGAATTTGAAAGGCTTGGAGGGCCTCAGATGACCATTGCTTAGTATTAGCCCCTTTACGAGTCAGGGCCACAATAGGAGATGCAATGGACGAGAAGTCTTGAATGAAGCGTCTATAGTAATTGGCGAAACCTAAAAAACGCTGGATAGCACGAAGAGTAGTTGGCTGGGGCCAATGTAATACAGCATTCACCTTGTCTGGATACATCTTCAGGCCAACTCCGGAAACAATATACCCCAAGAATGGAATCTGGGGCAACTCGAATGAACATTTTTCTAATTTGCAGAATAATGAATTTTTCCGGAGTCTGGAGAGGACCTCTGCCACATGTTGGTGATGAGAAGGCAGGTCCTGTGAAAAGATCAATATGTCGTCCAGGTAGACAACGACACATACATATAATAAGTCCCGAAAGATCTCATTAACGAAGCCTTGGAAAACAGCGGGGGCATTGCACAACCCGAAAGGCATTACTAGATATTCATAATGCCCATCTCTGGTGTTGAACGCTGTCTTCCATTCGTCACCGGAACGGATTCTAATTAAATTATAGGCACCACGAAGATCCAACTTGGTAAAGATCCGAGCTCCCTTGATGCGATCAAATAACTCGGTGATCAGCGGAATGGGATACCGATTCTTAATAGTAATGGCGTTGAGTCCACGAAAATCTATGCAGGGGCGTAGTGATCCATCCTTCTTTTTTACGAAGAAGAACCCGGCTCCAGCGGGAGAGGTGGAAGGTCGAATAAACCCTCACTGGAGATTCTCCTGGATGTACTCAGATGTGGCTTGAGTTTCAGGTAACGAAAGTGGATAGACCCGACCCCTGGGAGGAGTCTTGCCAGGTAGAAGATCGATCGGACAATCCCAAGAACGATGAGGAGGAAGACGTTCAGACTGAGCTTTATCAAACACATCGGCAAATGAAGCATACAGAGGAGGGAGTCCCGGTGAGGAAGATGAGATGGAAGATTGCTGTACTTTAAGAGGAATGACTTGAGAAAGACAACGATGATGACATTCAGCTCCCCAAGACGTAACTTGAGGAGTGCGCCAGTCAATCTGGGGAGAGTGACACTGAAGCCATGGAAGGCCTAAGACAATCGGACTTGTCGTAACTGGAAGAATTACAAAACGAAATTTCTTCATGGTGTAGCACACCAATCTGAAGTGTTACTGGAGACGTACTCTGGGTGATGAGACCATTGATGAGACGTGATCCATCTATAGCAGTCACAGTAATCGGTGTTTTCAAAGTAATCACTGGTAGGGACCATTGATTCACTAGGGATTTAGAAATGAAATTTCCTGCTGCTCCAGAATCAATCAATGCCTGTGACTCAAAGGATTTGGTAGCAAAGGAAATCGTAACATCAAAAGCGCAGACTTTTAATTTCATAGAAGATGGAGAGGACTCCAGGGACCCTAACTTCACCTCTCCAGAACTAGTTAGGGCCTGGCATTTCCCGATTTCTTAGGGCAAGAACTGAGCATATGTGTGGAATCAGCACAATAGATACAGAGTCTATTCTTTACTCTTCGTTTCCTCTCTTCTAAAGATAATTTGGAACGTCCTATCTCCATGGGAATCACAGAAGGTGAAGCTGGACGAAATTGAGGGGTTGAACGAAGAGGTGCTTTAACTGAAGTTGTTTTCTCAGATTCTCTTTCACGAAATCTCATGTCTACACGATGGCAAAGAGAGATCAAATCTTCTAGTGACGAAGGAAGCTCTTGGGTAGTCAGTGCATCTTTAATTTTATCGGAGAGCCCCTGCCAGAAGGCGGCAATTAATGCTTCAGTGTTCCACTGAAGTTCAGAGGCTAAGATCCTAAATTGAATGACGTACTGGCCTACTGTATGAGAACCTTGACGTAAACGAAGAATGCTGGAAGCAGCGGAGGTCACACGACCTGGTTCATCGAACACACTTCGGAACATAGAAATGATTTTGGCACTATCTTGTAATACAGGGTCGTTCCTTTCCCACAGAGGGGAGGCCCAAGCCAGAGCTTGTCCAGAAAACAATGAGATAAGATAGGCCACTCTGGAACGGTGGGTAGAAAAATTTTGAGGTTGGAGCTCAAAATGAACTGAGCATTGGTTGAGAAAACCCCTACAAGTTTTGGGGTCTCCATCATACTTTGACGGAGTAGGCAGGTGAAGCGTGGGAGCTGTAGACACCTGGAATGGCACTGGGGAAACGGAGGAAAGCACAGGAGCTTCAACATTAGCTGTAACAGTCTGTCCAGATGTTCCTTGGGAGGTTAACGAGTGGTAACATTGAAGTAACAGCTGTTGGCGAGCATCCTGTTGCTCCACACGGGTGACCAGATGCTGCAGCATCTCTTTGGCTGTAGGTTCCGTATCTGGGTCTGTCATGGCCTGATCTTACTGTCACGGGCACTAGGAGTCTTTACCCAGGGATCACCAGGTGATAGGCTTACCAGAGCAGTATAGATGGTAATATGGTACTCTGGTAGCAGGGTGATCACGGAACAGGAAATAGCAGATGATGGAGATGCTCAGGAAAGTCTATGACTAGCAGCACTGGTAATATGGATGTAGTAATACACGAGGAACTGTATGGACAAAGGACAAGTGAAGGTAGTCAGTGGTCTGCGGTAGCAAGTTATACCACTGCTATAGTGAGGAGGAATGTCCAACAGAAACGAGGAGGTGATGAGAGTCAGCGGTCTGCGGATAGCAAGTTGTACCGCTGTCTGAGTGAAGGAATGGAATCCAAGTGGAGGTATCCGGGGAGTCAGTGGTCTGCGTTAGCAAGTTGTACCACTGCTATGTGAGAGGATACTGGAACAGGTGACACAGGAAACAGGGATCAGTGGTCTGCCTCTAGCAAGTTGTACCACTGAATATATATGTGAGGAGGAGCACGGGGAGAGACTGCAATACAGGAGATACACGGGCACCTTAAACTTGATCCACAATAACATGCACAATATATAAATGACTGAACAGCACTGCAATAATAGAAAGTCACTTGAGGTAATCCGGCACAAGATAACACAGTCAATGATGGCAATAGTCTCAGCGGATAGCAAACTCCAGAGGAGAACCAACACAGTCCAGCAAGATATGCAATACACCAGCACAGTCAATGAGAAGTATGCATACCGTGGTTCAGAAGCAGGCTGTCAGACAGGAGTGCAGAGATACCTGAACGGCTGGAGGCCGGCAGGATGCGAAGTCCCTGGAGGGGTGAAGCGGTAGTCAAGTAGGTGCAGCGCACAGGTAGGTAGACCAGCAGGGGAACAAATACTCAGGAAGCAGTAGTATGTAGAACTGGACTCCTGGAGGACCCTGAAGAGTAGCGAAGGTCTAGATGAGATGAAAGTAGTGAGGCGCAGATCCGATGCAGACTGGCGAGTAGAGACCAGCGGGAACACGGGAAAGCACGGAGAGCGGATCAGCTGTTGTAGGACGAGTAGAACTGAGGAGTAGCAGCCGCAGGACTCTGCAGATACACGGAGGTAGCCGATAGCAACCAGCAGGTGCAGTAACGATGACACACGGGAGAGCAGAGCTGAGCTGGAACTGTTGAGCACGGAGAGTAGCGGATAGGAATCAGTTGTAGCAGTCTCGAGGAAACACGGGAGAGATGAGATGAGCTGAAGACTGTAGTGCACAGAGGCAGCGGATAGGAATCAGCTAACAGTCACGATGATACACAGGTGAGTTGAAGTAGATTGAAGACTGTAGTGCACGGAGGCAGCGGATAGGAATCAGCTAACAGTCACGATGATATATAGCAGAGTTGAAGTGGCTTGAAGACTGTAGTGCACGGAGGCAGCGGATAGGAATCAGCTAACAGTCACGATGATACACAGGAGGGTTGAAGTGGTATGGAAACCACAGGAGTAGAAGTGGTCTGGAAACCACAGGGGTAGAAGTGGTTTGGAAACCACAGGAATCAGCAGCGCTGAATACACGAGGAAACACAGGAACACCTTCAGAGACTCATGGGGAATGAGACTCCAAGATCAGGCAATGTGGTATTGACCACAGGTGCTTAATATAGGGAGTGTTGCCTGATCTGCCAATTAAGTTAAAGGGACAGGTACTGAAGGGTTTGAAAGGGCTGCGCATGCGCAGACCCTCAGGATGGAGGACGGCCACGGTTCCTAAATGTCCGGGAAGAAGCACTCACAGTCCGGTGAGTGACACTTTTCTTTGGAAGAAATGTGTTTTCTGCAACTGTTGGAAGAAGGACTCATGCTAATCTCATGCTAATTAGACCTTTTGATGTGTGAGGGTCATAGAAAGACGTAATTAGGCTTGCCCTCCTCTGTTAGCTGCAGGATATCGCAGCAAGGTTTTAAGATATCACAGATAAGCGTAAATATTGTTAGCTTTCCAATGCATGTAAATCCACGTTTGAGTAAACACATTGCATCCTATTTCTAAAAATAGCCTGTGTCCAAATCCGTGTAAAAAGCACTGTCTTGTACACTGAAATGTGTCATTCTGATGTTCCATCTGACCTGATCACCTGATACCTTCAACCAGTTTGAGAGCAAATAAACATTACTGGCTTCAAGACCCTGCTTGACAACTTCTTCAGTATTGCTGTAATCCTGTGACCTGCAGATTAGACCCTAAATCTAATCCGTTCTTGCAGATCACCCAGATATCACATCTGTACCGCAGATCACCCCAGAACTCATATCTATACCGCAGATCACCCCAGAACTCATATCTATACCGCAGATCACCCCAGAAATCACATCTATACCGCAGATCACCCCAGAAATTACATCTATACCGCAGATCACCCAGATATCACATCTATACCGCAGATCACCCAGATATCACATCTATACCGCAGATCACCCAGATATCACATCTATACCGCAGATCACCCTAGAAATCACATCTATACCGTAGATCAACCCAGATATCACTGTCACTGAATTTCGGAGATGACCGCTAACCGGTATTAGCGCAACTAAACAGCGAAGTCTAACGTACTCCCGGTATTCACCAGGAACCCCCGCAAGGGAGTTTGGGCTTAGCTGCAGAGGGTTGGCAGGTCGCGGTTCTCCAAGACAGTCACCAGTGTAGCGACAGTAGTAGACAGGCGTAGTCAGGCAGTCCGGGTCAAAGCCAAACGAGCGGTGCGGTACACAGGGAGGTTCCAGAAAGAAGTCAGGTCAAGCCAAATAGGCTGGGCAGCGAGGTACGAAAATTAAACACAGGAGAATAGTAACAGGGAGCCGATTCAGAACCGAAGAACACTGGATCAGAAGTTCAGGAAGCACTGGAGCAGGAGTGAACCAATACTCTGGCACTAAACTTGTGTCAGAGGGTGCTCTATAAACCATATGGTGCATCCTGATTGGGTGATAGGTGAGCGGAGATAGCGTCCCGCTGCTAGGCAACAGGACGCGGCTGACGAGAAGGTGCAGGCGTCTGTCTCCTGCACCATGTGTCAGTGCGGAGACGACGCCTGACAGTACCCCCTCCCCAGAAGAAGAAACGCTGGAGATCTGATTCTTCAAAAACTTTGACCGCAGATGGGGGGGGGCATGTAGGTCTTTCTTCAGGGCCATAACCCTTCCAGTGGACGAGGAACTGAGTCTTACTACAAATGGATTGGGATTTCAAGATGCGTTCAATCTCATATTCGTCGCCCAAGGCCATCTTGATGGGAGGAGGTGGAGGCTAAAGGATGGAGAAATCATTAAGAACCAATGGTTTTATTAAGGAAATATGTAATGAATTATGCACACGGAGTGAAGGAAGTAGATGGAGCTTATAGGTAACCGCATTAATAATATAAAAATTCAGAAGCGACCAATATATCGGGGGGCAAATTTCATTGAGGGTAGCGTCTGAAATTACGCGTGAACATCCACACCTTGTCCCCAATGTGAAGCACCGGAATCTTCCTACCGTGACGATCAGCAAAGTGTTTATGCCATTCCGAGGACTGTAAGTCCAAATCTTCAAAAAGTCACTTACCATCTCTGAAGCTGCAGGTACTGATGCACTGGGAACTTTTGAAAAAGTGGGAAGTATGGGATGTCTGCCGTAGATGGTAAAGAAGGGAGATGTTCCAGATGATTAATGTTGATGGATATTTTGTGAAAACTCTGCACCGCCGCGACTCACCTCAGTCTCCTGGTGGCGCCCCGGCCATCTCAATGATGACCGGGACGTCACTTCCTGTATTCGGCCGGACGCCGAATTGACAACTATCGCACCCCAGCAACACAGAGCAGCCGGACGCGCGCGCCTCCAAGCCTGCGGGCTAATTTAGCTGTCCATTAATTAATTATCACGGCCTGGGGGTGATTTTATGGCAATGCCCTGATTTGCTACCATTAGTATTTAAGGCAGGGAGGGCTTAGCCTCCCTGCTGATTATAGCATGGACTCTGTTTACTGACGTGCTCCTGTCCTGTTCCTGCTTTCTCCCAGTTTTCCTGTCGATACCCTGCCCGTTTACTATTGGACCTCCTGATGTGACCCTTTTACTCTGTTCTTGGACTCTGCTGTCGTGCTGGTGACCCTGAAGCTTTGGCATGTTATTTGACTATTCTACTTGCTTCGGATCCCTGACCTCGGCTTACGTCTGACCATCCGCTACCATCTACTCAGCTTCATCCGGCCTGCCGTTGCGGTGTTGCTAACAAACTTACACTACGCTAAGAGTTAAGTCCTGGGGGCATCCGAGTACCTGTGAGCACATAAACCTCTACGGGAAAGGCGGCTGCTATAGGCGAAGACCTCTTCCAGTTCTGTAAGTTCGTTATCAGACCGGCAGCCTAAAATTACAACCAGCCAGAAAATTCTAGGAGGAATTCCTCGGAATGGATGAAAGCGGAACCAACCCATCTCCAGCCCAAGTCCTGGCTGGACAAATTCAGACCCTGTCTCAAGTGGTTCAGGCATTATCGCATCAGCTCTCTGCTCAAGAAGAAGCCTCTAGGACTTCACAAGTCACCGTGGCACTTGTGGGAGAACCCAAATTAAATTTACCGGACCGGTTTTCCGGGGACAGAGCACTGTTCCAGAATATCAAGGAAAGTTGCAAGCTCTATTTGCGTCTGAGACCTCGATCTTCCAAGTTCTGAACAGCACAGGTTTGGTTTCATTATCTCCCTTCTCCAGGGTGATCCTCAGTCATGGGAATTTAGTCTGAATCCAACAAGTCCAATTATGCAGTCTGTGGATGTCTTCTTCAATGCCTTGGGTCTGCTCTACAATGACCCGGATCGAGTAGCCTTTGCTGAATTTAGACGATGGTCTGCGGACAGCAAATGGAATGACCCGGCATTGCGTAGTCAGTTTCGCCTAGGGCTGTCAAAACAGACACTTTTGTACAGTACCCTTCTCCAACATCTCTGGAGATCCTCATGCAGCTCGGCATCAAAATTGACAAAAGGATCAAGGAGAGGAAGGCGGAAAAGGAGTCATCATCTTTTTCATCTTCCTTTGTTCCCGTATCAACGAACTTTGAAGAACCCATGCAATTAGGAGCATACCGTCTTTCGTCTGAAGAAAAGATTAGAAGACGGACTCAAGGTCTCTGTCTCTACTGTGGCATCAAGGGCCACTTTTCCTGCTCCTGTCCTAACAAATTGGGAAACGACCATGCCAAGGGACCAAGAGGGAAGTTCGCCTAGTTCTGCAAATCATATCCTCCAATAATGCAGTTCTAGTTCCTGCACGCATCACTCACAGAGCCTGTTGTGAGGCTGTCTCAGCCATCATAGTGGTGCTGCCGGCAACTTTCTAGACATCGGGTTTGCTCATTCCTCTTGGATTCCTTCTGTGAAGCTTGACTCTGCTTTCACTGTTTGTGGCCTGGATGGTAGTTCATTGCCTGGTGGTAAAATTGTTTATGAGACTTGACTGCTGCAGCTAACCATGGGTGCTCTCCACTCAGAAACCCTATCATTTCACCTCATTGATTCTAAATCTCCAGTAGGAGCCGGATGCTTCTTTGTATCAAAAAAAGACGGTGGATTGCGTCCCTGCATTGACTACATGGATCTTAATCAAATCACGATTAGAAACACCTATCCTCTTCCCCTCATCTCTGTGTTTTTTGATCAACTAAAGACTGCCACCATCTTCACCAAGATTGATCTCCGCGGAACATACAACCATATCCGCATCAGAGAGGGGGACAAATGGAAAACGGCATTCAACACACATTTTGGCCACTACGAGTACCTGGTCATGCCGTTTGGTCTTAGTAACACACCTGCAATATTTCAAGATCTAATTAATGAAGTGCTCTGTGAATTTTTCGATCAGTTCGTTGTCGTGTATTTGGATGACATCCCGATACATTCACTGTCATTGTCTCAACATCGGAGTCATGATAAGCAGGTCCTCCAAAAACTTTGTGATCACCATCTCTTCGCCAAGTTGGAGTAATGCGAATTTGAGGTACAGAAGGTGTCATTCCTGGGGTACATCTCCATGGACCCAACTAAAGTCCAAGCCATTCAAGATTGGGTACAACCCAATAACCTCAAAGCTGTCCGTCTGAAGCGGTCCTTAAATAACTTGGCTCGAGACGCAGCTTGCTTCAATGAAAAGTTTGTCTTTTTCCATATTCTCTTCAGAGAACGAGCAATGTGTCCGATCTCAGGGTGGGTGGGTTATATGATGTCAGAAAATGAAACAGACTTGGGATGTCTACCATAAATGCAGGAAAATGGGGCATAACCAGAGGAAGAGTGTGGTGAATTATTTTAGGTAAATTCCGCCCATGGCAGGTATTCTACCCAGTTGTCATGTAATTCAGATATGTAGCATTTTAAATATTGTTCCAAAGATTGGTTTACCCTTCCTGTCTGTCCATTAGTTTGCGGGTGATAGGCTGATGAAAAATCAGTTGAATGTCAAGCAAGGCACAAAACTTTCCATAACTGGGTCACAAATTGAGTTCCTCTGTCTGAGACAATATTAGTGGGTATTCCATGTAATCTGAAAACATTTTGAATGAACAGATGAGCCAAAGACTTAGCAGATGGTAGCTTCGGTAAAGGAACAAAATGAGCCATCTTACTAAAGCGATCGACTATCACCCAAATGCAGTTACACCCTTTAGACCAAGGAAAATCCATGATAAAATCCATGGAGATGTGGGTCCATGGAACACTGGGCACGGGTAAAGGCATCATCTGTCCCATGGGTAAATCTCTGGGTGTTTTCACCCTGGAACAAATTTCACAGGGCTGTACAAAGTCTCTTATATCTTTCTTCATAGAAGGCCACCAAACAGAACGAGAGAGTAATTTAATAGTCTTGGTGATACCTGGATGTCCAGATATTTTGCTGTCATGGACCTCAGACAAGACAGACTGTCTCAGACCAGCTGGCATAAACAACAAATTGGGAGACATGGAAGCTGTTGCCTGATCCTGAACTGCCTGTAACTGGGTTGCCAAATCCTGAGTTAGCCCTGAAACAATGGTTTGAGAAGGTATGATAGGAGTGTTATAAAGGGGATCCTCATGTTTCTGTACAAAACTTCTGGATAAGGCAACTGCCTTCAAATTCTTAGAACCAGGGCGATATATGATCACAAAACTAAATCAAGAGAAGAAAAGAGCCCAGCGCGCCTGTCTGGGATTCAACCTCTTGGCAGTCTCAATGTATTGAAGATTTTTTTGATCCATGTACACCGTGATGTTATGCTTAGCGCCCTCCAACCAATGTCTCCATTCTTTAAATGCCCATTTAATGGCCAGCAACTCACGATTTCCCACATCATAATTAATCTCTGCCACTGAGAATTCCTTAGAGAAGAATGCACATGGGTGTAACTTCTCATCAGGTCAGAACTGGACACTTGTGACAGAACTGCCCCTAACCCAACATCAGAAGCATCCACTTCAACAATGAAAGGTAGCTCTGTATCAGGATGTTTAAGGATAGGAGCAGAAACAAAGGCCTTTTTAAGAGTCTCAAATGCTTTGGCAGCTTCTGGCGGCCATACCGCTGGATCAGCTACTTTCTTAGTCACTTGAGTGATATGTGCCACAATTACTGAAAAATTGCGAATGAATCTTCTGTAGTAATGGGCAAACCCGAGAAACCTTTGGATGACTTTTAGGTTACTGGGAAGGCTCCAAACAGTGATGGCTCCGACTTTGGCTGGATCCATCGTAAATCCGTTGGCAGAAATGAAATTCCCCAAGAATGCCACAATGGAGACTTCAAACTCACATTTCGCCAATTCGGCAAGTAGATGATTCTCTCTAAGTTTCTGTAGTACCAAACACATATAGAATATATAATGCAAGGGCTGCATATGGCTATACTGAAAATAGTCCACATGCATAACTGTGGTTTGCATTACGCATGGGGGGGACTCATTACAACACAGCCAAACATCATAGTATTATGTTCCCTGATGTTCACGGTGTTGGGACAAAGATGTGGCATAGATTAAGATGTCATCCAGATACATTATGTCAAATTTACTCAGATAATCACGAAGTACATCATTAAATCCAGGAACACGGCTGGTGCATTATAAAGACCAAACGGCATAATACAATACTTGTAATGTCCAGAATGAGTATTGAAAGCGATCTTCCATTCATTGCCCTTCCGTATGCGTATCAAATTTTATGCTCGTAAATCAATCTTAGAAAATACAGAAGCACCTCTTAACTGGTCGAACAACTGAGAAATTAGTGGCAGAGGATATTTGTTTTTAATGATTCAGATCTCTGTAATCAAAACAATAAATCTCCATCTTTCTTTTTGACAAAGAAAAATCCGGCACCAAGGGGTGAACGAGAAGGTCTCGCGAACCCTTTTTTCAGGTTCTCAGTGTGAAGATACGTGGTTCCCAAATCACTCAGATACGGTATTAGAGGAAAAATAGAAAGATGATTTATTCTGCAGAACAGGATTAAATACTGCATGGCCCAGTAACGATAGCAGGTCCAACAAGTGAGGAAATCAGTTCAAATAAATCCAGTTACATATGTTCCACAGCGCATCTCTGGCAGAGCATCAACTCTTGGCCAAAAGTTAGTCACACATGTGTCCAGCTCCCAGGGTAGCCTCTTTTATCACCTCCTAATCCCACCTTGGGAACTGGCTGCCCAGGGGAGTTACAAAAGGTCTTGATTGGTGGGCTTCTCACAGTATTCAGCCACCTCCCCTACCTCCCCAGGTGTCTTCCCTCAGGTGACCCCTGCTGAGTCCGGCTCCTGGCTGGCTGTTGAGATCACTAGTGGACAGTAGTGAGCAAACAGAAATAACAATGGTAGCTTAATTTACTCAACTCCTGAGGGTTCCCTGTGGAGGTGGAATTTAACCCCTGAAGTACTTTTCCAAGGAGATGTTATAGTTACATCACTGATATTTCCTGATAGCAATATGGCTAAAAAGTGCAGTTCAAGTATTGATTAGATTAAGGGGTTGTAACACCATACACCATGTTAGTTGCTTTACACTCAGAAATATAGTTTTCCAGGGCTCTGGTCTGTAGAATATAAATGAGTCTTAGGAAATTTACTCCCGGGCTGAATATCAATAGTGCAATCATACGGGCGATGTGGTGGTAGTGTATCTGCAGCTTGCTTGGAGAAAACATCACCAAAATCTTGATATTGCAGTGGGAGTGTGAGACCTGGTTTGACTGAAGCAGTAGCAACCTTAACAGGGGTTACTAAGCATGTCCCCTGGCAGTCTTTCCCCCATGCCACCAGTTCTTCTGTGGACCAATCAAGGACTGGATTGTGCTAGATAAGCCATGGGTACCTCAGAACCATAGGGTACATGGGCGAATGGATAAGATAGAATGACAGCATTTGTTTATGGAGTGCTCCCACTGTCAGGGTAAGAGAGCCGGTACTCTCTAGCACGCTTCCGCACTTAATTAGTTACCCATCCAAACCACAAACAGATGCTGGAATTTTTAATGGTTGGGTAGGAACAGCAAATCGCCGTGCCAGAGATATATCTAAAAAAAAAATTCCAGCTGCTCCGCTGTCCACGAAAGCTAGGACATCAACACTCCCAGAGACCAGAGAAATTTGGGCAGGTAACTAGAGGGAATTTTTATTCTATTAAAGGTAAACACCTCGATGAACTTTCGTAGTATCCCCTGTCTTAAATGAGTTAGTGATAGGGAAAAAGTTCTGCGGATGAAATTCCTTTTCCAGTCTTCTTTCATTTATTCGACGATCAATGCGAATTGCCAAACACACAAAGGACTCCAGAGAATCAGGAGCTGGATATTGCACCAATATGTCCTTTATTAGTTCTGAAAGACCCAAACGAAACTGACTGCAGAGAGCTGGATCATTCCATTCACAATCTGAGGCCCATCAGCGAAATTCATTACAATATTGTCACTCACCGGACGGTAAGTGCTACTTCTCGTGTGTTTAGGAACCGTGGCCGTCCACCATCCTGAGGGTCTGCGCATGTGCAGCCCTTTCAAACCTTCAGTACATGTTCCTTTTAGTTAATTGGCTGATCAGGCAACACTCCCTATTTAAAGCACCTGTGGTCAATACCTCGTTGCCTGATCTTGGAGTCTCATTCCCCATGAGCCTCTGAAGGTGTTCCTGTGTTTCCTCGTGTATTCAGCTCCTGCTGATTCCTGTTGTTCGTTTGTGGTTTCCAGACCACTTCAACTCTCCTGTGTTTCATCGTGACTGCACCAGCTGATTCCTATCCGCTGCCTCCGTGCTTCTACAGTTTCCAGTCCACTTCAACTCTCCTGTGTTTCATCGTGACTGCACCAGCTGATTCCTATCCGCTGCCTCCGTGTTCTACAGTATCCTGCTCACCTCAACTCTCCCGTGTTTCATCGTGACTGCACTAGCTGATTCCTATCCGCTGCCTCCGTGTTCTACAGTATCCTGCTCACCTCAACTCTCCCGTGTTTCTTCGTGACTGCACCAGCTGATTCCTATCCGCTGCCTCCGGGTATCTGCAGTGCCCTACTCATCGCAACCCTCCAGTACTCCTCGTGTCTGCAGCCAGCTGATCCGCTCTCCGTGCTTCTACAGTGTTCCTGCCTGTGTCAACTCGCCTGTCTGCATTGGATCAACGCTCCGCTGCTTTCATCTCGGCTAGACCACCTCTACTCTCCTGTGTTCTCCAGGTGTCCAGTTCTATATACTACTGCTTCCTGAGTATTGTTTCCATCCTTGCTGGTCTACCTACCTGTGCGCTGCACCTACTTGGTTACCGCTTCCACCCTCCTGGGACTTCTCATTCCTGCCGGCCTCCAGCCGTTCAGGTATCCCTGCACCTCTCTCTGACAGCCTGCTCTCCTGAACCACGGTATGCATACTTCTCATTGACTGTGCTGGTGTATTGCATATCTAGCTGGACTGAGTTGTTCTCCTCCGGAGTTTCCTATCCACTGAGACTATTGCTATCATTTGACTGTGTTACCTTTTAGCCTGGATACTTCTTGTGACTTTGTATATTTGTGCAGTGCTGCTCAGTTATTACTATTTTGTGCATATCATCGTGGGATCAAGTTCAGTGTGCCAGTGTATACTCTGCATTGTATTCATCTCCTCGTGCTCCTCCTCACATATATATTTCAGTGGTACAACTTGCTAGAGGCAGACCACTGTTCCCTGTTTCCAGAGTCACCAGTTTCCAGTATCCTTTCACATAGCAGTGGTACAACTTGCTAACGCAGACCACTGACTCCCCAGATACCTTCACCTGGATTCCATTCCTTCACCCAGACAGCGGTACAACTTGCTATACGCAGACCGCTGACTCTCATCACCTCCTCGTTACTTCTGGACATTCCTCCTCACTATAGCAGTGGTACAACTTGCTATCCGCAGACCACTGACTACCCTCACGTTTCCTTGTCCATCCAGTTCCTCGTGTACAGTTATCTACCTATTACCTGTGCTGCTAGTCATAGACTTTCCACGAGCATTCTCTTACCATCTGCTGTCTCCTGTTCCGTGATCACCCCGCTACCAGAGTACCATATTACCATCTATACTGCTCTGGTAAGTCCATCATCTGGTGATACCTGGGTAAAGACTCCTAGTGCCCGTGACAAATATTCTTCAGCAGAATGACGTCCCTTTTTCAAAGATCTAAGTTTAGACTCTGCAGTAGCGATTTTGTCTGGATTGTCAAACAGGAGACTCAAGGCTTGGAAAAAACAGATAGCAATTCTGGACTGTCAGGGCACAATCCAAATGCTCAGGTTTGTGGATCTTCTGTCAACAGTGAGGTAATAATACCCACTCGCTGCTGTTCAGAACCAGAAGACAGAGGACATAGCTTGAAATATAATTTGCAACTTTCCCTAAAGTTGTGGAAATCCCTTCGGTTGACAAAATCTGTCTGGAAGATGAAGCTTGGGTTCTTGAACCTCAACTTCCTGAGAAGAGGTAATCCTGGAGGCTTGTTCATGAACAGATAATCTGGTAGAAATGTCTTGAACAATCTAATATTGAGCAGTTGATTAGTCAGCACTTGTGCACGGGATAGAGGAGTAGGATCCATGGGAGTAAATTCCAAGTATGTGGGCCGGTTATAATGTCACGAATCACCCTACGAGTTGAGTTATCGGAACCTGTTGTTGACGAGAGCTTCACCTATAACAACCCCCTTTCCCATAAAACCAGACATGTTCGCTGGTACTCGGTTGTCCCCTGGACTTATTCTCGAGTAGTGATAACTCTACTCTGGTAGGTAGGCACCACAGAGGACTTGACAGTGGGATGGTGAGCAGGGATACTCCTGGACCAGATAAAGCATGAACACTGAGTTAGCAACAGGATGCAGTACCAACCTCCACCAGTATAACATATTGGCAGTGTGGAGTAGAGGATGGTGTAGTACC
This sequence comes from Mixophyes australis, assembly GCA_036250195.1. Taxonomy (NCBI): domain Eukaryota; kingdom Metazoa; phylum Chordata; class Amphibia; order Anura; family Limnodynastidae; genus Mixophyes; species Mixophyes australis. Next base: position 14,211,018 of record JAVHZZ010000004.1, read on the forward strand.
AGCTGTGGCCTGTGTGAGATGGAGCTAGAGAGCAGCACAGTGTCCGGGAAAACACCGGAGCAAGATTGAGCAGTAAATCTGTACTGTGAAACACTGCTGACACAGGTGAGTCTGATGGAGCGAATAGCTGGCACCATGATCCTGCGGCAGGGAGGAGATCTCTCAGATGAAAAGGCAGAGTCGGAATCCAGGCAGAGGTCAGGGCCACGAGCAAACAAGCAAGGTCAGTATACAGGCAGAGGTCAGGGCCACGAGCAAACAAGCAAGGTCAGTATACAGGCAGAGGTCAAAACGGGTATCAATCAGGAAAAAAAGGCAGACTATACACAGAATCAGGAGCACGGAGAAGCAAGCGTGTGAATGCTATAACTGGCAAAGGCTCAGTGAAGCTGACAGGTATTTAAACCAGTAGTAGCCAATCAGGGCAGGTGTCAGAGCTGCAGGTAAGAGGAGTTCAGGTGATGACACCCCGGATGAAAACAACACTGCAGCAGCCAAAAAGAAAACGGCAGTTACCTGCTGTTCCTAACAGAATCTTGAAATGTTGAAATGAATTGTACACCTCTGTCAGAGATGATCTCAATGGGGCAACCGTGGATCTGAAAAATATTCTTAATAAAAAGAGTGGCTAGGTCAGCAGCAGATGGCAATTTCTTCACAGGGACAAAATGTGCCCATTTGGAGAAACAACCACCACCCAAATAGTATTGAAGCCATGACTGTTGGTGAGGTCAGTATTAAAATCCATGCTGATTCTTGCCCAAGGTGAGTCTGGAACCAGGAGCAGAAGAAGAAGGCCAGGTGGCGGACGCCTGTGTGTCTTGTGACGAGCACATACTCCGCAAGCTGCAACATACTTGTGAACGTCAGCACTCAAGGACGGCCACCAATATCTATGGGACAAAAGGGCAATGGTCTTCTTAACCCCAGTATGACCAGCAAATCTGAAATCGAGAGCCCAAGCCAACAGTCTGGGACGGAGATGGGTCTCCACAAAAGAGCGTCCAACAGGGGGTGTCTTAACTGAGGATTTAGTCAAGGCCAGAACCTTCAGAGGACTGATGATAGGTCTAACGTCTGGCTGGCAAGAATCCGAAGAATCAAAAGACCTCGAAAGTGCATCGGCTCTGGAATTTTTTGACCCTGCAGTATAAGTCAGGATCAGCTGGAATCTAGAAAAAAAAGTGACCAGCGGGCCTGACAAGGGTTAAGGCCCTGAGCAGATTCCAGATAGGCGAGGTTCTTATGATCTGTGAATACTGTGATAGGATGGGCAGCACTGTTGCTCAGTGGTTAGCACTTCTGCCTTACAGCACTGGGGTCATGAGTTCAATTCCTGACCATGGCCTTATCTGTGTGGAGTTTGTATGTTCTCCCCGTGTTTGCGTGGGTTTCCTCCGGGTGCTCCGGTTTCCTCCCACACTCCAAAAACATACTGATAGGTTAATTGGCTGCTATCAAAATTGACCCTAGTCTGTCTCTCTCTCCGCAGCGCCGTACATGGTACAAACTGTAGACTATACAGGGTAAAACAATACAGAACAGTAAACACAAAGTACCAGAACTTCAGAAACTCCAGGCAGGCAAATACTGTAAAGACGGAGCGGAAGAACAGGTCTGGAGACAGGAGGGGAGAGGGGCCCTGCTCATACGAGCTTACATCCTAAGGGAGGGTAGACAAAATCAGGCACAAGAGGGAGCCAGTGAAGCAAAGGGGAGAGAAAAAGGAGCCAGTGAGAAACAGAAGAGGTGAGAGGTTAAGTGGATGGTTGGTAGGCCTTAAGGAACAGGTGAGTTTTAAGTGCCCGCTTGAAGGAGCACAGATTGGGTGATAGACGGATGGAGCGAGGGAGGTCGTTCCAGTGAAGGGGGGCAGCTCGGGTAAGCACAACTAAGGATAGATTCTACCTTCTTTGGATCCATTTAAAGACCCATGCTGGAGATTATATACCCGGGGAAGGGGACCTTACATTGATCAAAAAGGCACTTCTCCAATTTGCAATATAGGTGATTGGTACGAGACAGAACTTCTATGACATGATCTCGATGGGAGGTGATGTTCCGGGGGAGAAGAACCAGGATATCATCAAGGTAGACAACTACAGATTGTTACAAAAGATCTCTGAAGATTTCGTTCATGAATTCTTGAAAAACCGCAGGGGCGTTATAAAGCCCAAAGGGCATCACAAGGTACTCATAGTGCCCGTTTCTCGTATTAAAGGCAGTTTTCCACTCGTCACCTTGGCAAATGCGGATAAGGTTATAGGCTCCTCTAAGATCCAGTTTGGTGAAAGTCTGTGCTCCACGGATCGGATCAAAGATTTCTTATATGAGGGGTAACGGGTAATGATTTTTTCACCGTAATAGCATTCAGCTTCCGGTAGTCAAAACAGGGTCTAAGGGTACCGTCTTTCTTTTTGACAAAAAGAACCCTGCAACCGCCGGTCAAGAAGACTTGCGGATAAAACCACGTTCAAGATTCTCAGAGACGTATTCAGACATGGCTTGAGTCTCAGGGAGAGATAGGGGAAAAACTCTGCCCCTAGGGATGCACTTGTTGGGTACGAGGTCAATGGGGAGGCATGGACTCTGCTGCAGCTTTGCTGAATACATCTACAAACTCGGCATAGGCCTCAGGAAGAGTAGGCTGCGGACTAGAGGCTATACAGGAGTCTTAGGAGGATGTACAGCAGTCAAACAATGTTGTTTGCAGGTGGACCCCCAAGAAATATCTTTGGCAGGACACCAATTGAACTGCGGATTGAGAGCTTTAAGCCAGGGAAGGCCCAGAATAACAGGAGTGATGGACTGAGGAAGAATCAGGAAACTTATGCACTCAGAGTGAAGCGCTCCTACCGCCAGCCGCAAAGGACTGGTAATGAGGTTGATGGAACCGTTGCTGATACAATTACCATCAATCACATCCGTACCGCAGATCACCCTGATATCACATCTATTCCGCAGATCACCCTGATATCACATCTATACCGCAGATCACCCAGATATCACATCTATACCGCAGATCACCCTGATATCACATCTATACCGCAGATCACCCTGATATCACATCTATACCGCAGATCACCCTGATATCACATCTATACCGCAGATCACCCAGATATCACATCTATACCGCAGATCACCCAGATATCACATCTATACCGCAGATCACCCAGATATCACATCTATTCCGCAGATCACCCAGATATCACATCTATTCCGCAGATCAGCCCGGATATCACATCTATACCGCAGATCACCCTGATATCACATCTATACCGCAGATCACCACAGATATCACATCTATACTGCAGATCACCCAGATATCACATCTATACCGCAGATCACCCAGATATCACATCTATTCCGCAGATCACCCTGATATCACATCTATACCGCAGATCACCCTGATATCACATCTATACCGCAGATCACCCAGATATCACATCTATACCGCAGATCACCCCATATATCACATCTATACCGCAGATCACCCCAGATATCACATCTATACCGCAGATCACCCAGATATCACATCTATACCGCAGATCACCCAGATATCACATCTATACCGCAGATCACCCAGATATCACATCTATACCGCAGATCACCCCATATATCACATCTATACCGCAGATCACCCCAGATATCACATCTATTCCGCAGATCACCCTGATATCACATCTATACCGCAGATCACCCTGATATCACATCTATACCGCAGATCACCCAGATATCACATCTATACCGCAGATCACCCCATATATCACATCTATACCGCAGATCACCCCAGATATCACATCTATACCGCAGATCACCCAGATATCACATCTATACCGCAGATCACCCAGATATCACATCTATACCGCAGATCACCCAGATATCACATCTATACCGCAGATCACCCCATATATCACATCTATACCGCAGATCACCCCAGATATCACATCTATTCCGCAGATCACCCTGATATCACATCTATACCGCAGATCACCCTGATATCACATCTATACCGCAGATCACCCCAGATATCACATCTATACCGCAGATCACCCCATATATCACATCTATACCGCAGATCACCCCAGATATCACATCTATACCGCAGATCACCCTGATATCACATCTATACCGCAGATCACCCAGATATCACATCTATACCGCAGATCACCCCAGATATCACATCTATACCGCAGATCACCCAGATATCACATCTATTCCGCAGATCAGCCCAGATATCACATCTATACCGCTGATCACCCTGATATCACATCTATTCCGCAGATCACCCCCTATATCACATCTATTCCGCAGATCACCCCCTATATCACATCTATTCCGCAGATCACCCCCTATATCACATCTATACCGCAGATCACCCCTGATATCACATATATACCGCAGATCACCCCGGATATCACATCTATACCGCAGATCACCCCGGATATCACATCTATACCGCAGATCACCCCTGATATCACATCTATACCGCAGATCACCCTGATTTCACATCTATACCGCAGATCACCCTGATATCACATCTATACCGCAGATCACCCCAGATATCACATCTATACCGCAGATCACCCTAATATCACATCTATACCGCAGATCACCCCCAGATATCACATCTATACCGCAGATCAGCCCAGATATCACATCTATACCGCAGATCAGCCCAGATATCACATCTATACCGCAGATCACCCTGATATCACATCTATACTGCATATCACCCCATATATCACATCTATACCGCATATCACCCCATATATCACATCTATACCGCATATCACCCCATATATCACATCTATACCGCAGATCACCCAGATATCACATCTATTCCACAGATCAGCCCAGATATCACATCTATACCGCAGATCACCCAGATATCACATCTATACCGCAGATCACCCAGATATCACATCTATACCGCAGATCACCCCAGATATCACATCTATACCGCAGATCACCCAGATATCACATCTATTCCGCAGATCAGCCCAGATATCACATCTATACCGCAGATCACCCTGATATCACATCTGTACCTCAGATCACCCAGATATCACATCTATACCGCAGATCACCCCGGATATCACATCTATTCCGCAGATCACCCAGATATCACATCTATACCGCAGATCACCCCGGATATCACATCTATACCGCAGATCACCCCGGATATCACATCTATTCCGCAGATCACCCTGATATCACATCTATACCGCAGATCACCCCAGATATCACATCTATACCGCAGATCACCCAGATATCACATCTATACCGCAGATCACCCCAGATATCACATCTATTCCGCAGATCAGCCCAGATATCACATCTATACCGCTGATCACCCTGATATCACATCTATTCCGCAGATCAGCCCAGATATCACATCTATACCGCTGATCACCCTGATATCACATCTATTCCGCAGATCACCCCCTATATCACATCTATTCCGCAGATCACCCTGATATCACATCTATTCCGCAAATCACCCCGGATATCACATCTATACCGCAGATCACCCCTGATATCACATCTATACCGCAGATCACCCAGATATCACATCTATACCGCAGATCACCCAGATATCACATCTATACCGCAGATCACCCCGGATATCACATCTATACCGCAGATCACCCAGATATCACATCTATTTCGCAGATCACCCCAGATATCACATCTATACCGCAGATCACCCAGATATCACATCTATACCGCAGATCACCCCGGAGATCACATCTATACCGCAGATCACCCCGGATATCACATCTACCGCAGATCACCCCAGATATCACATCTATACCGCAGCTCACCCCGGATATCACATCTATATCGCAGATCACCCCGGATATCACATCTATACCGCAGATCACCCCGGATATCACATCTATACCGCAGATCACCCAGATATCACATCTATACCACAGATCACCCCCTATATCACATCTATACCGCAGATCACCCCCAGATATCACATCTATACCGCAGATCACCCCAGATATCACATCTATACCGCAGATCACCCCGGATATCACATCTATACCGCAGATCACCCCGGATATCACATCTATACCGCAGATCACCCCGGATATCACATCTATACCGCAGATCACCCAGATATCACATCTATACCGCAGATCACCCCCTATATCACATCTATACCGCAGATCACCCCCAGATATCACATCTATACCGCAGATCACCCCAGATATCACATCTATACCGCAGATCACCCCGGATATCACATCTATACCGCAGATCAGCCCAGATATCACATCTATACCGCAGATCACCCAGATATCACATCTATACCGCAGATCACCCAGATATCACATCTATACCGCAGATCACCCCAGATATCACATCTATACCGCAGATCACCCAGATATCACATCTATTCCGCAGATCAGCCCAGATATCACATCTATACCGCAGATCACCCTGATATCACATCTGTACCTCAGATCACCCAGATATCACATCTATACCGCAGATCACCCCGGATATCACATCTATTCCGCAGATCATCCAGATATCACATCTATACCGCAGATCACCCCGGATATCACATCTATTCCGCAGATCACCCAGATATCACATCTATACCGCAGATCACCCCAGATATCACATCTATTCCGCAGATCAGCCCAGATATCACATCTATACCGCTGATCACCCTGATATCACATCTATTCCGCAGATCACCCCCTATATCACATCTATTCCGCAGATCACCCAGATATCACATCTATTCCGCAGATCACCCCCTATATCACATCTATACCGCAGATCACCCCTGATATCACATCTATACCGCAGATCACCCAGATATCACATCTATACCGCAGATCACCCAGATATCACATCTATACCGCAGATCACCCAGATATCACATCTATTCCGCAGATCACCCCCTTTATCACATCTATTCCGCAGATCACCCAGATATCACATCTTTTCCGCAGATCACCCCCTATATCACATCTATACCGCAGATCACCCCAGATATCACATCTTTTTCGCAGATCAGCCCAGATATCACATCTATACCGCAGATCACCCTGATATCACATCTATTCCGCAGATCACCCCCTATATCACATCTATACCGCAGATCACCCAGATATCACATCTATAACGCAGATCACCCAGATATCACATCTATACCGCAGATCACCCCGGATATCACATCTATACCGCAGATCACCCCGGATATCACATCTATGCCGCAGATCACCCAGATATCACATCTATACTGCAGATCACCCAGATATCACATATATACCGCAGATCACCCAGATATCACATATATACCGCAGATCACCCAGATATCACATCTATACCGCAGATCACTCAGATATCACATATATACCGCAGATCACCCAGATATCACATATATACCGCAGATCACCCAGATATCACATCTATACCGCAGATCACCCAGATATCACATCTATACCGCAGATCACCCAGATATCACATCTATACCGCAGATCACCCCTGATATCACATCTATACCGCAGATCACCCCCAGATATCACATCTATACCGCAGATCACCCAGATATCACATCTATACCGCAGATCACCCCTGATATCACATCTATACCGCAGATCACCCCCAGATATCACATCTATACCGCAGATCACCCCGGATATCACATCTATACCGCAGATCACCCCGGATATCACATCTATACCGCAGATCACCCCGGATATCACATCTATACCGCAGATCACCCCGGATATCACATGTATACCGCAGATCACCCCTGATATCACATCTATACCGCAGATCACCCAGATATCACATCTATTCCGCAGATCACCCAGATATCACATCTATACCGCAGATCACCCCTGATATCACATCTATACCGCAGATCACCCAGATATCACATCTATACCGCAGATCACCCCAGATATCACATCTATACCGCAGATCACCCAGATATCACATCTATACCGCAGATCTCCCAGATATCACATCTATACCGCAGATCACCCCAGATATCACATCTATACCGCAGATCACCCCTGATATCACATCTATACCGCAGATCACCCAGATATCACATCTATACCGCAGATCACCCAGATATCACATCTATACCGCAGATCACCCCTGATATCACATCTATACCGCAGATCACCCAGATATCACATCTATACCGCAGATCACCCAGATATCACATCTATACCGCAGATCACCCAGATATCACATCTATACCGCAGATCACCCCAGATATCACATCTATACCGCAGATCACCCCAGATATCACATCTATACCGCAGATCACCCCGGATATCACATCTATACCGCAGATCACCCCGGATATCACATCTATACCGCAGATCACCCCGGATATCACATCTATACCGCAGATCACCCAGATATCACATCTAATACCGCAGATCACCCCCTATATCACATCTATACCGCAGATCACCCCCAGATATCACATCTATACCGCAGATCACCCCAGATATCACATCTATACCGCAGATCACCCCGGATATCACATCTATACCGCAGATCAGCCCAGATATCACATCTATACCGCAGATCACCCAGATATCACATCTATACCGCAGATCACCCAGATATCACATCTATACCGCAGATCACCCCAGATATCACATCTATACCGCAGATCACCCAGATATCACATCTATTCCGCAGATCAGCCCAGATATCACATCTATACCGCAGATCACCCTGATATCACATCTGTACCTCAGATCACCCAGATATCACATCTATACCGCAGATCACCCCGGATATCACATCTATTCCGCAGATCATCCAGATATCACATCTATACCGCAGATCACCCCGGATATCACATCTATTCCGCAGATCACCCAGATATCACATCTATACCGCAGATCACCCCAGATATCACATCTATTCCGCAGATCAGCCCAGATATCACATCTATACCGCTGATCACCCTGATATCACATCTATTCCGCAGATCACCCCCTATATCACATCTATTCCGCAGATCACCCAGATATCACATCTATTCCGCAGATCACCCCCTATATCACATCTATACCGCAGATCACCCCTGATATCACATCTATACCGCAGATCACCCAGATATCACATCTATACCGCAGATCACCCAGATATCACATCTATACCGCAGATCACCCAGATATCACATCTATTCCGCAGATCACCCCCTATATCACATCTATTCCGCAGATCACCCAGATATCACATCTTTTCCGCAGATCACCCCCTATATCACATCTATACCGCAGATCACCCCAGATATCACATCTATTTCGCAGATCAGCCCAGATATCACATCTATACCGCAGATCACCCTGATATCACATCTATTCCGCAGATCACCCCCTATATCACATCTATACCGCAGATCACCCAGATATCACATCTATAACGCAGATCACCCAGATATCACATCTATACCGCAGATCACCCCGGATATCACATCTATACCGCAGATCACCCCGGATATCACATCTATGCCGCAGATCACCCAGATATCACATCTATACTGCAGATCACCCAGATATCACATATATACCGCAGATCACCCAGATATCACATATATACCGCAGATCACCCAGATATCACATCTATACCGCAGATCACCCAGATATCACATATATACCGCAGATCACCCAGATATCACATATATACCGCAGATCACCCAGATATCACATCTATACCGCAGATCACCCAGATATCACATCTATAACGCAGATCACCCAGATATCACATCTATACCGCAGATCACCCCTGATATCACATCTATACCGCAGATCACCCCCAGATATCACATCTATACCGCAGATCACCCAGATATCACATCTATACCGCAGATCACCCCTGATATCACATCTATACCGCAGATCACCCCCAGATATCACATCTATACCGCAGATCACCCCGGATATCACATCTATACCGCAGATCACCCCGGATATCACATCTATACCGCAGATCACCCCGGATATCACATGTATACCGCAGATCACCCCTGATATCACATCTATACCGCAGATCACCCAGATATCACATCTATTCCGCAGATCACCCAGATATCACATCTATACCGCAGATCACCCCTGATATCACATCTATACCGCAGATCACCCAGATATCACATCTATACCGCAGATCACCCCAGATATCACATCTATACCGCAGATCACCCAGATATCACATCTATACCGCAGATCTCCCAGATATCACATCTATACCGCAGATCACCCCAGATATCACATCTATACCGCAGATCACTCCTGATATCACATCTATACCGCAGATCACCCAGATATCACATCTATACCGCAGATCACCCAGATATCACATCTATACCGCAGATCACCCCAGATATCACATCTATACCGCAGATCACCCCATATATCACATCTATACCGCAGATCACCCAGATATCACATCTATACCGCAGATCACCCCGGATATCACATCTATACCGCAGATCACCCCGGATATCACATCTATACCGCAGATCACCCAGATATCACATCTATACCGCAGATCACCCAGATATCACATCTATACCGCAGATCACCCCGGATATTACAGATGTAGCTATAATTCCCCACCACTGAAATTTTTTTTACTACATAAGTGACATCCATAATTCACCCCTGAAATTATTTACATAATTATTAGCCCGCAAAATCACTGTCACAGTAATTAGTGTCACAGAATTGTCCTTTAAAATGACTGACCCCCAATATTACATCCATACCTGACCTCACATCCTTAATAATGGACCCCCATAAAAATAAACATTTATAGAAATGGACCCCCCAGAAATGACATCACTGCAACTGGACCCCCCAGAAGTAAAACCAATACAAACGGACCGCCCAGAGCTGACATAAACATGGACCCCCCAGAAATGACACCCTGGGTCTCGGACCCCCTATCGGGAAAGATAAAGCCACCAAGAAATGACATCCGTATTGACGGACCCCCCAGAAATGATTTGTGTATTGATGGGAATGACATCATTACTAATAGACCCCCCCAGAAATGCTGACACCCCAATAACAAGTAGGAGCCCGGGATTTCCCTGCTGTCCCCCCCTGCTCCGGAGCACTGACAAAGCTCCCTTCTCATCCCCCCCCCCTATAGACAATCTGCATTCTTCCTCTCTCCCTGCTCCCTCCTCCTCCTCCTCCTCAACAAAATGGTTTTTCTTCTGGCACAAGCAAGAAACACAGACTGCTGAAGCTGCTCCTCTTCCTCCCGGATTACAGGACTATTCCTGCCCGGAGATGAGCTGACAGCCAGCAGAGACTCAGGAGGGCATCGTTCTAGAAGGATTGTCCCTACATCTTTCTGGGCTCCTGCCTCCTCCATCTCCCTGTCTCCCGGATCTCTACCTGCTGTACGAGGTAAGATCTTTTCCTAAATGTCACCAGCATCCCTTATCCATGGCTCCATCTGCCCCTTCTCATCAGCAAATCCACCCCAAATTCTTTGTATTTACACCAAACCGTGTTTACTTCTGACCTAGATTCACAGAAAGAATGAAATAAAACCTCTGATTAGCAAATGCCAAATAAAATCAGTTGTGGTATCGCCTTGATGTGGACGTACGGGAGGGTTTTGGAGGTACAGTGAGAGAATATAGGGGAGATTTTCAGCATGGGGGGGTGTATTGAGGCTGCTGACTTACTCGGTGGTTTAACCCTCTGCATGCTGGGAGAAGTGGGGGCAGCACAAATGTCCCTTTTATTTATCACTGGGGAAGAGGAGGATGGCTCATCCTGTGTGGGTGATTGAAACCCTTCGGGGGGCTGCAGTGTGTGTGGACAGGGGCAGCAGGAGAAAATGTCAGGACTGAGGTCTCATTCATGCAATTATTCTTTCACGGAGGGAGGGGGGCTCAGTGTCCCCAGAATACTCCCCCCCCCCCCCCCTTCCCAGCATGACTCCTAACCCATACGCTTGACTTACACGTAGGGGCCAGCAAACTCTCTGTTATAGGTTCTGCTTTGCCATTTCTGTACCTGCAGGCAAAAATAAAAATACATAAGGTCCCCAGAGAGACGGTTCTGCATCTGCACCAGCTGAGTGTGAGATAGAGGGGGGTGAGAGAGCCTTGGTGAAACGAGGGGAGGGGGGGAGAGTGCTTGGTGAGATGGAGGGGGGAGATTGAGGGATGTTTGGCGAGATGGAGGTGGGAGAGAGGAGACGGACTGAGACATCTTTGGTGAGAAAGTACGGATGAGACGGAGGGAGGGATGGTTTGGGAGAGTAAAATTGGTAAGTGGCGGGGGTCGAGGAAGACAGATGACGGGAGGAAAGAAGGCGGAGGGGGGTTTAGTTGGAGAGATGGGTCGAGGGAACGATGGATGGTGGGAATAAAGGGATGGAGAATGGATAAGAAGGAGACAGGGAAAGATGGTGAGTACCGGAGAGGGAGGGTGGATGGTGGGAGAGAGAGAGGATGGATTGGTGTGAAAGAAAGAAATCGGGGTGATGGGAGAACAAGGGAGGGGGAGAGAGTGGAAAGATACCGCAGACCTTTTACAATTCATTTTAATTGAATTATATAATGCAGATCATATATAATAGACACATCTTCTGTCCACACACTACACTACAACATACGTAACATCCAGACGGCCTTATAACACGGTACATCTATGTTTAGCATTACAATGTGGGGGGTTTATTTCTCCATGAAGACTGCTGATAGGTATATGCCTGGCACTCCACGTTGTGTATATGTACAGCGTACACGTCAGACGCAGCCAGCACACCGTCCATAATGGCAGGATGCCTGTAAATTGGGGGGTCACCAATAGCAGCACACCAGTGCAGGGTAGTGGCGGAGGCTTTGTGGATTCGTTCCTATCGTATCCTTCACATAATAGACCCAGGGGCCCCCGATCATGATCAGATCTTTAATGTACAGAGGCTTTGCAACTGCAGCAATTCCGTCTACTAGGCGGAGGTATCAGCGGTGTAATATGGCAGATACACGGTGGCGGTGTTGTGACAGGCCCTGCTTAAGTAACCTGTAGCTACATGTGAACAATGATCTGATGGTATATATATTACAAGGAGGATTGGATGTATTATAGATGTAACGCATGCCTGGTATCCCCCAATTCTGTGTCAGGGGGCCCACAAACCATGACGTAGAGGGCCACCTCCGCACAGTCCCCCTCTTGGCGATAAAAGGACGCTGACTCTGTTGTCAGTGTATACCCGCTCCGGTGGTCCTGGCATATTACGCCTGGATGATTGCCTGGCGAAAAACAGGCGTTTTGTTTACTGTAATTCAGACTTGCGCCAGTTTCAAGACGGACAAAACAAAAGTTATACCTCCCGGTTGCACATCTGCGACACAGCGCCATTCTTGTAACGGGTATAGTTACTAAACTGCGGGTTTGAAAAAGTGGAGATGTTGCCTATAGCAACCAATCAGATTCTAGTTATTATTTATTTAGTACATTCTACAAAATGACAGATAGAATCTGATTGGTTGCTATAGGCAACATCTCCATTTTTTTTCAAACCTGCAGTTTAGTAAATATACCCCCTTAGGAGTACTTCAACCAAAGTAATTATATTATTCAAACACAAAGCATTGATCCATGTAATTAAGAACACCCCCGATTTCATGTCTTATTCAAGGCATTTCATGAGCATCCACCAATCTGGTAAACTAGGCACAGAATGATTTTATGGGGGTGAAGTGTGGTTGCCCCGTGACAATTCGTAGGTGGGCAAGTGGGGGCTTCTTACGAAAAACCATGGTCCATCCACGAATATCTAATTTTGATAGTGACCTTTATTATTACGTAATTTCTTAGTCCGGTTGAGGACGCTATGACATCAATGGAGACCTTCATCCTTTATTTCCGTACAAACAAGGGGCAATATTTTCATGAACGAGAACAGAAAACCAATCAAAATAGAAAACAAATGTGCCCAATAATCTGTAGGATGTTCCGGTTATACCATTGTACAATCCTGCTTTTGTTGCGTCATTCCGCATATTGGCGCATGTAGCGAATCGCGTCATCCTGGCCCCCATATACTTCACTAGGGAAGTGGGTGGGATGTCAGAGGGTGGCCTTCTCTCCTAGGAGTCCACAAGGACCCCTCCGAAAGTTGAGAGTCTCCTGGGTGTTCCAGGAGGGTAGGTAAGTGTGAAACATAATAAAGGACACATGTTAAAATATCTAAAATGTATCTTGATATATTTGGATATTTATATTAAGAGGCAGTGTTGTCGTAAAAGAGGGGAAGGATGGGCTTGGTGGCTTCATTAGCCACCCAAATTTTTCAGGTATTTGGGGTCTGATCGCTTACTCTTACCATAGTGCATCCATGTTTGTTTGTAGGCACCCAGATTTTATATATATCCTCTTATTGGATCATCAAAATGTTCACAGCAGCACAGAGTATTTAAATAAGTGAGTTTGTGGGAGGCAGCACGTGTCCACTTTCTTTATATTGTGAGGTCAGGTGTAATCAATGCAAAATATGAGTTGCAAACACCCCAAACATGCGGAAGCATGCGTGCAGCCTGTTTATTAGCTATTGGAGACTGTCACATGCAGCCCTGTCCTCACTAACACATCACCCATCTCCTGATATACTCTGTGCTGCTGGAGGACCCTGCTCCTTCCACTATATAACTCTCAGTCTGTGGATTCCTGCTGCCTCCATTCCCCTTCTCACATCATGTCAGTGCCCCTGTCACATGCAGCCCTGTCCTTACTAACACATCACTCATGTCCTGATATAATCTGTGCTGCTGGGGTAACCTGCTCCTTCCACTATATAACTCTCAGTCTGTGACTTCCTGCTGCCTCCATCCCCCTCCTCACATCATGTCACTGCCCCTGTCACATGCAGCCCTGTCCTCACTAACACATCACTAGTCTCCTGATATACTCTGTGCTGCTGAGGGAACCTGCTCCTTCCACTATATAACTCTCAGTCTGTGACTTCCTGCTGCCTCCATTCCCCTCCTCGTATCATGTCACTGCCCCTGTCACATGCAGCCCTGTCCTCACTAACACATCACTCATGTCCTGATATAATCTGTGCTGCTGGGGGAACCTGCTCCTTCCACTATATAACTCTCAGTCTGTGACTTCCTGCTGCCTCCATCCCCCTCCTCACATCATGTCACTGCCCCTGTCACATGCAGCCCTGTCCTCACTAACACATCACTTATCTCCTGATATACTCTGTGCTGCTGGGGGAACCTGCTCTTTCCACTATATAACTCTCAGTCTGTGACTTCCTGCTGCCTCCATCCCCCTCCTCACATCATGTCACTGTCCCTGTCACATGCACCCCTGTCCTCACTAACACATCACTCATCTCCTGATATACTCTGTGCTGCTGGGGGAACCTGCTCCTTCCACTATATAACTCTCAGTCTGTGACTTCCTGCTGCCTCTATTCCCCTCCTCGTATCATGTCACTGCCCCTGTCACATGCAGCCCTGTCCTCACTAACACATCACTAATCTCCTGATATACTCTGTGCTGCTGGGGACCCTGCTCCTTCCACTATATAACTTTCAGTCTGTGGCTTCCTGCTGCCCTCATTCCCCTCCTCACATCATGTCACCTCCCCTGTCACATACAGCCCCGTCCTCAGTAACACATCACTCATCTCCTGATATACTCTGTGCTGCTGGGGGACCCTGCTCCTTCCACTATATAACTGTCAGTCTGTGGCTTCCTGCTGCCCTCATTCCCCTCCTCACATCATGTCACCTCCCCTGTCACATACAGCCCTGTCCTCACTAACACATCACTCATCTCCTGATATACTCTGTGCTGCTGGGGACCCTGCTCCTTCCACTATATAACTCTCAGTCTGTGACTTCCTGCTGCCTCCATTCCCCTCCTCGTATCATGTCACTGCCCCTGTCACATGCAGCCCTGTCCTCACTAACACATCACTCATCTCCTGATATACTCTGTGCTGCGGTGGAACCTTATTTAAGAGGTGGGAACATTCAAAGTGCCACGGGATGATTGGATTTCTTCAGCAATATTCGATCTCCCCTGCCACGTGGCAGTGCACGCCCATTTCAACAAAGGGTCTTCCGAGTGACCGATGCCACTGTGGCACCACATTGTGGGTACCATACACAAAAATGTACACAGTGCAATAAAAGGGAAATTTGTGTGGCACCATAGCTAAAGAACGTAGGTAGAAATTAGTCCCATTTTCCACATAGAAAGACCCCCAGTAAAAATTTGGTGCGCTCTGCAAACTGTGTGATTGAAGAGTGATTAAGGTGAGGCAGGTGGGGGAGGAGGAGAATTTGGAATTGTAAATATGGAACATTGCTCTCTGGTTGTTCTTTAATGGCACCATTATTTGTTTAAATACACTTTAGGATGTTATTATGTCCTTACACAGGTGATCGTTTTGCCTGCCCTAATCTCCAATCACCACTATACTCTTCCCATAACTTCCTAAATATTAATGTCCTCTCACCATCCCTTCTAACTGCCTATATCTTCTGTCATTCTCCAATTATGAATGTCTTTCCCCGTTCCTCCCAGGTCCTACTCTCTACCCCCATAAATAAATAATGACATTGTAATGTGTGTGTAGGGTTTGATAACACTGCCTGTGATCACATATGAATATTCATGTGATTTATGCTACATTGTGGACAATACAATACTTGGACCTTCAGCATTTTGTGAAAGTGTGGTGGATAGAGAATTTGTCTTGGTAAAAGGGTTTTCTGAAGGAATTTTTAGTTTGAAAATCAGTACCCACATGCTGGGTTCCCATGAGATTTATAGTGGGACTTCATAATCTTCTTACTTTAAGCCTGTATACTGTCTACTAATACGCAACTAATATATAGTCTGTCCTAAGTCCCAAGTTATTAACAATTATAAACTGAATTTGTAGAAAGCCGAATGTCAATTCAAAGGAAATCTATTTCCAAATGAAACCTTCACAGTTGTGAAGATGATTAATTTCTCATGGTTTTGACCATTTCACAGTTGGATCCGTGAGGTCATTTTTCAAAATGTACCCAATATGTGGGCTCACTATTGTTCCTTAAAGAGACTGCTGACTAAGAGACTGCCTCATCTTGTTACCAGCTTGGACTGTACAGTGTTTTCATCCTGGAGCAGAACATGAGATTGTAGGTTCTCTCCATGATTAGATCTCCATGTCGGTGGGTTACATGGTGTCATCTAGCTCATTGTGCAGTTTGAGACCACAGTTTGGACTTGTACAGCTCAGATTTTAGAGATGCATGCATGATGGTATGGAGCTTAGAGTACTCTTGTTGAGGTTTGGTAGAGTAAAGAAGATGTACCAGCCATGAAAAACCCTGGATTCTTTCCTGCAGGAGCGATGAGAGTCAGCTATGACTGGAGCCAGTTATCCTTAGTACAGCAAAGTGCACTGGCATCATTGTCCTCTAACAGGTCATGTGTCACATGTAACGTTTCATTTTCAGGGTTGTGACATTTCCTGATTGATACTAGGCTTCTGTGTATTGTATAGTTTGCTATCAAATGTTATTGCAGATAGAGCTCAGCTCTTTATTTATGACATCAGAATAATATTTTCTCAATCAATTCCTCTTCTCTCCAACATTCTAAAAACTCTCCCTTACTACCTAGCTCCATTCCCAGACTCGTGCAAACCTACTAACTACTTACAATCTTATCTCCACCACTCTGTCTTCTCTCCAACCATTCAACTAACATTCTCCAACCATTCAACGCCTCTCCGCCATCTCCTCCTGGATGTCCGAGCGTTTTCTCAAAATTAATATCTCTAAGACGGAACTCATTGTCTTTCCTCCGTCCAGACTCCCATCCCACCACAACCTCTCTATTGTCGTCAACAACACCACCATCTCCTCTGTCACCCAACTCCGCTGCCTGGGTGTCACCCTCGACTCCTCTCTCTCTTTTGCCCCCCATATTCATACCCTTGTCCAAGCCTGTCCTTTCCAACTACGCAACATCGCCCGCATCCGTCCCTTTCTCTCTCAGGATGCCACTAAGACTATCATCCACGCACTCATCATCTCCCACCTGGATTACTGCAACCTCCTCCTCACCGGCCTCACCCACTCCCATCTCACACCCCTCCGCTCTATACTCAATGCGGCTGCTAGACTCATCTTCCTCTCACGCCGCTCCTCCTCGGCCTCCCCTCTCTGCCTCACCTTACACTGGCTCCCCTTCCCCTACAGAATCCTTTTCAAACTCCTCACCACCACTTACAAGGCTCTCTCCAACTCTATTATTATTATTATTATCGTTTATTTGTAAGGCGCCACAAGGTTTCCGCAGCGCCGTACATGGTACAAACAGTAGACTATACAGGGTAAGACAGTACAGAACAATAAACACAAAGTATCAGTACTTCAGAAACTCCAGGCAAGCAGATACAGTAGAGACGGAGCGGAAGTGCAGGTATGGAGACAGGAGGGAAGATGGGCCCTGCTCATACGAGCTTACATCCTAAGGGATGTACTGCCCCTTATATCTCTAGCCTCCTCTCCATTCACACTCCTGCCCGCTCACTGCACTCGGCCAACGATCGACGCCTCTCCTCAACTCTTATCGCCTCTTCCCACTCCAGAATCCAAGACTTTTCCCTCGCTGCCCCCCTTCTCTGGAATGACCTCCCTCGTTCCATCCGTCTCTCTCCTACTCTGTGCTCCTTCAAACGTGCGCTGAAAACCCACCTCTTCCTTGAAGCACACCAACCATCCACATAACCCCGCCACTCACTCACAACTCGCTCTCCCCCTTACCTTTCTGGCTCCCCCTGTGCCTGTTCTGTTCTCCCTCCCTTAGGATGTAAGCTCAATTGAGCAGGGCCCTCTTCCCTCCTGTCTCCTCACCTGTTCTTCTGCTCCGTTTTTTGCATCAGCCTGCCTGGAGTTTCTGAAGTATTGGTATTTTTGTTTATTGTTTTGTACTGTTTCACCCTGTATAGTCGACTGTTTTGTACTGTGTACGGCGCCGCGGAAACCTTGTGGCGCCTAACAAATAATAATAATAATAATAATAACTACTCACTCCTACTACCTGTCTCCGATCCCAGATCCCTAAACACCTTCTATATCTCACATATTTAGTATTTTATCTCCATAAGTATCTCTTGCCTCCAGCCCAGTACACTCTCTCCCGATTACCTGTCTCCACTTACAGATTTCTATACAACTGCTACCTTTCACATATTTGCTATCTTATGTCCATCACTCTCTCTTCTCTACAGTACTCTACTTTTTCTCCTCCTCTTAAACCCTGCACTATATATTGGATATCCTTCCTCACCCATCCCTCATTCAGCCCTCTGTATTTTTCCCGTCATCCAATGATGAAAATCTGTTCAGCTCTGCCTTTCCTCTAAAAAACTTATCATCACTCTTTTTCACACATCTCAATAGATCTCAATTCTCTCCCAAATTCTTATATAATGATCATCTTCTCTGAAGTCCTATCTCAACACAAGTGTCTTCATCAGTACTCAATTCCACATGTAATTTATCTTATCCCCATCATTCCATCTTCTCTCCAGCTTTTGTTTCTATTATTCTCTTCTCTTTATTCTTCTGTACAATCTCCTTCCTCACCCATCCCCCATTCAGCTCTCCCAACTTTTCAAATCATCCAATGGTGGAAAACTGCTCATCACTGCCTCTTTCTCTACATACCTCATATTCACTATTTTTTTCCCACATCTCAATAGATCTCAATTCCCTCTGAAATTCTTGAATAATGATCATCTTCTCTGAAGTCCAATCTCCACTTTATTATTGTCGGTTTACCTTATCTGATCTTTCTTCTCAATGTTATCTCTCCTTTATTACCTGTCTTCACTTTCATATCCTTATAAACCCTCTACCTCTCATATTTTTACTATGATATCCCCACCAGTCCTTGTTCTCTCCAACCTAATATAGTCTTTCCTATTACCAGTCCCCACATTTATCTTATCACCATCACTCCCTTTCCTCTGCAGTTCAAATCATCCATCCGCTGAAAGCATCCACTTCAGGATCCCCTAACCCTTCTACCTCTCCCATATTTACTATCTTATCTCCACCACTCCAAGATCCCCCTAACTCTTCTGCCTCTCCCATATTTACGATCTTATCTCCACCACTCCTAGATCCCCCTAACCCTTCTACCTCTCCCATATTTACTATCTTATCTCCACCACTCCCAGATCCCCCTAACCCTTCTACCTCTCCCATATTTACGATCTTATCTCCACTATTCCAAGATCCCCCTAACCCTTCTACCTCTCCCATATTTACTATCTTATATTCACCATTCCAAGATCCCCCTAACCCTTCTACCTCTCACATATTTACTTTCTTATCTCCACCACTCCAAGATCCCCCTAACCCTTCTACCTCTCCCATATTCACTATCTTATATCCACCATTCCAAGATCCCCCTAACCCTTCTACCTCTCCCATATTTACTATCTTATATCCACCATTCCAAGATCCCCCTAACCCTTCTACCTCTCCAATATTTACTATCTTATCTCCACCATTCCAAGATCCCCCAAACCCTTCTACCTCTCACATATTTACTTTCTTATCTCCACCACTCCAAGATCCCCCTAACCCTTCTACCTCTCCCATATTCACTATCTTATCTCCACCACTCCAAGATCCCCCTAACCCTTCTACCTCTCCCATATTTACTATCTTATCTCCACCATTCCAAGATCCCCCTAACCCTTCTACCTCTCCCATATTTACTGTATTATCTCTATCAGTCCCTCTTCTCTCCAGTCTAATACCTTCTACCCTGTAACCTGTCTCCTCTTCCAGATCGCTATAAACCTTCTACCTCTCCCTTATATACTATATTATGTCCATTTGTCCCTCACTTTGCTAGCCCAATAAACTCTCCCCTAATACCTGTCTTCTACCTCCCAGATATTTACTATCTTCTCTCCATCAGTCACTCTTCTCTCCAGCCAAATACGCTCTCCCTACTCCCTGTCTTCACTTCCACATCTCGAAACACCTTCTGCCTTTCCCATTTTTACTATCACTTCTTGACCATTACCTCTTCTCTCCAACCCAATGTACTCTTGACAGTACTATCTGTCTCCATTACCAGATCCTTTTACACCTTCTACTCTTCCCATATTTTTCTCTCGGCTCCAGTAAACAATCATTCTTCAAACCAATACGCTCTCTTCCCTACTGCCTGTCTCTACATCCAGATCTCTAGAAACATTCTACCTTCCCCATATTTACTATCACATATCTATTAGTCCTTCTTCTCTACAATCCAGTATACTTTTTTCCTTATTTCCTATGTTCACTTTCATCTCCCTTTAAATCTACTACCACCCCCGTATTTATCTTTATCAGAGGCTCTTTTCTCCAGCCCAATACACTTTCTCTCCAACAAGCTGTCTTCACATTCATATCTTTGTAAACCTTTGTCCTCTCCCATTTATCTTATCACCATTAGACCCTATTCTCTCCAGCCCAATACATTATCTCCCCTACTACCTGCATCCACTCAAAGATTCCTCTAATCCTTCCACCTCTCCCATATTTTCAATCTTATCTCCATTAATCCCTCTTCCCTTTAGCCCAATATACAGGGTGATTCAAAAGTCGCAGTACACCCTTTTATTTCAAAAACTCGACAGGAAATTGGGAAACCTGAATACCCCAGTAAGGTATGGGTGACGTGGTCTATCTTTTACGGTATGTACTAAACATGGGCGCCATCTTGAAATCGGCCAATCGGCCCAATTCCTGTAGAGTTTTTCAAATAAAAGGGTGTACTGCGACTTTTGAATCACCCTGTATTATCTTTCTGTCTTGTCTCCACTTCCAGATCTCTTTAAATCTTCTAACTCTCCCATATATAATGTCATATCTCCATCAGTCCCTGTTCTCTCCATCATTTCACTTTTCTTCTTCCAGAGAATATCCTTCCTCACCCATTCCCAATTCGGCTTTCCTCATCTTTCCCCATCTTTTCCATCACTCAATGATGAAAATCTGTTCATCACTAGCTCTTCTCTACATTTCATTCCCCATTTTTACATCATGGTGATTTTCTCTGAGGTCATATATCCTCTTTCTTCTCACAAGTTTCTTCTTCAGCACTCATGTGACTGGATCACTTATAAATAACTTATGGTATAAACTTATTTAAAGGAAATGGCGCAGGGCGCCTTTTTATATAATTGCAAATGTACTTATTTTTGAAATTGTGTGTAGTTTAGTAAAGGAAATATCTTTATTTCTGACAACATTTTTTTATTTTTGTTTTAACTTTGCTAGAGGAAATGCTTTATTTCTGAGGTATATACCTGATACAATAAGCCTTTGTTGAGGAAGTCTTTTGTGCATTTTGGTAGGGAATTGACTTGTTTGGGGTTTGTAACTTTCCTATGAGGATGTGTATTCTGCAGCTGTCTGAAGAAAGGACCCATGTTAATATCATGTTAATTAGACTCTTTCATGCATGAGGGTCCAGCACCTGAACGCACAGGAAGTTTTAATTAGACTTACTGTTAGTTTTCCTCTGTATCTAAAACAAGATGCAGTAAATCACAGCAAGTTTTAGGATATCACAGATAACTGTAAATATTGTTAGCTTTGCATTGCATGTAAATCCATGTTTGGGTAAACACATTGCATCCTGATTCTAAAAATAGCTCAGACCTCAGGGAGCTGGCTTACCCTTTGAGGCTGTGTCCAAAAGCTATATAAAAAGCACTGTCTTGTATGGAAAGTTGATCTTTTTGTTTCATCTGACCTGCTCACTGGTACCTTCAACCAGCGTGAGCAAATAAACATCACTTGCTTCAAAGACCTGCTTGGAAACTTCTCTATCCCTGTAACCTATAGATTAGACCCAAGTCTAATCCGTTCTCGGCAGTTTTGAGGTTTGGACCCAGCCTTCCAGTGCCACCGCTCTGCCCACTACCCAGCAGCTCTGGCCAGTGTGATAGGCCAGGGAGATCCATCCACAGCAACCCTGATCCATAGGAAGGGGTCAGGGGTACCAGCCCAGGTACACCAGTAACGGGGAACACTAGCAGCTTCAGTTACCCAGAAGAAACCCGGTCCTGGATGCCGGTAAGGAGTCCAGTGGTGGAAGCATTTGTAAGCCTCTCCTACTGCGGTTAGAGTGCGCATTTGGGATACCAAAAGGGAACGCTGTCAAAGTAAGCCCAGCCGGTTCCCAGCAACAGCTGGCATTGGCAGTCCATCCTGTCACAACTCATTTCTATCTCTTATTTATTTATTTATCTATTGTGATCATCTTCAATGTGTGTTCTCTCCACTTTCTATCTCATTGTACTCTATTCCTTATAATGTCTCTACTTCTTGATCCTTATACACATTCTAACTCTCCGATATTTACTCTCCATCAGTCCCTCTTCTCTCCAGCCCAATACAGTCTTCCTCCCTGGTACCTGTATTCACTTCCAGATTCCTATATACATTCTACCTCTCCCATATCTACTATTTTATCTTCATCATTACATCTTCTCTCAGCTTTTGTTTCTATCATTCACTCTTTCAACCTCGGTACAGTCTCTTCCCTTTCCCATCCCCCATTCAACTCTCCCCACCTTTCCCTTCATCTAATGATGGAAAACTGTTAATCACTGCCTCTTTCTCTACATACCTCATAGTCACTCTTTTTTCACAAATGTCAATAGCTCTCTCT
This sequence comes from Mixophyes australis, assembly GCA_036250195.1. Taxonomy (NCBI): domain Eukaryota; kingdom Metazoa; phylum Chordata; class Amphibia; order Anura; family Limnodynastidae; genus Mixophyes; species Mixophyes australis. The sequence goes on from JAVHZZ010000004.1 coordinate 14,234,762, forward strand.
TCTCTCCCCCATTCTCATATCATGATCATCTTTCTGAGCTGAGGTCTCATCTTCTCTTTCTTCTCACAAGTGTCTTCTCTAGCACTCATTTACATCTCTTATTTTTTTATTTATAATAGTTATATTCTATGTGCCTCATCTTTCTACCTTTGTTCAGTATCCTTCCTCACCCATCACCCATTCGGCCTTCTGCATCTTTCCCATCATCCAATAATGAAAATCCATTCAGCACTGGCTCTTATCTAAATATCTTATCGTTTCTCTATTTTCACACATCTCAATCGATCTCTATTCCCTCCCAAATTCTTATATAATGATCATCTTCTCTTCTCTTCCAACTCATTATCATCAACATTTATTTATATAGTGCCAGCTAGCGCCACATTAATAAACATATTAATAAATAATACTGGGTTATACAGACAGACAGAGAGATAAGAGGGCACACGTGTCTTCTCCAGCAATTAAATCCATGTCTAATATATTTACCATTATCCTTTTCTATGAGGTTTTATCTCCTCTTTCTTCTCAGTATAATCTCTCCTTTATTACCTGTCTTCACTTTCATACCCCTATAAACCTTCTAAGATCCCAGATATTAACTATCTTATATCCATCAGTCCTTCTTCTCTCCAGCCCAATACACTGTCTTTGCTGCTACCTGTCTCCCCGTCCAGATACCAATAACCCTTCTACCTCTCCCACATTTTGTACCTTTACTCGATGAATCCCACTTTCCATCTGCCCAACACATTCTCTTCCCTACCTGTGTCTTCTTCCAAAACTCTATAAACCTTCAACCCCTCGCATATTTGCTATCTTATGTCCATCAGTCCCTCTTCTCTCCAATCCTACTCTACTGCATGTCTCCCTACAAAACTTAAACTTTTTCTAAACATTGTCTTTTCTCCATCAGTTCTCTACTCTCTAGCTCAATACACTCTCCCCCATATTACCAGTTCCTTCTTCCAAATTCCTATACACCTTCTTCCTGTCCCATATTTACTATCTTATGTCTAACAGTCCCTCTTCTTTCCAGCCCAATACACTCTCCCCTATTACCTGTTTCCGTACACCTTCTACTTCTCCAATATTTACTATCTTATCTCCATCAGCCACTCTTCTCTCCAACTTAATACTCTTTCTCCTTAATATCTACTTCTATTTCCAGATCACTATATACCTTTTTAAGAACAGAGCATCGTTGTGGGTCTTTGGAATCACCCAGGCAAACTATGCAACCACATACAGCTTTATTTAAGAATCGGTACAGGTTATGCAGCTGATACAGGTTGCTAGTTGGATGTTAATCTTCCTGTTGAACTAAGGACACAGTTGTTGGGTCTTCCCATGATTTTCTAAGATCCCAGCCACTCGGCCTTATAGCAACCCCTCTGCCGCATTGTAGGATCAAGTGCAATGCCTTCCCGCCTTTGGCAGGTCCACAGTGTCACAGAGGTACGGAGTCCTATCAAATCACAGTCACAGACTATGCTTGGGACAGGAGCATAGTTCCTTGTCACCAAGCCATGAGCACCCTCTCATATCCTCAATTGCAAGTTTATACACCTCAATATTCCCACAGTGGTGGGGTTAAACGAGGACAGACTAGAGGGCGTCATGCAGGCTATGATAGGTGGACAGGTGATAAGACCTATTCTCTGGGTGTCTTTCCCCATGGTTGGGGGGCATTGGTTCCCTGTGGATAGAGTGCCACTGAGTCTAATCTCAGGTACTGGTGAAACAATGACAGACTGTTGGCAGAACATGATAAGCATAATGTGTATACACTGGTCATTTATCCCATATGTCTGTCTCTCCTCATGGCCTGGTATCATTCCTTTGTTAAAGACTGGCAGCTATGTTGTTTGGTCTTAGGGAGTAAGATGGCTGTGGCTGTGTACCCATAACTTTACTTTACTAAGAATTAAGTTAAGAATAACCTGCATAGATCGCATAATAGCCTAGTGGTCAGCATAATAATGTAGGGCATTATAATGGCATAATTAAAGCATAATATCAATAAGAACATACCGTAACTGCGACATAGTAAAAATTGACACATTTATACATAACGCACATTAAAAAGCATAATAGCAATAAAAGATGTAAGACATCAAGAAAGCAAAGTCCATGACATACAATTGGAATTGGATCGTGAGTGCCGCTGCAATTAAGTGGTGAAAGTCCAATAACAGCGTTGTGTGGCCTTACATTCCTCATTCCTTCTTAAATATGGTAAAGGAGTACGATTGTCCTACTGCCGGGCAAACAACTGTGACCGGGCCGGGTGGGTAGTACTAATAGCATTTGGCTCATCCTGATGAGCTAGCCCATCTGTATTTCTATGTTGGCTGCCATTTTTATGAGAAATGGAAAAGTAATACAATAGCAGAGCCAGACTCCGACACAACAGCCGTCCATTGTCTCCTGTGGTCCGTGGGGTTGAGGGGATTATGGTCAGTTACAACAGAGAACCTACCCTACAAATAGAGCTGCAACTTTTTGTGTGCGCATACTATGGCTAAGCACTCTTTCTCATAGGTGGCGTAGGTAATTTCCCTAGCCAGCTGGTTCTGGGACAAATACTCTACCAGGAACACTTACCATCCTCCCCGGCCTCACTCAACACTGCTCCTAATTCACAGCATGATCAGTTTGCACAATGAACTGCCATTGGAAGTCAGGGGTAGCTAACACAGGTGATTTAGGTATGTCCTTGAGCTAGCAGAAGGCCTGTTCACACTCATCTTTCCACATCTTTTAAATGAATTTCTTTGTAGTCAGATCTGTCTGAGGTTTGGTAAATGGCACCATGCTGGGGCACGAACTTGCAATAGTGCCCCATAATGTAGACGAAAGCTCACACCTATTTTTGATTGGAGGGTCGAGGATATGACAAAATAAAGTCTACCTTGGCTTGTTCTGGTTGCACTTTGCTTCCACTTGGCATTTGTCAGATCTTATGGTCAGTCTTGCGTATCTGATACAACTAAACACCTAAACAACATGTACTAAGTGATCCTCCCAAAACTTACTGAATATAGAGATGTCATCTAAGTAAGCTTGCACAAATTCCTGGCACCCATCCAGCCGGTCATCCACTGCCTGTTGACAGGAAGCTGGAGAATTTTTCAAAATGGCATCACTTTAAATTCAAATTGCCCAAACGGTGGGGTGATGAATGCAGATCACTCCTATGCCTCTTTGGTAAAGGGAATTTGCCAGTACCCCTTGCTAAGATCAAAGGTGGTCACATAGAGAGCCCCTCCCAGTTTGTCCGAGGGCTCATCTTCTCTAGGCATGGGGTATACTTCAGTCACTGTTATTCATTCGCCTGTCGTCTTTACAAAAATGTGTGGTACCCTCAATTTTGGGCACTATGATTACTCCTATGGCCCAGAGGCTGTGGAATGAGACAATGATGCCCCTGGCTGGCCTATCATTTAGCTCAGTCCGTATCATATTGACACCTCCACTGGTACTGGATAGGTGGATTGCTATGGTAGCCACGCATCTCCAGCATTGACATGGAGAGAGACTAAATGAGTGCAGACCTTGTATTAAATTGGGGTCGCTGCATCTCCAACACCTACCTCATCTATGTCATCTGCAGTTACTACAGCTGCTTTCCAAACTGTACAGGCTCTACCCCTACGTCTTTCTGGGCCTCTCCTCTCATGTCAGTGATATTGTCATTTGTGGTCTCATCCAGAGGAGGACAGCATATGGCCAAGACCCTGTCACGGTCAACAAGGAATAACTTTGATCCTTTCGGTCTGTTATAATTGGTGTTACTCCTCCCCGTGGCACAGAGTCTAACATTGCAGATGGATTTCGCCAGGGATCCCCTCAAGGAGATTTGGACTTTGCAGTTTAGGGGGAGCACCCAACGAGACATGGGAGAATGCTGTAGCTAAGAGTGTGGAGTTGCAACAACAGGAATTGGCAGAGGAGTAACTCAGTGAAATTATAGCACAGGAATGAGGAATAGTATACACTAGGTACAAAAGTCTGCGGGCCAATACTCAGGAGATACTGGAAACAGGAAGCGATGGTCTGCGGAGCTTTTATCACCAGATAGTGGAGATGACACAAAGTGTGCAATAGTCTGCGGACCGATACACAGGAGGTTCAGGATTCAGGATGCGATGGTCTGCGGAGCGTTAACACTAGAGAGTATAGATGGCACACAGGGTGCAATAGTCTGTGGACTGATACACATGAGGTACAGAACACAGAAAGCCACATCCAAACTGCAACAGGTACTGACTCAAAGAACCGACACCAGAGGGAGAGAGGAGGTGCTAGATATAGTCCACTTCATGCGCAGACCACCCGGGAAGTTGGCCGCTGATGAGATGATCGGAGGAGGCATGTCGGACCCCAGGCGGAAACCCAAAAGTCCGGCGCATGACAGGCCCATACCTCCTGGGTGACATAGGCCTGATTCATCTAAAGCCACAACATAATCCACCTCCCCCTGTCTCTGCATTACTTTGAATGAACTAGCCCAATTGGCTTGCAGTTTATTCTTCTGTGCTGGTACTAACAACGTAACCTGTTGCCCTACATACAGTTCATTCTTAGGGTCTTGCATGCCTGTTGCTGGTGAACTTGCATTACCTCCATGTTAGTTCTGGTAAAGATCATGAGCCTTTTGAGTCTGTCCCACAACTTGGGTACATACTCAAGCATCGGCTCTTGAGGTTCCTGGAATGTACCTTCCCAGTTCTCCCAGATCAAATCTAAGGCTGTCCGTATCCTGTGACCATATATCAATTCAAATGGGAAAAACCCGGTAGAAGCCTTGCTGAAAAGCTTTCTACTAGTCTCCTCCTTCCGAGTGGACATATGTTCTCAATAGTTTCTTGAGGGTACCATTGAACTTCTCACAAAATCTGTTTGTCTCGGGGTGGTATGGAATCCTGCGCATAGGTCTCACTCCAAAGGTCCACCACATGGTTTGCATCAGCTCACCTCTCCTTGGTCATTGACAACCTTCTGCGGGAACACCCCCCACCCCCGGCTGAGCTATATGTTCTGCATCAGTGGTTGTCAGAGCCTCTGACTCCTGGTACCAGGTCACATAATCAGTGAGAATGAATTGCTTCCCTGAGTGGCTAGGTTTTGGAAGAGGACCTACAATGTCCATGGCTACTTGTTAGAAAGCCTCCCCGATGACATGCATGGACATTAACCGGGCTTTACTGGGTGCTCCACCAAGTCTGTGATACACCTTGCATGAGTTGCAGTATTTAAGCACATCCAGGGACAGGCCTCTTCTGTAAAAGCTGCGCAATAACTGGGCCCTGGTTTTATTTACCCTAAATAGCCAGTAACTAGGACCTGTCAGGCCCTGTCTCCGCACTGTCACTAAGTGGCGGAGACAGCCACCCGACTTGCTCCGAACCCTTCGCTTCCAGGTTCACATTAGGGGTCACGCGGCATGCGCATGCGCAATGAGGCTTCACCTATCGGCGGTCAGCATCTCTGACTGCAGGCTTCCCAGCACCAATTAGAATCCTAGAGGATCTATTTAAGGCTGCCTCTGGAACTACTAAGGTGCCAGAGTATTGGTTCCACCCAGCTTCTTGTTGTTTCCAGATACTGCTCCTGTTGTGATCTGGCTTTTCTCCTCTGACCTCCATTTTGGATTCCGTTTGTGTACCTTGCTGTTTGTTCTGGTTTCCTGACATCTGGCTTGCCTCTGACCATTCTTCGGATCTCCCCTTGTACTTTGCTGTCTGGTGTCGACCCGGATTGATTGACTACGCTCCATCCACTCAGTTATTGCGCAGGTGGCTGAGTCGGAGAACCGCGGCCTGCGCACCCTCCTACAGCAAAGCCCAAACTCCCTAGCGGGGGTCTCTGGTGAACACCGGGGGTGCGTTAGACTCTTCACCTCCCTGCTCAGCAGCGCAGATATCAGCTAGTAGCTATCCTACAGCTTGTGACAGTATACTCTGGCTAAAAGATGAGCGCACAGAAAGAACCCTCCACTCAAGATCTTCTGCTCCATCTTGCTCAACGTGTGGACCAGCAAGAGTCTAATCAGGCTCAGCTACTACAGTGCCTCCAGGGGGTCGTATCTTGCTTAGACACCCTTCAAGGATCCTTGCCAGCAAGTCCAGCAGCTGTGGCGGTCACAGTCTCCACTACTGCCGCTGCTTCTACGGTCAGTACCTCTACCTCCAGGGGTCAGCGCATTCCCTCATCTGAGAAATTCGACGTTAACCCCAAAAAATGCTGAGGGTTTCTTAACCAGTGCGCCATCCAATTCTAACTGGCTCCTGAGAATTTCAGTTTTGAATGCATCAAGGTGGTGTACATTATTTCCCTTTTCACAGGCCAAGCTTTAGCCTGGGCTTCTCCTCTCTGGGAAAGGGATGATTCTATATTGCAAAACTCCTCTCTCTTTATCGAGAAATTCCGGAAGGTTTTCAATCAGCCGGGCCGAGTCTCTACTGCAGCCTCTGGTTTACTAGCTCTTCGCCAAGGCCCCTTGACCGCAGGTCAATTTGCGGTACAGTTTCAAACTCTTGCCTCCAAGCTTCGCTGGAATAATGAGGCTCTAGTGGCCAGCTTTTGGCAGGGGCTTAATTTCTTGCTTCCAGTGACTTTCCAACCAGCATGGACGATTTAATCTCCCTGTGCATTAAGGTGGATATTCGTCACCAGGAGCGCTCCCAGGAGAAGAATCACTCTTGTCGCCCCTTTCCTCATCTGGCTCCTCAGTTTCGGTCACCAGTTACACCCTCTGAGGAACCCATGCAACTAGGTTGCTCTCGCCTTTCTCAGGAGGAACGTGACAGACGTATCAGAAACCGCCTCTGTCTTTATTGTGGAGAACCCTGTCACCTTCTCTCTTCATCATCATCATCATCATTTATTTATATAGCACCACTAATTCCACAGCGCTATACAGAGTACTGTAACTCACTCACATCAGTCCCTGCCCCATTGGGGCGTACAGTCTAAAATCCCTAACACACACACACACACACACACACACAGAGACACACACACAGAGACACACACACACAGACACAGAATAGGGTCAATTTTTTAGCAGCCACTTAACCTACCAGTATATTTTTTGGAGTGTGGGAGGAAACCGGAGCACCCGGAGGAAACCCACGCAAACACGGGGAGAACATACAAACTCCTCACAGATAAGGCCGTGGTCGGGAATTGAACTCATGACCCCAGTGCTGTAAGGCAGAAGTGCTAACCACTACACCACTGTGCTGCCAAGAGGCCGGGAAACATCCCACCATAGGCGATGTTAGGAGGGTCGTCCTAGGATCCTAGGATTGGTTCATTATCTCCTACTTCTCTAAAGATTCTGAATTTCTTATGCCAGTAGTTCTTTTTTCTCTGGGTGGCCCTCAGCTATTGTCAGCCTTCGTGGACTCTGGATCAGCTGGGAAATTCATATCCGCCGAGCTGGCTTCCAAGCTCCATCTCTCCATCCACCCATTGCCACAGCCTTTGGTCCTGACTGCGATAGATGGTAACTGTGTCACCAATGGCTCCATCAATCGCATTACCAGTCCCTTGCGGCTGTCGGTAGGAGCCCTCCACTCTGAATGGATAAGTTTTCTAATTATTCCTCAGTCCATCAACCTGCTAATTTTGGGTCTACCTTGACTTAGGGCACATTCACCGCAGTTCAACTGGCTCCGAGCTCAAATCATCTCCTGGGGACCTACCTACAAACATCAATGTCTATATTCGGTACTTTCTGCTAAGGCTTTGATCTCTTGCCTCGATCCACTCCTCACCTTAGTCTTTCAGAGGCCTACACAGAATTCCTGGATGTCTTTAGCAAAGCAGCCGCTGAGTCTTTGCCGTCTCACCGCTCCTGGATTTGTCTTATTGTCTTGTAGTGATTACCGTAAATTGACCGCCATTACTATTAAGAATCGCTATCCCCTTCCTCTTATAACGGAGCTTTTCGACCGTATCTGTGGCGCCCAAAGTTTCACTAAATTAGACCTCAGGGGAGCCTACAACTTGATTCGGATTCGCCAAGGTGACGAATGGAAAACTGCCTTCAATACCAGGGATGGGCACTACAAGTACCTTGTCATGCCCTTTGGACTCTGCAATGCCCCGGCGATCTTCCAGGAATTTATTAATGAAATCTTCCGAGACTTGTTATATTCATCAGTGGTTGTCTACCTCGACGACATCTTGATCTTTTCTCAAGACCTTTCCTCACATCGAAAACATGTCAAGGCAGTCCTTTCCCGTTTCCGAGTGAATGATATTTGCACTGTGTATATTAGAAATGATGTGATTTCTTTATGTAGATATTTATAACAGTGGCATTATCCATGTGTACATCATTAAAGCTGCCGGACATAACAAGTGCCTGCTATATGGTAAGTCCATATTGTCATCTTGCCGTTATTATGGTTTCAGGGTTATTTTGTAGTTCTACACTCTGTCGGCATTGTCAGTGCCGTGGACACCACTACCAGCGCTCAGAACTGTATATACATTTTTCCTCCACTCAATAAGCCACCATTGTGACTAGACCCTGACCCGCTGAATGTGATGTATATGGTCACATCGATAACACTTCCTCGGCTGTTGTAATTCCATAGAGCGGGATCAGACTGATCCACTTGGCTACTTTTTCTGTGACACAGGTTGATTCTCCCATTTCCATGTGGCATTCTTCCTCTGCCTAAAAGAATCCTTTCTCTGTGGTTATTGTGGGAGTAACTCTCTTGGCACATTTGGTCTCCTACATGGCCGATTAACGGCATACTCATCGGCAAGACCTACGGCTTGCTTGGGGATGCCAGTGTCCTATCAGTTACTCATTCCCTTATTTCAGGAGCCAATTTTAAGAATAGTTGTTCCAATATGAATAAGTCCTGAATCTCTTCTATGGAGGAAATCCATTTCCCCTCCAGCCATTGGGTCCGTAACTGGCTATTGAATTTCTTGTGGGAGCTGCCTCCCATTTTGCTAAGCACCCAGAGCTTCAACCTATAGGTCTCCAGCGTAACTGCAGATTGGGCTAATAAAACATACCATACCTACTCTATTGCTAGTATGCTGCTGGACATTGCACCTGTTTTGCTTCCAGGGCCCATCCAGTTAGGCTTGGACCCTAGGACTTTCATTAAGAGTTGGCACATCACATTATCCCATATGGGGTCACTTGTAAACTAGCTTCACCGAATCTGAATTCCTCACAGACAACCACAATGGCATCTGCAGATCTACCTTTTATCATTTCCTTTCTTGAACCTTAGGATTAGGTCCCAGGATCATAAACATAGTTTCCATTTGTTCGATTTGAATCATGAGAGATTGCCCTGAATTTGCCCTGCTCCCAGACACCTTCCAACACCCATTCACCATCTCCAAAATATCCTCAGCCTTCTCCTCGGATTGATTTTCCAGGTGCCCTCGCTCCCAGTGAAGCAACTTGCCCACCAACACCTCCTTAGTACCTCTTTTTGTAATCCTGTTCCAGGCCAGCTATCTCCCATGTGCCATTCCTTAGTAACATTGTTGGCCACAGGTGTCTGTGCCCGGATTTCATATTCATTCCCATTGCCTCCTTCTAGGCTTGGCCCGAACTAGGTGATCCCATTGCTGGCAGCAATAGTTAGGACACAGTGTCCTAGTGGCTTCTTGGGAATCACCTAGGCAAACTGTGCAACCAAATTCAGCGTTATTTAAGAATTCGACAGTACAGGTTATGCAGATGATACAGTCTGCCTAAGCATAATATAAGTTGGAATAAACTGTTGTTGCCACATTGAAATAATTGGCATATTTTACCATAACTCTAATTAACAGCAAAATAATAATAATAATGAAACTGTGGCTGGATCACTTATAGATAACTTATTTTTGTCAGGATCACGTAAAAATTATTTATTGTAGAAATTTATTTCAATTAGTGGTGCAGGCAACGGGATTGGTTAGAGGTGCCAAAGGCTGGATTATCTCCTGCCAGGGTATCTGTAAATCTGTATAAGAAGTTCACTGTTTGACCATGTATATATCATTATTCCATCTGTTCTTCTGGAGATCACTAGTACCTTAAACTAGTGTATGTGACTGTCCTTATTAGGACTTACTTCCTGAGCTAATAAACAACACTGCTTCAAGAACCTGCTTTGACAACTGCTTTCTTGCTGTAATTCCTGTGACCTCAGATTAGACCAATCTAATCTGTTATCCGGCAATTCTGAGGTTTGTATCCAGCATCCAGTACCAACGCTTTGCCCACTACCTGCAGCTCTGGCCAGTGTGATAGGCCAGGGGGGAAACCATCCACAGCAACCATGATCTGAAGATAAGAGACCAGGGGTACCAGCCCAGGTGTACCAGAAAGGGGATACACTCGTAGCATCAGTTACCCAGAAGAAACCCGGTACTGGATGCCGATAAGGAGACCAGTGGTAGCAGCAAAAGTTACCCAGAAGGAAGTGTTCTAGGTGCCACTCAGGTGGCAGGAGCAAAAAGCCCCTCCTACTATGGTTAGAGGGCGCATTTGGTATAAAGAATGGGGATTGTGGCAAGGCATGCCCAGCCTGTCCCCAGCAAAACAACAGACAGGATAGCATGTGAGGTCTTTGCCTTGCCCTAAATTTGAGGACAGTGTTGGGAATATTGATGAGCACCTGCAGGTATTTGAAAGGACCTAAAGGCTACATGCTGTACTCAGAGAGGAATGGGTTAAGCATTTCGTGCTCACACCGGAAAAGAAGTGCAGTGGAGTCCTACCGTGGGGTGCCCTAAGAGGACTGTGCAGACTATGATATAGTAAAAAGGGCACACCTTAAACGGTACACTAATACCCCAGAGACTTATCATCAGAAGTTCCAGGACCTTGCCTAGAACCTCCACGCCACCCATGAGGAGTTTGCCAACCTGCTGCGGGAGTCGGCCAGGAAGTGGGTGCACGGACTGGTGCCCAGACCTTGGAGGAGGTAATATACTTAATGCACCAAGAGCAGTTTCACTGCAGGTGCGCACCGAAAGTGAAAGATTAGGTGCTGGACAAGAAACCAGCCACCTTGGGAGCAGCTGTCCAGCTGGTGGTTGAGTATGTGACTGTTAGGCCACACTGGCAGAAGTGCCTGGTTAACAGCCAGCCCCAAAGTACTGTACAATCAGGGGGACACCCCCCTTCTACTCACCCCTAAAAGCCAATATTTAACCCTCCGGGTACTATTCACCAGCCACCGCCCCGCCCTGTCCTTGGGAAGTATCAGAGGCCAGGCTGGAGAAGAAGTGCCAGAGCTGCGAGAGAACCGATCACCCAAGGATGGACGGTCCCAAAGCCTCAGCACCCCAGTCTCGTGCCCCAAATCTGAGTCCAGGGGCCCGGATGACTTGCTTAACTGGCGAAGGTGAGCCAGTAGAGAGTGTATTCACCCCTGCCAAACCAATGGACTGTGGCATGTCTGATGGTGACTCAGCAGAGCGAGTCATCTGTATGTTGAAAAGACCCCCCCAAAAATATGTGGAGAAACCTGCAGCCGGTCCAAGTGGGACCCCTGGAGGGAGAAGGACTTAGAGACTCAGGGGCCTCAATTATATAGTGAGCCCCCATTTAATTGATCTTGCTGCAGTATTGCAGGGTCACACTGCCAAAGTTACTGTAGCAGATTGACTAGAGAAGGAAGTGCCTGTAGCAAGGGTGTATCAGGACTGGGGAGATGACCAGGAGATGCAAGATGTTGTCGTTATCAATGGCCTCCAAACCGATGTGATTTTGGGCAACAATGTTAGGCGTGGAATTGTGACCACATTTCTCAACTCTATTACCCGGAGCCAAGCTGCCAGACTACACTCTTCAGGATCTACACCAGCACAACCCAGCCCAGAGGAAAAGACCACACCTGCTAGATCACAGCCATCATCAGCAACCGCAGCTTCAGCCAGCCCAGAGGAACAGACCACAGCTGCTAGACCACAGCCATCATCAGCAACCACAGCTTCAGCCAGCCCAGAGGAACAGACCACAGCTGCTAGACCACAGCCATCATCAGCAACCACAGCTTCAGCCAGCCCAGAGGAACAGACCACAGCTGCTAGACCACAGCCATCATCAGCAACCACAGCTTCAGCCAGCCCAGAGGAAAAGACTCAGACTGCTATTTCTTCAGGAAGCAGCCAGCTCTTTGCCTCTGGAAAGACTACGTACACTACCAATGCAGAGGATGTTGTCTCTGGCCAATCTGATTTTGTAGGGGTGCCCGGTGATGCTCTTGCCCCTAGCAGTATGTAAGCTCCTTCGGTGAGTATAACTGATGACAGTGACCTCCCTTTGACTGGCCCTACTTTGACTGACCCTAGTAACCCCAACATAGATCCCCTTGCAGAGTGCCCCGACTTAGACGATAGTTATGGCCGCAGGAAAGAGTTCAGGGCAGCTCAGATCTCTGATCCCTCGCTGGAATGCATAAGGCGCCATGCTGGCAGCAGCCTTCCAAGGATGGATGTAGGGAGTGTGACCTGGCATAAAAGGTTGTTTTTCCATATAGCTGGGAAGGTAGATGGGGATAGACCAGTCCGGGAACAAGTACAACTGGTCTAAGACAACTCTGTTTTGCGTAGATTACTGCTGGTTGAACGAGGTGACAGTGTCTGATGTCATCCCCTGCCCTGCATTAACACTCTGTTAGATGAGTTAGCTGGGGCAAAGTATATCTCCACCTTTGACTGGAGCAAGGCGTATTGGCAGATATCATAGATCCCAGAGGCTGAAGAACGGTTGGTGTTCATCACCTTATTTGGCTTGTTTGAGTTTAAGTCCATGCCATTTGGGATGAAGAACGCGCCAGCCAGCTTCCAATGCTTGGTTGATTACCTGCTGAAAAGGTGTAAAAACATTGCTCAAACTTACTTGGATGACATTGCCATTTTCAGTAAATCCTAGGAGGACCATCTGAAACTTGTAGGGCAAGTGTTGGAGAAAATTCAGTGGGCCGGTCTGACCATCAGAGCAGACAAGTGTCAAATGAGGATTCAGAGGTGCAGTACCTGGGTCATCATGTGGGGGGAGGTAAGTTTAAGCCAGAACCAGCTAAACTAGAGGCGAGCCCTGGCCCACGACCCAAAAACAAGTACTGGCCTTCTTAGGGACCACAGGCTACTACAGACATTTTGGCCCAGAATTTAGTACTGTAGCGAAGCCCCTGACTGATCTCACTAAAAGGAAACTCCCCGCTTGTGAGCTGGCATTTCAGTCATTAAAGGAAGCCCTGGTTCGTGCTCCTGTACTGTTGGCGCCCAACTATGAAAAGGACTTTATTGTGCAAACTGATGTGGCACAGTATGGGTTGGGAGCAGTACTTAGCTAGGTGGGGCAAGATGGGCAGGAGCACCCTGTGGCCTATTTAAAAAGAAAACTGCTGAACACGGAGGTGGGGTATGCCACGATCAATAAAGAATGTTTGCCAATTGTTTGGGCAGTGAAGAAACTTCAACCTTATTTGTACAGACGACACTTTACAGTGGTGACCGACTAAAATCCTTTAAAGTGGCTACAACGCACCTCAGGGGAGAATGGCATAGTTTTGAGGTGGATCCTTGCACCTCAAATTTATGATTTTCATATCATTCACAAGCCAGGAAAGGCTCACAGCAATACGGATGGACTATCACAGCAGGAAGCGCCGGATCCTCCAGGTCACCTCTGATAACCCTAGGATACTGCAGGACTTGGGGCTAAATCGTGGTGACATGACCAACTGGTTGCCCGCATGGACAAGGGGGGGAGTAGTGTGGCTGGATCACATAGAAATAATTTATTTGTGGCTGGATCACATAGAAATAATTTATTGTAGAAATTTATTTCAATTAGTGGTGCAGGTGTCAATTTATATAAGTGCAAATGTACTTGTCTTTTCATATTGGAATGTGGGGAAATGTATTGATTTCTGAGACAGTATGTCATGTTTGGGTTTTGCAACGGTATGAAGTCAGGTAATTTCATGTTTATTAGACATTTTCATCGCTGAGTTACCTAAACATCTGTTGATCCTGAAAGACAGAAGGAGGTAATTATACTTGCTGGTAGACTACCTATGCAAGTGATCACAGATGAATGTGAGTTTTGCAAGTTAAATTGTGTTCAAAGCAAGATTATAGCAATGTTATATCCTGATGGTAAACATTCAATTTAAAACCTCAGACGGTGTGGTGCCACTAGCAGCAATGTAAAAAGGTGTTAAACCCCTCCAGGCTGCTTTATGGGCAGGCTGCATGAAGCACCTGGGTAAGCTAGAGGGGCAGGAGGCTGGATTACCTCCTGCCAGGGTATCTGTGTAAATCTGTATAAAAAGCAGACTGTTTGACCATGTATGTAACATTACTCCATCTGTACTTCTGGAGACCACTAGTACCTTAAACTAGTGCATGTAACTGTCCTTTTTAGGACTTCCTGAGCTAATAAACATCACTGCTTAAGGAACCTGCTTTGATGCCTTCTTACCTGCTGTAATTCCTATGATCACAGACTAGACCAAATCTACTCCGTTATCCGGCTGTTCTGAGATTGGGAAACTGCACAACAAACAGGGTGGCATAGGAGGCCCATTTAGGATTTCCTCTCCTCCTTTCTTACGCAAAAACATTCCCTCCACCATGGCTACAATACATTCCCAATACACAAGTAGAACACATTATCGAAATCAGTACATTTGCAATAATATAAAGTTATTTATAAGTGATCCAGCCACACTCACTCTTCACTCCACCCAAACACACTCGCTCACTACTACCAGTCTCTTCCACTTCACTTCCACATCCCCATACACCTTCTACCTCCCCCGTATTTACTATCATATCTCCATCACTCCCTCCTCTCTCCATCCTGATACACTCTCTCCCTACTGCCTGCCTCCACTTCCTAATCCCTATACACCTTCTACCTCCCCATATTGACAATCATATCTCCATCACTCCCTCCTCTCTCCAGAATAATACACTGTCTCTCTACTACCTGCCTCCAATTCCTGATCCCTATACACCTTCTATAATCCCCATATTGACTACTCGCTCCATCGCTCCCTACGCTTTCCATCCTCTCTCTCTACTAGCTGTCTCCACTTCCTGATCCCTATACACCTTCTATAATCCCCATATTGACTACTCGCTCCATCGCTCCCTACGCTTTCCATCCTCTCTCTCTACTACCTGTCTCCACTTCCTGATCCCTATACACCTTGTATAATCCCCATATTGACTACTCGCTCCATCGCTCCCTACGCTTTCCATCCTCTCTCTCTACTACCTGTCTCCACTTCCTGATCCCTATACACCTTCTATAATCCCCATATTGACTATCATATCTCTCTCCCTCCTCTCTCCAGCCTAATGTACTCTCTCCCCTACTAATAGACTCTTCATTTTTTGATCCCTTTACACCATCTACTGTATTTAAAGTTAGGAGTAAATCCAGGTTTTGGATGCTATTCCCCACATCGGCGAGCCATGATGTGTTTCAGGGGGTCGGGGAGGAATATAAAATGTGGGGATAATTTTAGAATTGGCTGTTGAGGGAGTGGGCTCTCTAGTTCAATTGTATGTCATAAATAACTCTGCTCAGCATTGCACTACATGGAAAAGCAGCCGGCATTTTCCGTGATACAAGGCAGGTAAAAATTGCTTGCACCGGTGCAATTTTGCATTCTTCAGTTCTTAAATATGGCCCCTTATCCCAGCAACCCCTCTTCTCTCCAATGTACTCTCATTTGTCATTTTTTGCTTATATCCTGCTTCGCCTTTACCATTATACCCATTATCCTGTGACTGCATGGGGCTGGGTGAATTTTCAGGCACCTTCACTTATAGCGTGCTGAGCAGCAGGCAGGTCATACATCCACTGGTTTCCCCTTTCATGATATTGTGTGGCCCTCTCATTGTCTAATCATGGGGACATTTCCAGCCCAATACATATTTCCCATTCTCTCAGCCGTCTCTCTTCCACCTCCCAAATCTTTCTTCCATCACCGCCTCTATTCCCAGCAGTTCCTCGTTCTCTCCTGTTCCCTCTATCCCCCTCAATCTCCCTCACATTCACTAATTATAAGTTTGCTACTATAATTGTCGGATTCCGTACTATAAACAGAAGGAACAGTTTAATTAAATAAATGATCCTTTTCATTATGATGACGGGAAGCGGAGTGGAACGGAGGTCTGTAGGCGGTAGTCTGGGGCAGCTAGGTAGCTGGGTGCACTCAGCCTCGTCTTACCTCTGTCTTCTATCTCTCGCAGGTTTCTCGATGTCAGTCTCCAGGAGAGGCGGTCACGGCTCCCAGCCCTGTGTCTGGGTCAGAGATGGAACGTAACAGAGCGGCAATTCCTCCCGTCACACAACTGTCTCTAGTCGCTGCATCTTCCATGTCCGCTGTTTTCTGGGCCTAGACCTAGTTCAGATTCTAGGACTGGGGGATCGGCTCCATCCTCCAGTCATGTATATCATGTTTTTCTTAACACTACAACCCAAAAACATTTCCCCGTCTGTTTAATAAACAAATTACATTTATGACCCAAAATATATTTTTTAATTCTATTTTTCTCCCTTCCGGATTATATAACTTTTTGTAGTTTTCATTTCAATGCCCTTCATCCTTAAATTCAACCCTTTGCATAAAATTATTTTTTTCTATTTAATTCCCATTTTGTTTCCCGCTGTTTTATTTTTTCCCCGTCACATCCACGCACTCCCACTCCTTTCTTGTACATTGTAAGCTCCTCTTGTGGCCCCAGGATATCCCAAGAGCCCATCACCTCTGACCTGCATTCTCCCCCATGGCGCCAGATCTTCGAGCCCCATTTATGCTCTGGCTCCTGGCCGCGTGCCCTGCGGCCGGACAGAAAGGCGATGAGAAGTATCCCGTTGTGAACACCAACTATGGAAAACTGCGTGGCGTGAAGAAAGATCTAAACAATGACATCCTGGGCCCTGTTGTACACTATTTGGGGGTGCCCTATGCCACCCCTCCTATAGGAGAGCGCAGGTTTCAGCCTCCGGAGGCGCCGGCTTCTTGGACAGAGACGAGGAATGCCACAACTTTTGCTCCTGTTTGTCCACAAAACCTACATGGAATGTTACCTGGGATCATGCTACCTTTATGGTTCACTGAGAACATGGAGGTGGTGGCAGGATACGTACAAAACCAGAGTGAAGATTGTCTGTACCTCAACATCTACGTCCCCCTGGAAAATGGTGAGACTGTGTAGCAGTGATGTGCACACTGCTAGTGAACACTCTGCACTTAATAGTGATATCACTGGGTGTCTGCACACTGATAGTGAACACACTGCTATTTATAGTGATAACACTGTATGCACACTGCTAGTGAACACTCTGCACTTAATAGTGATATCACTGGGAGTCTGCACACTGATAGTGAACACACTGCTATTTATAGTGATAACACTGTATGCACACTGCTAGTGAACACTCTGCACTTAATAGTGATATCACTGGGTGTCTGCACACTGATAGTGAACATACTGCTGTTTATAGTGATAACACTGTATGCACACTGCTAGTGAACACACTGCTGTTTATAGAGATGACACTGGGTGTCTGCACACTGATAGTGAACACACTGCTGTTTATAGTGATAACACTGGGTGTCTGCACACTGATAGTAAACACACTACTGTTTATAGTGATAACACTGGGTGTCTGCACACTGATAGTGAACACACTGCTGTTTATAGTGATAACACTGGGTGTCTGCACACTGATAGTAAACACACTACTGTTTATAGTGATAACACTGGGTGTCTGCACACTGATAGTGAACACACTGCTGTTTATAGTGATAACACTGGGTGTCTGCACACTGATAGTAAACACACTGCTGTTTATTGTGATGATACTGAGTGTCTGCACACTGATAGTGAACACACTGCTGTTTATTGTGATGATACTGAGTGTCTGCACACTGATAGTGAACACACTGCTGTTTATAGTGATAACATTGTCTGCACACTGATAGTGAACTCGCAACTTTTTATAGAGATAACAATGCACACTGGTAGTTAACTCACTGTTGTTTATTGTGATGATACTGAGTGTCTGCACACTGATAGTGAACATGCTGCTGCTTATAGTAATAACACTGACTGCACACTGTTAGTGAACACTCTCCAATAATTAATGATGGTACTGAGTGTCTGCACACTGATAGTGAACTCAATACTGTTTATAGTGATAACATTCTCTGCACACTGTTAGTGAACTCACTGCTGTTTATAGTAATAACACTGACTGCACACTGTTAGTGAACACTCTCCAATAAATAATGATGGTACTGAGTGTCTGCACACTGATAGTGAACTCACTACTATATATAGTGATAACACTGTCTGCACACTGATAGTGAACTCACTACTGTTTATAGTGATAACACTGTCTGCACACTGATAGTGAACTCACTACTGTTTATAGGGATAACACTGTCTGCACACTGGTAGTTAACTCACTGTTGTTTATTGTGATGATACTGAGTGTCTGCACACTGATAGTGAACATGCTGCTGCTTATAGTAATAACACTGACTGCACACTGTTAGTGAACACTCTCCAATAAATAATGATGGTACTGAGTGTCTGCACACTGATAGTGAACTCACTGCTGTTTATAGTGATAACACTGTCTGCACACTGATAGTGAACTCACTACTGTTTATAGGGAAAACATTGTCTGCACACTGATAGTGAACTCACTGCTGTTTATAGTGATAACACTGACTGCACACTGGTAGTTAACGCATTACTGTTTCTAGTAATAATATTGTCTGCACACTGATAGTGAACATGCTGTTGCTTATAGTAATAACACTGACTGCACACTGTTAGTGAACACTCTCCAATAAATAATGATGGTACTGAGTGTCTGCACACTGATAGTGATCACACTGCTGCTTATAGTGATAACATTGTCTGCACACTGATAGTGAACTCACTACTGTTTATAGTGATAACATTGTCTGCACACGGATAGTGAACTCACTACTGTTTATAGCGATAACACTGTCTGCACACTGGTAGTTAACTCACTGCTGTTTATAGTAATAACACTGACTGCACTATGATAGTGAACTCACTGCTGTTTATAGTGATAACACTGACTGCACACTGGTAGTTAACGCATTACTGTTTCTAGTAATAATATTGTCTGCACACTGATAGTGAACATGCTGTTGCTTATAGTAATAACACTGACTGCACACTGTTAGTGAACACTCTCCAATAAATAATGATGGTACTGAGTGTCTGCACACTGATAGTGATCACACTGCTGCTTATAGTGATAACATTGTCAGCACACTGGTAGCTAACTCACTGCTGCTTATAGTGATAACATTGTCTGCACACTGATAGTGAACTCACTACTGTTTATAGTGATAACATTGTCTGCACACGGATAGTGAACTCACTACTGTTTATAGCGATAACACTGTCTGCACACTGGTAGTTAACTCACTGCTGTTTATAGTAATAACACTGACTGCACTATGATAGTGAACTAACTGCTGTTTATAGTGATGACATTTTCTGCACACTGATAGTGCACTCACTGCTGTTTATAGTGATGACATTTTGTGCACACTGATAGTGCACTCACTACTGTTTATAGTAATAACATTTTCTGCACACTGATAGTGAACTCACAACTGTTTATAGTAATAACATTGTCTGCACACTGGTAGTTAACTCACTACTGTTTATAGTGATAATATTGTCTGCACACTGTTAGTGAACTCACTACAGTTTATAGTGATAACATTTTCTGCACACTGATAGTGAACTCACACCTGTTTATAGTGATAACATTGTCTGCTCACTGATAGTGAACTCACTACTGTTTATAATGATAACATTGTCTGCACACTGATAATGAACTCACTACTGTTTATAGTGATAACACTGTCGGCACACTGTTAGTGAACTCACTGCTGTTTATAGGGATAACATTGTCTGCTCACTGATAGTGAACTCACTACAGTTTATAGTAATAACACTGTCTGCACACTGGTAGTTAACTCACTGCTGTTTATAGTGATAACACTGACTGCACACTGGTAGTGATCACATTACGGTTTATAGTGATAACATTGTCTGCACACTGGTAGTGAACTCACTGCTGGCTATAGTAATAACAATGTCTGCACACTGATAGTGAACTCACTACTGTTTATAGTGATAACATTGTCTGCACACTGATAGTGAACTCACTACTGTTTATAGTGATAAAATTTTCTTCACACTGATAGTGAACTCACTACTGTTTTTAGTGATAATATTGTCTGCACACTGACAGTGAACTCACTGCTGTTTATAGGGATAACATTGTCTGCTCACTGAGAGTGAACTCACTACTGTTTATACTGATAACATTTTCTGCACACTGATAGTGAACTCACAACTGTTTATAGTGATAACATTGTATGCACAGTGATAGTGATCACACTACTGATAATAGTAATAACATTGTCTGCACACTGATAGTGAACTCACTTCTGTTTATGGTGATAACATTGTCTGCACACTGATAGTGAACTCACTACTGTTTATAGTGATAACATTTTCTACACACCGATAGTGAACTCACTGCTGCTTATAGTGATAACATTGTCTGCACACTGGTAGTTAACTCACTACTGTTTATAGTGATAACACTGTCTGCACACTGATAGAAAATCCACTTCTGATCGAGGTGATGTTGTGTGTCTGTGCTCTCATATTAAATGCATTACCTCTTCTAGTAATAATATGGAGTGTCTGCACACTGATAGTGATCACAATGTATAATTATACTGAGTATACACTGATAATGATCACACTGTATAATAATACAGAGTATACACTGATAATGATCACACTGATCTGTATAATAATACTGAGTATACACTGATAATGATCACACTGTATAATAATACTGAGTATACACTGATAATGATCACACTGTATAATAATACTGAGTATACACTGATAATGACCACACTGTATAATAATACTGAGTATACACTGATAGTGATCACAATGTATAATTATACTGAGTATACACTGATAATGATCACACTGTATAATAATACAGAGTATACACTGATAATGATCACACTGATCTGTATAATAATACTGAGTATACACTGATAATGATCACACTGTATAATAATACTGAGTATACACTGATAATGATCACACTGTATAATAATACTGAGTATACACTGATAATGATCACACTGATCTGTATAATAATACTGAGTATACACTGATAATGATCACACTGTATAATAATACTGAGTATACACTGATAATGATCACACTGTATAATAATACTGAGTATACACTGATAATGATCACACTGTATAATAATACTGAGTATACACTGATAGTGATCACAATGTATAATTATACTGAGTATACACTGATAATGATCACACTGTATAATAATACAGAGTATACACTGATAATGATCACACTGTATAATAATACAGAGTATACACTGATAATGATCACACTGTATAATAATACTGAGTATACACTGATAGTGATCACAATGTATAATTATACTGAGTATACACTGATAATGATCACACTGTATAATAATACTGAGTATACACTGATAATGATCACACTGCTCTGTATAATAATACTGAGTATACACTGAAAATGATCACACTGCTCTGTATAATAATACTGAGTATACACTGATAATGATCACTGTATAATAATACTGAGTATACACTGATAATGATCACACTGTATAATAATACAGAGTATACACTGATAATGAACACACTGTATAATTATACTGAGTATACACTGATAATGATCACACTGTATAATAATACTGAGTATACATTGATAATGATCACACTGTATAATAATACTGAGTATACACTGATAAAGATCACACTGCTCTGTATAATAATACTGAGTATACACTGATAATGATCACACTGCTCTGTATAATAATACTGAGTATGCACTGATAATGATCACACTGCTCTGTATAATAATACTGAGTATACACTGATAATGATCACACTGTATAATAATACTGAGTATACACTGATAATAATCACACTGTATAATAATACTGAGTATAAACTGATAGTGATCACACTGTATAATAATACTGAGTATACACTGATAATGATCACACTGTATAATAATACAGAGTAAACACTGATAATGATCACACTGCTCTGTATAATAATACTGAGTATGCACTGATAGTGATCACACTGTATAATAATACTGAGTATACACTGATAATAATCACACTGTATAATAATACTGAGTATACACTGATAGTGATCACACTGTATAATAATACTGAGTATACACTGATAATGATCACACTGTATAATAATACTGAGTATACACTGATAATGATCACACTGCTCTGTATAATAATACCGAGTATACATTGATAATGATCACACTGTATAATAATACTGAGTATACACTGATAATGATCACACTGCTCTGTATAATAATACAGAGTATACACTGATAGTAATCACACTGTATAATAATACTGAGTATACACTGATAATGATCACACTGTATAATAATACAGAGTATACACTGATAATGATCACACTGCTCTGTATAATAATACTGAGTATACACAGATAATGATCACACTGTATAATAATACTGAGTATACACTGATAATGATCACACTGTATAATAATACTGAGTATACACTGATAATGATCACACTGTATAATAATACTGAGTATACACTGATAATGATCACACTGATCTGTATAATAATACTGAGTATACACTGATAATGATCACACTGCTCTGTATAATAATACTGAGTATACACTGATAATGATCACACTGCTCTGTATAATAATACTGAGTATACACTGATAATGATCACTGTATAATAATACTGAGTATACACTGATAATGATCACACTGTATAATAATACAGAGTATACACTGATAATGAACACACTGTATAATTATACTGAGTATACACTGATAATGATCACACTGTATAATAATACTGAGTATACACTGATAGTGATCACACTGTATAATAATACTGAGTATACATTGATAATGATCACACTGTATAATAATACTGAGTATACACTGATAATGATCACACTGCTCTGTATAATAATACTGAGTATACACTGATAATGATCACACTGCTCTGTATAATAATACTGAGTATACACTGATAATGATCACACTGCTCTGTATAATAATACTGAGTATACACTGATAATGATCACACTGTATAATAATACTGAGTATACACTGATAATAATCACACTGTATAATAATACTGAGTATACACTGATAGTGATCACACTGTATAATAATACTGAGTATACACTGATAATGATCACACTGTATAATAATACAGAGTAAACACTGATAATGATCACACTGCTCTGTATAATAATACTGAGTATGCACTGATAGTGATCACACTGTATAATAATACTGAGTATACACTGATAATAATCACACTGTATAATAATACTGAGTATACACTGATAGTGATCACACTGTATAATAATACTGAGTATACACTGATAATGATCACACTGTATAATAATACTGAGTATACACTGATAATGATCACACTGCTCTGTATAATAATACCGAGTATACATTGATAATGATCACACTGTATAATAATACTGAGTATACACTGATAATGATCACACTGTATAATAATACTGTGTATACACTGATAATGATCACACTGCTCTGTATAATAATACCGAGTATACATTGATAATGATCACACTGTATAATAATACTGAGTATACACTGATAGTGATCACACTGTATAATAATACTGAGTATACACTGATAATGATCACACTGTATAATAATACTGAGTATACACTGATAATGATCACACTGCTCTGTATAATAATACCGAGTATACATTGATAATGATCACACTGTATAATAATACTGAGTATACACTGATAATGATCACACTGCTCTGTATAATAATACAGAGTATACACTGATAGTAATCACACTGTATAATAATACTGAGTATACACTGATAATGATCACACTGTATAATAATACAGAGTATACACTGATAATGATCACACTGCTCTGTATAATAATACTGAGTATACACAGATAATGATCACACTGTATAATAATACTGAGTATACACTGATAATGATCACACTGTATAATAATACTGAGTATACACTGATAGTGATCACACTGTATAATAATACTGAGTATACATTGATAATGATCACACTGTATAATAATACTGAGTATACACTGATAATGATCACACTGCTCTGTATAATAATACTGAGTATACACTGATAATGATCACACTGCTCTGTATAATAATACTGAGTATACACTGATAATGATCACTGTATAATAATACTGAGTATACACTGATAATGATCACACTGTATAATAATACAGAGTATACACTGATAATGAACACACTGTATAATTATACTGAGTATACACTGATAATGATCACACTGTATAATAATACTGAGTATACACTGATAGTGATCACACTGTATAATAATACTGAGTATACATTGATAATGATCACACTGTATAATAATACTGAGTATACACTGATAATGATCACACTGCTCTGTATAATAATACTGAGTATACACTGATAATGATCACACTGCTCTGTATAATAATACTGAGTATACACTGATAATGATCACACTGCTCTGTATAATAATACTGAGTATACACTGATAATGATCACACTGTATAATAATACTGAGTATACACTGATAATAATCACACTGTATAATAATACTGAGTATACACTGATAGTGATCACACTGTATAATAATACTGAGTATACACTGATAATGATCACACTGTATAATAATACAGAGTAAACACTGATAATGATCACACTGCTCTGTATAATAATACTGAGTATGCACTGATAGTGATCACACTGTATAATAATACTGAGTATACACTGATAATAATCACACTGTATAATAATACTGAGTATACACTGATAGTGATCACACTGTATAATAATACTGAGTATACACTGATAATGATCACACTGTATAATAATACTGAGTATACACTGATAATGATCACACTGCTCTGTATAATAATACCGAGTATACATTGATAATGATCACACTGTATAATAATACTGAGTATACGCTGATAATGATCACACTGTATAATAATACTGAGTATACACTGATAATGATCACACTGCTCTGTATAATAATACCGAGTATACATTGATAATGATCACACTGTATAATAATACTGAGTATACACTGATAATGATCACACTGCTCTGTATAATAATACAGAGTATACACTGATAGTAATCACACTGTATAATAATACTGAGTATACACTGATAATGATCACACTGTATAATAATACAGAGTATACACTGATAATGATCACACTGCTCTGTATAATAATACTGAGTATACACAGATAATGATCACACTGTATAATAATACTGAGTATACACTGATAATGATCACACTGTATAATAATACTGAGTATACACTGATAGTGATCACACTGTATAATAATACTGAGTATACATTGATAATGATCACACTGTATAATAATACTGAGTATACACTGATAATGATCACACTGCTCTGTATAATAATACTAAGTATACACTGATAATGATCACACTGCTCTGTATAATAATACTGAGTATACACTGATAATGATCACACTGTATAATAATACTGAGTATACACTGATAATGATCACACTGTATAATAATACAGAGTAAACACTGATAATGATCACACTGCTCTGTATAATAATACTGAGTATACACTGATAATGATCACTGTATAATAATACTGAGTATGCACTAATAGTGATCACACTGTATAATAATACTGAGTATACACTGATAATGATCACACTGTATAATAATACTGAGTATACACTGATAGTGATCACACTGTATAATAATACTGAGTATACACTGATAATGGTCACACTGTATAATAATACTGAGTATACACTGATAATGATCTCACTGCTCTGTATAATAATACTGAGTATACACTGATAATGATCACAGTGCTCTGTATAATAATACTGAGTATACACTGATAATGATCACACTGTATAATAATACTGAGTATACACTGATAATGATCACACTATATAATAATACTGAGTATACACTGATAATGATCACACTGCTCTTTATAATAATAATGAGTATACACTAATAATGATCACACTGTATAATAATAATGAGTATACACCAATAATGATCACACTGTATAATAATACTGAGTATACACTGATAATGATTACACTGTATAATAATACTGAGTATACACTGATAATGATCACACTGTATAATAATACTGAGTATATACTGATAATGATCACACTGTATAATAATACTGAGTATACACTGATAATGATCACACTGTATAATAATACTGAGTATACACTGATAATGATCACACTGTATAATAATACTAAGTATACACTGATAATGATCACACTGTATAATAATACTGAGTATACACTGATAATGATCACACTGTATAATAATACTGAGTATACACTGATAATGATCACACTGTATAATAATACTGAGTATACACTGATAATGCTCACACTGTATAATAATACTGAGTATACACTGATAATGATCACACTGCGCTGTATAATAATACTGAGTATACACTGATAATGATCACACTGTATAATAATACTGAGTATACACTGATAATGATCACACTGTATAATAATACTGAGTATACACTGATAATGATCACACTGTATAATAATACTGAGTATACACTGATAATGATCACACTGCTCTGTATAATAATACTGAGTATACACTGATAATGATCACACTGTATAATAATACTGAGTATACGCTGATAATGATCACACTGTATAATAATACTGAGTATACACTGATAATGATCACACTGTATAATAATACTGAGTATACACTGATAATGATCACACTGTATAATAATACTGAGTATACACTGATAATGATCACACTGTATAATAATACTGAGTATACACTGATAATGATCACACTGTATAATAATACTGAGTATACACTGATAATGATCACACTGTATAATAATACTGAGTATACACTGTTAATGGTCATGCTGCTCTGTATAATAATACTGAGTATACACTGATAATGATCACACTGTATAAAAATACTGAGTATACACTGATAATGATCACACTGCTCTATATAATAATACTGAGTATACACTGATAATGATCACACTGTATAATAATACTGAGAATAAACTGATAATGATCACACTGTATAATAATACTGAGTATACACTGTTAATGGTCATGCTGCTCTGTATAATAATACTGAGTATACACTGATAATGATCACACTGTATAATAATACTGAGTATACACTGATAATGATCACACTGCTCTGTATAATAATACTGAGTATACAGTGATAATGATAACAGTGCTCTGTATAATAATACTGAGTATACACTGATAATGATCACACTGTATAATAATACTAAGTATACACTGATAATGATCACACTGTATAATAATACTGAGTATACACTGATAATGATCACACTGTATAATAATACTGAGTATACACTGATAATGATCACACTGTATAATATAATACTGAGTATACACTGATAATGATCACACTGTATAATAATACTGAGTATACACTGATAATGATCACACTGCTCTGTATAATAATACTGAGTATACACAGATAATGATCACACTGTATAATAATACTGAGTATACACTGATAATGATCACACTGTATAATAATACTGAGTATACACTGATAGTGATCACACTGTATAATAATACTGAGTATACACTGATAATGATCACTGTATAATAATACTGAGTATACACTAATAATGATCACACTGTATAATAATACTGAGTATACACTGATAATGATCACACTGTATAATAATACTGAGTATACACTGATAATGATCACACTGTATAATAATACTGAGTATACACTGATAATGATCACACTGTATAATAATACTGAGTATCCACTGATAATGATCTCACTGCTCTGTATAATAATACTGAGTATACACTGATAATGATCACAGTGCTCTGTATAATAATACTGAGTATACACTGATAATGATCACACTGTATAATAATACTGAGTATACACTGATAATGATCACTGTATAATAATACTGAGTATACACTGATAATGATCACACTGTATAATAATACTGAGTATACACTGATAATGATCACACTGCTCTGTATAATAATACTGAGTATACACTGATAATGATCACACTGCTCTGTATAATAATAATACTGAGTATACACTGATAATGATCACACTGTATAATAATACTGAGTATACACTGATAATGATCACACTGCTCTGTATAATAATACTGAGTATACGCTGATAATGATCACACTGTATAATAATACTGAGAATAAACTGATAATGATCACACTGTATAATAATACTGAGTATACACTGATAATGATCACACTGTATAATAATACTGAGTATACACTGATAATGATCACTGTATAATAATACAGAGTAAACACTGATAATGATCACACTGTATAATAATACTGAGTATACACTGATAATGATCACACTGTATATTAATAATACTGAGTATACACTGATAATGATCACACTGCACTGTATAATAATACTGAGTATACACTGATAATGATCACAATGTATAATAATACTGAGTATACACTGATAATGATCACACTGTATATTAATAATACTGAGTATACACTGATAATGATCACACTGCACTGTATAATAATACTGAGTATACACTGATAATGATCACACTGTATAATAATACTGAGTATACACTGATAATGATCACACTGTATAATAATACTGAATATACACTGATAATGATCACACTGCTCTGTATAATAATACTGAGTATACTCTGATAATGATCACACTGCTCTGTATAATAATACTGAGTATACACTGATAATGATCACACTGCTCTGTATAATAATACTGAGTATACACTGATAATGATCACACTGTATAATAATACTGAGTATACACTGATAATGATCACTCTGTATGATAATACTGAGAATACACTGATACTGATCACACTGTATAATAATACTGAGTATACACTGATAATGATCACACTGCTCTCTATAATAATACTGAGTATACACTGATAATGATCACACTGCTCTGTATAATAATAATACTGAGTATACACTGATAATGATCACACTGCTCTGTATAATAATAATACTGAGTATACACTGATAATGATCACACTGTATAATAATACAGAGTATACACTGATAATGATCACACTGCTCTGTATAATAATACTGAGTATACGCTGATAATGATCACACTGCTCTGTATAATAATACTGAGTATACACTGATAATGATCACACTGTATAATAATACTGAGTATACACTGATAATGATCACACTGTATAATAATACTGAGTATACACTGTTAATGGTCATGCTGCTCTGTATAATAATACTGAGTATACACTGATAAGGATCACACTGTATAATAATACTGAGTATACACTGATAATGATCACACTGCTCTATATAATAATACTGAGTATACACTGATAATGATCACACTGTATAATAATACTGAGAATAAACTGATAATGATCACACTGTATAATAATACTGAGTATACACTGATAATGATCACACTGTATAATAATACTGAGTATACACTGATAATGATCACTGTATAATAATACAGAGTAAACACTGATAATGATCACACTGTATAATAATACTGAGTATACACTGATAATGATCACACTGTATATTAATAATACTGAGTATACACTGATAATGATCACACTGCACTGTATAATAATACTGAGTATACACTGATAATGATCACAATGTATAATAATACTGAGTATACACTGATAATGATCACACTGTATATTAATAATACTGAGTATACACTGATAATGATCACACTGCACTGTATAATAATACTGAGTATACACTGATAATGATCACACTGTATAATAATACTGAGTATACACTGATAATGATCACACTGTATAATAATACTGAATATACACTGATAATGATCACACTGCTCTGTATAATAATACTGAGTATACTCTGATAATGATCACACTGCTCTGTATAATAATACTGAGTATACACTGATAATGATCACACTGCTCTGTATAATAATACTGAGTATACACTGATAATGATCACACTGTATAATAATACTGAGTATACACTGATAATGATCACTCTGTATGATAATACTGAGAATACACTGATACTGATCACACTGTACAATAATACTGAGTATACACTGATAATGATCACACTGCTCTCTATAATAATACTGAGTATACACTGATAATGATCACACTGCTCTGTATAATAATAATACTGAGTATACACTGATAATGATCACACTGCTCTGTATAATAATAATACTGAGTATACACTGATAATGATCACACTGTATAATAATACAGAGTATACACTGATAATGATTACACTGTATAATAATACAGAGTATACACTGATAATGATCACACTGTATAATAATACTGAGTATACACTGATAATGATCACACTGTATAATAATACTGAGTATGCACTGATAATGATCACACTGTATAATAATACTGAGTATACACTGATAATGATCACACTGTATAATAATACTGAGTATACACTGATAATGATCACACTGTATAATAATACTGAGTATACACTGATAATGATCACATCTGCGCTGTATTCTGTCTCTGGTGAGACGTATGAGCTGCGCTATATCCAGTTTTGGTGACCTACGCTGTATTGATATAGCTGGTGAGGTCTGTTTGTCACATGTCATGTGTCAGTTTACATCACCCATCAATAATAAGAGGATATTATCATGATCTCATGGATTAATGGAGTGCATACGTCCCCAGACACACAGACATCTGAAACATAAACAGTTATTTTCAGGACCCATTTCAGGCTGTGAGTGGTAAATAAACAGGAGATTGTAACCCCCCCCCCCCCCCCCCCCACCGCCCCCCCCGCATTAGCTACTGGGAACTTATTGGTTACCTTGTACTTTATCAATGGAGCTAGTTCCTAGTAATATGGTGCCTCGTGCCTCAGTCATATCACTATTTTAAAGGATGATGGTGTCTCATACCTCTGTCATGTCGCTTGTTCCTTAGAAAAGGGTGCCTCAAATCTCATATGGCTAGTTTCTAGAAGTAAGGTGCCTCATACCTCAGTCATATCACTAATTCCTAGATATTGGGAAAATTATTCCTCTTACAATTAATGGGAATTCATAGGGTGCCTTGTACCTGGCCCTAGTGCACTACCTTTCTCCCCCTGTATAGCACACCCTGCCCTCTAATACCTCTCTTCCCCTGTATAGCACACCCTGTCCTCTAATACCTCTCTTCCCCTGTATAGCACACCCTGTCCTCTAATACCTCTCTTCCCCTGTATAGCGCCTCCCGTCCTCTAATACCTTTCTCCCCCTGTATAGCACACCCTGCCCTCTAATACCTCTCTTCCCCTGTATAGCACACCCTGTCCTCTAATACCTCTCTTCCCCTGTATAGCACACCCTGTCCTCTAATACCTCTCTTCCCCTGTATAGCGCCTCCCGTCCTCTAATACCTCTCTTCCACTGTATAGCGCCTCCCGTCCTCTAATACCTTTCTCCCCCTGTATAGCACACCCTGTCCTCTAATACCTCTCCTCCCCTGTATAGCACACCCTGTCCTCTAATACCTCTCTTCCCCTTTATAGCGCCTCCTGTCCTCTAATACCTCTCTTCCCCTGTATAGCGCCACCTGTCCTCTAATACCTCTCTTCCCCTGTATAGCGCCTCCTGTCCTCTAATACCTCTCTCCCCCTGTATAGCGCCTCCTGTCCTCTAATACCTTTCTCCCCCTGTATAGCACACCCTGTCCTCTAATACCTCTCTTCCCCTGTATAGCACACCCTGTCCTCTAATACCTCTCTTCCCCTGTATAGCGCCTCCTGTCCTCTAATACCTCTCTTCCTCTGTATAGCGCACCCTGTCCTCTAATACCTCTCTTCCCCTGTATAGCTCCTCCCGTCCTCTAATACCTCTCTTCCTCTGTATAGCGCCTCCTGTTCTCTAATACCTCTCTTCCCCTGTATAGCGCCTCCCGTCCTCTAATACCTCTCTTCCCCTGTATAGCGCCTCCCGTCCTCTAATACCTCTCTTCTCCTGTATAGCGCCTCCTGTCCTCTAATACCTCTCTTCCCCTGTATAGCGCCTCCCGTCCTCTAATACCTCTCTTCCCATGTATAGTGCCTCCCGTCCTCTAATACCTCTCTTCCTCTGTATAGCGCCTCCCGTCCTCTAATACCTCTCTTCCCCTGTATAGCGCCTCCCGTCCTCTAATACCTCTCTTCCCCTGTATAGCGCCTCCCGTCCTCTAATACCTCTCTTCCCCTGTATAGCGCCTCCCGTCCTCTAATACCTCTCTTCCCCTGTATAGCGCCTCCTGTCCTCTAATACCTCTCTTCCCCTGTATAGCACACCCTGTCCTCTAATACCTCTCCTCCCCTGTATAGCACACCCTGTCCTCTAATACCTCTCTTCCCCTGTATAGCGCCTCCTGTCCTCTAATACCTCTCTTCCCCTGTATAGCGCCTCCCGTCCTCTAATACCTCTCTTCCTCTGTATAGCGCCTCCTGTTCTCTAATACCTCTCTTCCCCTGTATAGCGCCTCCCGTCCTCTAATACCTCTCTTCCCCTGTATAGCGCCTCCCGTCCTCTAATACCTCTCTTCCCCTGTATTGCGCCTCCCATCCTCTAATACCTCTCTTCCTCTGTATTGCGCCTCCTGTCCTCTAATACCTCTCTTCCCCTGTATTGCGCCTCCCGTCCTCTATTACCTCTCTTCCTCTGTATTGCGCCTCCCGTCCTCTAATACCTCTCTTCCACTGTATAGCGCCTCCCGTCCTCTAATACCTTTCTCCCCCTGTATAGCACACCCTGTCCTCTAATACCTCTCCTCCCCTGTATAGCACACCCTGTCCTCTAATACCTCTCTTCCACTGTATAGCGCCTCCTGTCCTCTAATACCTTTCTCCCCCTGTATAGCACACCCTGTCCTCTAATACCTCTCTTCCCCTGTATAGCACACCCTGTCCTCTAATACCTCTCTTCCCCTGTATAGCGCCTCTCGTCCTCTAATACCTCTCTTCCACTGTATAGCGCCTCCCGTCCTCTAATACCTTTCTCCCCCTGTATAGCACACCCTGTCCTCTAATACCTCTCCTCCCCTGTATAGCACACCCTGTCCTCTAATACCTCTCTTCCCCTGTATAGCGCCTCCTGTCCTCTAATACCTCTCTTCCCCTGTATAGCGCCTCCTGTCCTCTAATACCTCTCTTCCCCTGTATAGCGCCTCCTGTCCTCTAATACCTCTCTTCCCCTGTATAGCGCCTCCCGTCCTCTAATACCTCTCTTCCCATGTATAGTGCCTCCCGTCCTCTAATACCTCTCTTCCTCTGTATAGCGCCTCCCGTCCTCTAATACCTCTCTTCCCCTGTATAGCGCCTCCCGTCCTCTAATACCTCTCTTCCCCTGTATAGCGCCTCCCGTCCTCTAATACCTCTCTTCCCCTGTATAGCGCCTCCCGTCCTCTAATACCTCTCTTCCCCTGTATAGCGCCTCCTGTCCTCTAATACCTCTCTTCCCCTGTATAGCACACCCTGTCCTCTAATACCTCTCCTCCCCTGTATAGCACACCCTGTCCTCTAATACCTCTCTTCCCCTGTATAGCGCCTCCTGTCCTCTAATACCTCTCTTCCCCTGTATAGCGCCTCCCGTCCTCTAATACCTCTCTTCCTCTGTATAGCGCCTCCTGTTCTCTAATACCTCTCTTCCCCTGTATAGCGCCTCCCGTCCTCTAATACCTCTCTTCCCCTGTATAGCGCCTCCCGTCCTCTAATACCTCTCTTCCCCTGTATTGCGCCTCCCATCCTCTAATACCTCTCTTCCTCTGTATTGCGCCTCCTGTCCTCTAATACCTCTCTTCCCCTGTATTGCGCCTCCCGTCCTCTAATACCTCTCTTCCTCTGTATTGCGCCTCCCGTCCTCTAATACCTCTCTTCCACTGTATAGCGCCTCCCGTCCTCTAATACCTCTCTTCCTCTGTATTGCGCCTCCCGTCCTCTAATACCTCTCTTCCCCTGTATAGCGCCTCCTGTCCTCTAATACCTCTCTTCCCCTGTATAGCGCCTCCCGTCCTCTAATACCTCTCTTCCTCTGTATAGCGCCTCCTGTTCTCTAATACCTCTCTTCCCCTGTATAGCGCCTCCCGTCCTCTAATACCTCTCTTCCCCTGTATAGCGCCTCCCGTCCTCTAATACCTCTCTTCCCCTGTATTGCGCCTCCCATCCTCTAATACCTCTCTTCCTCTGTATTGCGCCTCCTGTCCTCTAATACCTCTCTTCCCCTGTATTGCGCCTCCCGTCCTCTAATACCTCTCTTCCTCTGTATTGCGCCTCCCGTCCTCTAATACCTCTCTTCCACTGTATAGCGCCTCCCGTCCTCTAATACCTTTCTCCCCCTGTATAGCACACCCTGTCCTCTAATACCTCTCCTCCCCTGTATAGCACACCCTGTCCTCTAATACCTCTCTTCCACTGTATAGCGCCTCCTGTCCTCTAATACCTTTCTCCCCCTGTATAGCACACCCTGTCCTCTAATACCTCTCTTCCCCTGTATAGCACACCCTGTCCTCTAATACCTCTCTTCCCCTGTATAGCGCCTCCCGTCCTCTAATACCTCTCTTCCACTGTATAGCGCCTCCCGTCCTCTAATACCTTTCTCCCCCTGTATAGCACACCCTGTCCTCTAATACCTCTCCTCCCCTGTATAGCACACCCTGTCCTCTAATACCTCTCTTCCCCTGTATAGCGCCTCCTGTCCTCTAATACCTCTCTTCCCCTGTATAGCGCCTCCTGTCCTCTAATACCTCTCTTCCCCTGTATAGCGCCTCCTGTCCTCTAATACCTCTCTCCCCCTGTATAGCGCCTCCTGTCCTCTAATACCTTTCTCCCCCTGTATAGCACACCCTGTCCTCTAATACCTCTCTTCCCCTGTATAGCGCCTCCTGTCCTCTAATACCTCTCTTCCTCTGTATAGCGCCTCCCGTACTCTAATACCTCTCTTCCCCTGTATAGCTCCTCCCGTCCTCTAATACCTCTCTTCCTCTGTATAGCGCCTCCTGTTCTCTAATACCTCTCTTCCCCTGTATAGCGCCTCCCGTCCTCTAATACCTCTCTTCCCCTGTATAGCGCCTCCCGTCCTCTAATACCTCTCTTCCCCTGTATAGCGCCTCCCGTCCTCTAATACCTCTCTTCCCCTGTATTGCGCCTCCCATCCTCTAATACCTCTCTTCCTCTGTATTGCGCCTCCTGTTCTCTAATACCTCTCTTCCCCTGTATTGCGCCTCCCGTCCTCTAATACCTCTCTTCCCCTGTATTGCGCCTCCCGTCCTCTAATACCTCTCTTCCTCTGGATTGCGCCTCCCGTCCTCTAATACCTCTCTTCCCCTGTATTGCGCCTCCCATCCTCTAATACCTCTCTTCCTCTGTATAGCGCCTCCTGTCCTATAATACCTCTTTTCCTCTGTATAGCGCCTCCCGTCCTCTAATACCTCTCTTCCTCTGTATAGTGCCTCCCGTCCTCTAATACCTCTCTCCCCCTGTATAGCGCCTCCTGTCCTCTAATACCTCTCTTCCCCTGTATAGCGCCTCCCGTCCTCTAATACCTCTCTTCCTCTGTATAGCGCCTCCTGTCCTCTAATACCTCTCTTCCCCTGTATAGTGCCTCCTGTCCTCTAATACCTCTCTTCCCCTGTATAGCGCCTCCCGTCCTCTAATACCTCTCTTCCCCTGTATAGCGCCTCCCGTCCTCTAATAACTCTCTTCCTCTATATAGTGCCTACCGTCCTCTAATACCTCTCTTCCCCTGTATAGCGTCACCTGTCCTCTAATACCTCTCTTCCTCTGTATAGCACCTCCTGTCCTCTAATACCTCTCTTCCCCTGTATAGCACACCCTGTCCTCTAATACCTCTCTTCCCCTGTATAGCGCCTCCCGTCCTCTAATAACTCTCTTCCTCTGTATAGCGCCTCCTGTCCTCTAATACCTCTCTCCCACTGTATAGCGCCTCCTGTCCTCTAATACCTCTCTCCCCCTGTATAGCGCCTCCTGTCCTCTAATACCTCTCACCCCCTGTATAGCGCCTCCTGTCCTCTAATACCTCTCTTCCACTGTATAGCGCCTACTGTCCTCTAATACCTCTCTCCCCCTGTATAGCGCCTCCTGTCCTCTAATACCTCTCTTCCCCTGCATAGCGCCTCCTGTCCTCTAATACCTCTCTTCCTCTGTATAGCGCCTGCTGTCCTCTAATACCTCTCTTCCCTTGTATAGCGCCTCCCGTCCTCTAATATCTCTCTTCCCCTGTATAGCGCCTCCCGTCCTCTAATACCTCTCTTCCTCTGTATAGCGCCTGCTGTCCTCTAATACCTCTCTCCCCCTGTATAGCGCCTCCCGTCCTCTAATACCTCTCTTCCCCTGTATAGCGCCTCCTGACCTCTAATACCTCTCTTCCCCTGTATAGCGCCTCCCGTCCTCTAATATCTCTCTTCCCCTGTATAGCGCCTGCTGTCCTCTAATACCTTTCTCCCCCTGTATAGCGCCTGTTGTCCTCTAATACCTCTCTTCCCCTGTATAGCGCCTCCCGTCCTCTAATACCTCTCTTCCTCTGTATAGCGCCTTCTGTCCTCTAATACCTCTCTTCACCGTATAGCGCCTACTGTCCTCTAATATCTCTATTCCTCTGTATAGCGCCTCCCGTCCTCTAATACCTCTCTCCCCCTGTATAGCGCCTCCTGTCCTCTAATACCTCTCTCCCACTGTATAGCGCCTCCTGTCCTCTAATACCTCTCTCCCCCTGTATAGCGCCTCCTGTCTTCTAATACCTCTCACCCCCTGTATAGCGCCTCCTGTCCTCTAATACCTCTCTTCCACTGTATAGCGCCTACTGTCCTCTAATACCTCTCTCCCCCTGTATAGCGGCTCCTGTCCTCTAATACCTCTCTTCCCCTGTATAGCGCCTCCTGACCTCTAATACCTCTCTTCCCTTGTATAGCGCCTCCTGTCCTCTAATACCTCTCTTCCTCTGTATAGGGCCTGCTGTCCTCTAATACCTCTCTTCCCTTGTATAGCGCCTCCCGTCCTCTAATATCTCTCTTCCCCTGTATAGCGCCTCCCGTCCTCTAATACCTCTCTTCCTCTGTATAGCGCCTGCTGTCCTCTAATACCTCTCTTTCCCTGTATAGCGCCTCCCGTCCTCTAATACCTCTCTTCCCCTGTATAGCGCCTCCTGACCTCTAATACCTCTCTTCCCCTGTATAGCGCCTCCCGTCCTCTAATACCTCTCTCCCCCTGTATAGCGCCTCCTGTCCTCTAATACCTCTCTTCCCCTGTATAGCGCCTCCTGTCCTCTAATACCTCTCTTCCTCTGTATAGCGCCTCCCGTCCTCTAATACCTCTCTTCCCCTGTATAGCGTCTCCCGTCCTCTAATACCTCTCTTCCTCTGTATAGCGCCTCCTGTCCTCTAATACCTCTCTTCCCCTGTATAGCGCCTCCCGTCCTCTAATACCTCTCTTCCCCTGTATAGCGCCTCCCGTCCTCTAATACCTCTCTCCCCTGTATAGTGCCTCCCGTTCTCTAATACCTCTCTCCCCCTGTATAGCGCCTCCTGTCCTCTAATACCTCTCTTCCCCTGTATAGCGCCTCCCGTCCTCTAATACCTCTCTTCCTCTGTATAGCGCCTCCTGTCCTCTAATACCTCTCTTCCCCTGTATAGTGCCTTCTGTCCTCTAATACCTCTCTTCCCCTGTATAGTGCCTCCTGTCCTCTAATACCTCTCTTCCCTTGTATAGCGCCTCCCGTCCTCTAATATCTCTCTTCCCCTGTATAGCGCCTCCCGTCCTCTAATACCTCTCTTCCTCTGTATAGCGCCTGCTGTCCTCTAATACCTCTCTTTCCCTGTATAGCGCCTCCCGTCCTCTAATACCTCTCTTCCCCTGTATAGCGCCTCCTGACCTCTAATACCTCTCTTCCCCTGTATAGCGCCTCCCGTCCTCTAATACCTCTCTCCCCCTGTATAGCGCCTCCTGTCCTCTAATACCTCTCTTCCCCTGTATAGCGCCTCCTGTCCTCTAATACCTCTCTTCCTCTGTATAGCGCCTCCCGTCCTCTAATACCTCTCTTCCCCTGTATAGCGTCTCCCGTCCTCTAATACCTCTCTTCCTCTGTATAGCGCCTCCTGTCCTCTAATACCTCTCTTCCCCTGTATAGCGCCTCCCGTCCTCTAATACCTCTCTTCCCCTGTATAGCGCCTCCCGTCCTCTAATACCTCTCTCCCCTGTATAGTGCCTCCCGTTCTCTAATACCTCTCTCCCCCTGTATAGCGCCTCCTGTCCTCTAATACCTCTCTTCCCCT
Source organism: Mixophyes australis (assembly GCA_036250195.1). Classification (NCBI taxonomy): domain Eukaryota; kingdom Metazoa; phylum Chordata; class Amphibia; order Anura; family Limnodynastidae; genus Mixophyes; species Mixophyes australis. The sequence continues at coordinate 14,273,374 of JAVHZZ010000004.1, forward strand.
GTATAGCGCCTCCCGTCCTCTAATACCTCTCTTCCTCTGTATAGCGCCTCCTGTCCTCTAATACCTCTCTTCCCCTGTATAGTGCCTCCTGTCCTCTAATACCTCTCTCCCCCTGTATAGCGCCTCCTGTCCTCTAATACCTCTCTTCCCCTGTATAACACTCCCCTCCTGTACATAGCTAGAACCTGTGATATGTGAAAGTTTCTATCATATCCCCCCTACCCCTCTCTGTCCCGATACACAGTTAGGTCCTTTAGCCATTACTTAGTTAGTTCTGTGATGTAGACCATGCACCTTATTCCTTCCTAATCACTAGTTTCCTCCTGGAGTTTTGTCCTGCAGAGCTGACCACAGTAATCAGGTGAGGTCTCATCAGTGACCTACATAGCGATATCATCACCTCTCTCCTTCGGCCTCTCCCTATACAACCTGGCATCAGTGTTACAGTATCTGCTGAAAGAGGGACTTCTAGATCAACGTCCTCCCGATAGGGGCCATTTTTGTGCCGTTATGGCCTCATACATGCTTGAATTGAATTACACATATTAATTAGTGTTTTTAATGCTAGCACAGTGTAAATGGAGCTGAACATATTACTAGCGCCCGGGTGCGTTGCATTTTCCCCAGCTCTGCTTGCTCCATTCACTTTAGTTTAGGGCTTTAAGCTTCATCTGCAAGGTTATAGACATGTGTCATTTGCTGATCGGTTTATTTCTGTTTTATGCACTTTCATTGGTCTGATTATCTAGCGGGTGTTCTCTATTGTAAATATGCTAATTAATTAGGACCTAATTGTTAAACCGAGTCTCTGAAATTCGGTAAAATTTCAGAATGGGACGAATGGATTCCTCCATCTCTACACTTTAGCAGCTGCTCTTCTGTAGATATAAAGCAGCGATCACCGACCCCGATACACTCTTGTAGCTCATCTGTTCCATTATCTCGCCTGACTGTCTCTCTTTCCGGTTCATATGCTGCTACTCTGCAGCGTCATCTCCCAACGCTGTGTGTCTACTGACCGATTCCAGCAGGGGACCCGTCTGCTTCAGCTGGGCCCATTACAATGATAAAACAATTACATAAAGGAATATTATATATTATACATTCTGGTTTATGCATTTCGAAAGACCAGGTATGAAGCGTTGAAGCCAAAAGGACAGTTTTCCGCAGTGCAGACGCTCCAGGACCCTGAGGCAGAAAAGGGGGTCCATAACTAACACCATTTTTATTTTGGAAAATTCTCAACTAACTGACAAATGCGTTGGTATCTTCTACTCAGATCCCAATGTCCCATTAAATTTCCCCTTGGACTCACCATTGGAAACCATACAGTGATGTGCATAGTGTTCCTGCACTGAGGTCTAAGTACTGCTAGAAGTTAGAGACACTTTCAACTATGTGGGAAAGGAAATATAAAGTATATATAAAGTATAAAACATACTAACCCATTCCTTCCAGTTGGGGTCCCACAGGGCTCTGTTCTTGGACCCTTACTCTTTTCACTATACATCTCTTGACTGGGTGAACTCATCAGCTCCTTCGGCCTCAAGTACCACCGTTATGCTAATGACACTCAACTCTACCTTTCTTCTCCTGATCTCTCTCCCTCTCTTCTCTCCAGGGTATCCGCGTGCCTCTCTGCCATCTCCTCCTGGATGTCCTCTAGATTTCTTAAACTCAATCTTGCTAAAACTAAACTCATTGTCTTTCCTCCCTCTCATACCTCCTTCTCCTCTGACCTCTCTATCACTGTCGACAACTCCTCTATCTCTCCTGTTCCCCAACTTCGCTGCCTGGTTGTCATCCTAAACTCCTCTCTCTCCTTTGCCTCTCACATTCACTCTCTTGCCAAAACCTGCCGCTTCCAACTACTCAACATTGCTCGGATTTGGCCCTTCCTTTCCCAGGATGCCACCAAATCTCTCATCCACTCTCTGATTATCTCCCGCTTGGACTACTGTAACCTTCTCCTTATCGGCCTCCCCCTCTCTCATCTCGGTCCTCTTAGATCTGTACTTAACGCCGCTGCTGGGCTTATTTTCCTCTCTCGCCATTCCACTTCTGTCTCCCCACTCTACCAAGCCCTTCACTGGCTCCCCTTCCCCTACAGAATCCTTTTCAAGCTCCTCACTCTGACTTACAAGGCCCTCGCCAACTCCACTGCTACCTACATCTCTAACCTCATCTCTATTCACACTCCCTCCCGCCCACTGCGATCGTCCAACGATCGTCGCCTCTCTTCCCCTCTGATTACCTCCTCTCACGCACGTATGCAAAACTTCTCCCGCGCCGCTCCAATCCATTGGAACAAGCTCCCCCGTTCCATCAGAACTTCCCCTAATCTGTCCTCTTTCAAACGAACATTAAAAACCCACGTTTTCTTAAAAGCCTTCCAGTCACATGCCTAAACTCCCACCGGTCGGCTACCTCTCTTTCTCATCCCTTCTTCCCTTCTCCCCCCCTCCTCGACTCCGTCTCCATTTTACCCATCTTTCCGTCTCATCCTTGTGTCTCTGTCTTTCTTTCCTTTTAGATTGTACGCTCCTTTGAGCAGGGCTCTCCTACCTCCTGTTTCCATCACTTTTAACTTTGCTCTCCAGCTACTCAGCCCACCTCCACTCGGCCTCTCTGCCCTCTGTCTCCTCTCGCTTTCCACTCCCCTTAGTGGCTCTTAACTTGTCATCCGCACCCACCCTCTTGGACTCTAGTTACCAGCCTGTACTGACTATCCACCACCCTCTCTCTCTAGCTGTGCCTGAGCCCCCAGAGTTATAGTGCTTACTGTTACTTGTACTGTGCTGTTTCACCTTGTACTGTGCCATTGTTTGTCCTTGTACGGCGCTATGAATACTTTGTGGCACCCTATTAATAAAAATTATTAATAATAATAATAATAATGATATATTAGGAGCTTCTCAGTTCGATAGCAGCTGCTGTCAATGTGGACCACTCTATAGCCTCTGTACATCATCTGCCATAATCACCCAGTATGGTCAGACACTTATCTTGGGTCATTCACTTATAATGGGTAATTAACCAAGGGGTCGGACTCCTACAGACAGCACCACTGAGTGACTCTGTAATTCCAGGATCTCTATCCCTTCTTCAGCTCGGCAGGGTGGTATTTGCTTAGAGTTTACAAGGTAATAACATGTCAGCAGGAGACCATTTTTCTAATTCAATGGCTCATTCTGTTATATAAGTGTATCCAAATATATCATTTCTGTAAATGTTTGAGATCTTTAAGGATAAATAAAGAGAATGAAAATATTTTTTATGCTCCGAAAATGTAACAGTCACCGAAAATCAATCCAACCCTGTGTCTAAAACACCAGGAATAGCTGTTACTGGGATATACGCGTCCTCTGTATATCTTGATCCAGACATCTCTGTTCTATGTCTGCTGGAACCAGGAATAGCTGTTACTGGAGTATACACGTCCTCTGTATATCCTGATCCAGACATCTCTGTTCTATGTCTGCTGGAACCAGGAATAGCTGTTACTAAAATATACACATCCTCTCTATATCCTGTTCCAGATATTTCTGTTCTATGTCTGCTGGAACCAGGAATAGCTGTTACTGGGGTATACAGGTCCTCTCTATATCCTGATCCAGATATCTCTGTTCTATGTCTGCTAGAACCAGGAATAGCTGTTACTGGGATATACACGTCCTCTGTATATCCTGATCCAGACATCTCTGTTCTATGTCTGCTGGAACCAGAAATAGCTGTTACTGGGGTATACACGTCCTCTGTATATCCTGATCCAGACATCTCTGTTCTATGTCTGCTGGAACCAGGAATAGCTGTTACTGGGGTATACACGTCCTCTCTATATCCTGATCCAGACATCTCTGTTCTATGTCTGCTGGAACCAGGAATAGCTGTTACTGGGGTATACACGTCCTCTCTATATCCTGATCCAGATATCTCTGTTCTATGTCTGCTGGAACCAGGAATAGCTGTTACTGGGGTATACACGTCCTCTGTATATCCTGATCCAGACATCTCTGTTCTATGTCTGCTGGAACCAGGAATAGCTGTTACTGGAGTATACACATCCTCTCTATATCCTGATCCAGACATCTCTGTTCTATGTCTGCTGGAACCAGGAATAGCTGTTACTGGGGTATACACGTCCTCTCTATATCCTGATCCAGACATCTCTGTTCTATGTCTGCTGGAACCAGGAATAGCTGTTACTGGGGTATACACGTCCTCTCTATATCCTGATCCAGATATCTCTGTTCTATGTCTGCTGGAACCAGGAATAGCTGTTACTGGGGTATACACGTCCTCTGTATATCCTGATCCAGACATCTCTGTTCTATGTCTGCTGGAACCAGGAATAGCTGTTACTGGAGTATACACATCCTCTCTATATCCTGATCCAGACATCTCTGTTCTATGTCTGCTGGAACCAGGAATAGCTGTTACTGGGGTATACACGTCCTCTCTATATCCTGATCCAGATATCTCTGTTCTATGTCTGCTAGAACCAGGAATAGCTGTTACTGGAGTATACACATCCTCTCTATATCCTGATCCAGACATCTCTGTTCTATGTCTGCTAGAACCAGGAATAGCTGTTACTGGAGTATACACGTCCTCTGTATATCCTGATCCAGATATCTCTGTTCTATGTCTGCTGGAACCAGGAATAGCTGTTACTGGAGTATACACGTCCTCTCTATATCCTGATCCAGACATCTCTGTTCTATGTCTGCTAGAACCAGGAATAGCTGTTACTGGAGTATACACGTCCTCTGTATATCCTGATCCAGATATCTCTGTTCTATGTCTGCTGGAACCAGGAATAGCTGTTACTGGGGTATACACGTCCTCTCTATATCCTGATCCAGACATCTCAGTTCTATGTCTGCTGGAACCAGGAATAGCTGTTACTGAAATATACACGTCCTCTGTATATCCTGATCCAGATATCTCTGTTCTATGTCTGCTGGAACCAGGAATAGCTGTTACTGGAGTATACACGTCCTCTCTATATCCTGATCCAGACATCTCTGTTCTACGTCTGCTGGAACCAGGAATAGCTGTTACTGGGGTATACACGTCCTCTGTATATCCTGATCCAGACATCTCTGTTCTATGTCTGCTGGAACCAGGAATAGCTGTTACTGGAGTATACACGTCCTCTGTATATCCTGATCCAGATATCTCTGTTCTATGTCTGCTGGAACCAGGAATAGCTGTTACTGGAGTATACACGTCCTCTCTATATCCTGATCCAGACATCTCTGTTCTACGTCTGCTGGAACCAGGAATAGCTGTTACTGGAGTATACACGTCCTCTGTATATCCTGATCCAGACATCTCTGTTCTATGTCTGCTGGAACCAGGAATAGCTGTTACTGGAGTATACACCTCCTCTCTATATCCTGATCCAGATATCTCTGTTCTACGTCTGCTGGAACCAGGAATAGCTGTTACTGGAGTATACACCTCCTCTCTATATCCTGATCCAGATATCTCTGTTCTATGTCTGCTGGAACCAGGAATAGCTGTTACTGGAGTATACACGTCCTCTCTATATCCTGATCCAGATATCTCTGTTCTATGTCTGCTGGAACCAGGAATAGCTGTTACTGGAGTATACACGTCCTCTCTATATCCTGATCCAGATATCTCTGTTCTATGTCTGCTGGAACCAGGAATAGCTGTTACTGGGGTATACACGTCCTCTGTATATCCTGATCCAGATATCTCTGTTCTATGTCTGCTGGAACCAGGAATAGCTGTTACTGGAGTATACACGTCCTCTCTATATCCTGATCCAGACATCTCTGTTCTATGTCTGCTGGAACCAGGAATAGCTGTTACTGGGGTATATACGTCCTCTGTATATCCTGATCCAGATATCTCTGTTCTATGTCTGCTGGAACCAGGAATAGCTGTTACTGGGGTATATACGTCCTCTGTATATCCTGATCCAGATATCTCTGTTCTACGTCTGCTGGAACCAGGAATAGCTGTTACTGGAGTATACACCTCCTCTCTATATCCTGATCCAGATATCTCTATTCTATGTCTGCTGGAACCAGGAATAGCTGTTACTGGAGTATACACGTCCTCTCTATATCCTGATCCAGACATCTCTGTTCTACGTCTGCTGGAACCAGGAATAGCTGTTACTGGGGTATACACGTCCTCTGTATATCCTGATCCAGACATCTCTGTTCTATGTCTGCTGGAACCAGGAATAGCTGTTACTGGGGTATACACGTCCTCTCTATATCCTGATCCAGACATCTCTGTTCTATGTCTGCTGGAACCAGGAATAGCTGTTACTGGGGTATACACGTCCTCTCTATATCCTGATCCAGATATCTCTGTTCTATGTCTGCTGGAACCAGGAATAGCTGTTACTGGGATATACACGTCCTCTCTATATCCTGATCCAGACATCTCTGTTCTATGTCTGCTGGAACCAGGAATAGCTGTTACTGGGGTATACACGTCCTCTGTATATCCTGATCCAGACATCTCTGTTCTACGTCTGCTGGAACCAGGAATAGCTGTTACTGGGGTATATACGTCCTCTCTATATCCTGATCCAGATATCTCTGTTCTATGTCTGCTGGAACCAGGAATAGCTGTTACTGGGGTATATACGTCCTCTCTATATCCTGATCCAGACATCTCTGTTCTATGTCTGCTGGAACCAGGAATAGCTGTTACTGGGGTATACACGTCCTCTGTATATCCTGATCCAGACATCTCTGTTCTACGTCTGCTGGAACCAGGAATAGCTGTTACTGGGATATACACGTCCTCTCTATATCCTGATCCAGATATCTCTGTTCTATGTCTGCTGGAACCAGGAATAGCTGTTACTGGGGTATACACGTCCTCTCTATATCCTGATCCAGACATCTCTGTTCTATGTCTGCTGGAACCAGGAATAGCTGTTACTGGAGTATACACGTCCTCTGTATATCCTGATCCAGACATCTCTGTTCTATGTCTGCTGGAACCAGGAATAGCTGTTACTGGGGTATACACGTCCTCTCTATATCCTGATCCAGATATCTCTGTTCTATGTCTGCTGGAACCAGGAATAGCTGTTACTGGAGTATACACGTCCTCTCTATATCCTGATCCAGACATCTCTGTTCTATGTCTGCTGGAACCAGGAATAGCTGTTACTGGGGTATACACGTCCTCTCTATATCCTGATCCAGATATCTCTGTTCTATGTCTGCTGGAACCAGGAATAGCTGTTACTGGAGTATACACGTCCTCTCTATATCCTGATCCAGACATCTCTGTTCTATGTCTGCTGGAACCAGGAATAGCTGTTACTGGGGTATACACGTCCTCTCTATATCCTGATCCAGACATCTCTGTTCTATGTCTGCTGGAACCAGGAATAGCTGTTACTGGGGTATACACGTCCTCTCTATATCCTGATCCAGATATCTCTGTTCTACGTCTGCTGGAACCAGGAATAGCTGTTACTGGAGTATACACGTCCTCTCTATATCCTGATCCAGACATCTCTGTTCTATGTCTGCTGGAACCAGGAATAGCTGTTACTGGGGTATACACATCCTCTGTATATCCTGATCCAGACATCTCTGTTCTACGTCTGCTGGAACCAGGAATAGCTGTTACTGGAGTATACACGTCCTCTGTATATCCTGATCCAGACATCTCTGTTCTACGTCTGCTGGAACCAGGAATAGCTGTTACTGGGGTATATACGTCCTCTCTATATCCTGATCCAGACATCTCTGTTCTATGTCTGCTGGAACCAGGAATAGCTGTTACTGGAGTATACACGTCCTCTCTATATCCTGATCCAGACATCTCTGTTCTATGTCTGCTGGAACCAGGAATAGCTGTTACTGGAGTATACACGTCCTCTCTATATCCTGATCCAGACATCTCTGTTCTATGTCTGCTGGAACCAGGAATAGCTGTTACTGGAGTATACACGTCCTCTCTATATCCTGATCCAGACATCTCTGTTCTATGTCTGCTGGAACCAGGAATAGCTGTTACTGGAGTATACACGTCCTCTCTATATCCTGATCCAGACATCTCTGTTCTATGTCTGCTGGAACCAGGAATAGCTGTTACTGGGGTATACACGTCCTCTCTATATCCTGATCCAGACATCTCTGTTCTACGTCTGCTGGAACCAGGAATAGCTGTTACTGGAGTATACACATCCTCTCTATATCCTGATCCAGATACCTCTGTTCTATGTCTGCTGGAACCAGGAATAGCTGTTACTGGAGTATACACATCCTCTCTATATCCTGATCCAGATATCTCTGTTCTATGTCTGCTGGAACCAGGAATAGCTGTTAATGGGGTATATACGTCCTCTCTATATCCTGATCCAGATATCTCTGTTCTATGTCTGCTGGAACCAGGAATAGCTGTTACTGGAGTATACACGTCCTCTGTATATCCTGATCCAGATATCTCTGTTCTATGTCTGCTGGAACCAGGAATAGCTGTTACTGGAGTATACACGTCCTCTGTATATCCTGATCCAGATATCTCTGTTCTATGTCTGCTGGAACCAGGAATAGCTGTTACTGGGGTATACACATCCTCTCTATATCCTGATCCAGATATCTCTGTTCTATGTCTGCTGGAACCAGGAATAGCTGTTACTGGGATATACACGTCCTCTGTATATCCTGATCCAGACATCTCTGTTCTACGTCTGCTGGAACCAGGAATAGCTGTTACTGGGGTATACACGTCCTCTCTATATCCTGATCCAGACATCTCTGTTCTACGTCTGCTGGAACCAGGAATAGCTGTTACTGGGGTATACACGTCCTCTCTATATCCTGATCCAGACATCTCTGTTCTACGTCTGCTGGAACCAGGAATAGCTGTTACTGGGGTATACACGTCCTCTGTATATCCTGATCCAGACATCTCTGTTCTATGTCTGCTGGAACCAGGAATAGCTGTTACTGGGGTATACACGTCCTCTCTATATCCTGATCCAGACATCTCTGTTCTATGTCTGCTGGAACCAGGAATAGCTGTTACTGGGATATACACGTCCTCTCTATATCCTGATCCAGATATCTCTGTTCTATGTCTGCTGGAACCAGGAATAGCTGTTACTGGAGTATACACGTCCTCTGTATATCCTGATCCAGATATCTCTGTTCTATGTCTGCTGGAACCAGGAATAGCTGTTACTGGGGTATACACGTCCTCTGTATATCCTGATCCAGATATCTCTGTTCTATGTCTGCTGGAACCAGGAATAGCTGTTACTGGGGTATACACGTCCTCTGTATATCCTGATCCAGATATCTCTGTTCTACGTCTGCTGGAACCAGGAATAGCTGTTACTGGGGTATACACATCCTCTGTATATCCTGATCCAGATATCTCTGTTCTATGTCTGCTGGAACCAGGAATAGCTGTTACTGGGGTATACACGTCCTCTCTATATCCTGATCCAGACATCTCTGTTCTATGTCTGCTGGAACCAGGAATAGCTGTTACTGGAGTATACACGTCCTCTGTATATCCTGATCCAGACATCTCTGTTCTATGTCTGCTGGAACCAGGAATAGCTGTTACTGGAGTATACACGTCCTCTCTATATCCTGATCCAGACATCTCTGTTCTATGTCTGCTGGAACCAGGAATAGCTGTTACTGGAGTATACACGTCCTCTGTATATCCTGATCCAGACATCTCTGTTCTACGTCTGCTGGAACTAGGAATAGCTGTTACTGGGATATACACGTCCTCTGTATATCCTGATCCAGATATCTCTGTTTTATGTCTGCTGGAACCAGGAAAAGCTGTTACTGAAATATACACGTCCTCTGTATATCCTGATCCACATATCTCTGTTCTATGTCTGCTGGAACCAGGAATAGCTGTTACTGGAGTATACACGTCCTCTGTATATCCTGATCCACATATCTCTGTTCTACGTCTGCTGGAACCAGGAATAGCTGTTACTGGGTATACACGTCCTCTGTATATCCTGATCCAGACATCTCTGTTCTACGTCTGCTGGAACCAGGAATAGCTGTTACTGGGATATACACGTCCTCTGTATATCCTGATACAGATATCTCTGTTTTATGTCTGCTGGAACCAGGAATAGCTGTTACTGGGTATACACGTCCTCTGTATATCCTGATCCAGACATCTCTGTTCTACCTCTGCTGGAACCAGGAATAGCTGTTACTGGGATATACACGTCCTCTGTATATCCTGATCCAGATATCTCTGTTTTATGTCTGCTGGAACCAGGAATAGCTGTTACTGGGATATACACGTCCTCTGTATATCCTGATCCAGATATCTCTGTTCTACGTCTGCTGAAACCAGGAATAGCTGTTACTGAAATATACATGTCCTCTGTATATCCTGATCCAGATATCTCTGTTCTATGTCTGCTGGAACCTGGAATAGCTGTTACTGGGATATACACGTCCTCTGTATATCCTGATCCAGATATCTCTGTTCTATGTCTGCTGGAACCAGGAATAGCTGTTACTGAATTATACATGTCCTCTGTATATCCTGATCCAGATATCTCTGTTCTATGTCTGCTGGAACCTGGAATAGCTGTTACTGGGATATACACGTCCTCTCTATATCCTGATCCAGATATCTCTGTTCTATGTCTGCTGGAACCAGGAATAGCTGTTACTGGGATATACACATCCTCTCTATATCCTGATCCAGACATCTCTGTTCTACGTCTGCTGGAACCAGGAATAGCTGTTACTGGAGTATACACGTCCTCTCTATATCCTGATCCAGACATCTCTGTTCTATGTCTGCTGGAACCAGGAATAGCTGTTACTGAAATATACATGTCCTCTGTATATCCTGATCCAGATATCTCTGTTCTATGTCTGCTGGAACCTGGAATAGCTGTTACTGGAGTATACGCGTCCTCTGTATATCCTGATCCACATATCTCTGTTCTATGTCTGCTGGAACCAGGAATAGCTGTTACTGGGGTATACATGTCCTCTGTATATCCTGATCCAGACATCTCTGTTCTATGTCTGCTGGAACCAGGAATAGCTGTTACTGGAGTATACACGTCCTCTCTATATCCTGATCCAGATATCTCTGTTCTATGTCTGCTGGAACCAGGAATAGCTGTTACTGGGGTATACATGTCCTCTGTATATCCTGATCCAGACATCTCTGTTCTATGTCTGCTGGAACCAGGAATAGCTGTTACTGAAATATACACGTCCTCTGTATATCCTGATCCAGATATCTCTGTTCTATGTCTGCTGGAACCAGGAATAGCTGTTACTGGAGTATACACGTCCTCTCTATATCCTGATCCAGACATCTCTGTTCTATGTCTGCTAGAACCAGGAATAGCTGTTACTGGAGTATACGCGTCCTCTGTATATCCTGATCCACATATCTCTGTTCTATGTCTGCTGGAACCAGGAATAGCTGTTACTGGGGTATACATGTCCTCTGTATATCCTGATCCAGACATCTCTGTTCTATGTCTGCTGGAACCAGGAATAGCTGTTACTGGAGTATACACGTCCTCTCTATATCCTGATCCAGATATCTCTGTTCTATGTCTGCTGGAACCAGGAATAGCTGTTACTGGAGTATACACATCCTCTCTATATCCTGATCCAGATATCTCTGTTCTATGTCTGCTGGAACCAGGAATAGCTGTTACTAAAATATACACATCCTCTCTATATCCTGTTCCAGATATTTCTGTTCTATGTCTGCTGGAACCAGGAATAGCTGTTACTGGGGTATACACGTCCTCTCTATATCCTGATCCAGATACCTCTGTTCTATGTCTGCTGGAACCAGGAATAGCTGTTACTGGGATATACACGTCCTCTGTATATCCTGATCCAGACATCTCTGTTCTATGTCTGCTGGAACCAGGAATAGCTGTTACTGGGGTATACACGTCCTCTGTATATCCTGATCCAGACATCTCTGTTCTATGTCTGCTGGAACCAGGAATAGCTGTTACCGGGGTATACACGTCCTCTCTATATACTGATCCAGACATCTCTGTTCTATGTCTGCTGGAACCAGGAATAGCTGTTACTGAAATATACACGTCCTCTGTATATCCTGATCCAGATATCTCTGTTCTATGTCTGCTGGAACCAGGAATAGCTGTTACTGGGGTATACACATCCTCTCTATATCCTGATCCAGATATCTCTGTTCTATGTCTGCTGGAACCAGGAATAGCTGTTACTGGGGTATACACGTCCTCTGTATATCCTGATCCAGATATCTCTGTTCTACGTCTGCTGGAACCAGGAATAGCTGTTACTGGAGTATACACGTCCTCTCTATATCCTGATCCAGACATCTCTGTTCTATGTCTGCTGGAACCAGGAATAGCTGTTACTGGAGTATACACATCCTCTCTATATCCTGATCCAGACATCTCTGTTCTATGTCTGCTGGAACCAGGAATAGCTGTTACTGGAGTATACACGTCCTCTGTATATCCTGATCCAGACATCTCTGTTCTACGTCTGCTGGAACCAGGAATAGCTGTTACTGGGGTATATACGTCCTCTCTATATCCTGATCCAGATATCTCTGTTCTATGTCTGCTGGAACCAGGAATAGCTGTTACTGGGGTATACACATCCTCTGTATATCCTGATCCAGACATCTCTGTTCTATGTCTGCTGGAACCAGGAATAGCTGTTACTGAAATATACACGTCCTCTGTATATCCTGATCCACATATCTCTGTTCTATGTCTGCTGGAACCAGGAATAGCTGTTACTGGGGTATACATGTCCTCTGTATATCCTGATCCAGACATCTCTGTTCTATGTCTGCTGGAACCAGGAATAGCTGTTACTGGAGTATACACGTCCTCTCTATATCCTGTTCCAGATATTTCTGTTCTATGTCTGCTGGAACCAGGAATAGCTGTTACTGGGATTTACACGTCCTCTCTATATCCTGATCCAGATACCTCTGTTCTATGTCTGCTGGAACCAGGAATAGCTGTTACTGGGATATACACGTCCTCTGTATATCCTGATCCAGACATCTCTGTTCTATGTCTGCTGGAACCAGGAATAGCTGTTACTGGGGTATACACGTCCTCTGTATATCCTGATCCAGACATCTCTGTTCTATGTCTGCTGGAACCAGGAATAGCTGTTACCGGGGTATACACGTCCTCTGTATATCCTGATCCAGATATCTCTGTTCTATGTCTGCTGGAACCAGGAATAGCTGTTACTGGGGTATACACGTCCTCTGTATATCCTGATCCAGACATCTCTGTTCTATGTCTGCTGGAACCAGGAATAGCTGTTACTGGGGTATACACGTCCTCTCTATATCCTGATCCAGATATCTCTGTTCTATGTCTGCTGGAACCAGGAATAGCTGTTACTGGGGTATACACGTCCTCTCTATATCCTGATCCAGACATCTCTGTTCTATGTCTGCTGGAACCAGGAATAGCTGTTACTGGGGTATACACGTCCTCTCTATATCCTGTTCCAGATATTTCTGTTCTATGTCTGCTGGAACCAGGAATAGCTGTTACTGGGATTTACACGTCCTCTCTATATCCTGATCCAGATACCTCTGTTCTATGTCTGCTGGAACCAGGAATAGCTGTTACTGGGATATACACGTCCTCTGTATATCCTGATCCAGATATCTCTGTTCTATGTCTGCTGGAACCAGGAATAGCTGTTACTGGGGTATACACGTCCTCTGTATATCCTGATCCAGACATCTCTGTTCTATGTCTGCTGGAACCAGGAATAGCTGTTACTGGGGTATACACGTCCTCTGTATATCCTGATCCAGACATCTCTGTTCTATGTCTGCTGGAACCAAGAATAGCTGTTACTGGAGTATACACGTCCTCTCTATATACTGATCCAGACATCTCTGTTCTATGTCTGCTGGAACCAGGAATAGCTGTTACTGAAATATACACGTCCTCTGTATATCCTGATCCAGATATCTCTGTTCTATGTCTGCTGGAACCAGGAATAGCTGTTACTGGAGTATACACGTCCTCTCTATATCCTGATCCAGACATCTCTGTTCTACGTCTGCTGGAACCAGGAATAGCTGTTACTGGAGTATACACACCCTCTCTATATCCTGATCCAGACATCTCTGTTCTACGTCTGCTGGAACCAGGAATAGCTGTTACTGGAGTATACACATCCTCTCTATATCCTGATCCAGACATCTCTGTTCTATGTCTGCTGGAACCAGGAATAGCTGTTACTGGGGTATACACGTCCTCTGTATATCCTGATCCAGACATCTCTGTTCTACGTCTGCTGGAACCAGGAATAGCTGTTACTGGAGTATACACGTCCTCTCTATATCCTGATCCAGATATCTCTGTTCTATGTCTGCTGGAACCAGGAATAGCTGTTACTGGGGTATACACATCCTCTGTATATCCTGATCCAGACATCTCTGTTCTATGTCTGCTGGAACCAGGAATAGCTGTTACTGGGGTATACACGTCCTCTCTATATCCTGATCCAGATATCTCTGTTCTATGTCTGCTGGAACCAGGAATAGCTGTTACTGGGGTATACATGTCCTCTGTATATCCTGATCCAGACATCTCTGTTCTATGTCTGCTGGAACCAGGAATAGCTATTACTGGAGTATACACGTCCTCTGTATATCCTGATCCAGACATCTCTGTTCTACGTCTGCTGGAACCAGGAATAGCTGTTACTGGAGTATACACACCCTCTCTATATCCTGATCCAGACATCTCTGTTCTACGTCTGCTGGAACCAGGAATAGCTGTTACTGGAGTATACACACCCTCTCTATATCCTGATCCAGACATCTCTGTTCTATGTCTGCTGGAACCAGGAATAGCTGTTACCGGGGTATACACGTCCTCTCTATATCCTGATCCAGACATCTCTGTTCTATGTCTGCTGGAACCAGGAATAGCTGTTACTGGAGTATACACGTCCTCTCTATATCCTGATCCAGACATCTCTGTTCTACGTCTGCTGGAACCAGGAATAGCTGTTACTGGGGTATATACGTCCTCTCTATATCCTGATCCAGATATCTCTGTTCTACGTCTGCTGGAACCAGGAATAGCTGTTACTGGAGTATACACACCCTCTCTATATCCTGATCCAGACATCTCTGTTCTATGTCTGCTGGAACCAGGAATAGCTGTTACTGGGGTATATACGTCCTCTCTATATCCTGATCCAGACATCTCTGTTCTACGTCTGCTGGAACCAGGAATAGCTGTTACTGGAGTATACACACCCTCTCTATATCCTGATCCAGACATCTCTGTTCTATGTCTGCTGGAACCAGGAATAGCTGTTACCGGGGTATACACGTCCTCTCTATATCCTGATCCAGACATCTCTGTTCTATGTCTGCTGGAACCAGGAATAGCTGTTACTGGAGTATACACGTCCTCTGTATATCCTGATCCAGACATCTCTGTTCTATGTCTGCTGGAACCAGGAATAGCTGTTACTGGAGTATACACCTCCTCTCTATATCCTGATCCAGACATCTCTGTTCTACGTCTGCTGGAACCAGGAATAGCTGTTACTGGGGTATACACGTCCTCTCTATATCCTGATCCAGACATCTCTGTTCTATGTCTGCTGGAACCAGGAATAGCTGTTACTGGAGTATACACATCCTCTCTATATCCTGATCCAGACATCTCTGTTCTATGTCTGCTGGAACCAGGAATAGCTGTTACTGGGGTATATACGTCCTCTCTATATCCTGATCCAGATATCTCTGTTCTATGTCTGCTGGAACCAGGAATAGCTGTTACTGGGGTATACACATCCTCTCTATATCCTGATCCAGACATCTCTGTTCTATGTCTGCTGGAACCAGGAATAGCTGTTACTGGGGTATACACGTCCTCTGTATATCCTGATCCAGATATCTCTGTTCTACGTCTGCTGGAACCAGGAATAGCTGTTACTGGGGTATACACGTCCTCTTTATATCCTGATCCAGATATCTCTGTTTTATGTCTGCTGGAACCAGGAATAGCTGTTACTGGAGTATACACATCCTCTCTATATCCTGATCCAGACATCTCTGTTCTATGTCTGCTGGAACCAGGAATAGCTGTTACTGGAGTATACACATCCTCTCTATATCCTGATCCAGACATCTCTGTTCTATGTCTGCTGGAACCAGGAATAGCTGTTACTGGGATATACACGTCCTCTGTATATCCTGATCCAGACATCTCTGTTCTATGTCTGCTGGAACCAGGAATAGCTGTTACTGGGGTATACACATCCTCTCTATATCCTGATCCAGACATCTCTGTTCTATGTCTGCTGGAAGCAGGAATAGCTGTTACTGGGATATACACGTCCTCTGTATATCCTGATCCAGATATCTCTGTTCTATGTCTGCTGGAACCAGGAATAGCTGTTACTGGGGTATACACGTCCTCTCTATATCCTGATCCAGACATCTCTGTTCTATGTCTGCTGGAACCAGGAATAGCTGTTACTGGGGTATACACGTCCTCTGTATATCCTGATCCAGACATCTCTGTTCTATGTCTGCTGGAACCAGGAATAGCTGTTACTGGGGTATACACGTCCTCTGTATATCCTGATCCAGACATCTCTGTTCTATGTCTGCTGGAACCAGGAATAGCTGTTACCGGGGTATACACGTCCTCTCTATATCCTGATCCAGACATCTCTGTTCTATGTCTGCTGGAACCAGGAATAGCTGTTACTGAAATATACACGTCCTCTGTATATCCTGATCCAGATATCTCTGTTCTATGTCTGCTGGAACCAGGAATAGCTGTTACTGGAGTATACACGTCCTCTCTATATCCTGATCCAGACATCTCTGTTCTATGTCTGCTGGAACCAGGAATAGCTGTTACTGGAGTATACACGTCCTCTGTGTATCCTGATCCAGATATCTCTGTTCTATGTCTGCTGGAACCAGGAATAGCTGTTACTGGGGTATACACGTCCTCTGTATATCCTGATCCAGACATCTCTGTTCTATGTCTGCTGGAACCAGGAATAGCTATTACTGGAGTATACACCTCCTCTCTATATCCTGATCCAGACATCTCTGTTCTACGTCTGCTGGAACCAGGAATAGCTGTTACTGGGGTATACACGTCCTCTCTATATCCTGATCCAGACATCTCTGTTCTATGTCTGCTGGAACCAGGAATAGCTGTTACCGGGGTATACATGTCCTCTGTATATCCTGATCCAGACATCTCTGTTCTATGTCTGCTGGAACCAGGAATAGCTGTTACTGGAGTATACACGTCCTCTCTATATCCTGATCCAGACATCTCTGTTCTACGTCTGCTGGAACCAGGAATAGCTGTTACTGGAGTATACACGTCCTCTGTATATCCTGATCCAGATATCTCTGTTCTATGTCTGCTGGAACCAGGAATAGCTGTTACCGGGGTATACACGTCCTCTCTATATCCTGATCCAGACATCTCTGTTCTATGTCTGCTGGAACCAGGAATAGCTGTTACTGGGGTATATACGTCCTCTCTATATCCTGATCCAGACATCTCTGTTCTATGTCTGCTGGAACCAGGAATAGCTGTTACTGAAATATACACGTCCTCTGTATATCCTGATCCAGATATCTCTGTTCTATGTCTGCTGGAACCAGGAATAGCTGTTACTGGAGTATACACGTCCTCTGTATATCCTGATCCAGATATCTCTGTTTTATGTCTGCTGGAACCAGGAATAGCTGTTACTGGAGTATACACGTCCTCTGTATATCCTGATCCAGACATCTCTGTTCTATGTCTGCTGGAACCAGGAATAGCTGTTACTGGGGTATACACGTCCTCTGTATATCCTGATCCAGACATCTCTGTTCTATGTCTGCTGGAACCAGGAATAGCTGTTACTGGGGTATACACGTCCTCTGTATATCCTGATCCAGACATCTCTGTTCTATGTCTGCTGGAACCAGGAATAGCTGTTACTGGAGTATACACGTCCTCTGTATATCCTGATCCAGATATCTCTGTTCTATGTCTGCTGGAACCAGGAATAGCTGTTACTGGGGTATACACGTCCTCTCTATATCCTGATCCAGATATCTCTGTTCTACGTCTGCTGGAACCAGGAATAGCTGTTACTGGAGTATACACGTCCTCTGTATATCCTGATCCAGATATCTCTGTTCTATGTCTGCTGGAACCAGGAATAGCTGTTACCGGGGTATACACGTCCTCTCTATATCCTGATCCAGACATCTCTGTTCTATGTCTGCTGGAACCAGGAATAGCTGTTACTGAAATATACACGTCCTCTGTATATCCTGATCCAGATATCTCTGTTCTATGTCTGCTGGAACCAGGAATAGCTGTTACTGGGGTATACACGTCCTCTCTATATCCTGATCCAGATATTCTGTTCTATGTCTGCTGGAACCAGGAATAGCTGTTACTGGAGTATACACGTCCTCTGTATATCCTGATCCAGATATCTCTGTTTTATGTCTGCTGGAACCAGGAATAGCTGTTACTGGAGTATACACGTCCTCTGTATATCCTGATCCAGACATCTCTGTTCTATGTCTGCTGGAACCAGGAATAGCTGTTACTGGAGTATACACGTCCTCTGTATATCCTGATCCAGATATCTCTGTTTTATGTCTGCTGGAACCAGGAATAGCTGTTACTGGAGTATACACGTCCTCTGTATATCCTGATCCAGACATCTCTGTTCTATGTCTGCTGGAACCAGGAATAGCTGTTACTGGAGTATACACGTCCTCTGTATATCCTGATCCAGATATCTCTGTTCTATGTCTGCTGGAACCAGGAATAGCTGTTACTGGGGTATACACGTCCTCTGTATATCCTGATCCAGACATCTCTGTTCTATGTCTGCTGGAACCAGGAATAGCTGTTACTGGAGTATACACGTCCTCTGTATATCCTGATCCAGATATCTCTGTTTTATGTCTGCTGGAACCAGGAATAGCTGTTACTGGAGTATACACATCCTCTCTATATCCTGATCCAGATATCTCTGTTCTATGTCTGCTGGAACCAGGAATAGCTGTTACTGGGGTATACACGTCCTCTCTATATCCTGATCCAGATATCTCTGTTCTATGTCTGCTGGAACCAGGAATAGCTGTTACTGGAGTATACACGTCCTCTCTATATCCTGATCCAGACATCTCTGTTCTACGTCTGCTGGAACCAGGAATAGCTGTTACTGGGGTATACACGTCCTCTCTATATCCTGATCCAGATATCTCTGTTCTATGTCTGCTGGAACCAGGAATAGCTGTTACTGGAGTATACACGTCCTCTGTATATCCTGATCCAGATATCTCTGTTCTATGTCTGCTGGAACCAGGAATAGCTGTTACTGGGGTATACACGTCCTCTGTATATCCTGATCCAGATATCTCTGTTCTATGTCTGCTGGAACCAGGAATAGCTGTTACTGGAGTATACACGTCCTCTGTATATCCTGATCCAGATATCTCTGTTTTATGTCTGCTGGAACCAGGAATAGCTGTTACTGGAGTATATACGTCCTCTCTATATCCTGATCCAGATATCTCTGTTCTATGTCTGCTGGAACCAGGAATAGCTGTTACTGGAGTATACACGTCCTCTCTATATCCTGATCCAGACATCTCTGTTCTATGTCTGCTGGAACCAGGAATAGCTGTTACTGGAGTATATACGTCCTCTCTATATCCTGATCCAGATATCTCTGTTCTATGTCTGCTGGAACCAGGAATAGCTGTTACTGGAGTATACACGTCCTCTCTATATCCTGATCCAGATATCTCTGTTCTACGTCTGCTGGAACCAGGAATAGCTGTTACTGGGGTATACACGTCCTCTGTATATCCTGATCCAGACATCTCTGTTCTATGTCTGCTGGAACCAGGAATAGCTGTTACTGGAGTATACACGTCCTCTGTATATCCTGATCCAGATATCTCTGTTCTATGTCTGCTGGAACCAGGAATAGCTGTTACTGGGGTATATACGTCCTCTCTATATCCTGATCCAGATATCTCTGTTCTATGTCTGCTGGAACCAGGAATAGCTGTTACTGGGGTATACACGTCCTCTGTATATCCTGATCCAGACATCTCTGTTCTACGTCTGCTGGAACCAGGAATAGCTGTTACTGGGGTATACACGTCCTCTCTATATCCTGATCCAGACATCTCTGTTCTACGTCTGCTGGAACCAGGAATAGCTGTTACTGGGGTATATACGTCCTCTCTATATCCTGATCCAGATATCTCTGTTCTATGTCTGCTGGAACCAGGAATAGCTGTTACTGGAGTATACACGTCCTCTGTATATCCTGATCCAGATATCTCTGTTCTATGTCTGCTGGAACCAGGAATAGCTGTTACTGGAGTATACACGTCCTCTGTATATCCTGATCCAGATATCTCTGTTCTATGTCTGCTGGAACCAGGAATAGCTGTTACTGGGGTATACACGTCCTCTGTATATCCTGATCCAGATATCTCTGTTCTATGTCTGCTGGAACCAGGAATAGCTGTTACTGGGATATACACATCCTCTGTATATCCTGATCCAGACATCTCTGTTTTATGTCTGCTGGAACCAGGAATAGCTGTTACCGGGGTATACACGTCCTCTCTATATCCTGATCCAGATATCTCTGTTCTATGTCTGCTGGAACCAGGAATAGCTGTTACTGGGGTATACACGTCCTCTGTATATCCTGATCCAGATATCTCTGTTCTATGTCTGCTGGAACCAGGAATAGCTGTTACTGGGGTATACACGTCCTCTGTATATCCTGATCCAGACATCTCTGTTCTATGTCTGCTGGAACCAGGAATAGCTGTTACTGGGATATACACGTCCTCTGTATATCCTGATCCAGATATCTCTGTTCTATGTCTGCTGGAACC
Organism: Mixophyes australis; assembly: GCA_036250195.1. Classification (NCBI taxonomy): domain Eukaryota; kingdom Metazoa; phylum Chordata; class Amphibia; order Anura; family Limnodynastidae; genus Mixophyes; species Mixophyes australis. Next base: position 14,294,332 of record JAVHZZ010000004.1, read on the forward strand.
AGGAATAGCTGTTACCGGGGTATACACGTCCTCTCTATATCCTGATCCAGACATCTCTGTTCTATGTCTGCTGGAACCAGGAATAGCTGTTACTGGAGTATACACGTCCTCTGTATATCCTGATCCAGATATCTCTGTTCTATGTCTGCTGGAACCAGGAATAGCTGTTACTGGAGTATACACGTCCTCTGTATATCCTGATCCAGATATCTCTGTTCTATGTCTGCTGGAACCAGGAATAGCTGTTACCGGGGTATACACGTCCTCTCTATATCCTGATCCAGACATCTCTGTTCTATGTCTGCTGGAACCAGGAATAGCTGTTACTGGAGTATACACGTCCTCTGTATATCCTGATCCAGATATCTCTGTTCTATGTCTGCTGGAACCAGGAATAGCTGTTACTGGGGTATATACGTCCTCTGTATATCCTGATCCAGACATCTCTGTTCTACGTCTGCTGGAACCAGGAATAGCTGTTACTGGAGTATACACGTCCTCTGTGTATCCTGATCCAGACATCTCTGTTCTATGTCTGCTGGAACCAGGAATAGCTGTTACTGGGGTATACATGTCCTCTGTATATCCTGATCCAGATATCTCTGTTCTACGTCTGCTGGAACCAGGAATAGCTGTTACTGGAGTATACACGTCCTCTGTATATCCTGATCCAGATATCTCTGTTCTATGTCTGCTGGAACCAGGAATAGCTGTTACTGGGGTATATACGTCCTCTGTATATCCTGATCCAGACATCTCTGTTCTACGTCTGCTGGAACCAGGAATAGCTGTTACTGGAGTATACACGTCCTCTCTATATCCTGATCCAGACATCTCTGTTCTATGTCTGCTGGAACCAGGAATAGCTGTTACTGGGGTATACACGTCCTCTCTATATCCTGATCCAGACATCTCTGTTCTATGTCTGCTGGAACCAGGAATAGCTGTTACTGGGGTATACACGTCCTCTGTATATCCTGATCCAGACATCTCTGTTCTACGTCTGCTGGAACCAGGAATAGCTGTTACTGGAGTATACACGTCCTCTGTATATCCTGATCCAGATATCTCTGTTCTATGTCTGCTGGAACCAGGAATAGCTGTTACTGGGATATACACGTCCTCTGTATATCCTGATCCAGATATCTCTGTTCTATGTCTGCTGGAACCAGGAATAGCTGTTACTGGGGTATACACGTCCTCTCTATATCCTGATCCAGACATCTCTGTTCTATGTCTGCTGGAACCAGGAATAGCTGTTACTGGGGTATACACGTCCTCTCTATATCCTGATCCAGACATCTCTGTTCTATGTCTGCTGGAACCAGGAATAGCTGTTACTGGGGTATACACGTCCTCTGTATATCCTGATCCAGACATCTCTGTTCTACGTCTGCTGGAACCAGGAATAGCTGTTACTGGAGTATACACGTCCTCTGTATATCCTGATCCAGATATCTCTGTTCTATGTCTGCTGGAACCAGGAATAGCTGTTACTGGGATATACACGTCCTCTGTATATCCTGATCCAGATATCTCTGTTCTATGTCTGCTGGAACCAGGAATAGCTGTTACTGGGGTATACACGTCCTCTCTATATCCTGATCCAGACATCTCTGTTCTATGTCTGCTGGAACCAGGAATAGCTGTTACTGGGGTATACACGTCCTCTCTATATCCTGATCCAGATATCTCTGTTCTACGTCTGCTGGAACCAGGAATAGCTGTTACTGGAGTATACACCTCCTCTGTATATCCTGATCCAGACATCTCTGTTCTATGTCTGCTGGAACCAGGAATAGCTGTTACTGGGGTATACACGTCCTCTCTATATCCTGATCCAGACATCTCTGTTCTATGTCTGCTGGAACCAGGAATAGCTGTTACTGGGGTATACACGTCCTCTCTATATCCTGATCCAGATATCTCTGTTCTACGTCTGCTGGAACCAGGAATAGCTGTTACTGGGGTATACACGTCCTCTGTATATCCTGATCCAGATACCTCTGTTCTATGTCTGCTGGAACCAGGAATAGCTGTTACTGGGGTATACACGTCCTCTCTATATCCTGATCCAGATACCTCTGTTCTACGTCTGCTGGAACCAGGAATAGCTGTTACTGGGGTATACACGTCCTCTGTATATCCTGATCCAGATATCTCTGTTCTATGTCTGCTGGAACCAGGAATAGCTGTTACTGAAATATACATGTCCTCTGTATATCCTGATCCAGACATCTCTGTTCTATGTCTGCTGGAACCAGGAATAGCTGTTACTGGGGTATACACGTCCTCTGTATATCCTGATCCAGACATCTCTGTTCTATGTCTGCTGGACCTAGTTGTAGCTCCTCTTACATTGCTCTTCTTGTTCTCCCTGCTTGTGTTTATCTGGTGTATCATTTGGGTGGAGTTCTTCTCTGAATGGAGACCTGGGATCTCTCCCAAACATGTCTGTCTCCTCCTTCATGGATAGCATGTGGTCTATATCTCTACCTTGAGTCCAGGTATGGTTCTCTTGTAAGTGCACATTTTGAGTCTAGGGTGGTAAACTATATTTACTAAACTGTGGGTTTGAAAAAGTGCTTATAGCAACCAATCAGATTCTAGCTGTCATTTTGTTGAATGTACATAAGTGAAAATTAGAATCTGATTGGTTGCTATAGGCAACATCTCAACGTTTTCAAACCCGCAGTTTAGTAAATCTACCCCTTTGTATTTTAGAAGCTTGTGTGGTTGTTCATAGGGTGTTGTCAGATGAATTGTCCTTAATTCTATCTCCCTACTTTGTTGCTATCATCGAGCACCACAAGATATGACAGGGTTCTTTTAATTACCGTTTGGATTTCCACAGCTAAAATATACAAACTATGAAGCAGGTTTTATTTATTCTGCACTCCAGATACGCTCAGCGGGCAGATTTTAATTTCATTAGTTTTTTTCCCTGCTGAAATTAAACAATTGTTTTTGACTGCTGTTACTTTCATCCCAGCTGAGATGGCAGAAACTGGGGGGTTTATGTGTGTGGGAGGTGTCAGGAGAGTATTAGTTACTGACATCTGCAGAACATTGCTCTGTTCCATCTACCCCCTGACAGATACATAGTGATATATTCTACAGATTATTACATTACTGATCTCTCTAGTGATCTGCAGAACATTGCTCTGTTCCATCTACCCCCTGACAGATACATAGTGATATATTCTACAGATTATTACATTACTGACCTCTCTAGAGATCTGCAGAACATTGCTCTGTTCCCTCTACCCCCTGACAGATACATAGTGATATATTCTGCAGATTATTACATTACTGATCTCTCTAGTGATCTGCAGAACATTGCTCTGTTCCATCTACCCCCTGACAGATACATAGTGATATATTCTACAGATTATTACATTACTGACCTCTCTAGAGATCGGCAGATCATTGCTCTGTTCCATCTACCCCCTGACAGATACATAGTTATATATTCTGCAGATTATTACATTACTGACCTTTCTAGAGATCTGCAGATCATTGCTCTGTTCCATCTACCCCCTGACAGATACATAGTGATATATTCTACAGATTATTACATTACTGACCTCTCTAGAGATCTGCAGAACATTGCTCTGTTCCATCTACCCCCTGACAGATACATAGTGATATATTCTGCAGATTATTACATTACTGATCTCTCTAGTGATCTGCAGAACATTGCTCTGTCCCATCTACCCCCTGACAGATACATAGTGATATATTCTACAGATTATTACATTACTGACCTCTCTACAGATCTGCAGAACATTGCTCTGTTCCATCTACCCCCTGACAGATACATAGTGATATATTCTGCAGATTATTACATTACTGATCTCTCTAGTGATCTGCAGAACATTGCTCTGTTCCATCTCCACCCTGACAGATACATAGTGATATATTCTACAGATTATTACATTACTGACCTCTCTAGAGACCTGCAGAACATTGCTCTGTTCCATCTACCCCCTGACAGATACATAGTGATATATTCTGCAGATTATTACATTACTGACCTCTCTAGAGATCGGCAGAAAATTGCTCTGTCCCATCTACCCCCTGACAGATACATAGTGATATATTCTGCAGATTATTACATTACTGACCTCTCTAGAGATCTGCAGAACATTGCTCTGTCCCATCTACCCCTGACAGATACATAGTGATATATTCTGCAGATTATTACATTACTGACCTCTCTAGAGATCTGCAGATCAGTGTCAACCTGACTGTGTATTACATGGGGTACCAGGTAATGAGTAATAATTACACCTTAACCCTTCCACAGCCTCCGATAACTGGAGGTAACTACAGCACGTTAACCCTTCCACATCCTCAGATAACTGGGGGTAACTACAGCACATTAACCCTTTCACAGCTGATCTGATGATTGGTGGGCTAATGCTGTCATTTAAACCTTCTATGGCTAGTTTTATGATTGGGGGGTGAGGATAATATTGCACTTTAACCCTTCCACAGCTCTTCTGATCATTAAGTCATTATTACATCTATTGTGAGCTTGCAGTTAACCCTTCATCAACCAGAATTTTAAACAATAACTACAGCTTTCCAGTTAATTGAGTTTTGCAGCTACCTGTCCTCAGGTAATAGGTGTTTAATGAATTCTATCCGTTTATGTGCAGAGCTTGATGGCGCGTTAGTCTCAGGAGCAGGGCAGTACCGGGCAGGAGGGTGGGTGTCAGTCTGGTGACAGTGCGCTGAATACTACCACAGTGGGCTGGTCTGGTCCTGTTAGTGTTAATATTCTGGGTTATCATGTGTATGTGATTTTTTCCCCCCCAGAGATTTCCCAGCAGCCACCACTTCGCTCACACACATGTCTGCCAAGTGATTTGGAAACACTTCGCCATCAGCAAAAAGGAAGTAGAGTAAAAACACGGAGTACATGACCGGACTGGGCTGCACACAGCGCAGGGACACCTTACCGTTGTCATGGTAACCACACCATCGCCCCATTCTCTGTCCCCTAAATCATTCATACTCCAAACCTTTCATTCTCCCTTCAGTAAGTAAACTCTCCTGTACTAGATCCTGTGTATTAGCAGAATAACATCACCGCGGCGGCTGACGGATACTCCATTGGCCCAGAGCAGTAAGGGTTAATCAACGCTTTGCGCATGTCGGCGTTCAGTTCCGCTTAGTTGGAAAATAAAAATTCACATATTTTTAAAAGTCTCAAAACACTTTCGATTTAATAAAGTAAATATTGAAAAATATTTGATTTGTTAAAAAAAACAAACTGCTCACTTTGAGGAAGTCTAGATAGGCGTTTGGTACTATATACTGACCCTTATATTAGTGAAGAGGGTCCTTGTGCTTTGTGCAGGACAGAACGGTGCCGCAGGTAAATGGAAGAGAGGAAACAAAGAGGCTGCTGGCAGCGTTATCATTGAGAGACCCTCACCCATATCCGGGTCACCCATATCTGTCCTTCCCGACCTGTCATGAGACCAGATGGATGGATGGATGTGACTGATATAGCACTTTATATAGATATAACAATGCCTTACTGCACTTTGCTGGTCCACACGTCCCTCTCACCTATGCAGAGACCGATCACTGTGTTTCTAAATGTTTTGCAAATATTGTCTGGTTTTAGTATCTGCATCGTAGTCCTGGTGGTGCCATGACCCTAGGTGCCAAGCGATGGATATCTGGCATTCTTGTGACTCCAGTGGGAGAGAAAGCTGACCAATAGGGAGGCTTCTGCCCATCAAACTTTACAGGACAAACTTAATACTTCAAGGTGCTCATTTGAAAGTGGACGACTTTGCCCTTTCCCTCCCCCAGTCCGTCTTTCCAGGTGTAAGAGGATGACCAGTCAACGAGATACCACAAACTACAGTCAGACACATGCGCATAGGCCTGGTGCGCAGACGCAGTCACTCCTTGTAGATAGAAAAGACACTTAAAAGCCGTTAAAATAAAGATGGGATCAAACTTCTACAGTTTTCTTATTGGAGCTTATTGCAATGATATAAAAGAAAAACAATATAAAAGCACAATTGCCCGGGCAAATGAGTGATACTCGCCCAGGGCCTTAGAGGTGAACTTGTCACTTGGCCGGACCAGTTTTTGCAGATGTTGGACACACGATCCCCACGGCTACAATGGGACTGAAAGCCCCGGATTTGGTAGACAATAGACACTGTGTGATCATTTCCACTTTACCTGGACTCATAATACTGTATGAGCTCACTAATCTGCACCACCTACATTTTCATAACCTACTCACGGAAACTATAACAGACCAAGCTTGGTGGGCTTTCTGCATTTTTTGGGGGATGGGAAGGATCTTAGACTTTTTCTTAGTGTACCAATATCCCTTAAACCTGGACTATCCTTTGAGATAGCAGTGCCTTTAACCCATTGTGTGTAGTTAAGGTCCTTGGGTAAGAATACACACTTAGACAGATAGCCAATATCACTGCACTCTATTTTATCATTATAAGACTTACAATACACCACGTTACTGGTGCTGAATTAACAGACATGACACAGTAAGAGAGACTTCACTCAGTGACCTCCGCCACTGCTCAAGTTTACAATCCTTTCTGACGATGGGCTACAGGTCATCCTGCTTTTGGTGGGCCCACACTGATACAAAAGCCTACAGACCAGAACAGACTGTGCTTTCACTAGAATTATCAATATTTTAATCCTGCTCCATGTTGCTACAGACCAGTAGGAATTCCCAAGCCATTCAACCTCCAGCAAGCCCCTCTTGTTGTCAGGTGTCAGTTCTTATGCACTCCGTGGGCACAAAATAACAGGAGATAATACACAGATAATATGTGCTGGAGTAGAGGGATTGGTTGCTAGCCCCAGTTTTATCTCTTGTTGATAAATACTGCTCTCACCTAGTGAATCACCGGAAGCCCCCTCTATTATCTCCTCTCTTTTACTGGCCAGCTCCATATTCATTCCGATGGTCACGTCAATAATGTTTGGGGTACATGGGGAAAATCATGTTATCTGCACATAAAAATATACATCACCCAGGCTGTATACGGACCCATAAAGTCCATCAATGAGATTTAGCCACATGGGTATTAAGGACTCACAGATCTTGTGTGCAAGACGAGGTCTTAACCTTTCTTAATGGTCCCGGGTACCCACGTCACGTCACACCTACCCAGATCTAAAGTGTGTAAAGGCTGGAAAAGATACCTTGAATATTCGGTTCTCGTTAAACGGAAGTCATGAAAAAGTCTTAACGAGATCTCCATCCTTATTATATAGCAGCAAAGTTTGTTAGGTGGTTGATTAGCTATAAACTATGGTGTTCTTTATTCTCGATAGTCAATCTTGTCCCAGTCATGGGATTTCTTTTTGAAGAAAAATCTTTCATCTACTTCCTATATGTCAAACTTTATTCTATGTATGCTGATCTCCTGGAGCGTTCACTGGTTAAGGATACTGTAGACAGAACCATTCTCTGTGATGAGGCCAGGCTCTACTCCAACCAAGTCACTTGTTATTAAATATTTATGATTGTTGCACATAACTACCTGCTGGGAGGATTGATCTGTTCTTAGTTGTCCCGGAGCCTCTATCGCCCAATCCTCCACCTCTCGCCATGTCATCTTGCTCGTATACCTATTTAGATGGAAGATGGATCTTTGCCTTCATTATGGGAGAGAGACCTATAACCGGATGGTGTACGAGTTTTGCCCTCACCCATCAATGTTCTGTAGCCTCCAGAACGCAACAGTCCAGCTACAGAATCATATAACACTGGTACGGGTGTCCTACAGTTCTACATTGGTCTTTCTCCGAAGGTAGGAGTCAATACTGCAACTATATCTGGAATGTTGGCTAGATATACGGCATTTGGTGGGCACAACAATTCTCCTCTTTTGAATAAGAGTACCAAGATACCTTCGAAAAGAGTAATGATCATGAGACTCAGATTCAGTTTTATTCATTTAAAAGTTGGACTAGACACCATTAGATGGCTGGCGACCTCAAGGCTGGAGATCCACTGTGGGTGCGCTGGTTTCAGTTTGGGCATCAGAAACCCCGAGGTTCTTCTTGAAAGATTCAGCAGCCCACAGATCGCTGCAGTGACCAAGCTTCATCAGTCCACTGTACCGTGTTTCTCTGTATCCCCTTCTCCATATCCATCCATCCATCTTCCCTTTCCTTTATACTCAGCCAAGATATGCTCTTATTACTATTCGCCATTGTAAATTAAATCATGAAGCACTGCTCTATGGAGAATAAATAGAGCAGCACGGTGGCTCAGTGGTTAGCACTTCTGCCTCACAGCACTGGGGTCATGAGTTCGGTTGCCGACCATGGCCTTATCTGTGTGGAGTTTGTATGTTCTCCCCGTGTTTGCGTGGGTTTCCTCCGGGTGCTCTGGTTTCCTCTCACACTCCAACAACATATTAGTAAGTTAATTGGCTGCTATGAAAGTTGACCCTAGTCTCTCTCTCTCTCTCTCTGTCCGTCTGTGTATTTAGGAAATTTAGATAGTAAGCTCCAATGGGGCAGGGACTGATGTCAGTGAGTTCTCTGTACAGTGCTGCGGAATTAGTGGCGCTATATAAATAGATGATGATGATGATAAGTGACTCCCACTGGAGAATTGAACCACTTACGGTGCATTGAATGTCTATAACTTTACATAGAGGGGACTGCTGCAATATACACCTGTTTTCTGTACATATTGTTAGTACCATCAGCTACCGTGGTGTAGAAATACCCAGTCAAATGCGGGTAATCTCAGTGAAAATAATAATAATTGTATTTGTTAAAACTCAGTGTGTCAATTGAGGTCATTTACAAAAACGCAAATTGTGGTTGCGGTTAACCCAGATTTGAACCCAACGCGCCCCACGATTTTGGACAAGTACGCCTAAACTTCCCACATGTGGGTGCAGGATCTCTGTGAGTGCCGTACTGCGCTTCTAGTGGGACCTTAGCAGCTAAATGCACTTCCACACACAACAGTGTCATATATAATGAATACAGTTCTAATATCCCCCCACTATCATGATTAATTTAAGCCGTAAAGGAGATTAAACAGAGCAGTATGTTAGGAGAAAATGTGAAACGTTTTATGTAATGAAAGTAATGGTAGAGAAGTGGTCGGAGGCCAGACTGCGCTCAGGGTGTCTCTGGGGATCTTTCCACCTTTCCGTTTACGGGGAATGAATAAATTTTTCTAAGAATACAAAACACATTTCCATGGGAATGATTAGTTTGGTAAAGGCTGTGACTGTGACACTGTAGGTGTAATATTACACTGAGCAGGAACAAAACAATTCTGCAACAAGTAGAAACTAGATCCCATAAGATATTAAACTGCAAATCCAATTTTTCTGGCATGATTGATTCGTTTTGCAGCGAAACCGCGTGCAGATAACTTGATTTTAGCCGTTCATTTACAAGGCGTCTGAAACTGAGAGCGGTCTCCTGTTGGGCGGTCTACGGGCTCCATCTATGGGAGGAGTTGGTCCTTGATAAATCCGGGTCAGCAGAGGCTGGCGGACATTTCATTCTGCGATTCTGAGATATAATAAATGAGGCCCCTTCATAACGGGTGACGAATTTGCCTCTTCAGGGGTGGTATTGGCTTTGAGGAAGAGCCCACAGACATCCCCAGTCTCTACAAAAGTGGTCAATGTGAATTGTGATTCGTCGTCTCAGGCCAGCGAGTTCGATGATTCGTCAATATAACATATTTTGTGCCCAAATCTCCACAAATGGCACAAACAGAATTTTGGGGTTACATCCATCTCTTGTAAATCGTCAGCACACTCTATGTGAAACCCAAATATCCTAATTCATTACTGAGGTCACAGTCACGATAACAATGTCTTCACTTACATCTCGCTAGACCCCGCTCCTTGGGGGCAGGTCCTCACCCCAATCATCTGACCAGGAGGCCCTGTGACGCTAGACCCCACTCCTTGGGGGCAGGCCCTCACCCTAATCATCTGACCAGGAGGCCCTGTGACACTAGACCCCACTCCTTGGGGGCAGGTCCTCACCCCAATCATCTGACCAGGAGGCCCTGTGACGCTAGACCCCACTCCTTGGGGGCAGGTCCTCACCCCAATCATCTGCCTAGGAGGCCCTGTGAGGGCTACATGTAAATAATAATGTATGGAATATAAAGCGTAGTGAATGATGATTGTGAAAGTGATTATCTGCTATTACACCACTGATATTCAGCACTGTAATTACCCTTGGAGTTCATGGCGGGATACACGTGTATATAAGAATAAGCATTGCGGAAATAATTATTGTCTGTCCTGCTGAATGTGTCTAATGTGGGAGACTTACAATGTTCTGTTTCACTGCCAGAGTATTCTACTTTCTGCATACTGTAATTAACCCTTCCCCTGCCATAACATTCTACAACCCCTTCCCTTCAATAATACTCTACTTAACCCCTTTCCTGATATAATACTCTACTTAACCCCTTCCCTGATATAACATTCTACAACCCGTTCTCTTCAATAATACTCTACTTAACCCCTTCCCTGCCATAACATTCTACAACCCCAACCCCTTCCCTTCAATAATACTCTACTTAACCCCTTCCCTGATATAATATTCTACAACATCAACCCTTCCCTGATATAATACTCTACTTAACCCCTTCCCTGATATAATATCTACAACATCAACCCCTCCCTTCAATAATACTCTACTTAACCCCTTCCCTGCCATAACATTCTACAACATCAACCCTTCCCTTCAATAATACTCTACTTAACCCCTTCCTTGCCATAATATTCTACAACATCAACCCTTCCCTTCAATAATACTCTACTTAACCCCTTCACTGCCATAACATTCTACAACATCAACCCTTCCCTTCAATAATACTCTACTTAACCCCTTACCTGATATAATATCTACAACATCAACCCTTCCCTTCAATAATACTCTACTTAACCCATTCCCTGCCATAACATTCTACAACATCAACCCCTTCCCTTCAATAATACTCTACTTAACCCCTTCCCTGATATAATATCTCCAACATCAACCCTTCCCTTCAATAATACTCTACTTAACCCCTTCCCTGATATAATATCTACAACATCAACCCCTTCCCTTCAACAATACTCTACTTAACCCCTTCCCTGCCATAACATTCTACAACCCCTTCCCTTCAGTAAGACTCTACTTAACCCCTTCACTGCCATAACATTCTACAACATCAACCCTTCCCTTCAATAATACTCTACTTAACCCCTTCCCTGATATAACATTCTACAACATCAACCCTTCCCTTCAATAATACTCTACTTAACCCCTTCCCTGCCATAATATTCTACATCAACCCCTCCCTTTAATAATACTCTACTTAACCCCTTCACTGCCATAATATTCTACATAAACCCCTCCCTTCAGTAAGACTCTACTTAACCCCTTCACTGCCATAATATTCTACATCAACCCCTCCCTTCAATAATACTCTACTTAACCCCTTCACTGCCATAACATTCTACAACATCAACCCTTCCCTTCAATAATACTCTTCTTAACCCCTTACCTGATATAATATCTACAACATCAACCCTTCCCTTCAATAATACTCTACTTAACCCCTTACCTGCCATAATATGCTACAACATCAACCCCTCCCTTCAATAATACTCTACTTAACCCCTTCACTGCCATAATATTCTACAACATCAACCCCTCCCTTCAGTAAGACTCTACTTAACCCCTTCACTGCCATAATATTCTACATCAACCCCTCCCTTCAATAATACTCTACTTAACCCCTTCACTGCCATAACATTCTACAACATCAACCCCTCCCTTCAATAATACTCTACTTAACCCCTTCCCTGATATAACATTCTACAACATCAACCCTTCCCTTCAGTAATACTCTACTTAACCCCTTCCCTGCCATAATATTCTACATCAACCCCTCCCTTCAATAATACTCTACTTAACCCCTTCACTGCCATAATATTCTACAACATCAACCCCTCCCTTCAATAATACTCTACTTAACCCCTTCCCTGCCATAATATTCTACATCAACCCCTCCCTTCAATAATACTCTACTTAACCCCTTCACTGCCATAATATTCTACATCAACCCCTCCCTTCAGTAAGACTCTACTTAACCCCTTCACTGCCATAATATTCTACATCAACCCCTCCCTTCAATAATACTCTACTTAACCCCTTCACTGCTATAACATTCTACAACATCAACCCTTCCCTTCAATAATACTCTACTTAACCCCTTCACTGCCATAACATTCTACAACATCAACCCCTTCTCTTCAATAATACTCTACTTAACCCCTTCACTGCCATAACATTCTACAACATCAACCCTTCCCTTCAATAATACTCTACTTAACCCCTTACCTGATATAATATCTACAACATCAACCCTTCCCTTCAATAATACTCTACTTAACCCCTTCCCTGATATAACATTCTACAACATCAACCCCTTCCCTTCAACAATACTCTACTTAACCCCTTCACTGCCATAATATTCTACATCAACCCCTCCCTTCAGTAAGACTCTACTTAACCCCTTCACTGCCATAATATTCTACATCAACCCCTCCCTTCAATAATACTCTACTTAACCCCTTCACTGCTATAACATTCTACAACCCCTTCCCTTTAGTAAGACTCTACTTAACCCCTTCACTGCCATAACATTCTACAACATCAACCCTTCCCTTCAATAATACTCTACTTAACCCCTTACCTGCCATAATATTCTACATCAACCCTTCCCTTCAGTAATACTCTACTTAACCCCTTCACTGCCATAACATTCTACAACATCAACCCTTCCCTTCAATAATACTCTACTTAACCCCTTCACTGCCATAACATTCTACAACATCAACCCCTTCCCTTCAACAATACTCTACTTAACCCCTTCCCTGCCATAACATTCTACAACCCCTTCCCTTTAGTAAGACTCTACTTAACCCCTTCACTGCCATAACATTCTACAACATCAACCCTTCCCTTCAATAATACTCTACTTAACCCCTTACCTGCCATAATATTCTACATCAACCCTTCCCTTCAGTAATACTCTACTTAACCCCTTCACTGCCATAACATTCTACAACATCAACCCTTCCCTCAATAATACTCTACTTAACCCCTTCACTGCCATAACATTCTACAACATCAACCCCTCCCTTCAATAATACTCTACTTAACCCCTTACCTGATATAATATCTACAACATCAACCCTTCCCTTCAATAATACTCTACTTAACCCCTTACCTGCCATAATATTCTACAACATCAACCCTTCCCTTCAATAATACTCTACTTAACCCCTTCACTGCCATAACATTCTACAACATCAACCCTTCCCTTCAATAATACTCTACTTAACCCCTTTCATAATGTTCCATAACCTCAACTTAGTGCATTCAATAATACTGTACTTTACTCTTTCCCTGCAATTATATTTCACACCCTCAATGTTTCCCTTTCCTCATACTATAATTAACCTTTCTCTGACGTAATATTCAACTCCTTGCCTCAAATAATATCATCATCATCAGCATCAGCTATTTATATAGCACCACTAATTCCACAGTGCTGTACAGAGATCTCAGTTACATCAGTCTCTGCCCCAATGGGGCTTACAGTCTAAATTCCCTAATATACACACACAGACACACACACAGACACACACACACACAGACACACACACACACACACAGACACACACAGACACACACACACACAGACACACACACAGACACTAAAATCAATCTGTTAGCAGCCAATAAATCTACCAGTATGTTTTTGGAGTGTGGGAGGAAACCAGAGCACCCAGAGGAAACCCACGCAAACACGGGGGGAACATACAAACTCCTCACAGATAAGGGCATGGTTGGGAATTGAACTCATGACCGCAGGGCTGTAAGGTAGAAGTGCTAACCACTGAGCCACCTCCTTGCCTCCTATAATATTCTATTTAACCCCTTTCCAGCTGTAATATTCTATCAGCCTCTTTCCTGCTGTAACACTTTATTTAACCCATCCCCTACCTTTAAAAAACCGCGTTTGAAACAGCAGTGTGTGTGTAGCATAATACTGTTACTCCTCCTGTCCATAATCATTTAATCTTTTCCTATCAAATATGCCGTACACCCTCCAAACCCTCACCAGCCCTGATCCTCTCCTTTACCCCTCACGTCCATAATCACAATTCTTTCACCTGTCCTTAACTCCTTCAGCATCTCAGTATTTAACAACTACAACCCATCCCTGCCTCAGTCGGCTCTTTATCTGTAGCCCATAGACGTTCCTAATATCCTCTGGTCTTCCTCTCACTAACCTTCATCCCTATATAATTCTACAAATGCACCAGTAAATTTGTTTGTAGCCCTGAGAGGATCTTCACCATCGGGACAAGGTATTTCCACAGTTAATAGAGAAGACTAGTGGTCCATGAGCTGGAAAAGGTCCAGAGGTGAAATATCACATAGAGGACAACCGCACACTCCAGTAAACACATCTGTTACCTTATTGCTTATTTTATAACCTAGCGCACAAAATGTAGAATTGATAATAACATTAGGGCTTGGAATCCTAAGCTCAGGAAGACCATTGCTGGAGTAAGAGGAGGAAACTATTACTTTGCAAATATTATTCTGTACACTTATCTTCACCACTATATCCCAATAGTTAGAGAGAGAGAGATAAAAGAAACCAAATTAACTTTGTAACTGCTAGATGTCTTTACCCTCTGTACCTAGATTTATCCCATGTAGGGGTGACACATCTCGTGTCTTCTGGGCTCCCGTTCTGTCCATATCAATGGAAGGTCCCATTACAATGGCGAGACACTTCTTTATCAGGAAGGGGTGTAATACAGAATAAGATGTGATTTGTGCTCTTATGGAGCAGAGATATGGTCTTATATGGACGTATTTAATTAGTGTAGTCTCCACCATTATCCAATCTGCTGCATCTGACATATTACTGTCAGTTTAATGCCAGGCTAAATATAGTATTAATGGCACTATAATGGAAACTACTGAGGAGGAAAGGGATCTAGGAGTCACTATTTCAGGTGACATAAAGGCAGGTAAGTAATGTAACAAAGCAATGAGGAAGGTAAGTCAGATGCTTGGTTACATAGGGAGAGGAATCAGTAGCAGAAAGAAAGAAGTAATAATACCACTGTATAGGTCATTGGTACGGCCTCATCTAGATACTGTGTTCAGTTCTGGAGGCCATATCTCCAGAAGGATATAAATACATTACAGACTGTACAAAGGATGGTACATGGTCTACAGCACAACACTTACCTGGAAAGACTTAAAGATCTTAATATGTATAGTTTGCAGCAGAGAAAGGAAAGGGGGGACATTATAGAAACTTTCATATATATTCAGGGTTATAACAAGGTGCAGGAGGGAAACATTCTGCAAAGGAAGAGAAGTATTAGGACACGAGGACATGTACTGACACTGGGGGGAAGAGAAGTATTAGAACACGAGGACATGTACTGACACTGGGGGGGGAAAAGAAGTATTAGAACACAAGGACATGTACTGACACTGGGGGGAAGAGAAGTATTAGAACACGAGGACATGTACTGACACTGGGGGGAAGAGAAGTATTAGAACAGGAGGACATGTACTGACACTGGGGGGAAGAGAAGTATTAGGACATGAGGACATGTACTGACACTGGGGGGAAGAGAAGTATTAGAACACGAGGACATGTACTGACACTGGGGGGAAGAGAAGTATTAGAACACGAGGACATGTACTGACACTGGGGGGAAGAGAAGTATTAGAACACGAGGACATGTACTGACACTGGGGGGAAGAGAAGTATTAGGACACGAGGACATGTACTGACACTGGGGGGAAGAGAAGTATTAGGACACGAGGACATGTACTGACACTGGGGGGAAGAGAAGTATTAGCACACGAGGACATGTACTGACACTGGGGGGAAGAGAAGTATTAGAACACGAGGACATGTACTGACACTGGGGGGAAGAGAAGTATTAGAACACGAGGACATGTACTGACACTGGGGGAATAGAAGTATTAGAACACGAGGACATGTACTGACACTGGGGGAAGAGAAGTATTAGGACACGAGGACATGTACTGACACTGGGGGAAGAGAAGTATTAGAACACGAGGACATGTACTGACACTGGGGGGAAGAGAAGTATTAGAACACGAGGACATGCACTGGCACTGGGGGGAAGAGAAGTATTAGGACATGAGGACATGTACTGACACTGGGGGGAAGAGAAGTATTAGAACACGAGGACATGTACTGACACTGGGGGGAAGAGAAGTATTAGGACACGAGGACATGTACTGACACTGGGGGGAAGAGAAGTATTAGCACACGAGGACATGTACTGACACTGGGGGGAAGAGAAGTATTAGAACACGAGGACATGTACTGACACTGGGGGGAAGAGAAGTATTAGAACACGAGGACATGTACTGACACTGGGGGGAAGAGAAGTATTAGGACACGAGGACATGTACTGACACTGGGGGAAGAGAAGTATTAGAACACGAGGACATGTACTGACACTGGGGGAAGAGAAGTATTAGAACACGAGGACATGTACTGACACTGGGGGAAGAGAAGTATTAGGACACGAGGACATGTACTGACACTGGGGGGAAGAGAAGTATTAGGACACGAGGACATGTACTGACACTGGGGGGAAGTAGGTTCAGAGGAAGTCTGAGGAAAAACTACTGCACAGAAAGGGTAGTGGATAAGTGGAATAGCCTCCCATCAGAGGTGGTAGAAGCTAAAACATTAGAGCAATCTAAACATGCTTGGGATAGACATAAGGATATCCTTATAAAGGAATAAGGATCAAATAGGGTTTGAGGTTACCATAGGTTATACAATTGGCAGATTAGATGGGCCAAGCGGCTCTTATCTGACGTCACATTCTACGTTTCTTTGTTTCTTGTCGCCCCGTTAAAGTCACTGTTTATAAATAGAGATGTGCAAAGTTGCAGCAACATTTCACGCAGTTGTAGCTCTGCGTCAGAGCGGGGCCATCGCTACATCGCTGAGTTCCTCAGAACAGGAACGATATGCTCATGTCTGCTGAAGACAATACAGTGCTCTCATTATCAAGAGATGGAGGATATTACTGGCTCTGTAGTCTTGTCTCTGAGCCCTCGTATTCTCCCCGTAGGACGCTGAGCGTCAGCTCTGCGTATAACAAATACTAGGCTGAAATGTAGAAACGTCGCAGACTATTCTCCCCCAGGTCCCTGTCTCCCAGAATGAGGTCACATAAGGCAGTATACTATGTCTTGCCCAGTGCAGACATGTTTTATGATGTCTCCTATGTGACTCTGTTATATTGATGAGGTGCTTACTTCAGTCTCTTTTTTACATATCTGCTTTTAAGTCGACCCAAAACATTTCTTATATATTACTTCATTATCACTCACTGATATCATGGTCCCAGGAATGACAACTGAATCACATGTTTGGAAGTCTGTGTAAGAAGTTTATTTTCATACATACAAGTGTGGTAACTGGGGGGATCTACACTGAACAATATCCGCACACAATCCAGCCATACTGTATGATGTACTATGGATGATGGAAATCCTCTTATTGTCTATTGTAAAAAAAAGTGTCATATGTAATATACGCCAGAGAAAGCCTGTTGTGTTGTAACCTGCTGCCGAATGTGACGCCAATTTATTTATCCAAGTACCTAACGCATGTGGGATGCATGTTCACAAAAATGTGGCAGAGTGCACATAACGATCAATGAATCATTCGTTTTATCCATAGTTGTTCTGTTATGGAAGAAAGGGTAACACAATTCACTATAAAAATTATCAAAATATACATTGGGGGCATTTGCCCTGTTGCCAACAGATGGCTTCTATCTGAGATTCCTGGGGGGTAAATGTATCAAGCTGAGAGTTTCCGGCGGGTCTGAAAAGTGGAGATGTTGCCTATAGCAACCAATCAGATTTAAGTTATCATTTATTTAGTACATGCTGCAAAACTGACAGCTAGAATCTGATTGGTTGGTACAAGCGACATCTCCACTTTTCAGACCCACCGGAAACTCTCAGCTTGATACATTTACCCAATCCTAACTCCATCCAAATGAAGTATGCCTCTCGGCTCATATTATTATTTTGTGCGCCTAGAGAAATCTCGTTTTGTTCTGCAATCTGGGAATGCGAATGTGCGCAGAAATGTGACTAATTAGTTCTGTGTAAGATCACCTCAGTCTGACCATCGCCCCGGAGCAAATAATGACACTATATATTATCTTGTCGCCCAGTTTCCGTGCCCAGCAGTGTAGATGCCAAGACAGAGGGACGGCATCATGTAACGTCTTGTAATATTGTATTTATTCTGTCATTTCCACATCCACTCATTGGTGGCTTTCTCCAGCTGCGTTGACAGAGCCCGCGGAGTGATGGTGGACAGACTGTGGGTACCAGGGTTAGGTTTGGGGCTGATGGAGGGTAAGTTCCGGGCGATAGGGAGTTAAGAGCTCGCTGACAATTAGCACATTTCCTCCCAATTAACACAATTCACTTACTATCCCCACCTGCCTTTCTCACACCATTATTACGTGTTCACGGTCTAAATATATGTATTCCTCCGCTATCAGCTAACACCGTGTGACTGATGGAGGGTGAGCAAGGGGGGGTGATAGGATCTTTATGATATCTACATTTATGTGCTAAGGACAAGGTCTCTTTATCATCATGGTGAGGATTGCAGGATTGCCAGTCTGTGTGTGACTTATTCTCCTACGGTGGCTATGCACATTCTGTGACACTGTTATCCATCGTTGGCCTCAAGCCTCTAAAACTGCCCCTTCTTCACTGTGAAGCTCCTTTTTGTTGCATTCACATCAAAACATTTTCTTTTCTTCTCTTGTTTATTTTTTGCTCTTTTTTTTTTATTTGATCTTTGGGGAACATTGAAAAGAGGTTTCTTTTAACCACATAAATAATCACATTTTTCTTATTTTTTTTTATCTTTGCAAAATATTTTTCCTCCCTGATTCAGTCATTTTTCTCCCCATTTTTGGGGACTTATTTAGTTTTTAGTTAAAAGTCCATTTTCTTGCGAAGGGAGAGAGAGGGGATTCATGTGTTTTTTTTTCTTTCTATTTTCTTATTTATGGAATTTACCGAAAACTTATATTGTTGTAAACGTCAAAATTTTCTTATCTAAGTTAGTCGGTATACAAGCAATAAAATAGGAGCCTTTACTTACTGAAACAGCTTATTTTTCCTGAAAGCAAACTTATCGAGAGTTTGGTCCTCTTCTGAGACATCCATGACAACACCAGAGGTGGCGGAAAGGTGCTGGTACCTGAAGGTGGTCTGAATTCTCCGAGGATGTTCCCCAATTCTGGATATAAACTTGCAAAAAAAAAAGTTCACTATTTTCTTGGGTTGTGCCATTGAGTAAAGTTGAGGGTGAAAGACAGGGTCACTATTTTACCAACATGGGGGCACACTTTTTAATTTAGACCAATGTACCGTTAGTAGACATCATTAGTGTTTAATGCCCTCAATAGTGGTATCATGACAGGATGGATGGTGAAGAACATTGAGCCAGGGTTTTAGGATTGGGGGAGAGAGAACAGAACAAGACACTACCTGTAAAGGTAGAAGAGAGACAGTAAGTACAGGGTATACCGAAGCATTGACAAAGTGAGGCTTTCACCTGTGAGCTACTCAATATTCTCAGAAAACAGTTTTTCAATTGTCAGGATGGTGGCAGCTAATTACCCTATGGCTCAGCACCCACCCACAGCAATACACATAAATTAAGGGGAATGATCCTTAAGAACGTTGGGAGTCCTAAAGGTACGGCCTCCATCAGTCTGTAAGACCACCAAAGAGATGTTTTATGAAGCTACAGGGACAGCAGGCAACATATGAAAGGAATCAGAATTAAAGCGATGGAAGACAGAAGTGGACAACTTAACGGGTCTAGATAGAAGAGAAAAAGTAGTGTAAAGGTGAGATTCAGGGGTTCAAGGGAAGGAGAAGGACATAGTGAAGGTACAAAGTAAAAATGAGATGCAGGATATAGAAGGGGCGTTAGATAAGTAGGAAAGGTGGAGGGTCTTGGATATAGAAGAAAGATGTGGACAGATGATATGTTGGAGATAGAAAAGAAGGATTGTAAGAAAGTTAGGTAGCAGGTATAGATGCACAAAGTTGTGTAAGGAGAACAGGTGGAGGAGTAGTGATAGAGAAGACACATGTGGACAGATAATATGCAGGAGATAGAAAGGGAAGATGGTAAGGAGAACAGGTGGAGGGGTTGGAATAGAGAAGCCATCAAGGAGAAATGAGAACCAAGAGCTAGAAAGGTAGGATAGTAAATGGACTGGTGGAGGGGTTGGGATAGAATCGACAGATCTGGAGAGATGAGATGCAGGACATAGAAAGGGAGGATGGTAAGAAGGGCAGACTCTGTACAAATAGAGAAGACCAACGTGGAGAGATGAGATGGAGTAGATAGAAAGGGAGGATGGTAAGAACAAGTGGAGGAGTGGGATAGAGGGTCCAGACATGTAAAGATGAGATGGAACAGTAGGAAAGGGGTTGGGTACAAAGGACAGGTAGAGGATTGGGATAGAAAAGACAGATGTGGATAGATGACATACAGGATTGAGAACAGAAGGATGGTAAGAAGAAGACATGGAACAGTTAGGATAGAGAAGCCAGAATTGAGACGGAGGAGATAGAAAGGGGTTGGATATAGGATAAAATGGACAGGTAGAGGGATGGGATAGGGAAGACAGTTGTGGACAGATGAGATGCAGGATAGAGAAAGGAAGGACGGTAAGTAAGACAGGTGGACAGGTTGGGATAGAGAACCCATACATGGAGAGATTAGAGACAGGTGATAGAAGGTTAGGTAAGAAGGACAGGTAGAGTGGGTATAGAAGACAGACATGAGACATGAGATAGGAGAGGTGGAGGGGGTGGGATACAGAAGACAGATATGGAGAGATGAGATGCTGGATATAGAAAGGGAGTTGCGTAAGGAGAGATTGAGCGATTGGGATAGAGATAACAAATGTGGAGATATTAAATGCAGGACGTAGAACAGGAATATGGTAAGAAGGACATGGGACTGTTGGGATAGAGAAGCAGATGTGGAGAGATGAGATGCAGGATAGAGAAACTAAGGATGGTAAATAGGACAAATGGAGGGGTTGGGATAGATCCCAGACATAGGGGAGATGAGATGCAGATGATAGAAGGATGAGTAAGAAGGGCAGATAGTGAGGGAGGTGTAGAGAAGACACACATGGAGAGATGAGATGGAGGAGATAGAAAGGGGGTTGGATATGGCATAAGAAAGATAGATAAAGGGGTGAGATAGAGAAGACAGATGTGGACAAATGACAGGCAGGATAGAAAAAGGTAAGTAGGACAGGTGGAAGGGTTGGGATAGAGAACCCAGACATGGAGAGATGAGATGCAGATGATAGAAGGATGGGTAAGAAGGTCAGATAGTGTAGGTGGTGTAGAGAAGACAGACATGGAGAAATGAGATGGTATAAATAGAAAAGGAATTGGATAAGAAGACAGACATGGAGAGATAAGTTGCACAAGATACAAAGAGAGGATGGCAAGAAGAACATGTAGAGTGGGTTGTATAGAGAAGACAAAAGTGTAGAGATGAGATAGAGTAGAAAGAATGGGAGGATGGTAAGAAGGACAAGTGTAGGGGTGGGATAGAGAAGACAGACATGGAGAGATGAGATGGAGGTGATAATAAGGGGGTTGGGTAAGAAGGACAGGTAGAGGATTGGATGGCAACGACAAATGTGGACAAATGACATACAGGATAGAGAAAGGAAAGATAATAAGTAGGACTGGTGGAATAGAGAATACATATATGGAAAGATGAGATACAGGAGATAGAAAACCATTGAGTAAAAACAGGTGACAGATATGGAGAAAGAAAGCATGGTAGGAAGGACAAATGGAGGGGTTGTTATAGAGAATCCAGACATGAGATGGAGGAGATAGAAATGAGTTGGGAATTGGATAAGAAGGACAGGTAGAGGGGTGGGATAAAGAAAACTGTTGTGGACAGGTGACATGCAGGATAGAGAAAGAAAGGATGGTAAGGAGGAGAAGTGGAGGGGGTGGGATACAGAAGACAGATATGGAGAGATGAGATGCTGGAGATAGAAAGGGAGTTGTGTAAGGAGAGATTGAGGGATTGGTATAGAGACTACAAATGTGGAGATATATGCAGGACATATTAGGAATATGGTAAGACGGACAGGGACTGTTGGAATAGAGAACACAGATGCAGACAGATAAGATGCAGGAGATAGAATGAAAGGATGGTAAAATG
This sequence comes from Mixophyes australis, assembly GCA_036250195.1. Taxonomy (NCBI): domain Eukaryota; kingdom Metazoa; phylum Chordata; class Amphibia; order Anura; family Limnodynastidae; genus Mixophyes; species Mixophyes australis. The sequence goes on from JAVHZZ010000004.1 coordinate 14,316,743, forward strand.
ACAGGTGGAGGGGTTGAGATAAAAAAGACAGACATGAAGAGGTGAAATTCAGGAGATAGAAAAGAAAATGGTAAGAAGGACAGTTACTGTTGTAATAGAGAAGACAGATGTCGAGAGATGAGATGAAGGATAGAGAAAGGCAGGATGGAAAGAAGAACAAATGGAGGAGTTGGTATAGAGAAGCCAGAATTGAGACGGAGGAGATAGAAAGGGGTTGGATATTGGATAGGAAAGACAGGTAGAGGGATGGGATAGAGAAGACAGTTGTGGACAGATGAGATGCAGGATAGAGAAAGGAAGGACGGTAAGTAGGACAGGTGGATGGGTTGGGATAGAGAACCCAGATATGGAGAGATTAGAGACAGATGATTGAAGGATAGATAAGAAGGACAGGTAGAGTGGTTATAGAAGACAGACATAGAGGACCTGATTCATTCAAAAAAGTTAAGCAAAAGTAAGTAAGGCAAAACCATGTTGCATTGGAGGGGGAAGTAAATTTAAAATGTGATGACAGATTTATATTTGTGGTAGGGCATGTCCTAGATCAACTTTAAATTTCAGTATACAAATAAGCTATCAAGTATTTGTGTGCTACATGAAAAAACAGACAGTATTTAACTTATGTGCAAAATAATAAACTAATTTGCACACCTTGTATTGTAACATGGTTTTGTCCATAAAACTTTAGTAAGAAAACTTACTCAATGTGTTGCTTAACTTTCCTTAATCAATGAAGCCCAGAGATGTGGGATGGAGGAAATAGAAAGGGATTTGGATAAGAAGGACTCGTGGAGGGGGTAGGATAGAGAAGACAGATAGGGAGAGATGAGATGCAGGAGATAGAATGAAAGCACAGGGACTGTTGGAATAGAGAAGATGCAGACAGATAAGATGCAGGAGATAGAATGAAAGCATGGTAAAAGTACAGGTAGGGGGGTTGGGATAGAAAAGACAGATGTTGGGAGATGCGATGCAGGACATAGAAAGGGAATATTGTAAGAAGGACAGGTGGAGGGGTTGGAGTAGAGAAGACAGGTGGTGAAATGGAGCGGTGAAATGCAGGAGATAGAAAGGATGGTAAGAAGGGCAGGTACTGCTAAGATAGAAAGACTGATGTGGACAGATGAGATACAGGATAGAGAAAGGAAGGATGATAATAAGTACAGGTAGAGGGATTGTGATAGATGAGATGCAGCAAACAAAAAGGGAGGATGGTAAAAAGGACAGGTAGGGTGGGTGGTATAGAGAAGACCAACGTGGAGAGATGAGACAGAGTAGATAGAAAGGGAAGATGGTAATAAAGGCAGGCTCTGTTGGGATAGAGAAGACAGATGTGGAGAGATGAGATTCAAGATAGAGAAAGGAAGGATGGTAAATAGGACAGGTGGAGGATAGAGATCCTAGACATAGAGAGGTGAGATACATGTATTAGAAGGATGGATAAGAAGAACAGTTAGAGGACTGGGATAGAGAAGACAGACATGGAGAGATAAGTTGCACTAGATACAAAGGGAGGATGGTAAGAAGAACATGTAGAGTGAGTTGTATAGAGAAGACAAAAGTGGAGAGATGAGACAGAGTAGATAGAATGGGAGGATGGTAAGAAGGACAAGTGGAGGGGTGGGATACAGAATACAGATATGGAGAGATGAGATGGAGGGATAGAAGGATGGATAAGAAGGGCAGGTAGTGTGGGTGGGATACAGAAGACAGACATGGAGAGATTATATAGAGGAGATAGAAAGGTGGTTGGGAAAGAAGGACAGGTAGAGGATTGGATAGCAAAAACAGATGTGGACAAAAGACATACAGGATAGAGAAAGGAAAGATGATAAGTAGGACTGGTGGGATAGAGAATACATATACGGAGAGATGAGATGCAGGAGATAGAAAACCATTGCGTAAGAGCAGGTGAAGGGTTTGGGACAGAGAAGACATATAAGGAGAGATAGGATGCCAGACATAGAAAGGGAGGATGGGAATAAGGGCAGGCTCTGTACAGATAGAGAAGACAAATGTGGAGAGATAAGATGCAGGATAAAGAAAGGAAGGATGGTGGAGGGGTTTGGAAAGAGAACCCAGACATGGACTGGTGAGTTGCAGGTGATAAAAGGATGGGCAAGAAGAGCAGGTAGAGTGGGTGTTATAGAGAAGACAGACTTGGAGAGATGGGATGGAGAAGATAGAAAAAAATTCGGATTAGAAGGACAGTTAGAGGACTGGGATAGAGAAGACAGACATGGAGAGATAAGTTGCACAAGATACAAAGAGAGTATGGTAAGAAGGATCGGTAGATAGGTTGGGATAGAGAAGACAGACATGTAGATAAGAGATGCAGGAAATAGGAAGGGAGGATGGTAAGAAGGACAGGTAGATACAATGGGATACAGAAGACCCACATGGAGGGATAATCTGCAGGAAATAGAATGTGAGTTGGGTAAGGGGGGCAGGTAGAGGAGGTAGTATGTAAAATATATTCAACTGCAGCTTGTAGTTTACAAGTGAACTTAATTTTCAGTGAAGAGTAATCGGTTTCAGTATGTAAATGATCCACTTTAATATAAAAATCCAAATCATTAGTTGATTGCATCTATGTAGTAATGCCAAAAAATAAAACATGGTCAGGTGTTGAAATTATTACTAGGCCAATCAATTATGTAACATTATAGGATTATAGTAAAAGGTTATGTGTATTATTAGGAGGAATTTGTGGGAGGAGTTATATATACCAATAAGAGAAGTTATAAGGAGAAACTAAATGTTGTATTAGGAGAAGTTATTGAGAGGAATTATATGGAGTAACAAGAGGAGTTATATAGAGGCGCTATATGTAGAAGAAGGAGTTGTTATAGGGAGGAGATATATGTAGGAGGAGTTGTTATAGGGAGGAGCTATATGTAGGAGGAGGGGTTATAGGGAGGAGCTATATGTAGGAGGAGGAGTTATAGGGTGGAGCTATATGTAGGATGAGATATAGGGAGGAGCTATATGCAGGAGGAGGAGTTATAGAGAGGAGCTATATGTAGAAGGAGGAGCTATATTTAGGAGGAGGAGTTATAGGGAGGACCTATATGTAGGAGGAGTTATAAAGAGGAGTTAAATGCAGGAGGAGGAGGAGTTATAGAGAGGCGCTATACGTAGTAATACAGTTTGGAGGTGAGGAACTATATGTAGTAATAGGAGGAGTTGTAGGGAGGAAGATTTATAGGGATGGGGTATATGGAGTATTGGGAGGAATTATAGGGAAGGGGATTGTGAAGTAATAGTTGGAGTTATAGGAAGGGAATATGTGGAGAAATAGGAGAAGTTATAGGGAGCAGGAGTTATGGGGGGAGTATAATGAGTAATAGGAGGAATCATAGGGAAGAGCTATATGTAGGAGGAGGAGTTATAGAGAGGAACTATAGTAATGGGAGGAGTTATAGGGAGGAAGATATATAGGGATGGAGCATATGGAGTATTGGGAGGAAATATAGGGAAGGGCTCTATGGAGTAATAGGAGGAGTTATAGGGAACAGGAGCATATTGATTAATATCAGAAGTTATAGGGAGAAAAATTTATAGGGATGGGGTACAGGCAGTACTAGAAGGAAATATAGGGAGGAGTTATAAGGAGGGGGTAAATGGAGTAATACGGGGATCTATAGGGATGGCGTATATGGATTAATAGTTATACGGAGGAGGGTTTATAGGGAGGTAGTATATGGAGTAATAGGAGGAGATATAGGGTGGAGGGAATATAGGAATGGAGTATATTGAGTAATAGGAGGAACTATAAGGAGGGTTTATAGGGAGGCGGTATATGGAGTAATAGGAGATATAGGGTGGAGGGTTTATAGGGAGGGAGTATATGGAGTAATAGGAGGAGATATAGGGTGGAGGGTTTATAGGAAGGGAGTATATGGAGTAATAGGAGAAGAAATAGGGAGTAGGGTTTATAGGGAGGCAGTATATAGAGCAATAGGAGGAGATATAAGGAGGAGGGTTTATAGGGAGGGGGTATATGGAGTAAAAGGAGAAGATATAGGGAGAAGGGTTTATAGGGAGGTAGTATATGGAGTAATAGGAGAAATAGGGAGGAGGGTTTATAGGGAGGCGGTATATAGAGCAATAGGAGGAGATATAAGGAGGAGGGAATATAGGAATGGAGTATATGGAGTAATAGGAGGAACTATAAGGAGGAGGGTTTATAGGGAGGGGGTATATGGAATAATAGGAGGAGATATAGGGTGGAGGGTTTATAGGGAGGGAGTATATGGAGTAATAGGAGGAGATATAGGGTGGAGGGTTTATAGGGAGGGAGTATATGGAGTAATAGGAGGAGATATAGGGTGGAGGGTTTATAGGGAGGGAGTATATGGAGTAATTGGAGAAGAAATAGGGAGTAGGGTTTATAGGGAGGCAGTATATAGAGCAATAGGAGATATAAGGAGGAGGGTTTATAGGGAGGGGGTATATGGAGTAAAAGGAGAAGATATAGGGAGAAGGGTTTATAGGGAGGTAGTATATGGAGTAATAGGAGAAATAGGGAGGAGGGTTTATAGGGAGGCGGTATATAGAGCAATAGGAGGAGATATAAGGAGGAGGGAATATAGGAATGGAGTATATGGAGTAATAGGAGGAACTATAAGGAGGAGGGTTTATAGGGAGGGGGTATATGGAGTAATAGGAGGAGATATAGGGTGGAGGGTTTATAGGGAGGGAGTATATGGAGTAATAGGAGGAGATATAGGGTGGAGGGTTTATAGGGAGGGAGTATATGGAGTAATAGGAGGAGATATAGGGTGGAGGGTTTATAGGGAGGGGGTATATAGGGTACTAGGAAGAGATATAGGGTGGAGGGTTTATAGGGAGGGAGTATATGGAGAAATAGGAGATATAGGGTGGAGGGTTTATAGGGAGGGGGTATATAGGGTAATAGGAGGAGATATAGGGTGGAGGGTTTATAGGGAAGGAGTTTATGGACTAATAGGAGGAGATATAGGGTGGAGGGTAAATAGGGAAGGGGTATATAGGGTAATAGGAAGAGATATAGGGAGGGAGTATATGGAGCAATAGGAGGAGATATAAGGAGGAGGCTTTATAGGGAGGGAGTAAATGGAGTAACAGGAAGAGTTATAGGAAGAAGGGGTTAGAGGGAGAGAGTATATGGAGCAATTGAAAGAGTTATATGGAGGAGGTGTTATAGGGAGGGAGTATATAGGGATAGGGTATACGGAGTAATAGGAGGAGTTATAGGGAGGGGGTAAATAGAGGTATTGGTGGATTTATTGGAAGGGGTTATAGGGAAGGGTGTATATTGAGATATTTGTGAAGTTATAGGAAGAAGGGGTTATAGGGAGGGGCTATATGGAGTTATTGGAGGAGTTATTGAAAGGAGGGGCTATAGTGAGGGGGTATATGGAGTTATTGGTGGAGTTATAGGAAGAAGGGGTTAAAGGGAGGGTCTATATGGCGTTATTGGAGGAGTTTTAGAAAAGAGGGGCTATAGTGAAGGGTATATGGAGCTATTGGTGGAGTTATAGGAAGAAGGGGTTATAGGGAGGGAGTATATAAGGATGGGGTATATGGAGTAATAGGAGATATAGGGAGGAGGATTTATAAGGAGGGAGTTTATGGAGAAATAGGGGCGAGATAAAGGGAGGGGAATTTAGAGGGAGGAGGTATATGGAGATATAGGGGGAGGTATAGGGAGGGGATATATGGAGTAATTGGTGGTTACAAGTAGTATTAGCTAAGGAAGGGAGTATACGGAGTATTAGGAGGGGGTAAATGGAGGTATTTGTGGAGTTATAGGAAGAAGGGGTTGTAGGGAGGGGGTATATGGAGTTATAGGATGAAGGGGTTAAAGGGAGAGGCTATATGGAGTTATTGGAGGAGTTATTGAAAGGAGAGGCTATAGGGAGGGGGTATATGGAGTTATTGAAGGAGTATTAGAAAGGAGGGGCTATAGTGAGGGGGTATATGGAGTTATTGGTGGAGTTATAGAAAGGAGGGGTTATAGCGAGGGAGTATACGGAGTAATAGGAGGAGTTATAGGGAGGGGGTATATGGAGGTATTGGTGGAGTTATAGGAAGAAGGGGCTATAGGGAGGGGGTATATGGAGTTATTGGAGGAGTATTAGGGAGGAGGAATTATAGGGAGGGAGTTTATGGAGAAATGGGGCGAGATAAAGGGAGGAGAATTTATAGGTAGGGGGTATATGGAGTAATTGGTGGTTACAAGTAGGATTAGCTAAGGGAGGGAGTATACGGAGTTATAGGGAGGTGGTATATGGAGTTATTGGAGGAGTTATAGAAAGGAGAGGTTATAGGGAGGGGGTATATGGGGTTACTGGTGGAGTTAGAGGAAGAAGGGGTTATAGTGACGGGGTATATGGAGTTATTGGAGGAGTTAAAGAATGGAGGGGCTAAAGTGAGGGGGTATATGGAGGTATTGGTGGAGTTATAGGAAGAAAGGGTTATATGGAGGGGGTATATGGAGGTATTGGTGGAGTTATAGGAAGAAAGGGTTATATGGAGGGTATATGGAGTTATTGGAGGAGTTAGAGGAAGAAGGGGCTAAAGGGAGGGGGTATATGGAGTTATTGGAGGAGTTAAAAAATGGAGGGGCTATAGTGAGGGGGTATATGGAGAAAAAAGGAAGAGGTATAATAAGAAGGGGTTATAGGGAGGTGGTATAGGGAGTTATTGGAGGAGTTATAGAAAGGAGGGGCTATAGGGAGGGGGTATATATATAGTTACTGGTGGAGTTATAGGAAGAAGGGGTATAGTGAGGGGGTATATGAAGTTATTGGTGGTTATAGGAAGAAGGGGTTACAGGGAGGGGGCATATGGAGCTATTGTTGGAGTTATAGGAAAAAAAGGTTATAGGGAGGGGGTTTATGGAGTTATTGGCGGAGTTATAGAAAGGAGGGGCTATAGGGAGGGGGTATATGGAGTTATAGGAAGAAGGGGTTATTGGGATGGGCTATTTGGAGTCATTGGAGGAGTTATAGAAAGAAGGGGCTATATTGAGGGGGTATATGGAGAAAAAGGGGGAGGAATAGGAAGAAGGGGTTATAGGGATGTGGTATATGGAGTTATAGGAGAAGTTATAGAAAGGAGGGGCTATATTGAGGGGGTATATGGAGTTATTGGAGAAGTTATCGGAAGGGGGGGTTATATGGAGTTATTGGAGGAGTTATCGGAAGGAGGGGTTATAGGGAGGGGGTATATGGAGTTATTGGAGGAGTTATAGAAAGGAGGGGCTATATTAAGGGGGTATATGGAGGGATTATAGGGAGAGGGTATATAGAGTTATTGGAGGAGTTAAAGAATGGAGGGGCTATAGTGAGGGGGTATATGGAGAAATAGGGGGAGGTATAATAAGAAGGGGTTATAGGGAGGTGTTATATGGAGTTTTTGGAGGAGTTATAGAAAGGAGGGGCTATTGGGAGGGATTATATGGAGGTATTGGTGGAGTTATAGGAAGAAATGGTTATATGGAGGGTGTATATGGAGTTATAGGAAGGAGTTATAGGGAGGGTCTATATGGAGTTATTGGGGGAGTTATTGTAAGGAGGAGCTATAGGGAGGGGGTATATGGAGTTATAGGAAGAAGGGGTTATTGGGATGGGCTATATGGAGTTATTGGAGGAGTTATAGAAAGGAGGGGGTATATGGAGTTATTGGTGGAGTTATATGAAGAAGGGGTTATAGGCAGGTGGTATATGGAGGTATTGGAGAAGTTATAGAAAGGAGGGGCTATAGTGAGGGGGTATATTGAGTTATTGGAGGAGTTATAGAAAGGAGGGGCTATAGTGAGGTGGTATATGGAGTTATTGGAGGAGTTATAGGAAGGAGGGGCTATAGTGAGGGGATATAGGGAGTTATTGGAGGAGTTATAGAAAGGAGGGGCTATAGGGAGGGGGTATATCAAGTTATTGGAGGAGTTATAGAAAGAAGGGGTTATAGTGACAGGGTATATAGAGTTATTGGAGGAGTTATAGAAAGAAGGGGCTATATTGAGGGGGTATATGGAGAAATAGGGGGAGGAATAGGAAGAATGGGTTATAGGGAGGTGGTATATGGAGTTATTGGAGGAGCTGTAGAAAAGAGGGGCTATAATGAGGGGATATTTGGAGTTATAGGGATGTGGTATATGGAGTTATTGGAGGAGTTATAGAAAGGAGGGGCTATATTAAGGGGGTATATGGAGTTATAGGAAGAAGCGGTTATAGGGAGGTGGTATATGGAGCTATTGGAGGAGTTAAAGAAAGGAGGGGCTATAGGGAGGGGGTATATGGAGAAATAGGGGGAGGTATAATAAGAGGGGGTTATAGGGAGGGGGTATATGAAGGTATTGGTGGATTTATAGGAAGAAAGGGTTATATGGAGGGGGTATATGGAGTTATTGGAGTTATAGGAAGAAGAGGTTATAGGGAGGAGGTTTATGGAGTTATTGGCAGAGTTATAGAAAGGAGGGGCTATAGTGAGGGGGTATATATTGTTTCTGTTGGAGTTATAGGAAGAAGGGGCTATAGGGAGGGGGTTTATGGAGTTAATGGAGGAGTTAAAGAAAAGAAAGGCTATAGGAAGGGGGTATATGGCGTTATAGGAAGAAGGGGTTATTGGGATGGGCTATTTGGAGTTATTGGAGGAGTTATAGAAAGGAGGGGCTATAGAGAGGGGGTATATGGAGTTTTTGGTGGAGTTATAGGAAGAATCGGTTATAGGGAGACGGTATATGGAGTTATTGGAGCAGTTAAAGAAAATAAGGTGCTATATTTAGGGGGTATATGGAGAAATAGGGGGAGGAATAGGAAGAAGGGGTTATAGGGGGATGGTATATCGAGTTATTGGAGGAGTTGTAGAAAGGAGGGGCTATAATGAGGGGGTATTTGGAGTTATAGGAAGAAGGGGTTATAGTGAGGTGGTATATGGAGTTATTGGAGGAGTTATAGAAAAGAGGGGCTATAGGGAGGGGGTATATGGAGTTATTGGAGGAGTTATAGAAAGGTGGGGCTATAGTGAGGGGGTATATGGAGATATAGGAAAAAGGGGCTATAGTGAGGTGGTATATGGAGTTTTTGGAGGAGTTATAGAAAGGATGGGCTATAGTGAAGGGGTATATGGAGCTATTGTTGGAGTTATAGGAAGAAGAGGTTATAGGGAGGGGTTTATGGAGTTCTTGGCGGAGTTATAGAAAGGAGGGGCTATAGGGAGGGGTATATATAGTTACTGGTGGAGTTATAGGAAAGGGTTATAGTGAGGGGGTATATGGAGTTATTGGAGGAGTTATAGAAAGGAGGGGCTATATTAAGGGGGTATATGGAGAAATAGGGGGAGGAACAGGAAGAAGGGGTTATAGGGAGGTGGTATATGGAGTTATTGGAGGAGTTGTAGAAAGGAGGGGCTATAGGGAGGGGGTATATGGAGTTATTGGAGGAGTTATAGAAAGGAGGGGCTATAATAAGGGGCTATATCAAGTTATTGGAGGAGTTATAGAAAGGAGGTGCTATAGTGAGGGGGTATATGGAGTTATTGGAGGAGTTATAGGAAGGAGGGGCTATAGGGAGGGGGTATATGGAGTTATTGGAGAAGTTATAGAAAGGAGGGGCTATAATAAGGGGCTATATCAAGTTATTGGAGGAGTTATAGAAAGGAGGTGCTATAGTGAGGGGGTATATGGAGTTATTGGAGGAGTTATAGAAAGGAGAGGCTATAGTGAGGGGGTATAGGAAGTTATTGGAGGAGTTATCGAAAGGAGGGGCTATAGTGAGAGGGTATATGGAGTTATTGGAGGAGTTATAGGAAGGAGGGGCTATAGTGAGGGGATATAGGGAGTTATTGGAGGAGTTATAGAAAGGAGGGGCTATAGGCAGGGGGTATATGGAGTTATTGGAGGAGTTATAGGAAGGAGGGGCTATAGTGAGGTGGTATATGGAGTTATTAGTGGAGTTAGAGGAAGAAGGGGTTATAGTGACAGGGTATATAGAGTTATTGGAGGAGTTATAGAAAGAAGGGGCTATATTGAGGGGGTATATGGAGAAATAGGGGGAGGAATAGGAAGAATGGGTTATAGGGAGGTGGTATATGGAGTTATTGGAGGAGCTGTAGAAAAGAGGGGCTATAATGAGGGGATATTTGGAGTTATAGGGATGTGGTATATGGAGTTATTGGAGGAGTTATAGAAAGGAGGGGCTATATTAAGGGGATATATGGAGTTATAGGAACAAGCGGTTATAAGGAGGTGGTATATGGAGCTATTGGAGGAGTTAAAGAAAAAAGGGGCTATAGGGAGGGGGTATATGGAGAAATAGGGGGAGGTATAATAAGAGGGGGTTATAGGGAGGTGGTATCTGAAGGTATTGGTGGATTTATAGGAAGAAAGGGTTATATGGAGGGGGTATATGGAGTTATTGGAGTTATAGGAAGAAGAGGTTATAGGGAGGAGGTTTATGGAGTTATTGGCAGAGTTATAGAAAGGAGGGGCTATAGTGAGGGGGTATATATTGTTTCTGTTGGAGTTATAGGAAGAAGGGGCTATAGGGAGGGGGTTTATGGAGTTAATGGAGGAGTTAAAGAAAAGAAAGGCTATAGGAAGGGGGTATATGGCGTTATAGGAAGAAGGGGTTATTGGGATGGGCTATTTGGAGTTATTGGAGGAGTTATAGAAAGGAGGGGCTATAGAGAGGGGGTATATGGAGTTTTTGGTGGAGTTATAGGAAGAATCGGTTATAGGGAGACGGTATATGGAGTTATTGGAGCAGTTAAAGAAAATAAGGTGCTATATTTAGGGGGTATATGGAGAAATAGGGGGAGGAATAGGAAGAAGGGGTTATAGGGGGATGGTATATCGAGTTATTGGAGGAGTTGTAGAAAGGAGGGGCTATAATGAGGGGGTATTTGGAGTTATAGGAAGAAGGGGTTATAGGGAGGTGGTATATGGAGTTATTGGAGGAGTTATAGAAAGGAGTGGCTATATTAAGGGGGTATATGGAGAAATAGGGGGAGGAACAGGAAGAAGGGGTTATAGGGAGGTGGTATATGGAGTTATTGGAGGAGTTATAGAAAGGAGTGGCTATATTAAGGGGGTATATGGAGAAATAGGGGGAGGAACAGGAAGAAGGGGTTATAGGGAGGTGGTATATGGAGTTATTGGAGGAGTTATAGGATGGAGGGGCTATAGTAAGGGGATATAGGGAGTTATTGGAGGAGTTAGAGGAAGGAGGGGCTATAATGCGGGGGTATTTGGAGTTATTTGTAGAGTTATAGGAAGAAGGGGTTATAGTGAGGGGGTATATGGAGTTATTGGAGGAGTTATAGAAAGGAGGGGCTATAGGGAGGGGGTATATGGAGTTATTGGAGGAGTTATAGAAAGGAGGGGCTATAGGGAGGGGGTATATGGAGTTATTGGAGGAGTTATAGAAAGGAGGGGCTATAATGAGGGGCTATATCAAGTTATTGGAGGAGTTATAGAAAGGAGGTGCTATAGTGAGGGGGTATATGGAGTTATTGGAGGAGTTATAGAAAGGAGAGGCTATAGTGAGGGGGTATAGGAAGTTATTGGAGGAGTTATCGAAAGGAGGGGCTATAGTGAGAGGGTATATGGAGTTATTGGAGGAGTTATAGGAAGGAGGGGCTATAGTGAGGGGATATAGGGAGTTATTGGAGGAGTTATAGAAAGGAGGGGCTATAGGGAGGGGGTATATCAAGTTATTGGAGGAGTTATAGAAAGAAGGGGCTATAGTGAGGGGGTATATGGAGTTATTGGAGGAGTTATAGGAAGGAGGGGCTATAGTGAGGGGATATAGGGAGTTATTGGAGGAGTTATAGAAAGAAGGGGCTATAGTGAGGGGGTATAGGAAGTTATTGGAGGAGTTATAGAAAGAAGGGGCTATAGTGAGGGGGTATATGGAGTTATTGGAGAAGTTATAGAAAGAAGGGGCTATAGTGAGGGGGTATAGGAAGTTATTGGAGAAGTTATAGAAAGAAGGGGCTATAGTGAGGGGGTATAGGAAGTTATTGGAGGGGTTATCGGAAGGAGGGGCTATAGTGAGAGGGTATATGGAGTTATTGGAGGAGTTATAGAAAGGAGGGGCTATAGGGAGGGGGTATATGGAGTTATTGGAGGAGTTATAGAAAGGAGGGGCTATAATGAGGGGCTATATCAAGTTATTGGAGGAGTTATAGAAAGGAGGTGCTATAGTGAGGGGGTATATGGAGTTATTGGAGGAGTTATAGGAAGGAGGGGCTATAGTGAGGGGATATAGGGAGTTATTGGAGGAGTTATAGAAAGGAGGGGCTATAGTGAGGGGGTATATGGAGTTATTGGAGAAGTTATAGAAAGAAGGGGCTACAGTGAGGGGGTATAGGGAGATATTGGAGGAGTTATCGGAAGGAGGGGCTATAGGGAGGGGGTATATCAAGTTATTGGAGGAGTTATAGAAAGAAGGGGCTATAGTGAGGGGGTATAGGAAGTTATTGGAGGGGTTATCGGAAGGAGGGGCTATAGTGAGAGGGTATATGGAGTTATTGGAGGAGTTATAGGAAGGAGGGGCTATAGTGAGGAGGTATAGGGAGTTATTGGAGGAGTTATAGGAAGGAGGGGCTACAGTGAGGGGGTATAGGGAGATATTGGAGGAGTTATCGGAAGTAGGGGCTATAGTGAGGGGGTATAGGGAGTTATTGGAGGAGTTATAGAAAGAAGGGGCTATAGTGAGGGGGTATAGGGAGTTATTGGAGGAGTCATAGGAAGGAGGGGCTATAGTGAGGGGGTATAGGGAGTTATTGGAGGAGTTATCGGTAGGAGGGGCTATAGTGAGGGGGTATATGGAGTTATTGGAGGAGTTATAGGATGGAGGGGCTATAGTGAGGGGATATAGGGAGTTATTGGAGGAGTTATAGAAAGGAAGGGCTATAATGAGGGGCTATATCAAGTTATTGGAGGAGTTATAGAAAGGAGGGGCTATAGTGAGGGGATATAGGGAGTTATTGGAGGAGTTATAGAAAGGAGGGGCTATAGTGAGGGGGTATATGGAGTTATTGGAGAAGTTATAGAAAGGAGGGGCTATAGGGAGGGGGTATATGGAGTTATTGGAGGAGTTATAGAAAGGAGGGGCTATAGGGAGGGGGTATATGGAGTTATTGGAGGAGTTATAGAAAGGAGGGGCTATAGGGAGGGGGTATATGGAGTTATTGGAGGAGTTATAGAAAGGAGGGGCTATAATGAGGGGCTATATCAAGTTATTGGAGGAGTTATAGAAAGGAGGTGCTATAGTGAGGGGGTATATGGAGTTATTGGAGGAGTTATAGAAAGGAGAGGCTATAGTGAGGGGGTATAGGAAGTTATTGGAGGAGTTATCGAAAGGAGGGGCTATAGTGAGAGGGTATATGGAGTTATTGGAGGAGTTATAGGAAGGAGGGGCTATAGTGAGGGGATATAGGGAGTTATTGGAGGAGTTATAGAAAGGAGGGGCTATATCAAGTTATTGGAGGAGTTATAGAAAGAAGGGGCTATAGTGAGGGGGTATATGGAGTTATTGGAGGAGTTATAGGAAGGAGGGGCTATAGTGAGGGGATATAGGGAGTTATTGGAGGAGTTATAGAAAGAAGGGGCTATAGTGAGGGGGTATAGGAAGTTATTAGAGGAGTTATAGAAAGAAGGGGCTATAGTGAGGGGGTATATGGAGTTATTGGAGAAGTTATAGAAAGAAGGGGCTATAGTGAGGGGGTATAGGAAGTTATTGGAGAAGTTATAGAAAGAAGGGGCTATAGTGAGGGGGTATAGGAAGTTATTGGAGGGGTTATCGGAAGGAGGGGCTATAGTGAGAGGGTATATGGAGTTATTGGAGGAGTTATAGAAAGGAGGGGCTATAGGGAGGGGGTATATGGAGTTATTGGAGGAGTTATAGAAAGGAGGGGCTATAATGAGGGGCTATATCAAGTTATTGGAGGAGTTATAGAAAGGAGGTGCTATAGTGAGGGGGTATATGGAGTTATTGGAGGAGTTATAGGAAGGAGGGGCTATAGTGAGGGGATATAGGGAGTTATTGGAGGAGTTATAGAAAGGAGGGGCTATAGTGAGGGGGTATATGGAGTTATTGGAGAAGTTATAGAAAGAAGGGGCTACAGTGAGGGGGTATAGGGAGTTATTGGAGGAGTTATAGGATGGAGGGGCTATAGTGAGGGGGTATATGGAGCTATTGGAGGAGTTATTGGAAGGAGGGGCTATAGGGAGTTATTGGAGGAGTTATAGGATGGAGGGGCTATAGTGAGGGCGTATATGGAGTTAGTGGAGGAGTTATAAGAGGAAGGGGTTATAGGGAGGGGTATTCTTAGTAATAGGAGATTAATATTCTTACCATACACTTACCTCTGATAAAAACAGATGTAAGGGAACAGTTTTGGGAACTGATTGTCAGTGTGATAAACTGTTGCTAAAGCTTTTCTTGTTGAGAGAAACAATCCGTTTTTATGTCGTTCCTCAGCCAATGAGGTTGGGGTATTTTTTGTTTTGTTTTTACAAAACAGGTTTTGAAAAATAAAATATTTCCCAACCCCCTTTGTAATTGTGTTTTCTAAACTTGCTTTTTCTTTTTTTATATTAAGAAAAGATGTTGAAAAAAAAGATTTGTTTTTGATGACCTTTTCTTGAATCTATTTTTTCTTTCTCTCTTTCCCCCTTTCTCTCTCTCCCTCGGTTATTTTTTTTGTCTTTTTCTTTTTCTTTTTTTTAATCTTTTTCTTTTCTTTTTTTTTATATTATATATTTTTTTTCTTTTTTTTTTCTTTTTTTATATATATATTTTTTTCGCCTTGACCTCCAGGTCCCATTTCCAAATCTCGGGAGGAGTCCAGAAAATCTCAGCACACTCCAGACGAAGGTAGATCTCACAGTCTTTTCTTGATTTTTCTTCCTTCTTTTTTTGGGGCGTTTTGCATGATGTTTTGGTTTCTCAAATAAATGAACCTCTATTTCTTGCTGTAGTGTGTGAGTGTGTTGTGAGGGTGTAGTGAGGGTTGTATTGTGGTGTAAGTGTGAGAGGAGGGAGAGGGGAGACAAACATTGGCAGAAATGTTGGTTATTTAGAGTTTTCTGCCCCTACGGCTCAGCGCTATATACAGACTCTTGTTCGTTCCCTCCAGCTTGACAGTTCTGGAGAACATCCCTCTAGGACACCTATCACTTGTATCCATCACCCTCCCACAGCGGAGGCATGCCGCTTGTCAGTTTGCTAGTGACATTAATTAGGTGTGCCTCAAAGTACCACACGCCTCAGTGATGTCATCACAACAAATGGCTGCTTCCACTGTACGTGAGCGATGGCCACACTTGAACACCATTAACTCTGCTCCCTGCCTCATTCCTAATAACTCTGTAATACACAAGCTCAATAATCAACACCTTTCTGTCAGTCATCTGCAGATCGTCTCTACCTCATCCACAGCTCTGCAGAGCATTGTTCAATTAACCCATCATTAATCTGACGGCAGTGATGGAAATTTCCTCATAACAGCTTAATTAGGGAGCAATTTTAGTGCCTGTTAAAAATAATGAGAGCTGAAAGAGCAGAACGTTTACATCAGAGAGAGGGGAAGAGAAAGACAAAGGGGGGGGGGGGGGCTTGGACACCCGAGAGGTTCTGGAAGCGAATATGTCTGACACAGCTAGAGGAATAACACAATGAAGTTGGGGGAAATAGGATAGAGGGATAGAAGAGCATACATGTGTTGGGTGGGTTTATGAAGGTGTGATATGGGTTTATGGAGGTGTGAGGTGGGTTAATGGAGGTGTAAGGTGGGTTACTGGAGGTGTGAGATTGGTTAATGGAGGTGTGATGTGGGTTTATGGAGGTGTGAGATGAATAAATGCAGGTGTGAGATGTGTTTATGGAGGTGTGAGGTGGGTTAATGGAGGTGTGACGTAGGTTAATGGATGTGTGAGATGGGTTTATGGAGGTGTGAGTTGCATTTATAGAGGTGTGAGATTGGTTAATGGCGGTGTGAGATTGGTTAATGGAGGTGTGAGCAGTGTTTATGGAGGTGTGAGATGAGTTTATGGAGGTGTGAGGTGGGTTTATGGAGGTGTAAGGTAAGTTAATGGAGGTGTGTGGTGGGTTAATGGAGGTGTGACGTAGGTTAATGGAGGTGTGAGATAGGTTAATGGAGGTGTGAGGTGAGTTTATGGAGGAGTGAAATAACACAATGAAGTTGGGGGGAAATTGGAGAGAGGGATAGAAGAGGATACAGGTGTTGGGTGGGTTGATGAAGGTGTGAGATGTGTTTATGGAGGTGTGGGTTGGTTAATGGAGGTGTGAGGTGGGTTTATGGAGGTGTGAGGTGGGTTTATGGAGGTGTGATATGGGTTATTGGAGGTGTGAGGTGCTACAAGAAAGACACTAGGATGAAGAGGGAAAACAGTAGAGGTATGTGTTGGTTACAGGAGTAGGATGGTGAATTGATCTTCTAGGTGGATACATAATGGGTATAATGAAGGGAGATGTATGAATGTGGTCTTCAAGAAGGGACAGTTATAATAAGAGGTTATCATATGGGTGCAGTGAGAAGTGAGTAAGGACATATGTGCAATGTGTAGTATTGGAAGGTTGTTTTGAAGATAACCAGTTTCTTGCCTGGAGCAACATCTAAACTGATGCCCAGGCCAGTATTTATAAATAATCAGAAAATAGGAATTTATTGTGCTTTATAAACTATAGAAGACATACATTGTCACTATTGATAGGGAGGACCAAGAAATTCAATCAACAGCTAAAAAAAAACCCATACATCTTCTAAATTGGAGAGATGGCGAAGAAGGGAGTATAAGTCGTGAAGATCTAAAACAAGTGGTGGCATTGCTGCCTATGGCGCGATATTGCAGCACCTGGGTGCTAAAAACATCTGAGATCCCCAATCATGAAGTTCAAAGGTCGATGATCAGGGATGGCAGAATATACAGTTATAAAATGACCATAATCACCCTCTGTGTGCGTTCTACTCTCACTAACAAACTGAATGAGGCTAGAAATGACCCGGATGGTTGGCTGAGTAGCTGAACTATCAGATATTTGATCACCCATATGTGTGGCCATAAGGGTAAGCAAATCTCTAGGGCAAACGGCAGGATCGACCTTAGCTGCCAGTTTAAAAATGGGAATATAAGGATTACGAATTAAATAGGAATGACAAGAAAAATATAATTGTGAGATAAACTATGAAATAACATTTGTAAGGCAGGAGTAAGGTAAACTGACAGGTGGAGGTGTGCGATGTATGTCAAAGTGCAGTTGTAGAATCAATGGGCAGATACAGGTAAAGATGAATGGAAAGATGCAGGTGGAAGCTAAATGGAGAGTTAAAGGGGTGATATGAATGGACAGGTACAGTTGTGAGGTGTGTCAAAGTACAGTTGTAGGATGAATGGAAAATTACAGGTATAAGATAAATGGACAAATAGAGGTGTGACAAGCAAAATGTAGAGATACAGGTGTGACATGAATGGAGAGACACAGGTGTGTGGTGAATGGAGAGATACAGGTCTGGTGAATGGAGAGATACAGGTGTGTAGTGAATGGAGAGATACAGGTCTGGTGAATGGAGAGACACAGGTGTGTGGAGAATGGAGAGATACAGGTGTGGTAAATGGAGAGATACAGGTGTGTGGTGAATGGAGAGATACAGGTCTGGTGAATGGAGAGACACAGGTGTGTGGAGAATGGAGAGATACAGGTGTGGTAAATGGAGAGATACAGGTGTGTAGTGAATGGAGAGACACAGGTGTGTGGAGAATGGAGAGATACATGTGTGTGGTAAATGGAGAGATACAGGTGTGTAGTGAATGGAGAGATACAGGTGTGGTAAATGGAGAGACACAGGTGTCAGGTGAATGGAGAGATACAGGTGTATGGTGAATGGAGAGATAAAGGTGTGTGGTAAATGGAGACATACAGGTGTGTGTTGAATGGAGATATACAGGTGTGTGGTGAATGGAGAGATACAGGTGTGTGGTAAATGGAGAGATACAGGTGTGTAGTGAATGGAGAGATACAGGTGTGGTAAATGGAGAGATACAGGTGTGTAGTGAATGGAGAGATACATGTGTGGTAAATGGAGAGACACAGGTGTGTGGTGAATGGAGAGATACAGATGTATGGTGAATGGAGAGATAAAGGTGTGTGGTAAATGGAAACATACAGGTGTGTGTTGAATGGAGAGATACAGATGTGTGGTGAATGGAGAGATACAAGTGTGTGTTGAATAGAGAGATACAAGTGTGTGTTCAATGGAGAGATACAGGGGTGTGGTAAATGGAGGCATACAGGTGTGTATTGAATGGAGAGATACAGGTGTGTGGTGAATGGTGAGACACTGATGGGTGTGTTGAATGGAGAGATACAGGTGGGTGTGTTGAAAAGAAAGATACAAGTGTGTGTTAAATGGAGAGATACAGGTGTATGGTGAATGGTGTGATACAGGTGTGTGGTGAATGGAGAGATACAGGTGTGTGGTGAATGGAGAGATACATGTGTATGGTGAATGGAGAGATACAAGTGTGTGTTGAATAGAGAGATACAAGTGTGTGTTCAATGGAGAGATACAGGTGTGTATTGAATGGAGAGATACAGGTGTGTATTGAATGGAGAGATACAGGTGTGTGGTGAATGGTGAGACACTGATGGGTGTGTTGAATGGAGAGATACAGGGGTGTGGTAAATGGAGGGATACAGGTGTGTATTGAATGGAGAGATACAGGTGTGTGGTGAATGGTGAGACACTGATGGGTGTGTTGAATGGAGAGATACAGGTGGGTGTGTTGAAAAGAAAGATACAAGTGTGTGTTGAATGGAGAGATACAGGTGTGTGGTGAATGGAGAGATACAGGTGTGTGGTGAATGGAGGGATACAAGTGTGTGTTGAATGGAGATATACAGGTGTGTAGTGAATGTAGAGATACAGGTGTGACATGTATGGAGAGATACAGGTGTTTGCTAAATGTTGAGATAAAGGTGCGTGGTGAATCGAGAGATATAGGTGTGTGGTGAATGAAAAGATACAAGCGTGTGGTAAATGGAGAGATACAAGTGTGTGCTGACCGGAGAGACACAGGTGTGTAGTGAATGGAGAGATACAGGTGTTTGTTGAATGGAGAGACACAGGTGTGTGGTGAATGGAGGGATACAAGTGTGTGTTGAATGGAGAGACGCAGGTGTGTGGTGAATGGAGGGATACAAGTGTGTGTTGAATGGAGAGACGCAGGTGTGTGGTGAATGGAGGGATACAAGTGTGTGTTGAATGGAGAGACGCAGGTGTGTGGTGAATGGAAGGGATACAAGTGTGTGTTGAATGTAGAGATACAGGTGTGTGGTGAATGGAGACATACAGGTGTGGTGAATGGAGAGATATAGGTGTGTGGTGAATGGAGAAATACAGGTGTGTGGTCAATGGAGAGATACAGGTGTGTGGTCAATGGAGAGATACAGGTGTGTGGTGAATGGAGAGATACAGGTGTGTGGTGAATAGAGAGATACAGGTGTGTGGTGAATGGAGAGATACAGGTGTGTGGTGAATGTAGAGATACAGGTGTATGGTGAATGGAGAGATACAGGTGTATAGTGAATGGAGAGATACAGGTGTGTGGTGAATTTAGGTACAGTTGTGTAGTGAATGGAGACATACAGGTGTTGTGAATGGCAAGATACAGGTATGTGGTGAATGTAGAGATACAGGTGTATAGTGAATGAAGAGATACAGGTGTGTGGTGAATGGCGAGATACAGGTGTGTGGTGAATGGAGAGATACCGGTATGTGGAGAATTGAGACATACAGGTGTGTGGTGAATTTAGGTACAGTTGTGTAGTGAATGGAGACATACAGGTGTTGTGAATGGCGAGATACAGGTGTGTGGTGAATGTAGAGATACAGGTGTATAGTGAATGGAGAGATACAGGTGTGTGGTGAATGGCGAGATACAGGTGTGTGGTGAATGGAGATACCGGTATGTGGAGAATTGAGACATACAGGTGTGTGGTGAATTTAGGCACAGTTGTGTAGGTGTGGTGAATGGCGAGATATAGGTCTATGGTGAATGGCGAGATACAGGTGTGTGGTCAATGGAGAGATACAGGTATGTGGTGAATTTAGGCACAGTTGTGTAGTGAATGGAGACATACAGGTGTGGCGAATGGCGAGATATAGGTCTATGGTGAATGGCGAGATACAGGTGTGTGGTGAATGGAGAGATACAGGTATGTGGATAATTGAGACGTACAGGTGTATGGTGAATAGCGAGATACAGGTCTGGTGAATGGAGAGATACAAGTGTGTGACATACATGGACAGGTATAAGTGGAGCCATGACTGTCCAGTCATGGCTCCCACTTATACCCCTCATATGAGGGGTGAGTATGTGAGATAGAGGGAGATGTAAAAGTTTGTGCCACATTAAGAGGTACATCTGTGAATGTATAAAGACATACTTCTGTGGTACAGATGTGAGAAGAATGGAGAGGGACACGTATGAGCGGAATGGAAAGGTACAGGTGTAAGATAAATGGACACGTACAGGCATGAGATGAATAGTGTGAGATGGAGAAGTACAGGTTTGAAATACACAGAGAATTACAAGTATAGTATGAATGGAGAGATACAGGAATGGTATGAGACAGGTACAGGCATGGAGAGCTACAGGTATGAGATGAATGTAATGGTAGAGGTATGATATAAATAGAGACTTATAAGTGTGTAAGATGAAAGGACCGGTACAGAAGTGTGAGATGACTGGACAAGTACATAAGTGTGAGATGATTGAACAGGTACAGAGGTGTGAGATAACTGGACAAGTACAGAGGTGTGAGATGACTGGAAAAGTACAGAAGTGTGAGATAACTGGATGGGTACAGAAGTGTGAGATGATTGGACAAGTTTAAAAGTGTGAGATGATTGGATAAGTTTAGAAGTGTGAGATGACTGGACAAGTACAGAAGTGTTAGATGATTGGACAGGTACAGAGGTGTGAGATAACTGGACAGGTACAGAAGTGTGAGATGATTGGACAAGTACAGAGGTGTGAGATTACTAGACAAGTACAGAGGTGTGAGATTACTGGACGGGTACAGAAGTGTGAGATGATTGGACGAGTACAGAGGTGTTAGATGATTGGACAAGTACAGATGTGTGAGATTACTGGACGGGTACAGAAGTGTGAGATGATTGGACGAGTACAGAGGTGTGAGATGATTGGACAAGTGCAGAGGTGTGAGATGATTGGTCAAATACAGAGGTGTGAGATGATTGGACAAGTACAGAGGTGTGAGATGATTAGACAAGTACAGAAAAGTGAGATGATTGGACAAGTACAGAAGTGTGAGATGACTGGACAGGTACAGAAGTGTGAGATGATTGGACAAGTACAGAAGTGTGAGATAATTGGACAGGTACAGAAGTGTGAAATGATTGGACAAGTACAGAAGTGTGAGATAACTGGACAAGTACAGAAGTGTGAGACGATTGGATAAGTTTAGAAGTGTGAGATGATTGGACAGGTACAGAAGTGTGAGATGATTGGACAAGTTTAGAAGTGTGAGATGATCGGACAGGTACAGAAGTGTCAGATGATTGGACAAGTTTAAA
Organism: Mixophyes australis; assembly: GCA_036250195.1. Taxonomy (NCBI): domain Eukaryota; kingdom Metazoa; phylum Chordata; class Amphibia; order Anura; family Limnodynastidae; genus Mixophyes; species Mixophyes australis. Next base: position 14,338,358 of record JAVHZZ010000004.1, read on the forward strand.
AGTGTGAGATGATTGGACAAGTTTAGAAGTGTGAGATGATTGGACAGGTACAGAAGTGTCAGATGATTGGACAAGTTTAAAAGTGTGAGATGATTGGACAGGTACAGAAGTGTCAGATGATTGGACAAGTTTAAAAGTGTGAGATGATTGGACAAGTTTAGAAGTGTGAAATGATTGGACAGGTACAGAAGTGTCAGATGATTGGACAAGTACAGAAGTGTGAGATAACTGGACAGGTACAGAAGTGTGAGATGATTGGACAAGTACAGAAGTGTGAGATGATTGGACAGGTACAGAGGTGTGAGATGATTGGACAAGTACAGAGGTGTGAGATGATTGGACAGGTACAGAAGTGTGAGATGATTGGACAGGTACAGAGGTGTGAGATGATTGGACAAGTACAGAGGTGTGAGATGATTGGACAGGTACAGAGGTGTGAGATGATTGGACAAGTACAGATGTGTGAGATTACTAGACGGGTACAGAAGTGTGAGATGATTGGACAAGTACAGAGGTGTGAGATGATTAGACAGGTACAGAAGTGTGAGATGATTGGACAAGTACAGATGTGTGAGATTACTAGACGGGTACAGAAGTGTGAGATGATTGGACGAGTACAGAGGTGTGAGATGATTGGACAAGTGCAGAGGTGTGAGATGATTGGTCAAGTACAGAGGTGTGAGATGATTGGACAAGTACAGAAGTGTGAGATGATTGGACAAGTACAGAAGTGTGAGATGATTGGACAAGTACAGAAGTGTGAGATGACTGGACAGGTACAGAGTTGGGGTGTCAGATAAGTGAAGAGTGTGTTTTGAGGAGATTTCCATTAAACATATACCCCCTAGTCATCAGTAAAATGATTTTCCCATAAATAATGACAGGTTTAGTTTGGGAGAATGTTTGTACAGTATATAAAGTGGGTGTATTGGCTGATTGTGAACTATGCATCAGTCAGGAGTTGTTTGGTTTTTGGCAAGCGACAAATGAGATATAAACGATAACATTAGAGAGGGGAAATGAAGGTAGAATAAGTGCAGGAATAAAATTGGGATGATGATCATAATGAGAGACGAGTCTTCACAAGACTGACAGCTGCTGCACCCCCCCCCCCCCGCCCCCTTCATCCTCGTTAAGGCTTCTGACTAATTAATCTTCTCAAATTACAGCATGATTAATTAGACATTGGTTACCATGGAGAAATGAGCAGAGCAATTCAGGCCTCTGGAAGGGAAAGGGTTAAAAGCACACCCCCCCCCCCCCCTCTCAGGAGAGATGCCCTGCAGTTGGAGATGCTGGGGGGCAATTATCTTCAATAGGAAGCAATGGGTGACTCTGAAGGGAGCGATACTCTGCAGACTTATAGATGGCGGAAAGCTGAAACAATCTGCAGAGAGGCGGGTGAGCTTCAAAAAGAAATTGCCACAATTTAACCCAAAAATATCCCTGGGTCAGCCGAGAGATAGCCAGCTGCCACCAGCGTTACCGATGCAGGCCAGTAAGTCTTCCTGATATGCACAGGGGTGAGATTGGTGCTTTCAAACCCTGTGAGTGGGAAAGAATTTAAAATTTTTTTAAAAACAGATAACATTTATTTTAAAAAATAATTAAATATGCAAAGACCTTTAGACATTATTGATTTCCATCCGCTACGGACACCCTGAGATGGTGACAACTAAACAGGCGTTGCGGCAGTAGCAGTAGCGCACATAATTGCAGGCGTGATTATCGCGGTCTATACCAGGGTTACTGCGTCATGTATATGGCGGAAACTATCAGTTTCGCTGGGAGAAGGGATTGTCAGGCCCTTAGCAGGAGACACCCTGAGAATATTGAGATAGTTCAGAACTGTCTGCAGCTAAACATACACATGTAAACCTCTGGAAACAGCTCTCTACAGCACAGGATATAATACTAGCGGCCGGGGAAGATTATAATATCTTATTACACGTTTAGGTAAGTGAAATATTATTTTAGTACATAACCTTGAAGGTATTATGAATTGCTTATTCTACAAGGTACAGATAAAGGCCATTTCTTTTAAGCAAATGGTGTGATGGAACGTACATGCCATAGCTATCCAATCGCACTGTTCACGCCTATAGGCACCGACCTATCATTAAATGCAATGGAAAAAGACAGATATAAAAAGCAACTCTATCAGGATGAGCACTAATATCTCAACATAGAGCCCAGCCAGAAGAGGAAATAATATATTACTATAGAGCTCCGTCAGGAGAGGGAATAATATATTACTATAGAGCTCCGTCAGGAGAGGGAGTATTATATTACTATAGAGCTCCGTCAGGAGAGGGAATATTATATTACTATAGAGCTCAGTCAGGAGTGGGAATAATATAGTACTATAGTGCTATGTCAGGAGAGGGAATAATATATTACTTTAGAGCTCCGTCAGCAGAGGGAATAATATAATACTATAGAGCTCCGTCAGGAGAGGGAATAATATATTACTATAGAGCTCCGTCAGGAGAGGGAATAATATATTACTATAGAGCTCCATCAGGAGAGGGAATAATATATTACTATAGTGCTTTGACAGGAGAGGGAATAATATATTACTATAGAGCTCCGTCAGGAGAGGGAATAATATATTACTATAGAGCTTTGACAGGAGAGGGAGTATTATATTACTATAGAGCTCAGTCAGGAAGGGGAATAATATAGTACTATAGTGCTATGTCAGGAGAGGGAATAAAATATTACTAAAGAGCTCCGTCAGGAGAGGGAGTATTATATTACTATAGAGCTCAGTCAGGAAGGGGAATAATATATTACTATAGAGCTCTGTCAGGAGAGGAAATAATATATTACTATAGAGTTCTGTCAGAAGAGGGAATAATATATTACTATAGAGCTCTGTCAGGAGAGGGAATAATATATTACTATAGAGCTCTGTCAGGAGAGGAAATAATATATTATTATAGAGTTCTGTCAACAGAGGGAATAATATATTACTATAGAGCTCCATCAGGAGAGGGAATAATATATTACTATAGAGCTCCATCAGGAGAGGGAATAATATATTACTATAGAGCTCAGTCAGGAAGGGGAATAATATATTACAATAGTGCTATGTCAGGAGAGGGAATAACATATTACTATAGAGCTCCGTCAAGAGAGGGAATAATATAATTCTATAGAGCTTCGTCAGCAGAGGGAATAATATATTACTATAGAGCTCTGTCAGGAGAGGGAATAATATATTACTATAGAGCTCTGTCAGGAGAGGGAATAATATATTACTATAGAGCTTTGACAGGAGAGGGAGTATTATATTACTATAGAGCTCAGTCAGAAGGGGGATAATATATTACCATAGAGCTCTGTCAGGAGAGGAAATAATATATTACTATAGAGTTTTGACAGTACAGGGAGTATTATATTACTATAGAGCTTTGAAAGGACAGGGAAAAATATATTACTATAGAGCTTCGTCAGGAGAGGGAATAATATATTACTATAGAGCTTTTACAGGAGAGGGAGTATTATATTACTATAGAGCTCAGTCAGGAAGGGGAATAATATATTACTATAGTGCTATGTCAGGAGAGGGAATAACATATTACTATAGAGCTCCGTCAAGAGAGGGAATAATATATTACTATAGAGCTTTTACAGGAGAGGGAGTATTATATTACTATAGAGCTCAGTCAGGAAGGGAAATAATAAATTACTATAGAGATCCATCAACAGAGGGAATAATATAATTCTATAGAGCTTCATCAGCAGAAGGAATAATATATTACTATAAAGTTCTGTCAGAAGAGGGAATAATATATTACTATAGAGCTCTGTCAGGAGAGGGAATAATATAATACTATAGAGCTCCGTCAGGAGAGGGAATAACATATTACTATAGAGCTCCATCAACAGAGGGAATAATATAATTCTATAGAGCTTCGTCAGCAGAGGGAATAATATATTACTATAGAGCTCTGTCAGGCGAGGGAATAATATATTTCTATAGAGCTCTGTCAGGAGAGGAAATAATATAATACTATAGAGCTCCGTCAGGAGAGGGAATAATATATTACTATAGTTCTCCGTCAGGAGAGGGAATAATATAATACTATAGAGCTCCGCAAAAGAGGGAATAATATATTACTATAGAGCTCAGTCAGGAAGGGGAATAATATATTTCTATAGAGCTCTGTCAGGAGAAGGAATATTATAATACTATAGAGCTCCGTCAGGAGAGGGAATAATATATTACTATAGAGCTCTGTCAGGAGAGGGAATAATATATTACTATAGAGCTCCGTCAGGAGAGGGAATAATATATTACTATAGGGCTCTGTCTGGAGAGGGAATAATATATTACTATAGAGCTCCGTCAGGAGAAGGAATAATATATTACTACAGTTCTCCGTCAGGAGAGGGAATAATATAATTCTATAGCGCTTCGTCAGCAGAGGGAATAATATATTACTTTAGAGGTCTGTCAGGAGAGGGAATAATATATTACTATAGAGCTCTGTCAGGAGAGGGAATAATATATTACTATAGAGCTCTGTCAGGAGAGGGAGTAATATATTACTATAGAGCTCCGTCAGCAGAGGGAATAATATAATACTATAGAGCTCCATCAGGAGAGGGAATTATATAATACTATAGAGCTCCGTCAAGAGAGGGAATAATATATTACTATAGAGCTCCAGCGGCAGAGGGAATAATATATTACTATAGTGCTTCGTCAGCAGAGGAAATAATATATTATTATAGAGCTCCGTCAGGGGAGGGAATAATATATTTCTAAAGAGCTCCGTCAGCAGAGGGAATAATATATTACTATAGAGCTCCGTCAGGGGAGGGAATAATATATTTCTAAAGAGCTCCGTCAACAGAGGGAATAATATATTACTATAGAGCTCCGACAGGAGAGGGAGTAATATTTTACTATAGAGCTCCATCAGCAGTAGGAATAATATATTACTAAGGAGCTCCGTCAGGAGAGGGAGTAATATATTACTATAGAGCTTCATCAGGAAAGGGAATAATATATTACTATAGAGCTCTATCCGGGGAGGGAATAATATATTACTATAGAGTTCCATCTGGAGAGGGAATAACATATTACTATAGAGCTCCATCCGGGGAGGGAATAATATATCACTATAGAGCTCCGTCAGTAGAGGGAATAATACATTACTATAGAGCTCCGTCAGCAGAGGGAATAATATATTACTATAGAGCTCCGTCAGGAGTAGGAATAATATAGTACTATAGAGCTCCGTCAGGAGAGGGAATAATATATTACTATAGAGCTCCATCCGGGGAGGGAATAATATATTACTATAGAGCTCTGTCAGCAGAGGGAAAAATATATTACTATAGAGCTCCGTCAGGAGAGGGAATAATATATTACTATAGAGCTCCATCCGGGGAGGGAATAATATATTACTATGGAGCTCCATCAGGAGAGAAAATAATATATTACTATGGAGCTCCGTCAGGAGAGGGAATAATACATTACTATAGAGCTTCATCAGGAAAGGGAATAATATATTACTATAGAGCTCTATCCGGGGAGGGAATAATATATTACTATAGAGTTCCATCTGGAGAGGGAATAACATATTACTATAGAGCTCCATCCGGGGAGGGAATAATATATCACTATAGAGCTCCGTCAGTAGAGGGAATAATACATTACTATAGAGCTCCGTCAGCAGAGGGAATAATATATTACTATAGAGCTCCGTCAGGAGTAGGAATAATATAGTACTATAGAGCTCCGTCAGGAGAGGGAATAATATATTACTATAGAGCTCCATCCGGGGAGGGAATAATATATTACTATAGAGCTCTGTCAGCAGAGGGAAAAATATATTACTATAGAGCTCCGTCAGGAGAGGGAATAATATATTACTATAGAGCTCCATCCGGGGAGGGAATAATATATTACTATGGAGCTCCATCAGGAGAGAAAATAATATATTACTATGGAGCTCCGTCAGGAGAGGGAATAATACATTACTATAGAGCTCCGTTAGCAGAGGGAATAATACATTACTATAGAGCTCCGTCAGAAAAGGGAATAATATATTACTAAAGAGCTCTGTCAGGAGAGGGAATAATATATTACTATAAAGCTCCATCCGGGGAGGGAATAATATATTACTATAGAGCTCCATCCGGGGAGGCAATAATATATTACTATAGAGCTCCGTTAGTAGAGGGAAAAATATATTACTATAGAGCTCCGACAGGAGTAGGAATAATATATTACTATAGAGCTCCGTCAGGAAAGGGAATAATATATTACTAAAGAGCTCTGTCAGGAGAGGGAATAATATAATACTGTAAAGCTCCATCCGGGGAGGGAATAATATATTACTATAGAGCTCCATCCGGGGAGGGAATAATATATTACTATAGAGCTCCGTCAGGAGTAGGAATAATATATTACTATATAGTTCTGTCTTGAGAGGGAATAATATAATAATATAGAGCCCCGTCAGGAGAGGGAATAATACATTACTATAGAGCTCCGTCAGCAGAGGGAATAATATATTACTATAGAGCTCCGTCAGGAAAGGGAATAATATATTACTAAAGAGCTCTGTCAGGAGAGGGAATAATATAATACTGTAAAGCTCCATCCGGGGAGGGAATAATATATTACTATAGAGCTCCATCCGGGGAGGGAATAATATATTACTATAGAGCTCCGTCAGGAGTAGGAATAATATATTACTATATAGTTCTGTCTTGAGAGGGAATAATATAATAATATAGAGCCCCGTCAGCAGAGGGAATAATATATTACTATAGAGCTCCATCCGGTGAAGGAATAATATATTACTATAGAGCTACGACAGGAGATGGAGAAATATATTACTATAGAGCTCCGTCAGGAGAGGGAATAATATATTACTATATAGCTCCATCCAGGGAGGGAATAATATATTACTATAGAGCTCCGTCAGGAGTAGTAATAATATATTACTATATAGTTCTGTCTTGAGAGGGAATAACATATTACTATAGAGCTCCGTCAGGAAAGGGAATAATATATTACTAAAGAGCTCCGTCAGGAGAGGGAGTAATATATTACTATAGAGCTCCGTCAGGAGAGGGAATAATATATTACTATAGAGCTCCGTCAGGAGAGGGAATAATATAATACTATAGAGCTCCGTCAGGAGAGGGAATAATATATTACTATAGAGCTCCATCAGGAGTAGGAATATTATATTACTATAGAGTTCCGTCTGGAGAGGGAATAACATATTACTATAGAGCTCCGTCAGGAGAGGGAATAATATAATACTATAGAGCCCCGTCAGGAGTAGGAATAATATAATACAATAGAGCCCCGTTAGGAGAGGGAGTAATATATTACTATAGTGCTCTGTCAGGAGTAGGAATAATATATTACTATAGAGTTCCGTCTGGAGAGGGAATAATATATTGCTATAGTGCTCCATTAGGAGAGGGAATATTATTACTACAGGTACAACCAAAGTTTGATGAATTCCTATTGAGTTTGTGACTCTCTGAAGTTTGTTTTCCCCCACCTTGCAGATATCCGGGACAGCGGGAAGAAGCCGGTCATGCTGTTTATCCATGGCGGATCTTACATGGAGGGTACTGGGAATATGTTTGATGGTACTGTCCTGGCAGCCTATGGCAATGTCATTGTGGTGACTATGAACTACAGACTGGGAGTTCTTGGTATGTCAATGTTGTGTGTAGAAGTCTTCTCCATTATTCTCTATAATTTACCATTTCCCCTGGCGCAAAGTTGTATGTAAGTTGTATTTTTGAGTTGTATGCATCTGGAGATACATCCAACTCAACATATACACGTTAGTACGTCTTTTTCTATGTCCGTTCAGTGTTTAACCGCATTCTACTCTCAATGTGGCAAAAAGTGTGGAAGGTTTGAAGCTTAAAATGGACAATTAACATTAACATAACATTTTCAATGCATGTCAAGCTTGTTCCTTAGAGAGCATTTTGGAAACTGAAGTATATTTTAATCAATGGTATCACTGCCACGTACAACAGTTCTGGTAGCTTACTGGGAGCACTGTTGTGTCCTTTCAATGGACAATCTGATCAATCAATGTACTGCAACACTAAAGCTGTTGAACTCTGTTGTTGAGCTCATGCTATCTTGAGGAGTGTTCCGAAAATGGAAGCCGTATCATTCTAACAAAATTAATTTCTTGTCTCTAATCTCTAAGGCTTCATGAGTACTGGTGATCAAGCAGCAAAAGGTAATTACGGGCTTTTGGACCAGATTCAAGCTTTACGCTGGCTTGAGGAGAACATTGGACACTTTGGAGGAGATCCCGAGAGAATCACCATATTCGGGTCAGGGGCCGGAGCATCGTGTGTCAGCCTTCTCATTCTCTCCCACCACTCTGAAGGTCAGACCCCTCCTTAATAGTCATCAGCACCTAAATCTACCCCACGTAGTCCCTCTAAAATGGTTCCTGCACCTACCCTTTTTCTGTAACTTTTCTCTATAACTGCTTTCATTTCTTTCGACGAGACTATCAGGTATATGTATTTGTGGTGTACTATTAACATACTCCTCCAGTCGGTACAACACCACCCGGAATCTACTCTGCCAGTCAGGTGTTCATTGGAGCCCCTAGTGGTGGGGACAGACTGGGCTGCAGACTGACAGAGGGTTGTGAAGTGTGTACCGGCTGGGGAGAACCCAGGTAAACGAAGTGAAGTCCAAGCAAAGGTCAAGGGCCGGCAGCAGATAGCAATTCCAATAAATAGGCCAAGGTCAAGGGTCACGAGCAGACAGGAAGGTCAGTAAACACGCCAGAGGTCAGGGTCACGAGATACACAGGCAAGGTCCAAATCCAGGCAAAGGGTCATACACGGGTAATCAGAAGAATATTCAACGGGCAGGAACAAGGCAAAGGGCAGGTCAGCAGACTGGCAACAGAAGCTATAACCGGCAGTGAGGCTGCAGACCTCACTGCCTTAAATACATGGTTAGACCAATCAGAGCCTAGCTCTGTAATTACCCACAGGGCCCTTTTTATTAATTTAATAAAAGCCAAATAGCCTCCAGGCTATTAGATAACCCTGCGCACGCGCCCGGCTGTCCCCTGTTGCCGGGACGTGGCGCTACACTGTGAGGCGTCCGGCCGTTGCCTTGGGTGCTGGGAGGAAGTGACGTCCCGGTCGTCAAGGTGACGGCCGGGACGCCGGGGAACACAGTAAGCGAGCCGCGGCGGCTGTGAGTACCGCCGCGGCTCGTGACAGTACACCCCCCCCTCTTGAGGAGGGGTTAAGGAACCCCGACAGCCAGGTTTCTTCGGAAATTTCTTAAAGAATTCCTTCAAATGTCTTGAAGCATGGAGTCATTTTTGCGGGACCCAGGACCGCTCCTCTAACCCGCGATTCCTCCACTGCACTAGGAAGTGCACCTGACCCTGCACTTCTTTAGAATCAAGGATCTTCTGGATAACGTATTTTTTGTGGTTTGTTCGTAGTTCTCACAGGCAAACTTGAAGGCTGGGTTTGATTAGGATATAGTACAGGCTTCAATAGAGAACAATGAAATGTGTTGGGGATTCTCAACGACCCAGGAATTTTTAACCTAAATGCAACAGAATTACCCTGCTTGATAATAAGAAATGGACCGATGAACTTAGGGCCCAACTTCTTGCAAGGCTGTCTGAGCCTAATATTTTTTGTAGAAAGCCATACTTTCTGGCCAACCTTGAGGGAGCAGGTGGTACGGTGGCGGTCCGAAATTTTTTTTGCAACAAATGAGGCTTGTCTCAATGATGACTGGACTTTCCTCCAGATATCTCTGAGGTCCCTGGCAGTGGAGCGGATCTCCTGGATACCAGCAGACTTGAGTGAGTACAAGGAATTAGATCTGGGGTGAAAACCAAAATTGCAGTAAAACGGAGAGGTTTTGGTGGATGAGTGACATGAGTTATTACAGGCAAATTCTGCCCAGGGTAACAAGGAGGACCAGTTATCATGGAATTCCGACGTGTAGCATCTTTAAAATTGTTCTAAGGGTTGGTTAACCCTTTCAGTTTGCCCATTTGACTGAGGGTGGTATGCGGATGACAAACTGATCTTGATTCCGAGAAGGGTACAAAAGGATTTCCAGAATTGTGCTATGAACTGTGAACCACGATCGGAGACGATGTCAGTAGGGAGTCCATGGAGACGGAAAATATGTTGGATGAATAAGACGGCCAAATCTCAAGCAGTAGGAAGTCTGGTTAGCGGTATGAAGTGTGACAGTTTGCTGAACCGGTCTACCACGACCCAAATGGTATTGTGTCCTGCAGAGGGTGGCAGATCAACTATAAAGTCCATGGACAAGTGTGTCCAAGGTTTTGCAGGAATGGCCAATGGAACCAAGTGACCTACTGGACGAATCCTGGGGATTTTATTCCTGGCACAAACCTCGCATGAGAGGACATGACTCTTGACGTCAGCAGACAATGATGACCACCAGACCGTACGGGAAAGGATTTCTAGCGTCTTCGGAATTCCAGGGTGTCCAGCAGTCCTACTATTATGCGCCTCTGCAAGAACCGCCTTCCTTAAACGGACTGGAACAAATAGACATCGCTCCGGAGTAATATCAGGGGCTAATCTCTGAAATCTCTGAAGTGTGATACTCAGGTCTTGGGTTAACCCAGCATGGATTATGGAAGGTGGAATAATAGGTTCTGGATTTGTAACTGGAATGTGGTGTGCCAAGAAGCTTCTGGACAGAGCATCTGCCCGGACATTTTTGGAACCTGGTCGGTAGGTGATCACGAAATTAAAACGGGTAAAGAATAACGACCAACGGGCCTGTCTGGGATTTAGGCGTTTGGCCGATTGAATATATTGTAAGTTCTTGTGGTCTGTAATAACGGAGATCTGATGTGAAGCACCCTCCAGCCAATGCCGCCACTCCTCGAAGGCCCATTTGATTGCCAATAGTTCCCTATTACCGACATCGTAGTTGGCTTCTGCTGAAGAGAACTTACGGGAGAAATAGGCACATGGGTGTAGACGATGAGTATGAAGATCCTTCCTTGATAGGATAGCACCGGCACCGACGTCAGAGGCGTCGACCTCAAGAACAAATGCCTTAGCTGGATCCGGGTGTCTAAGGACCTGAGCGGACACAAAGGCATTTATCAAGCTTTCGAATGAGGCTACTGCTTGGGGCAACCAATTAGTTGGATCCATTCGTTTGCGAGTCAGGGCGACAATGGGAGCCACAATGTCAGCAAAGCCACGAATGAACCTTCTGTAGTAGTTGGCGAAGCCCAGGAACCTCTGCACCGCCTTAAGATTGTTTGGTTGCACCCAATCCAAGATAGCCTGAACCTTAGTTGGATCCATGGAGAATCCCTCAGAAGAGATTACGTAACCCAAAAAGGATACCTTCTGCACCTCAAACTCACACTTTTCTAGTTTGGCGTAAAGGTGGTTTTCTCGCAATTTCCGTAGAACCTGTTTGACGTGATCCTGATGTACGGATAAAGATTTAGAATAGATGAGGATATCATCTAATTAGACGACCACGAAACAATCAAGGAACTCCCGAAGAACTTCATTAATCAGGTCCTGGAATACTGCAGGTGCATTGCTAAGACCAAACGGCATGACCAGATACTCGTAGTGGCCAGAGTGCATATTGAATGCCGTCTTCCATTCATCTCCTTATTTGATACGAATGAGGTTATACGCTCCACGAAGATCGATTTTGGCGAAGACTGTAGCACCTCTTAGTTGATAAAATAATACGGAGATGAGAGGAAGGGGATAGGTGTTCTTGATTGTAATGATATTCAATCCCCGGTAGTCAATACAAGGTCTTAGTCCTCCATCCTTTTTGGATACAAAGAAGCATCCCGCTCCTACTGGAGATTTAGATGGCCTGATGAAGCCTTTCTCCAGGTTTTCATCATTGTATTCCTGCATGGATTTGGTCTCTGGACCAGAGAGGGAGTACAAGCGTCCCTTGGGTAACTTGGACCCAGGAATAAGCTCGATGGCACAGTCGAAGTCACGGTGCGGTGGTAAAGTATCAGCAACCTTTTTGGAGAACACATTCCAGAACTCATGATATTGTGAGGGAAGCTGCTCCGGAATAAACTGAATCACACGCAGAGGCAGTGTCAAGCAAGACTGTGTACAATAAGAGCTCCACTGGACAATTTCTCCTTTTACCCAATCCATGACAGGGTTATAACGGGAAAGCCAAGGGTGGCCCAGGATCAAAGGAACCGACGGACATTCGATAAGGAAGAAGATTATGGACTCTGAATGGAGAGCTCCAATGTTCAACTGTAGTAGCGGGGTCTCCCAGGTAATCTTGCCGCCAGGCAATGGACTCCCATCTAAGCCACATACAGTAATAGCAGATTTGAGCTTTACCATCGGAATTCCAGCAGAGTGGGCAAACCCGATGTCGAGGAAGTTGCCTGCAGCTCCACTGTCAATGAAAGCCGACAGGTCCACAGAACCAGCACTGAACGTGAGCTGTGCAGGGATCAATACAGCATTTTTTGGGGAAATAATTTGCAGACCTAGATGAACTTTCCCCTCATTCCCAAGGCATGCTCTTTTCCTGGCTTATTAGGGCAGGAACGGGAGAAGTGGCCCTTAGTGCCACAATAGAGACATAGGCCTTGTGATCGCCTCCTGTCTCTTTCCTCAGGGGAGAGACGATACGCTCCTAACTGCATAGGCTCCTCACCACCCGCAGGAACAGGAATCAAGGCAGATGGAAGAGAAGTTGCCTCCTTCTCAGACTTTCGCTCCTTAATTCTCCTGTCGATTTTAATGGCGAGGTGCATAAGATTCTCCAATGAGGTAGGAGACGGGTATTGCACCAAAGAATCTTTGATCTGTTCCGACAGGCCTAGGCGAAACTGACTGCGTAAGGCAGGGTCATTCTACTCCTCTGCCGACCGCCGACCTTGTTTCAAGGCCCGTAGATGAGCCTCAGCAGAGGCCATTCTATCCGGGTCATCATATAGTAGACCTAATGCCTCGAAGAAAGCGTCTACTGACTGCATGGCAGGAATGGTCTGCGGCAAGGAGAAGGACCAGGACTAGGGGTCACCCTGAAGAGGGAAATGATAATTCCGACTTTTTGTTGTTCTGAACCAGAGGAGCGGGGTCTTAACCAAAAGTAGAGCTTGCAGCTCTCCCTGAAATTCCGGAACAGGGAACTATTTCCAGAGAACCGGTCTGGCAGATTCATTTTATGTTCACAGGTGGAATCTGGAGTGGAGTGTGAAGGTTTTGCAGCTTCTTCCTGAACGGACAAACGCTCAGACAATCCCTGGATCATTTGGTATAGGGACTCGACATGACCCGCTAGGGCTTGCGCCGGAGACAGTGCGGTTCCGCTTCCATCCATTACACCCTCGTCTCCGGTACGTGTGTTGGCCGGTTATAATGTTAGGAACCCCTCCAGTTGGTACAACACAACCCGGAATCTACTCTGCCAGTCAGGTGTTCACTGGAGCCCCTAGTGGTGGGGACAGACTGGGCTGCAGACTGACAGAGGGTTGTGAAGTGTGTACCGGCTGGGGAGAACCCAGGTAAACGAAGTGAAGTCCAAGCAAAGGTCAAGGGCCGGCAGCAGATAGCAATTCCAATAAACAGGCCGAGGTCAAGGGTCACGAGCAGACAGGAAGGTCGGTAAACACGCAAGAGGTCAGGGTCACGAGATACACAGGCAAGGTCCAAATCCAGGCAAAGGGTCATACATGGGTAATCAGCAGAATATTCAACGGGCAGGAACAAGGCACAGAGCAGGTCAGCAGACTGGCAACAGAAGCTATAACCGGCAGTGAGGCTGCAGACCTCACTGCCTTAAATACATGGTTAGACCAATCAGAGCCTAGCTCTGTAATTACCCACAGGGCCCTGTTAATTAATTTAATAAAAGCCAAATAGCCTCCAGGCTAGTAGATAACCCTGCGCACGCGCCCGGCTGTCCCCTGTTGCCGGGACGCGGCGCTACACTGTGAGGCGTCCGGCCGTTGCCTTGGCAACGGTCGGGTGCTGGGCGGTAGTGGCCGGGGAACACAGTAAGCGAGCCGCTGCGGCTGTGAGTACCGCCGCGGCTCCTGACACATACTTGTTTTTATGCTAATAATGTACAAAGGACATGAAGAAACTTTCATTAACCCGTTAGTTCGCTTTCCTATCACATAGATTTCAGTGATTGACTCTACACAAACTTGTCTTTAATAAACTAGCACCTAGAATAGCTTGTTTTACCTTGTAGTCAATATTGTTACATCTACAAATTCCCTGTTTGTAAATCTCTCTATGCTCTCTGTTATATAAAATCTCTTTCCATCACACCCTCAGGCCTTTTTCAGAAAGCCATCGCACAAAGTGGGACTGCGATCTCCAGCTGGTCTGTAAACTATGAACCTCTAAAGTACACCCGTCTTTTAGCGGCTAAAGTTGGTTGTGATTACCCAGATAATTCAGAGATGGTGAGCTGCCTCAGAAGAAAGCCCCACAGAGATCTCGTGGATCAGGATATCCAACCCGCCAGATACCACATTGCTTTTGGACCTGTTGTGGATGGTGATGTAGTCCCAGATGACCCTGAGATTTTAATGGAACAGGGAGAGTTTCTAAACTATGACATATTGATGGGAGTGAATCAAGGCGAGGGCCTCAAGTTTGTAGAAGACACTCTAGAGAGTGAGGATGGGATATCCGCCAGCTACTTTGATTTTACAGTGTCAAACTTCGTGGACAACCTCTACGGCTACCCAGAAGGAAAAGATGTCCTTCGTGAGACCATCAAGTTCATGTACACAGACTGGGCAGACCGTGACAATGGTGACATGAGAAGGAAGACTCTGCTGGCCCTTTTTACGGACCATCAATGGGTGGCACCAGCTGTGGCAACAGCTCGGTTTCATGCCGAATATGAGTCGCCTGTATACTTCTATGCTTTTTACCACCGTTGCCAGGCAGAAGGAAGGCCTGAATGGGGAGAAGCTGCCCATGGGGATGAAGTGCCCTATGTCTTTGGTGTACCCATGGTGGGAGCCACAGACCTCTTCCCATGCAATTTCTCCAAAAATGATGTTATGCTAAGCGCTGTGGTCATGACTTACTGGACAAACTTTGCTAAAACTGGGTGAGTACTATAAGGGAACTGTGCTTGTTATGACGATGCATTGCTGTCTTCCAGCATTGTCCTACAACTTACAAACAGTAGATTATCTTTTGCCTGTCACAGGCTATTTGTAACCTTTCCAGGCATACCCAGGAAAACTACACATTAAATGTTATGTTATCTCCCTCCCCATCTATAACGTAATCTCTTCATCTCCTCAACAACACACTCTACCGTCTACTATTCTCTGTCATCCTCCACCACATCTACTCCTACATATCATCCACCCAGTAACTCACTCTTCTAATAGCACCCCTCTGTCGTTCCCCATTGTCTATCATCCTTATTACTCCATATCTCAGCTCCTTACACTTCCAGTATCCCTTCTCTGTCATCCCACATTATACATATTTCTACACGTCCCTACCTCCCCAGTAACTCACTCTTCTAAGGCTAGGTACATACTACAGAAAAATTCTAACAATTAGCGATTTACCAACAACAGGAAAAATAGTCCCTATCAGCAGCCGATTCATTCATACATACACGTTTTACAAGATTTACCTTCAGATCTGTGCTCTTCATCTGTCACAACAATCTGCTGAAAAGATCATGGGGTAGATGTATTAAACTGCGATCTGCAAATCTCCGATATTCGGTGACATTGACAGCTAAACTTAAAATAGCCACGTATTTAAGGGCAAGTTTCGTAACTCTGTAAACTCTATGGAGATCCTGATCGTGAGTGCATACGCACTGCAGAATTGGAACGACATTGTACCATCACTGAACGAGATTTTCAAGTCAGTTTGAAAATTCTCGATCAACGATTTCTTGGCTTTGGAACGATAATCGTTCATCGTTCCAGGGTACACACTACTGGCCAATCAGTCGTTTATCGTCTGATTGGCCCGATAATTTGCTGAAAACACTGACGTGTGTACCCAGCCTAATAGCATCCATCTGTCATTTCCCATATATTGTCCTTATTACTGCACATTGTTCACACTTCCAGTATCACTTCTGTTTCCTCTATAACAACTATTACTACATATCTTTATCTCTGACACGTCTCACACTTCCAGTAGTCACTTTGTCATCTATTGTTTCTGTCGTATCACTAACACCAGCTACAGGTCTGGTGTAAGTGCCGAGCGATAGTGATAACGTCTGCGTATACATGCTGGAACTTCTAAAAAGGAATTTAATGTATAGTTGATCTTAATAACATCATAATAAATGTTTTTGGAGTGAAAACTTTACTTTCTTTTTTTTTTTTTTTACAATTAACGATTTTGTCATTAATGACTAAGGGCCTGATTCATTAAGGAAAGTTAAGCAAAAAACTGAGTAAGTAGTATCCTGGACAAAACCATGTTACAATGCAAGGGGTGCAAATTAGTTAGTTAAATAGCTAGTTAAATAATGTCTGTTTTGTCATGCACAGTCATGGCCAAAGGGTTTGAGAATGACACAACTATTGGTTTTCACAAAATTTGCTGCTTCAGTGTTTTTAGACCTTTTTGTCAGATGTTGCTATGGTATACTGAATTTTATACACAATTTTGCCTAAGAACACAGCCATGAATAAAGAATGATACCAAAATATTCTCCAAGAGCAACTTCTTCCAACCATCCAAGAACAGTTTGGTGAGGAACAATGCCTTTTCCAGCATGATGGAGCACCTTGCCATTAGGCAAAAGTGAAAAGTGGCTCCGGGATCTTTGAAATTTTGGGTCCATGGCCAGGAAAGTCCCCAAACCTTAATCCCATTGAGAACTTGTGATCAGTCCTCAAGTGGGGGGTGGACAAACATAAACCCACAAATTCTGACAAACTCCAAGCATTGATTAGGTAAGAATGGGCGGGCATCAGTCAGTATGTGGCCCAGAAGTTGATTGACAGCATGGCAGGGTGAACTGCAGAGGTCTTCAAAAAGATGAGTCAACACTGCAAATATTGACTCTTTGTATAAACTTAATGTAATTGTCAATAAAAAAAGCCTTTGACACTTATGAAATACTTGTAATTATACTTCAGTATACCATAGCAACATCTGACAAAAAGGTCTAAGAACACCGAAGCAGCAAACTTTGTGAAAACTGATACTTGTGTCATTCTCAAAACTTTCGGCCATATCTGTAGTACACAAATACTTGATAGCTTATTTGTACCCTGAAATTTATAGCTGATATTTGTATGCTACATGAAAAACAGACTACTTACTCAATTTTTTACTTAACTTTCCTTAATGAATCAGGCCCTATATTACTAACAGATGACAATCATTTAATACTTTCATATTTTTTCTGTACGTTCTTTTGGTACTTTATGTTCTACATATGTATTGGATGTATCCTGCAGTGTCTGGTAGAGCAGAGAGCACCTAGACCGTATTCATCACCAGACGTTCGTTTGTTTTGCGTGCCTTATTGAATCAGGCCCAGTATGTGCTCTATTTCTAATAATATACTGTGCTCCATATACCTTGTTACCATATCAATACTTTTATGTATGTATATATATATATATTTCAACTAAAATGTTATGAATTACTCATTAAATTAAATAATTTCAGTCACCCCCTGATATTTCTAGAGATTTCACGTTCTTCACGTCTTTAATGTCCAATCCCCCTCACAGTGTTTTTATCCTGTTATGTGTGACAATACTACCTCTTGTATATCACCCTTTTTTATCCTCTCATCTTTTTTTGCAGGGATCCCAACCAGCCTGTCCCCCAAGATACCAAGTTCATCCATACAAAGCCCAACCGTTTTGAGGAGGTGGTATGGACAAAGTTTAACCCTAAAGAGAAACAGTATCTACATATTGGCCTAAAGCCTCGGGTCAGGGACAACTATCGAGCAAACAAGGTTGCGTTCTGGCTGGAATTAGTTCCTCATCTTCACAACCTCAATACTATCCAACACCCATCCACCACCACCAGATTACCCCCCTACAGCACCCGATGGCCAAGTGGTCCCAGGATAAACAGTGGGAGCACCACACGCCGCCCGCATTCCACCCTTCCTCCTGATGGGGAAGATGGAGATGACATGGGGGATCGGCCTCGATTCTCTCCCTTTCCTGGGGACTCCCGTGACTACTCGACTGAGCTAAGCGTGACAGTAGCAGTGGGGGCTTCACTCCTCTTTCTCAACATCTTGGCTTTTGCTGCTCTTTACTACAAAAGAGATAGACGTCATGAACTGCGGCAGAGGCGTCACAGTCCTGGGCGGGGAGGTGCCCCCGGCAATGACCTGGCACATCATGGACCAGAAGAAGAACTTATGTCCCTTCAGATCAAAAGAGGTGGGGGGGCCCCGGATCTTGAACCGCTGAGACCACATGATATACTGCGACCAGCTTGCCCTCCCGATTATACATTGGCATTGAGAAGGGCCCCTGAGGACGCTCCACTTCCGCCACCACCTCCACCTCCTGCCTCTGTTATGGCTCCAAGTACCATTTCGGGCCTGCCCTCATTACATCCTTTCAATACATTCCCCACCACAGCCCACAACAATACCCTTCCCCACCCGCACTCCACCACAAGGGTATAGTGGTACTAGCCATCTGTCCCTCTACACACATTGCCCCCGTCTCCCCCTTCCTCTTACGGACAGCAACATTGGCTTTCTGGGTCTACAAAGCCTGAGCTGGATTTTGCCTTATGGCAGGGGATGGGGGTAGATAAAATGACTTGTTTATAATGAGGGGGCCAGAAAACAACTACCCACGCTCCCCATGCCCCTCCTTCTCCTCCTCAGGCTTCTTAACTGCTCCCAGTGATCGACTTTCAGGTGCGTGAAACCTGAACTGGAATTTCTGCCTACGTCATGGGGGAAACAGGGTCAAAAAAAAAGGAAGAAGGGCAGTTATTTAATGGGGTGTAGGGGAAGTTAAAGTGTTTTGAACAAATAAATTATACCCCCTGTTTCTCTTTTTAGAAAGGGATGGGGGAGAGTGGATAAAGGAGGAAGAGAGGTCTAATTGATTAGGCCAAAGCCTCCAACGACTCACTTCTACACCTGCTTTATTTTTATTCATGGACAATGTTCATTTGATGGGGACTTTACACTGGGTGGAGGCGTCACAGATACCCTTAGTCTGGTGTGTTAAATGCACTGAATCATCAAGGACTAAACTGCTCCCCAACAGCTGAAATTACCATCCCAGTAAGAAGGGACATAAGAGCTGTCCCCTTAAATGGAGAAGGGGGCAGGGGGTGAATGTATAGGGGAGGGGGTGAATGCATGAGAGGCCAAACTAAGCCCCTCCCCCTTAAACACATACACACAGTGCCAATTATCCCCCACCACCTCTCTGACAAGGTGGCTGACTCATACGTAACAGGGGGTGTTCGAATGGTTAAAAATGTCTTGCCTCTCCACTGCCATAGTCCCCACGAACCCTCTGGGTGGAACAAGAGGGGATGGGAACTGTAAATGTGCCAAAATAATAGTGAGGGAGTTTCTAATGCATCGGATCTTTACTCTTTATTTTTCCTATATTAGGTTTATCATTTTCCCTCAAAACGTATGTGCTCCTATTTCTTTCTGATCCTCAAAGTCCTCTTCATGTCATTGCTTCCCCTCAATATCATCCTTTCCTGGACCCTGTACCAACATCTGTCTCTCTGTCTGTACGCCTCCCTTCCCCCTTTTTACCAATTCCTCCTTCTCAGAGGCTGGCTGTGCCCCACCCCTCCCACAGGGGTTAGCAATCAGAAGCACATAGAGATCCCGCTATCCTGCTGTGGACATGGGGCTGATTAATTACAAAGCAAAGACAGGGAAAATCCGGCACATATTGCCAGTCTTGGTTGTTTACAAGAAGATTAAATGGGAACGAGTGGACTAAACCTGGCAAAGCCTAACATTTATAGGGCATGGTCTCAACCAAACACAAAAGTCCATACATTACGTCATCAGCAACATCCATCCTGAAGGGTTCCCGGAGTGTCTGACAAACAGAACCGCTATGTTATTGGGTCAGAGCAGGGACGGATCAGTGTGGATTCCACCATAGCAGAACTTACGGAAAGGACCAGGCAATGGCGCTCTAGCTTTCCAAGCCTCCGAGAGAGCAGAGTTGAGGCCTCTTCTGAGCACGCGTGGGTTCAACATGCGGGGTTGGCTGTGAATGTGTTGGACCCCATGCTCAGAAGAGGCATCCAATCTGCTCTTTTGGGAGCAGAGTGGGGGCCTTAGAGGGTGGAGCAACATAGCATTGCCAGGACCCATCTGGGCCTCCAGCCCCATATAGGCCGCACCCCTGCAGTGAAGGTAGTTCCACCATTGGTTCAGTGACTCCTACTTTGATGAGATAATAGTTTCTAACACACAGGATACCTATAAGTTATAGGGTCAGTGGATATAAGAAAATACTCTCTTATCCCATCAGAAAGGGATTTAAACTACCCCTATATTTTGTAAAACATCCTTAGTGTACCATGTGTAACAGGGTGGAAACAACGCGTTTTACAATAACATTTTTCTAGAAATTTGTTGGCTGCTGTCCAGTTTAATGTGAATGTTTTACCAGAAACTCCTCCCCCTCCCCCCCCTCCCACTGACCTTAACAAGATTTATATGATATAGATTGTTCTATAATTAAAGGGAAATAAGGAATATATAAATATATATTTATGCACTGAATGGTGCATACACAGATATGTGTATATAAACACACACATAAATATATATATACATGAGGATGTGGTCCGTGACATTGTACTAGAAAGCAACATTATGTTTTCCTCTGGTTTAATTCCAGTTATTTTGGTCAGATTGGAAATCTCAGCAAGAGAACTGCTGGCAGTCCAATATCACCAAACAGTACAATGACACGGTTCAACATATATAAATATATGTGTGTAAATATACATTAAGTGAAGGCACGGGAGATGCCTTATTGCCTTTTCGGGTTCTGGCGCAAATTTGGTTAAATACTGGCACTTTTTTTTTTCATTTTCTTCTGTTTTTGGGATCTTGGACTGAAATAAAATGACAAATTTTGGTGACAAAATGGTTGGTTGATTGTTTATTCGGTGATATATAATTTGGGGTTTCTTGAAGGGACAAGACATGACCCTACATGATGTGTTAAAGACAAGGATTGAGATATGTGCATGTTACTCTTTATTGGGATATAATTCTACGGCTGCTGACTATGACGGGGATTCTCATGAAACGTAACAGACAGGAGTAATTTGAAGAAAATGTGTTAATGCATAATAAGAGTGACATAGATTTGGGGAATCTGGGATAAAATGTAAATTTGGAAAAGCTGAGACCAGACACATATCAGAGACATAGGACAACTAGGACAATCATTGCAATTCATTTGGTGAAATTGGGAATATAGAGAAACAGGACTGAATGATTAGGATTGACTAATCAACATGTAACCTAAGGGGCCTCAAAGAATGGCACAGCTGTTAAAGTCCCATTATCACAGTCATGCCCATTTGGTGTTAGCTGAAGTGGGCGAGGCTTGATGGCATAATTTGCATGTTCCCACCCACCTTGCCTGCTCCCCTGAAATTCCCGTAGGTGTCATCCTTATATGGGAGTAATCTGGACATTTCATGACAGTAGGCAACTATCCTTGGAAAAAAAACATACTCACCAGGGACACCCTATCAGGACTTACATTGCTCACCTCTGTCCTCCCAGAGTGTAATACGGTTTCTGACTATAGGGCGATACAGCTGATTAATTATGTAACAAGGGCTGTTTAGCCAATCTAACGGGGAAAGCATGGAGAACCAATATGGTGAGGAACATGGAGAACCAATATGGTGAGGAACATGGAGAACCAATATGGTGAGGAACATGGAGAACCAATATGGTGAGGAACATGGAGAACCAATATGGTGAGGAACATGGAGAACCAATATGGTGAGGAACATGGAGAACCAATATGGTGAGGAACATGGAGAACCAATATGGTGAGGAACATGGAGAACCAATATGTTAGACATACATAGATATCAAATGTTATTATCCAATATGAGGAGGCAGTAAGCTTTCCAGAAAGTGCCTTTTAATGGTGGTAAATCTCAACCAAATGATCCTCTCTGGCTTCCATTCCCGCCACAGCCATAGCTGGTACTCTACTAGTTATTTCGGTGAGACTGAAACTGATCATAGCCATCAAAGCTGGGTTTAGAATGTGGAATAACAAACCTCTGTTGTCCAGTTAAAGGGTTACCACTATTACTTCCAGCAATGTAGGATTTACATTGGGGCTTATGCAACGATGGCCAACGAAGGAGATCCAACTTCCAACCATTCCCATAATGTTGAAGGATTAATCATCTGACCACATCACTTTCCACCGTTGATCAGTAGTCCATTGCTTTTTGTACAATTGAATTCACAAATGTGTGACTTTTTGACTATAATATCCTACACTGTGGCGTCCTCGCTGGATGGTTTTTATTAAACTGGCTGCTCGCACCACAGGCAGAAATTTGTCGTCATCTGGTCTGCAGTTGCCGATCTGATTTGAGGTTTGAATTAATGCACAGCTATCTTGGTCCTGGAGTACGCTCCTCATTCCACCCACTGTTACCCTTTGCTGATGATCTTATCCCTCTGAGTTTCATGCTGTCATCATCATTGTTAATTTGTAAGGTGCCCTGGACATTCAGAGTTAGAGTTCGTATATAAAAACAGAACAAGTACATAAAAGGCTGACAAAAGGGGGTGCAGACGTGAGACTGAAAATAAGAGGGCCATGCTCAGGAGAGCAGTGTAGGGGGAGGGGGAAATGTTGAGACAATAGGAGCTAGTGGGCATTGTCACAGCTATGGGGCAGAGTTCGTCTCACCAACCATGCAGAAACTAGGAGGACCCTAGAGAGTACCCCCAGTCACCCCAGCACAAGACTGCCAAGTTACAAGCTCTTATGCACCCCTATTACTACTAAGATGTTGGATTATTCTGAATAAGGTCACACATAGAATCTACATCACATAAAAATTCAACATCTCAGACTCTCTTACCACACAGACGAGGGAGCCTTACCATATATTTATAGGAAGGATGAATGCGGCAATTTCCTCCAACAGTCTATTCCTGATGCATTATGGTGGCACCTCCTAGTCTCTTTATTTGATAGTTTCTGTAGAGGTAATAACTTATGCTGTTATGCTAGGTACACAATACAGTGCCTTCAGCTGATAATTGGGTCAATGGGAAGATAAACGACCGTTCTGCCCGATATCGCCTTAGTGTGTACAGTGAAACGATGACCAATGGTTGTTCCTAAAGCCACTGAAATCGTTGATCGAGATTTTCAAACCGACTTGAAAATCTAGTTCAGCGATGGAACGACGTTGTTACAATTCTGCAGTGTGTATGCACTCTACAGAACTGGAACGACAGATGAGGGTGGAGACAGGCACACATACCTTGGAATTTAGGCTGAGAACATGGGAGCGGATCCCTGTTGAGTGATGGTCTAACAACCAGCCGATGGTTATGACAGATGAAGAACACAGATCTGAAAGTAATTGTCTTCAGTGTGTACACATGAATCGGCACGCTGACAGGGAGTTTTGTTTCCATTTGTAAAACGCTTATTATTTATTTTTACTATAGTGTGTACCTAGCCTCATGTTTACAATCTCTGTACAAAATAAAAGCTGCTGTTCTCCGCCCTGGAATATGTCAACAATTGGGAGTGGGTCGTGGGTGGTGCAGCACTGCTTCCAGCATGCCATTACAACTAGGATGCAGTTATTCTAAACATTACAGAGGATTAAATAGCACAGTGTTCATCAAGTTCACACAGATAGTCCAAGTTATATACCAGGGCAACATCTGAGGGGAACACAGGGGCACCTGGGATTGTTATAGACGGGGGTGAGGTTCCATTGGCTTAGTCCGTATGCCAAGTTGTTGAGAGACAACCTTCATCACAGGCATGGGGCTGAAGATGTCAAACACAGAGGGAATAGTATCAGTTGGGGATAGGACAGGTTATAGCAAAAAGATGGGTTTCAAGAGAGCTTGAAAAATAGAAGGTTGGGGGAGAGTCTGGTCAGGTGGAGGAAAAAGTTACATAAATGAGGAGCAGCACAGGAGAAACTTTGGAGGCGAGTAAGAAGTGATTATCAGTGTGAAGAGGCGTAGATCAAAGAGGGCGAGACTATCTCATGATGACGTCAGAGATGTACCAAGCGGAGGAGTTGGTGAGGGCTTTGAAGTTGAGGGTCAGTAGCTTGAATTGAATTCTGGAGTCAATGCTGAGACACTGTAGGGATTTTCAGAGAGGTGTAGTGATGTTGAGCCACAGGAGATGTATTTAATCTATGGCATTTAGGACGGATTTTAGAGAGAAAAGACAGGTGAGGGGTGGACCAGATAGCAGAGGGTTGTAGTAGTCAAGGCAGGAGATAATGAGAGAATACATAAGTATTTTGGTAATGTCGAGTTAGGGGTGAATTTTGCCAATGTGTAAAAGGAGGAGGCGAAAGACAGCGCAGGTGTCTTGATCTGTGGAGTGAAGCAGAGGGTGGAAATGAGAATGATACCAAGTCAGCAGATTAGTGGGGGGAGAGTGTGATGTTGTCAACAGTAACGGATATTAAAGGAGGGGTAGTGGCACTAGCAGATGATCAGCTCCAGCTCCATCATGGACATGTTAAGCTTTAGGTAAGAGTGAGACAGCCAGGTGAAGATGGCAGAGATGTCATTGGACGTGTGATAGAAGAGAAGAAGAGGTCAGGGGAAGAGGAGTAGATTTGTATGTTGTCGGCACAGAAGTAGTAATTGAGGCTGAAAGAGATATAAATTTATTGATAAAAGCAGTATAAAAGGATAAAAACTGTCTGAGAACAGAGCCTTGAGGAACCACTACTTGTATTGTAGTGTTAGCAGAACAGACACTGAAAGAGAAAGGTCGGAGGTGAACCAGGAGAGGACAGTGCTGCAAAGGCCAAGGCAGTGAAAGGTGTTTGGGCGAAGAAGATGGTCGACTATATCAAAAGCGGCAGAAAGGTCAAAGAGGATGAGAAGTGACTCTTTGGGCTAGATTTACTAAGCTGCGGGTTTGAAAAAGTGGGGATGTTGCCTATAGCAACCAATCAGATTCTAGCTGTCATTTTGTAGAAAGTACTAAATAAATCATAGCTAGAATCTGATTGGTTGCTATAGGCAACATCCCCACTTTTTCAAACCCGCAGCTTAGTAAATCTAGCCCTTTGACTTAGTCATGAGTAGAAGATCAATCACTTTAGTGAGGGCAGGCTCAGTGGCACGTAGAGGGTGGAAGGCTGATTGCAAAGGGTTGAGAAGACAGTGAGAGGAGAGAAAGTTAGTCCGGAAGTTGTACAGAAACCTCTAAAGTAATTTGGAAGCAAAGGGGAATTAATGAGGTGTTTGCTTTTTACTTAAATACACTTGTCCTCTTGCTCTCTTTTGCTCTGCAGCAGCAGGAGTGATAGGAGCATGGAGGAGAAGGACTAAGCACAGCATAGGCTAATTCCTACACAGGGGAAGACCCATTGATGTCAGAGCAATTCAATCTCTTTATGATCTGTATCAAATCCCACCAGGGTATGTCCTAAAGATCTATAGCTGCTGTAACGGAGAAATAAGCCTGTGATGCATCTGACTACATGCAAAGGCAGACACTGTCAGTTTCATGGTCTGCTGCGACAGTGACCTCTGGTCTATGTTTAAACCCCTTTCTAACTGCCTGTTGTTAAAGCAAGTAAATACCACTAGCTTACCACAAATATGCTTCTCTGATATTCGCTAAACTGGTATTAACACCAGCGGATAGAAAGAGGTTCTCTTAGGATCCGGAAGAAAGATAAATGCAAGTGGACTCCATCCCTGGACTTGTAGGTTTGGAGAGTGTAGTGCCATCTGGTGATGCACAGTAGAATATGATATCTTATTTTAGAGACCTTGCACCTCATATCCACTTCATGGTTGCCTAGAGACTACCATAATAAGCAATAATACCCATTTTACTGCCCACTTCTGGACATCTGCACATCCGCCTCTATCTTTGCCCTATCATCTGCCGTCCTATGGGAGGACTGTGCTAATAACCAATGTTTGAGGCGTTACCTCAAGAAATTTGTCAATTTTCAACAACATGACTGAACTGGCCTGTTAACCAAAGCGGACTTTGCATACAAAGAAAAGCCCATTTTATGACAATTGCGGCTACCATCCCAACCCATACCGTGCTCCACTCCTAGTTGCCAGCTTCCGCTGTAACGGAGCTTCACAGGAAACGCCAAGAAATATGGGCAGATCTGAACTCTCCAAGAGAAATAGAAGTTTCAGGGGGATACACATTGACAGCTTGCTAAATCATACACAGCAGGATACAAGTCCGACTGACCACTAAGAATCTTAGTCAGGGGCTTCCATCTAGCAAATTTTCACACTGGTTCACTGGACCATTCCACATAACCACCAGACCATCTCAGTATTTAGTATTACAATTATGCATAGAAAACACATTGTTTTACTTCCAAGATCAGGGCTATCAAAGCCTGCTTGCAAGAATTGTAGTGAAATTTTGAACTTGGACTTGAAGGGTGGCAGGGCCCTGAAGAGCACGTCCCACTCCATTCTAACTAAAAGAGAAAACCAAGTCTTCCCCGGCCAGGTTCCTTCATTATGTTAACATCCTATGTTAAATGTTTCCAAGCTCTACACCCCACTTCTTGCAACCCAGCTTCACTACCCATTCATGCTTGGAGACATGAAGAATACATAGTAGAGAAGAATATTAGACTGACGCTTACTTGCGTAAGCTCGTATGAGCAGGGCCCCCTCCCCTCCTGTCTCCATACCTGTTCTTCCGCTCCGTCTTTACTGTATATGACTGGCCGGAGTTTCTGAAGTATTGGTACTTTTTGTTCATTGTTCTGTATGGTTTCACCCTGTATAGTCTACTGTTAGTACTGTGTGCGGCGCTGCGGATACCTTGTGGCGCCTAACAAATAAATGATAATAATAATAATAATAATACTTCATGGGCACCTTCAGTACCTTGTCAAGTGTAAAAGCTTTGGGTTCCCAGGTTCATGGGATCCCACTGCCAATATCCAAGCTTGATCGATGCCCTTCATGCTTTTGCATCCTCCTAAACCGGAGCGTCTGTAAATCGTCTTGCGATGAGGGGGGTTACTGTCATGGTCTGCTGCTACTGTGACTTCTGGATCTATGGTTAATCCCCTTCTAATTGCCTACTGCGGCGGTTCCCAAAGTGTGCGCCGCGGCTCCCAGGGGTGCCGCGGTGCTGTCACTGGGGTGCCGCGAGCCAGACATAAAAAAAAAAGAGAAGACAGAAACTTACCAATCAGCGCGGCGCCGGGACCCAGCAGCCTCCTCTCTCCCGCAGCAGCTTGTCACTGATGTCTATATTCAGTGACAGCTGCGGGAGAGAGGAGGCTGCTGGGTCCCGGCGCCGCACTGATTGGTAAGTTTCTGTCTTCTCTTTTTTTTATGTCTGGCGTGGGGCAGAGTGAAAAGGATGGTGGTACCGGAGGGGGACAGTGTGGCACCGGAGGGGGGCAGTGTGGCAGCAGAGGGGGACAGGTGGCAGCAGAGGGGGACAGTGTGACAGCGGTGGGGGACAGCAGGCAGCAGAGGGGGACAGTGTGACAGCGGTGGGGGACAGCAGGCAGCAGAGGGGGACAGTGTGACAGCGGAGGGGGACAGCAGGCAGCAGAGGGGGACAGTGTGGCAGCGGAGGGGGACAGTGTGGCAGCGGAGGGGGACAGTGTGGCAGCAGATGGGGACAGTGTGGCAGCAGAGGGGGACAGGTGGCAGCAGAGGGGGACAGTGTGACAGCGGAGGGGGACAGTGTGACAGCGGAGAAGGACAGCGGGCAGCGGAGGGGGACAGTGTGGCAGCGGAGGACAGTGTGGCAGCGGAGGGGGACAGTGGGCAGCAGAGGGGGACAGTGGGCAGCAGAGGGGGACAGTGTGACAGCGGAGGGGGACAGTGTGACAGCGGAGGGGGACAGCGGGCAGCAGAGGGGGGCAGCGTGACAGCAGAGGGGGACAGGTGGCAGCAGAGGGGGACAGTGTGACAGCGGAGGGGGACAGCAGGCAGCAGAGGGGGACAGTGTGGCAGCGGAGGGGGACAGTGGGCAGCAGAGGGGGACAGTGTGACAGCGGAGGGGGACAGTGTGACAGCGGAGTAGGACAGCGGGCAGCAGAGGGGGGCAGCGTGACAGAGGGCTGCAGATGGGGCAGCGTGACAGAGGGCTGCAGATGGGGCAGCGTGCCTGGGGGTAGAGGAGGGGGACAGCGTGGCAGAGGGCAGAGGAGGTGACAGAGGGCAGAGGAGGGGACAGCGTGACAGAGGGCAGAGGAGGGGGACAGCGTGACAGAGGGCAGAGGAGGGGGACAGCGTGACAGAGGGCAGAGGGGGCAGCGTGAGAGAGGGCAGAGGAGGGGGAATAGCGTGACAGAGGGCAGAGGAGGGGACAGCGTGACAGAGGGGGCAGAGTGCCTGGATGCAGAGGGGGCAGAGTGCCTGGATACAGAGGGGGCAGAGTGCCTGGATGCAGAGGGGGCAGAGTGTCTGGATGCAGAGGGGGCAGTGTCCCTGGATGCAGGGGGGGCTGTGTCCCTGGATGCAGAGGGGGCAGTGTCTCTGGATGCAGAGGGGCATTTTTGCATACAACTAAATAAGTATTTTTGTCGTGACCTAAATACTTATTACAATTTTTTGACCCAACTACTTCTAAAACAGGACTGCTCAGTAATTATTTTGGAGGGGTGCCTTGAAAAAATTTGGAGACTCTAAGGGTGCCGTGAACTGCAAAAGTTTGGGAACCACTGGCCTACTGTATTAAAGAAATTAATACCACTGCCCGGCCAGGAAATATGAATCTTTGACATTTACAAAACTTGTATGGACACCGGTGAATACTCTTCGGATACAGAAGAAAGAAAAATGCATATGGACTCCTCGGGACAATTTAGACAACAATGTGTCTAATGGTGGCTGTTTAATGTAGCTCTTATTTTATAGAACTTGGACATCATAAATATTGTTGGAGCATGCACAGTTCAGGCATCCATCCACTTCTTGTTCATAGCCAATTCCCTAAATTCTGGGGTATAAACTGATTATTTTGCTTATGTGCCTTTACATTCCTGCCTTTCTGACTCAATAGACATGTGCCGTCGCTATCTCCTTGGTGTGTACAAGTGCCTGCTTTAATTTTGACTCTTTGGCTACTCCCCAACCATTCCTCCAGTTTGCCATTTGGTCAAGAGCTGCTGAAAATCTTTCCTGACCCTCATCCACCAGCAGAAGTTTAGCAACAGTCTGTAAAACCAAAGTGAAAGCCCAAGGATGAATTCTTTATCAAGTGTTGTCTTTAAACTTTTCAGCACTTGTAGAAAACAATTTACCAGAGAGGATTTGGTCTAAGCCCAGTTTGAAACAGCAGAAAGGACGGTCACCGGGTACTTGAGTTTAGACATTTTTCTAGCCCTATTTGGAGGAAATCAGTTTCAGCCAGTGGCGGAAGTACCGCCAATGCAGGGGTGCAGATGCCATGTGGTCTGGAGGTGGAAGTCACCAGTAATGCCAAGAACTCTGCAGTGTTCATCTAAACATGATTGGGGACTGGTAAGGGCCTTGGGAGGGTTGGCCCAGAGAATACACGTTCTGCCCTTGACCAGAATTAAAAGTTTGGACAATCTGGGTAATAGGTATTTGATGTAAATCATGCCAGATCTGTGGTCAGAGCAGTCAGGAAGAGGTCTCTGGTCTACATTATTATATTTCCAAGATCTAGGCCCAGTTTGCAAAGATTGTGTTGAAATATTGAACTTGGATTTAGAAGATGATGGGGTGGCCTTAAGAACACATCCTACTCCATTCTAACGGAGGTTCTCCCAGACCATTGATTACCTTGGTCTTGTCGTCTCTGATTTTCCTAAGGACTATGGTATTTTGAGGGGGTATGAAAAAAGACAGATATAATAAACGGAAAGGCCACGGTCCAGATACTTCAGACTGATTTTAACGGCAGATCTTGAAGGATGTCAATGCTTTATCTCTATTTTTCTTATTTATTTAAATGTCAGCAATTTTGTTTCTTATGCAAACATGTTATTCTCCTTTACTGGCCCAGAGTCATCTTCCTGTACATTGCAGCCATTAGTGGGTCTACTCTTCAACGTCAAATTTTGAATAATCCAATAATCCAATGAGTGGTGTTGGTCTGTAGGACTAATTTTATCTTCTGAGAGTTCTGGGAGTCAGTAACTCCATTATTTGTAGGGTACCACACTCTGCAGAGACCACAAACCAAGGGCTGCCAATACAGAACTGGGGCGGGTACAAAACCTGATGGTTGCAGCTCTGACCACACCTGCAACCCCAGCTGAGCCACATTAAAGGTTGGGTGCCAAGACCAAGGGCTTTCTATTAGTCCACACAGACACACCACTCCTGGGGATATATGTACTAAACTGCGGGTTTGATAAAGTGGAAATGTTGCCTATAGCTACCAATCAGATTGTAGTTATCATTTATTTAGTACATTCTGCAAAATGACAGCTAGAATCTGATTGGTTGCTATAGGCAACATCTAAACTTTTTCAAACCCGCCGTTTAGTAAATATACCCACTAGTGAGATTGTGCAGAATCCACTTGTCCCTACCCTGCACAAGCAGCCTAGGGGGCTGTAACTAGGACAGTATCTGCCACGGCAAAGGAGCTTGGATGTAACATTTATCCATACTATCCTCCACCCATTATTATATTTTCACTGCATGGCATAATATATTATGATACAGGATAGGTCACCTGTGGTTCAGTCTCTGTGAACACTGATGCACTACATTTCCCATGATGTTAAGTTAATCATTTTTTGCTTGTATTATAAATAGGGCCCAGAGAATAAGAAATGGAGTCCAGGGGGTATATTTACTAAACGGAGGGTTTGAACAAGTGGAGATGTTGCCTATCCCAACCAATTGTTTAGTAAATATCCCCCTGGGAGTTGTCTATTGTAGATGTTTTAGCTGGTCTTTATCTAAAGTGAGTAGAAGTATTGGGAGTAAGTCAGAGAATAGGAGTGGGACATTGTGTTGTTAATCGACCTGGCACTGGCTGTGTTTTGGGTTTTTTTTCATTTGCAAACGTATTGAGTATTTTGCCTGTGTAAAATAAATCCCAAAAGACAGATACTACAACACAAGAAAAGGTAAAACAAAAAAGCAACTTGTATGTAAACAATTCAGGTTTCCATACATTTACAGTCAGGTATCAACAAAATAGCTGAAGGACAAAAACAATCTCGCCCCAGATAGAACATTTTCAAGCAAACCACCCGCAGGGACTAAATGTCCAAACATGAAGTTGCCATATGTACCATAGATTCACCACAGCTCTACATCCAGGAGATAAGGGCTATTTCCTCACCCAGCTAAAGGCCACATGCGGATTCTTTCAATTTCCAAAACTATACATGAAGCTGAGTTAGGCAGAGTTGTATTCTGGGGAATATCGTTTGGTATTAGCCAAGGATATGGAACTATAGTTTCTACAGTTATTTTAATTCATTAATTTTTATTAACTCAAAATACAGAATTTCGCACAATTTTATCCTTCAATATTGAATTAAATCCTCTGTGGAGGTAAAAAACGACAAGTCCTTAAACCAGTTGTAAAAACTTTGCCTGGAGACTTGGAGGCCACAGAATTTCTTCATCAAGAAAGGGTTTAATGAAACAGATTCCTGGCATTGTGTGAGCGGAAGTGATAAGCGCTGGATCAGAATCAGCTGCATTTCTGCCGTCATAGAGGGAAGAACAAAAATATCACATGAAGTTTATACAAGAGAAGAATCCATCTGAAGTAATATTATACTGGTCAGATTTCATCTATAAGGAATCTGCTCTAGGAATCTTTGTAAACAATAAATAATAAACAGTGCCAACCTCCCCCTCCCCCCATAGCTCTACCGTCAAGGAATCCATCAAGGGTCTCATTACCCAACTGAAGAGTCCTCCGAGAGCACAAAGACTGACGATCCGAAGCGAGAGAATGCAATTGCCACATATGAGCCAGCTGACAATGGCTCTAGTTATATGAATTCCTCTCAGATGAGCTTTAAAACCACTCGGAGTATGAAGCTGGAGATAATAATCTGCATTCATCGACTATAAAGTCAGTATATTAATTACTTAGGATATATTTCCTCCTCAATATATGGGACACAAAGAGCATCCATCAGTCATTGAACCTCCAGAGTCCAGGAATTTATCCCAGCACTAAACCACCGATGAAGAGACCTACTAACCTGTAATCTCACCATGAGACCAGCATAAAGTTAAGCCTACTACTACTATCAGGGGAAGGTTGACATTAGACTTTTATTTAATACAGGAGATCATAGGATATCATAAACCAGTTAATTTTAAAGAACAGCTTCTCCTGGTTGAAATAAGAGGTCTTCTCTCTTCACCAGGTGGCTTTGACCTGTCCATGATAAACTAGTAGGATGTCTAAAGGTGAGTCCAAGTAAAACGCCCATTATTCCTGGTTATTCAAGCTGATGCCAGATACAGGTATAGACTATTATGAATATTTCATGAAGGAATGCTCGTAGACATTTTGGCTGATTTGACTCCACCAACGTACTAGAGCCTAAGCTAATTTCAGTTCTATTGCTGTGATTGGATTGGGAGATCTTGCAAAGACCTCTCATGAGAAGAGGGACCCACTGCACAGTAACAGCTGGGGAACATGTTTACCTATCTAGCTTCAATGTTGTTGGACATTTGTAGGGGTTTGAAATGACCTGTAAACTCTGTGATTTGGCCATGAGGGAATGGGTAAAACTATTGGTCACCAAGCTGCAAGGTCCTGCACTGGAGGCCTGTCATTGAATGGCCCCAGAGGACAGTGCAGCTATGTAGTAAAAGGGGCCTTCCTAAAAAGATATGCTAGTACCCCGGGCCTACAGGCAGCTATTTCGCAACTACAGTCATCTGCTCCTTATCGAGGAGAACCTAGGTGCCACCAACTGTAGGTGTCCCACAGTGAAGTTCATCAACTCCTTGCAGTAGTCCTTATTGAGGAACGGACACTCGTTTTCATGGCTGGTGCACACCAGAAGTGAAGAAATGGGTATGGGATCAGGAACCGGGTACATTGTAAGCAGATGCAGGTGCCAATCCATCAGCCAGCCCCAAAGGACTGTGCGAGCAAGAGAACAACCATCTACTGCTCACCACCCTCTTCCCCACCAAGCATGTGCCTGCACACTAACAGTTTTCAAGGTACCACAACAAACAACAGCGCTGAGAACTGATATACACAATCAATACATAACCAGTCCGTGTGGTACAGATGTTCACAAACAGTTTTTTAAAACAATTTATTAAAATAAATCATAAAATATGAAACACTGGCCAGTGAAATACAGCTGATCATATAAA
The DNA here is from genome assembly GCA_036250195.1 of Mixophyes australis. Classification (NCBI taxonomy): domain Eukaryota; kingdom Metazoa; phylum Chordata; class Amphibia; order Anura; family Limnodynastidae; genus Mixophyes; species Mixophyes australis. The sequence goes on from JAVHZZ010000004.1 coordinate 14,371,938, forward strand.
AGGTCAGATAAACCGACTACATAGACCAACAGTGAAAGAAATGAACCACTTGATCGGTCACTCCTGGAGAGATAACCGGCTGTGAATCTCACATGGAATCAATTCTAACGTCCAGTGACCCAGTATAAGGACATGAAGTGGAGTAGTAAGATGAGTGTGGCCACACTATCGATGAAGGATGATTGGCACCGTGATGGACACCACTTCAATAATTCTTACACATATAGTGCGGAGGTAATTATGCCATAAATGCCTCAATGAAAAACAGCCACTCTTGGATGGGAATCAAAGTCGCTAACTGCTTGAGCAGAAAGCGCAATACAGACCTGGTCCGATACTCAGTCCCGTAATACAGTCTGTATGCGCACGCACCTCATACCCAGGAGAAAACTCAGTGACATCCGTATTGAATCTGCAGCTGAAAATAGCAATCCAAGTGGGGAATAGAGTAGCGGCTGACACGATCGTGGCACCAGATGAATAGCAATGATGTGGCTTGCAGAAGTGGCAACCTCCTAAACTCCACTAGGGATGTGTACTGGGTCATGGAACAGTGAAATCCAGCGGCTCAGTGAGAATCCAAATCACCTGACGCGTTTCATCACCTGCCTGGTGATTTCTTCAGAGGAAGTGCTCTGTTGTACTCCAGCGCCTCTTTAAATATCCTTGATATAATTAATCAGTCTCCAGCTGATTCACAGCGGGCACTTTATACCTATATCATACTTGTAGTGGGATACAAAGATACGGTTGGCTCAATTGCAGATATTGAAATTTCCTTATATACAAGGGAATACCGATTAATTATAATTCATATTGAGCAAAAACAGAACACTATCATAAAAACGTAACACATAAAAAACATTACATATATAGTGGTCATAATGATCGTACCGACCTCCCAATACGGAACATAATAGGTTAATTCAGGACTCATAGAAAAAACCTTAGAGTCCTAAATTCACACTGATACCTCAACTAAAAACATAGGTGCGAATGCAATAATGTACAAACACACACCTAAGTCAATCTACATACTAGAACACTATTGACCTAGTCAAAACTGGCAAAAATAATAAATACAAATATATAAAAAAAATATATATTTTTTTTTTTAAATTTAGGTAACCGCCCAAGTACCTATACAGGGTACTCAGGATACACATAAAGGAGTATAGGTATAAATATCAATCAAGAAAACTGGTAAGCCCTATGAATATCATATGTAGAGATCATAAATATACAGAAAAAGATCTATACAATCACATTAACCCCATCACTAGGATTTAGATAACATATGTACACCCAAGATAAATTCATAAATACTCATAGATGGACAATATAGCTTGGAGAGTCAGGATTAAGACAACACCTCATTGAGTTCAAGTGCTTCATTCAATCCTCTAGGGCTCAAGGCATCCGATTGATGGATCCAAAAGACCTCTTGTTTACATAGTCTTTTGAAACGATCCCCTCCTCTCGTGGTTTGTTTAACATGCTCTAGACCACATATAGATAAACCTTCTAATCTCCCATTATGAACCGCATTAAAGTGACGGGGAACACTATGATTGGTCTTCCTGTTTAGGATGTTCCTCCTATGTTCCAGAAACCTCAATTTCAGGGATCTGGTCGTTCTTCCAACATAGATGAGGTCACAACTACATTTTAATAAATAAATGACATAACATGTGCTACAGTTGATAAATCCCCTCACTCTAAAGTTTTTATCTGCATGGATGATCTCAGTCACCCTATTGCTGATAAAAGAACAAGTTAAACATCTATTTGAACCACATTTGAAACAACCTTCTGTTTGTTTTTGAAAGCCAACTACCTCTTGCGAATGTCAAATCCACCTTAGTCAGTGGATCCTGGACCAAACTGGGCGCTAATATGTTTTTAAGATTGTTGTTACTCTTAAAAATAATCTTAGGATCTTGTGGTAATATTTGTCGAAGTGACTCGTCTTGTTGGAGGATAGGATAATTCCTTGTAAAAACCTTCCTAATCTCCCCCGACTTATTGTTATATTTGGATATAAAGGCAACCAGCCCTTTTGTATCGACTTGTTCCCCATTTTGATTCTTGGGCCTATGGGTATCATCTTTCTGAAGCAAAGTGTTTTTATCTAGTGCGGACACCTCTTTCAAAGCTTTATTCAGAATATAGCCGGGGTAACCTTTCTTTCTAAAGTCCCCCAACATAGACTCTGCTTGTAGATTAAATGTTTCTAGTGAAGAACAATTTATTTTAAGTCGCATTAACTGACCTTTTGGTATATTGTCTCTCCACTTCTTATAGTGTGAGCTTTTGTAATGTAAATAACTCACAACATCAACTTTCTTCTTATAAGTGGAAGTCACCAGCTTCCCATTCTCAGTATTCATCTGTATATCCAAAAAATCCATACTAGATGTATGAAAATGACCAACAAACTTTAAATTATATTCGTTATTATTCAGAGCCGAAATAAATGAAAGTGCACGTGATTCACCCCCTTTCTATATGATGAACAGGTCATCGATGTACCGTCCATAGAAGACCAAGTCCGCGCCGAACCCGCCTCCCCACACATGGGCCTCCTCGAGGGAACCCATGTACAGGTTGGCATAGCTCGGCGCGAACCTGGTCCCCATGGCAGTACCCATGATTTGCAAATAATAATGGTGATCAAACAAAAAATAATTGTGAGTTAAAATAAATGCAATGGAATCAACAATAAACTTCCCATGTGCGTCATCTACAAGAGAATCTTCTGCCAGCAGCTGTTTAATCACTTGAATACCCTTATCATGCGGTATGTTACTATAAAGGGCCTCTACATCCAAAGTGAGGAACGCATAATTATCTTCCCATTCCAAATTTCTTAGATGGTTCAATAAGTGGAGGGAATCTCGGATATGTGATTTGAGTTGAACCACCCTGGGTTGTAGAACTGTGTCTACATAGAAAGAAAGAGAGGAGGTAAGGGATCCTATCCCCGATATTATCGGTCTCCCTGGAGGAGAGACCACATTTTTGTGGAGCTTAGGTAGATGATAGTAGATCGCTGTAACAGGATACAGCGGATACAAAAATCTAAATTCATCTCGATCGATCACCCCAGATTCTAGGGCTTTATCTAATAACATCCTCAAACTTCTTTGGAAATCCAAAGTGGGGTTGGAATGTATTTCTTATAAAAAGCTAAATCAGTCACTTGTCTATATCCTTCACTAATATAGTCTGTAGTGTCCTGGATAACTACCCCTCCTCCCTTATCCGCTGCCCTGATGACAATTGTGGAATCCTTTCTTAGTTCCTGCAATGCTGTTTTTTCGAGTTGGGTTAGGTTAGAATGACTATAACAAGTTTTTTTACACAACTCCTTAAAATTTCTTAGAGTTATCTGGTAAAAACATTCAATGTGCGGCCCTTTACATGAAGTGGGAAAGAATTCTGACTTCAATTTGAATCTCTTCAAAGGTAAAACCCTCCCGATTTGTAATATCATAAATCAAATCAGAAGTTTCTTCCCTCATACGTCCCCTACCCTCACAGCTACGCTCTTCTAGTATATGGAGACATTCACGATCACTACTATCTAGTACAATGGGACTCAGGTCCGGATCAATTTTCTTTATGCTCTTATTAGCAAAATATTTTTTCCTGCATAAGGTCCGTACAAACCGATTTAACTCAACAAAAAGTTCAAACAAATTGGGTTCTTTTGAGGGAGCAAAATTAAGGCCCTTGCTTAAGAGGAATAGTTCAGACTTACTCAATGTTTTGGAGGAAAGATTAAACACCCCCTCGGTGTTTATCTCAGTCTCGGTCTTCTGCCTATATCTCTTTCCTCCTCTCTTGCCTCTGACCACTCCCTTGTGTGTTTTGGAGTTCTTTCCCTCAATGGTTGATACGGATTTGGGTGCATGAAACTCCTGATTCTTACATCTGGATTCTTCTCTAAAAAAGAGGAGACATCTGAATCTTGATATTGGTTAGGGGGACTGTTTCTAGTTCTTTTAGGTCTAGCGCCCGCAGGAAATTCCTGAGGCCTGTCCCTCAAAGGTGAATGAGGAGGAGATCTCCTATCACCTCTACCTAATCTCTCTTCTCTTCTTTGGCTAAAATCCCGCCTATTTTGGTAGGGATAATTCCTAAAAGAGTTCGGTTTCCTGAACCCACTTCGTGATCTAGATTTATTCTTATTGGAAACACCAGGATCACGAATTTGCTGTGATCTCCGGAAATTCCTTACTCGATCCAATCTGTAGTCCTCTTTATCTCTATTCAGTTTCTTAGTCTTAACCATAATGATATCTTGTTCATAATCCTCTAGTCTCTTATTGATGATCCTATCTTTCTCTTCAAATATCTCCTCATCCTTATATGTTTCTAGTACTGATTTGAGGGAATCAATTTCTTGTTCTATATTCTTAATCTTTTTCTCTCTATATTTCGTTAAAATTCTCATGAGTTCTAAAGAACAGTTCTCTAGAGATTGACTCCACTCTTCCAGAAGCCCCGTATCTTCTGAAAATACAATAGTTTTGAACAGTCTCAGACCTCTAGGTACTATTTTGGCATCAATATATTTTTGAAGATAAACACTGTCCCACCAGTGTCTAGTCTCTGCCTTCAATAATTGTTCGAGTTTTGAAAAACAATGGTATATATTAGTATCATCATCTAACGTATCAGTGTGAGAATTGACAATATCTTTTTCCAAATATTTTTGTCTCCTATGTAATCTTTCATCATAGTTTTTAAAAATCATGTCTCCTGCTGCCTGGAACACTAATCAACAATGAAAAAGCAACAACAAAGACCTGGCGCAAGGAGAGATGATACAAAAATAGAGACCCAGTGTAGAACAGTATCTGCAGCTGAAGAGATCAATGAGATCTCAAATAGACAAAAATGCAACACAACAAACAACAGCGCTGAGGTACGCAGGAATATCCCGGCCTACCAATTCATTCTTGATTTTGTCACAAAGTCCTTGCCAGAAGATGGCTACTAGAGCTTCATTATTCAACTTGAATTCATAGTCTGAGGTGCATGAGATAGCATGATACTCTAGTACCATAAGTTACAGAAGACATGCAGAAGAAATATGTCTCAATGAAAATTTTGTAAAACATTGGAATAAAAGCAGCTACATTGTGCAGAATAGTACCATTCTTATTCCAAACAGGTGATGCCTAGAATGGAGCTTCTCCAGAAGAAAGAGAAAGAGAAATACGACACTGTGGACTTCCCAGGATGCAGCACTAATTGTATTGCACACTGTTGTCTTGAGGAACCCTATTGTAGCAAGGTGATGAGGGAATGTGTAGGATAGTGACTTGTGATCCACGTTGGTAGACAGACCTTGAAGAAAATGGATAATGTGGTCTCACTTTGGCCTACTGCTACCCAACTTGCTCATTCAGATAAGAATTGTGAGAGTAGGCAACAACTTTTATGAGCTGCAAGAATTCTATTGTGCTTCTCACCTGAGACACAGACTGTCCGTTCTGTACTAGGGACTACTGGAAGGAGCTGATGGACATCACTGTGGGACACCTAGAGATGGTGGCACCTAGGTTCTCCTTGCAAAGGAACAGTTGATAGAAGAAGGACCAGAAGAGGGACCCACAAGTTGTCAAAGACAGACCAAATGTCAGTCCAGGCAGCACAGACTTAATGTCAGGAAAGGAGCCTAAACTTAGGGCAGGCAGCACAGACTAAGGAGCCAAAGGTTAGGATCACAAGCAGACAGAGATGACCTGTTGTTTGGGCACAATGCTGTGTACTGAACGAACTGTTGAACCTGACGTAGGACAGAGGTGCAGGTGTGCGCTGAAGCATGCCCAGTGAAGAGCCACTTCATGGGACGCTGCCAAACATAGCGATATGTGTTGTCCTTCTCACACACCATGGTTTTGATGGTCTAAATGAGCTTTGTTGACTGACACTTGTTAATAATTAGAGTGAGCAATAGTTATCACCCTGTGAAAATCATAAGCACATTCAGGGGGCTTTGTCTGTTTCCTCTTTTCCTGCCATGTTTAGACCAGGTCATGATCCCAGTGACATCATGCTGCACCCCAATGATGTTACCCATATTCCTTAAGAGCAGACAACCAAGCTATTGTATTCTGAAATGATTAACACAGTACATTAGCTCATCCTTAAGAGAGAAGGGTAAATAATAGAGGGAGGAAGAAAGAGAGGAGAATAATAGAGAGCTGCAATGAGAGGTGTAAACAATAGAGCGGGTATGAAAGAGGGGTAAATAATAGAGGGGGTAAGAGACTGGAGAAGGGATATTATGGGGTACTGTCTGAGGATCAGAGGGATGATTTGGGGGAAACACAGAAGGAGGGATACCTGAGGATCAGGATCAAATGAATGATTTGGGGTGACACTGTAGGGTGGTTTTGTGGGGAACTGTATGAGGCTTGGGAAAGGGGTAAAAGGGATGATTTAGGGGAGACAAAGAAGAAGCGAAAATGGGGGAGCTGTATGAGGTTTGGGAGGGGATCAGAGGGTGATTTGGAGGAGACACAGAAGGAGGGGATATTTGGGGACCTGTATGAGGATCGGGAAAGGATCTGAGGGTTGATTTGGGGGAGGCACTGAAGGAGGGATATCTAGGGAACTGTTTGAGGCACAGGAGGGGATCAGAGTGAAAATTTGATTGTGACACTGTAGGAGGGATAGCTGGGGAACTGTATGAGCTCAGGAGGGGATCAGAGGGATGATTTGGGGGAGACACTGAAGGAGGGATATCTTGGGAACAGTTTGAGACTCAGCAGAGGATCAAAAGGATGATATGGGGAGACACAGGAGGGTTATCTGGGGATCTGTATGTGTCTTGGGAGAGGATCAGAGGAATAATTTGGGGATGACACTGTAAGAGAAATATCTGGAGAACTGTTTAAGGGTCAGGGGGGATCAGAGGCATGATTTGTGAGAGACAATGAAGAAGAAGTGATATCTGGGGAACTGTATGAATCTCAGGAGAGGAACAGAGGAATGATTTGGAGGAGACCCTGGAGAAGGAATATGTGGTGAGCTGTATGAGGCTCAGAAGGAGATCAGAAGGATGATATGGGTGAGACACAAAAGAAGAGATATCTGGGTAGCTGTATGAGGCTTGGGAGGGCATCCGAGGGATGATTTGTGGGAGACACAGAAGGAGGGATATTTGGGAAGCTGTATGAGGATCGGGAGAGCATCTCAGGGATCATTTGGGAGAGACACAGAAGGAGGGATATTTGGGGAGCTGTGTAAGACCCAGAAGGATATCAGAGGGATGATATGGGTGAGACACAAAAGGAGCATCCGAGGGATTATTTGTGGGAGATTTGTGATTTGTGGGAGACATAGAAGGAGGGATATTTGGGGAGCTGTATGGGGTTTGGGAGAGTATCAGAAGTATGATTTGGGGGAAACACAGAAAAAGGGATATTTGCTTTACTGTATGAGGCTCAGGGGGGTATCAGAAGGATGATATGGGGAGACACAGGAGGGTTATCTTAGGAGTGGATCAGAGGTATGATTTGGGGTTGACACTGTAGGAGGAATATCTGGGGTTAGGGTTAGGGTCAGGAGAGGATCAGAGGCATGATTTGTGGGAGACAATGAAGAAGTGATATCTGGGGAACAGTATGAATCTCAGGAGAGGAACAGAGGATTGATTTGGTGGTGATACTGTAAGAGGGATATCTGGGGAACTGTATGAGGCTCCAGGAGGGGATCAGAGGGATGATTTGGGGGAAAGACAGAAGGAGGGATATCTGGGGAACTGTATTAGGCTTTGGAGAAAGATCAGGGGGATGATTTGAGGGAGACACTGAAGGAGAGTGTGAAGATACGTGGTTTCCAAATCACTCAGACACGGTATTAGAGGAAAAATAGAATGATGCTTTATTCTGTAGAACAGGATTAAATACCACATGGCACCCTTAACAATACCAGGTCCAACAAGTAAGGAAATTAGTTCAAATAAATCTAGTGAGATATGTTCCACAGTGCATCTCTGACAAAGCATCACCTCTTTGCCCAAATCAGTCACACACATGTCCAGCTCCCAGTGTAGCCTCTGTTATCACCTCCTAATCCCACCTTGGGAACTGCCTGCCCAGGGGAGTTGCAAAATGTCTGGATTGGTGGGCTGCTTACACTCTCCAGCCCCCTCCCCAATCTCCCCCAGGTATCTTTCCCCAGATGAACTCCACTGGGTCCAGCTCCTGGCTGTCTATAGAGCTCACTAGTGGACAATAGCTAGCAAACAGAAGGAACAATGGTACACTCCACTACTAAGTGTTCCCTGTGGAGGTTGAATTTAACCCCTGAAGTGCTTTCCCAAGGAGATGTTACATTTCCATCACTGGTACTTCCTGAGAACAACAGGGTTAAAAAGTGTAGCCTGGGTATAGAGAAGAATAAGGAGTTGTCACTCTGGTTCCATACCCCATGCTTGTTTCATTACAGAGGGACATCTGGAACACAGTATGAGGTTCAGGAGGGGATCAGAGGGATGATTTGGGGAAAACACAGAAGGAGGCATATCTTGGAAACTGTATGAGGCTTGGGATAATCAGAGTGATGATTTAGGGGTTACACTTTAAGAGGTATATCTGGGGACCTGTAAAAGGCTTGGAGGTTGACCAGGAGGATAATTTTGGGGAGATACTGAAGAAGGCATATGTTGTGAGCTGTATAAAGCTTGGGAGAAAGATCAGGGGGATGATATGAAGGAGACACTGAAGGAGGGATCTCAGGGGAATAGTATGAGGCTTGTGGAAGGATCAGAGTGTTGATTTGGGGTTGACACTTTAAGAGGTATATCAGGGGACCTGTATGAGGCTTGGAGGGGGGATCAGAGGGGTGATATGGAGGAGACACTGAACGAGAGATATCTGGAGAGCTATATGATTCTCAGGAGTGAGATCAGGAGGATGAGTTTGAAGAGACCCTGGATAAGGAATATGTGATGAGCTGTATGAGGCCCAGAAGGAGATCAGAGGGATGATTTGGGGAGACACAAAAGGAGGGATATCTGTGAAACTGTATGAGGCTCGGAAGGGGTTCAGAGGGAGGATTTTGGGGAAACACAGAAGGAGGGATAACTTGTGAACTGTATGAGGCTCAGGAGGGGATCATAGGGATGATTAGAGGGAGACACAGAAGGAGGGATATCTGGTGAGCTGTACGAGGTTCAGGAGGGGATCAGGGGTATGATTTGTGGGATACACAGAAGGAGGGATATCTGGGGAACTATATGAGGCTCAAGAGGGAATCAGAGGGATGACTGGGGGGAGACACAGAAGGAGGGATACCTGGGGAACGGTATGAGGTTCAGGAGGGGATCAGGTTGATGATTTAGGGGAGACAATGAAACAGGGATATCTGGGAAACTATATGAGGCTCGGGAGGGAATCAGTGGGATGATTGGGGAGAGACACAGAAGGAGGGATACCAGGGGAACAGTATAAGGTTCAGGAGGGGATCAGGGGTATGATTTGTGGGATACACAGGAGGGATATCTGGGGAACTGTATGAGGCTCGGGAGAGGTTAGGGATAAAATGAAACACGATGCAGATCTGAAAAAGGCATTCTCTCCTCTCATCCTAAGGGATTGTGGGATGAATGCTAATGAGGTTGATTTGCATACATCTAATTTCCTGTCTACACCCCCCATTCATTAGGCAGTAAAGATATTAATTGGGGGGAATATTAATTAGTGGTGGGGCAAAGGTCAGGAGAGAGGTGGGGGGGCCACAGAGTGTGAATGACGTAGCAGGCAGCAGGCATCTTTGTGTTGTGTGTACACACCAGACTGATATGAATTATGCATACACGATGTGCGTCTTTCTTTACATACGTGTGTCACAGTGTGTCATGTGTAACTGTGTGCTTTTCTGCATACTACCAATATGTGTCACTCTGCAGTTCCTGGTTGTCATGGGAACAGATGTGGTTGCTAGGAGATATTCTGTTGTCATGGAAAAAAAGAAGGACAGCATCTTCCTCATCCAGAGATTCCCACACCTCATAAGCACAGGAAGAGTGTACAATACACACTGATCACCTGGCACAACGATAGCAAACACACCATTTTACTAGTGGTATATATCCACACACACTCACATGTCATAAAGCATCTATATCACCCAGGTATATGCAGTCCCCTCACAAACACCCATTTATACCCCATGTATATCCAGCTCCCAGCCCCCCCCATCTATACCCCCATGTATATCCAGCCATCACACAAACACCCATCTATACCCCCCATGTATATCCAGCCCCCTCACAAACACCCATCTATACCCCTCATGTATATCCAGCCCCAACACAAACACCCATCTATACCCCCCATGTATATCCAGCCCTCACACAAACACCCATCTATACCTCCATGTATATCCACCCCCACACAAACACCCATCTATACCCCATGTATATCCAGCCCTCACACAAACACCCATCTATACCTCCATGTATATCCAAACCCACACAAACACCCATCTATACCCCCCATGTATATCCAAACCCCACACAAACACCCATCTATACCCCCCATGTATATCCAACCCCCACACAAACACCCATCTATATCCCCCATGTATATCCAGCCCTCACACAAACATCCATCTATCCCTCCATGTATATCCAGCCAACACACAAACACCCATCTATACCCTCCATGTATATCCAGCCCCCACACAAACACCCATCTACACCCCCCATGTATATCCAGCCCTCACACAAACACCCATCTATACCTCCCATGTATATCCAGCCCTCACACAAACACCCATCTATAACCCCCATGTATATCCAGCCCCCACACAAACACCCATCTATACCCCCCATGTATACCCAGCCCCCACAGAAACACCCATCTATACCCCCATGTAAATCCAGCCCTTACACAAACACCCATCTATACCCCCATGTATATCCAGCCATCACACAAACACCCATCTATACCCCATGTATATCCAGCCACCACACAAACACCCATCTAGACCCCCATGTATATCCAGCCCCCACACAAACACCCATCTATACCCCCCATGTATATCCAGCCCTCACACAAACACCCATCTATACCCCTGATGTATATCCAGCCCCCACACAAACACCCATCTATACCCCATGTATATCCAGCACCCACACAAACACCCATCTATACCCCCCATGTATATCCAGCCCTCACACAAACACCCATCTATACCCCTGATGTATATCCAGCCCCCACACAAACACCCATCTATACCCCCCATGTATATCCAGCCCTCACACAAACACCCATCTATACCCCCCATGTATATCCAGCCCCCACACAAACACCCATCTATACCACCATGTATATCCAGCCCTCACACAAACACCCATCTATACCCCATGTATATCGAGCCCCCACACAAACACCCATCTATACCCCCATGTATATCCAGCACCCACACAAACACCCATCTATACCCCCCATGTATATCCAGCCCTCACACAAACACCATCTATACCCCCCATGTATATCCAGCCCTCACACAAACACCATCTATACCCCATGTATATCCAGCCAACACACAAACACCCATCTATACTCCCATGTATATCCAGCCCTCACACAAACATCATCTATACCCCCATGTATATCCAGCCCCCACACAAACACCATCTATACCCCATGTATATCCAGCCCTCACACAAACACCCATCTATACCCCCATGTATATCCAGCCCTCACAAACACCCATCTATACCCCCCATGTATATCCAGCCCTCACACAAACACCATCTATACCCCATGTATATCCAGCCAACACACAAACACCCATCTATACTCCCATGTATATCCAGCCCTCACACAAACATCATCTATACCCCCATGTATATCCAGCCCCCACACAAACACCATCTATACCCCATGTATATCCAGCCCTCACACAAACACCCATCTATACCCCCATGTATATCCAGCCCCCACACAAACACCCATCTATACCCCCCATGTATATCCAGCCCTCACACAAACACCAATCTATACCCCCATGTATATCCAGCCCCCACACAAACACCAATCTATACCCCCATGTATATCCAGCCCCCACAAAAACACCCATCTATACCCCCCATGTATATCCAGCCCCCACACAAACACCCATCTATACCCCATGTATATCCAGCCCCCACACAAACACCCATCTACACCCCATGTATATCGAGCCCTCACACAAACATCCATCTATACCCCCATGTATATCCAGCCCTCACACAAACACCATCTATACGCCCCATGTATATCCAGCCCCCACACAAACACCATCTATACCCCCATGTATATCCAGCCCCCACACAAACACCATCTATACCCCCATGTATATCCAGCCCCCACACAAACACCATCTATACCCCCATGTATATCCAGCCCTAACACAAACACCATCTATACCCCCATGTGTATCCAGCCCTCTCTGGCCTGTCACCACACAGACCTACTTTCAAGACTTGATCCCAGGTACCTAACACCAACTCCAACCAAAATTAGGCTTCAGGAGGCTGGAAGCCAGATCCCAGGATGCAGTCTCTAAGTACCAGGCTAGCGACTTGCCTCCTGCCCTCTGAACCGCACCTGGGGAACTGGTGTGCGATAGACAAAACACCAATGCGCTCTTTCCTCATATACTGCTAACAACACTAGAAAGTAATTGATCTGATGTGGCGCTTCACTCAGTGTGCAGCCTGATGTATGTAAAGGAGTATCCACTATTCTCCACAAATGAAGCACAAACATAAAATACAGTTAACATACACTAAGCGCGCACCTTCTCACATACCCCAGGAAAAAGGGACTTCTGTATTCCCTTCACTGGATAGATAACCCTTATCTCTCTCCTCAAATGGAGTTCCTATAGTCTGAAAATCAGACTCGTGGGAATATAAAACAAATGGAGAAATAATAGTGCAGATTGTCTACAATATAGATATATAAAAGTCCACAAAGTTCCCGGTCAGTAAGTGTATTCTTCAACCTCGTGATGAAAACGAAGAAATACCACCGCAATTCATGTGACTTTTTACACCATCTCCCCCAAAGATGTATGCTTACAAGATGTTAGCTTTAATAGGGCATCTCTAGTAATCCTTCCTGTATATCGCTTACAAGTTCCTCCACAGAGTATGAATATGATATGTCAGAAAAGAAGAAATAAGAACCATCTGGTGCATTATCATAAAACACCATTTACTGCTACTACCCTGGAGCATCTGAAAACTCTCCGAGACCCGATGGCCCCTGTGCAGTTACATTTCACATATGTTACATGTGCATTATACGGTAAAACATTTTCCCTGGCATGTGAACTGTGAGTGGTAAGTCAGAACAGCGGTACCCAACCATTGTCGCTACCACTCCCCCCGTTGTCCATGCAGGACACCATGGCATGGTTTGTCTCCGGGGTTATTGGGAGATACCACAAAGCTCCTTGTGGATAATATAAAACTTATTTCGCTCAAAGCTCCACCAAAACAGTCTGTCAATCTCCCCCATGCAGCCACCACATTACTGGGTTGTGATCAGTCACCGAGATCCACATAGGTATTGGACGTATCCTGCAGCGTCTGGTGTAGTAGAGCACAGCAGACCTACACCCGAACTCATCAGCACACGTATCTTCAGATCCGTTCCTTGATGAGTTCTGGAGTACGCAAAGCCTAAATACATACATATAATACTGAATGCAGGTTGTGCTTAGAATACAGGCACCCAGGGAGAGCAAGTGAGGAGGAAGAAGCTCCTTTAGGCCTGTGAGGTTGTAGAAGAGGAGGTCTAGAGAACCGGGGATTGGCAAAGACAGCCTAGCTGAGACAAAAATGTGGACGGATGAATAAATGGAGATAGTCTTATTTCTCCCTTTGTAATGTTCTAACCTGGATCTACTGAGAAGGAACAAGAGTAGAAGGTAGGGGGTGAGAAGAGATGCTATTGATTAATCCCTAGAAAATTTAGGAATTGATACCAATCATTTGCTATATCAACAAGTGTGAGCAGGAAGAGGAAGCCAGAGAATTGTTTGGCTCTTGTCAGGTATATGGTACAAGATTGGCTGTGCTATGATAAACAATTCAGGCTCAGAAATGGGCCTTTCTAGGATCTTATGGTGCTAGAGGGACAAGTGGAGTACTGACGTCAACAAAGACGGCTTACTGCTGGCAGTTTAATGATGCCCATTGTTCAGATCGAGGCATGAATGTGGATGGAGGCGACCAACCACTTACCAGGTGTTTTAAGAGAGGAAGAAAGAAGAAGGCAATGAAGATAGATGCAATGCTTCCCTGGCATAGTAGATATCAAGACAGGGAGGTGGCATTATTGTTGAAAAAAAGTTTTGCGGGGGAAAATCTAAAGGATGCATGGGTAGGGTGAGGTGCCCCTTTATGCTGCCACCATTGGGTACGCCTTGTCTCTCCGGTCACTGTACCCTGAGAGGGCATACGAGGCACTCAAGAGGTGTGGAAACTTTGAGTTGAGCACCTTTAACTTAGTGAGGGGATGGGCACTTGACGTGGATGGCATGTTTTCAGGTTTTAGACATCCTACATGCGGTAAGGAAGGTTCAGGGTTTGGAGAGGTCCCAGGTGGATGCATCAATTTGGCATTTGTGGTGGAGAAGCTTCAGAGATCCCTTTTGAGTTGGGGTATGTTGCAACTCAGACCGTTTCCTTCTATGGCTTTCTACCCTTTACACTTTCTGCAGATTTTGCTCAGAATCTTTCCTTTTGAAAAAAAGGCTTTGCATACAGCTTTAGTGTCTGTTCGTCCGCTGTAGGTATATTATTGTACAAATATTGAATAAAGTTGTATTTATGTCTTTAAATTGGCGAGATGGGCTTCCTGTTATTTGTGCCTATATTTTTTGGTTCTGTTTTAAGAACATTTATGACCTTTTTATGATACACGGACTCCTTTCAAAATTACGTTTTCCAAAAATTGACAAGTTATTAAATAACGTGTATGTTGTAAGTTTTTAAAATAATAATACAAATCTCAAAAAGAAGATACTATGGAAGTTTTAGCTGGTCCATCATTTGTCCTATCCAAAAAGGGGTTCAGTGTATAATGGGGTTAGCGATGAAATGTCACACACCTCATTTTATGTGGCCATTCAGTGGTTCAGGAGGCTGGCTCTGTTACTGACGATGGATATAGAGTATATCCGGTTGGGATGTGTGTGGAAAGAGAAAAATATGTGGACAACTGTCTGCCTATTATATCATGTGCCTTCTGTGGCCTTTAGCTCCTTCGTAGAGTGAGTGCTAAGGGAGGAAACTGGGAAGTAATCATTCATATCCTACCTGGATTATTTGTTGTTTATGGGGCTACGTAGATGACATAGCCATCATCAGGAACATCTGGACCATATTGCTCAAGTTCTAAGATGCGTCCAGCAGGCAGGGTTGACTATTGGGACTGATAAGTGTCAGATGGGAATGGGGGAGGTGCAGTATTTGGGGCACAGGGTGGAAAGGGGCAAGATTTACCCTGAGAAGGACAAGGCGGAAGCTATCTTGCAGTGGCCCAGGCCCTCCAATCGGAGGCAGGTATGGGTCTTCTTAGGTACAACCGGGTATTACCTCAAATTTATGCCCCAATATAGCTCTAAAATGTGTTTTGTTATTGCAGTGATGCTGTTATGCCATTGAATCCAGGTGGGCTATGGGTAGGGATCAGGTGGGTCCAGTTCCAGGATACAGGCGAGGGGGCTGTAGCTGCATTCCTTCCCCCTTCTTTCTGTACAGGAAGTCCTGATCAGCCATTCTGAGAGGATCCCACTATCTAAGGGCACCTCTGACCCAGCCCCTTCAGGGTATGGAGGATACAGTGGGAATCAGAGGAGGTTGTCCCGTCTTTTTCCATTCATCCTGGGAATAACTCCAACATTGAAGTCTAGACTTCTGCTGGACAGAATATACTGCTGGGACATCCAGGTGACTGAAGCTCCTTACGCTAGTGGGGTAAGGGACAGAGAATGTGGTGAATCTGCCTGGCATTTATTTTATGTTTGTATATAGAATTCTAGTGACTGTTTTTATTACAATAAGTGTACTGTTGTAGTTGTCTAAGTAACTATAAGAACCCTAGAAGGTACTGGGCATGCTTCCATGGGTGGCCAGCCAGTGTGAAGGGGAGGTTTGGGGCGCCTTTAGAGCCAGATAGGCCAGAACACAGAAAATTCATGTACAAAGTTTTTGGGGACAGAGATTGACTCCATAAACATGGAATACAGTCTACCGCAGGCCAAGTTAGTGCCCTTAAGGTCATCGGTACAAAGCGCAAATATGGGGCTGTTGGTTATTTTATGCCTAATGCAGTGTCTCCTGGGTATGTTATATTTCAAAACTAATACAATCCCAATGGGTACGTTCTTTAGCTTCATTTTAACTACTGGTCGATGGCTGCAACAAATCCAATCCGTGTCCTGTGGTCAAAATCTTTTCACATCATTTGGTAGGATATCCTTGACTACAACATCTATGTCGCCTTCATAATAGGGAGATAATAAAGTCATGAGCACTTCTCTTTGGGCTCTGTCTGACGTGGTGATTTTGGTTACACAACCTTGCAGCATTACAGCAGGATCAACAAGTTGGGTTCTTATCACATTAATTGAAGCCCAAGGGGTAAATATATGAAACATTGCAGGGGAAATTTAAAGCGGCAATGGCTTTTAAAGGCAAGACTTGCCTTTAAAAGCCATTGCAGTCTTAATCCTACCTGCACAGGTCTCACTTGGACTGACTGGAAGTGACCTAAACATATGCACACAAGTGGTGAAACAGAAAAACAGGTCAAGAACCTCTTTCTGGGTGTCGATGACAACTCCATCCATGCATCTCACCATAAACTGCCACAGCTTGTCCGCAAACTACTTAAGTGATGTGGTTGCCCTCAGGTAGATGCCAAAACTTTTGCAGTAGCTCTATGGTGAATGCATAATGTTTTAACAGGTCCTGCCCTACAAGTTCATAATCCGCACAGTCCTCTGGGACCACTGTAGGATAGGCCTTCATTGCACATTATTGCATGTACATTATCCCCAGTCAGTGTTTCGTAGGTCATGGAGTCTGCAGGTACTCTCAAACACAAGTGACCATCAATTCTCTAATTCTTAGGAAAGTGCAAGAACCCCAAACTGGGTACAGTGGCAGGTATCTATCTACCTGATCCTTGGGTTCTACAGACTGTGGTCACCCCTTGTTGCTCCATTCTCGGAGAATAAGTTTGTGGACATCTGTTGTGTAACTTCGAGATGAAATCCTCATCTAAGTTAATTAGGTCTTTTCAAGTGTGAGTGTCCAACACTTCTTTTTAGCCTGAAAGCTTACAGTCTAAATTCCCTAACACACACACATATACAAATTAGGGTCAATTTGATAGCAGCCAATTACCCTACCAGTAATATTTTTTGTTTGTTTGTATTTTCCTGCATAGGTTTCCTCTGGGCATTCCGGCTTCCTTCCACACTCCCCAAAAAAAAATAATTACTGGTAGGCTGATTGGCTTCTCACAATAAATGCACTCTAGAGTGTCTGTGTGTTAGGGGATTTAGTGCTGTAAGCTCCATCGGGGCAGGGCTGATGCGAATGATTTCACAATCTCTGGACAGTTCTGGTAATATGATGGTGGTATATAAAAAAAACTATAAGGAATAATAATTATTTTTAGACCAGATGTTCAAGAAGTTTTTTTTTCCTTATTAACATTTTATAGTAAAAGTGAAGGGGTCGTAAGAAGTTTTGAGAAGGATGAAGAAAGTTTTTGGATTGAAGTAATCAATCAGTACACGTATATAAGAGAAAGGAAAAAGTGACAAATAAAAGGGGCAGGATTAGAAAGAATGGTTCAGAGACAGCAAAATCAGGAATAAACCCAGATAGAAGGTGTATATCTCCGGACATGGCTTGTACAACTTACACCTGGATGTGGTCCTATCACTTAGAGAGGTAGTCTGAGTACTCAGCACTAGGCATCAGTAACAAGTAACATAGAATGACATGAAACAGAAGGTAAAGATGGCACTGCCCAAATGAGCTTACAATCTAAGAGAGTAATGGGTAACCGGCGGGCCTAGTACCGCATGCAGCCCTCCAGGTCTTTCACCTAGGTTATACAGATACATCCTCCTGTATTGTCAGGTTTGTTTGTTATTGCATGTAACACTGCAAAATGCCTGCTGACATGTTATTACAGATAGGTGTCTCTTTCCTAGATTAAATGTGTTGTTTTAACCTGTTTTAAACTAGCCATGTGCTAGTTCCTGGCTCTGGGCAGTTGGTGATTACAGACACTGTGCTAGTTCCTGGCTCTGGGCAGGTGGTGATTACAGACACTGTGCTAGTTCCTGGCTCTGGGCAGGTGGTGATTACAGGCTCTGTGCTAGTTCCAGGCTCTGTGCAGTTGGTGATTACAGGCACTGTGCTAGTTCCTGGCTCTGGGCAGGTGGTGATTACAGACACTGTGCTAGTTCCTGGCTCTGGGCAGGTGGTGATTACAGACACTGTGCTAGTTCCTGGCTCTGGGCAGGTGGTGATTACAGACACTGTGCTAGTTCCTGGCTCTGGGCAGTTGGTGATTACAGACACTGTGCTAGTTCCTGGCTCTGGGCAGGTGGTGATTACAGGCACTGTGCTAGTTCCTGGCTCTGTGCAGATGGTGATTATAGGCACAGTGCTAGTTCCTGGCTCTGGGCAGTTGGTGATTACAGGCACTGTGCTAGTTCCTGGCTCTGGGCAGGTGGTGATTACAGGCACTGTTCTAGTTCCTGGCTCTGGGCAGGTGGTGATTACAGACACTGTGCTAGTTCCTGGCTCTGTGCAGATGGTGATTACAGGCACTGTGCTAGTTCCTGGCTCTGGGCAGTTGGTGATTACAGGCACTGTGCTAGTTCCTGGCTCTGGGCAGTTGGTGATTACAGACACTGTGCTAGTTCCTGGCTCTGGGCAGGTGGTGATTACAGACACTGTGCTAGTTCCTGGCCCTGGGCAGGTGGTGATTACAGACACTGTGCTAGTTCCTGGCCCTGGGCAGGTGGTGATTACAGACACTGTGCTAGTTCCTGGCTCTGTGCAGTTGGTGATTACAGACACTGTGCTAGTTCCTGGCTCTGG
This sequence comes from Mixophyes australis, assembly GCA_036250195.1. Lineage (NCBI taxonomy): Eukaryota > Metazoa > Chordata > Amphibia > Anura > Limnodynastidae > Mixophyes > Mixophyes australis. The sequence goes on from JAVHZZ010000004.1 coordinate 14,391,094, forward strand.
GCAGGTGGTGATTACAGACACTGTGCTAGTTCCTGGATCTGGGCAGGTGGTGATTACAGACACTGTGCTAGTTCCTGGCTCTGGGCAGTTGGTGATTACAGACACTGTGCTAGTTCCTGGCTCTGGGCAGTTGGTGATTACAGGCACTGTGCTAGTTCCTGGCTCTGGGCAGTTGGTGATTACAGACACTGTGCTAGTTCCTGGCTCTGGGCAGGTGGTGATTACAGACACTGTGCTAGTTCCTGGCTCTGGGCAGGTGGTGATTACAGGCACTGTGCTAGTTCCTGGCTCTGTGCAGATGGTGATTACAGGCACTGTGCTAGTTCCTGGCTCTGGGCAGTTGGTGATTACAGGCACTGTGCTAGTTCCTGGCTCTGGGCAGGTGGTGATTACAGACACTGTGCTAGTTCCTGGCTCTGGGCAGTTGGTGATTACAGACACTGTGCTAGTTCCTGGCTCTGGGCAGGTGGTGATTACAGACACTGTGCTAGTTCCTGGCTCTGTGCAGATGGTGATTATAGGCACAGTGCTAGTTCCTGGCTCTGGGCAGTTGGTGATTACAGGCACTGTGCTAGTTCCTGGCTCTGGGCAGTTGGTGATTACAGACACTGTGCTAGTTCCTGGCTCTGGGCAGGTGGTGATTACAGACACTGTTCTAGTTCCTGGCTCTGGGCAGGTGGTGATTACAGACACTGTGCTAGTTCCTGGCTCTGGGCAGGTGGTGATTACAGGCACTGTGCTAGTTCCTGGCTCTGTGCAGATGGTGATTATAGGCACAGTGCTAGTTCCTGGCTCTGGGCAGTTGGTGATTACAGGCACTGTGCTAGTTCCTGGCTCTGGGCAGGTGGTGATTACAGACACTGTGCTAGTTCCTGGATCTGGGCAGGTGGTGATTACAGACACTGTGCTAGTTCCTGGCTCTGGGCAGTTGGTGATTACAGACACTGTGCTAGTTCCTGGCTCTGGGCAGTTGGTGATTACAGGCACTGTGCTAGTTCCTGGCTCTGGGCAGTTGGTGATTACAGACACTGTGCTAGTTCCTGGCTCTGGGCAGGTGGTGATTACAGACACTGTGCTAGTTCCTGGCTCTGGGCAGGTGGTGATTACAGGCACTGTGCTAGTTCCTGGCTCTGTGCAGATGGTGATTACAGGCACTGTGCTAGTTCCTGGCTCTGGGCAGTTGGTGATTACAGGCACTGTGCTAGTTCCTGGCTCTGGGCAGGTGGAGATTACAGACACTGTGCTAGTTCCTGGCTCTGGGCAGTTGGTGATTACAGACACTGTGCTAGTTCCTGGCTCTGGGCAGGTGGTGATTACAGACACTGTGCTAGTTCCTGGCTCTGTGCAGATGGTGATTATAGGCACAGTGCTAGTTCCTGGCTCTGGGCAGTTGGTGATTACAGGCACTGTGCTAGTTCCTGGCTCTGGGCAGTTGGTGATTACAGACACTGTGCTAGTTCCTGGCTCTGGGCAGGTGGTGATTACAGACACTGTTCTAGTTCCTGGCTCTGGGCAGGTGGTGATTACAGACACTGTGCTAGTTCCTGGCTCTGGGCAGGTGGTGATTACAGGCACTGTGCTAGTTCCTGGCTCTGTGCAGATGGTGATTATAGGCACAGTGCTAGTTCCTGGCTCTGGGCAGTTGGTGATTACAGGCACTGTGCTAGTTCCTGGCTCTGGGCAGGTGGTGATTACAGACACTGTGCTAGTTCCTGGCTCTGGGCAGTTGGTGATTACAGACACTGTGCTAGTTCCTGGCTCTGGGCAGTTGGTGATTACACTGTGCTAGTTCCTGGCTCTGGGCAGGTGGTGATTACAGACACTGTGCTAGTTCCTGGCTATGGGCAGGTGGTGATTACAGACACTGTGCTAGTTTCTGGCTCTGGGCAGGTGGTGATTACAGACACTGTGCTAGTTCCTGGCTATGGGCAGGTGGTGATTACAGACACTGTGCTAGTTCCTGGCTCTGGGCAGGTGGTGATTACAGGCACTGTGCTAGTTCCTGGCTATGGGCAGGTGGTGATTACAGACACTGTGCTAGTTCCTGGCTATGGGCAGGTGGTGATTACAGACACTGTGCTAGTTTCTGGCTCTGGGCAGGTGGTGATTACAGACACTGTGCTAGTTCCTGGCTATGGGCAGGTGGTGATTACAGACACTGTGCTAGTTCCTGGCTCTGGGCAGGTGGTGATTACAGGCACTGTGCTAGTTCCTGGCTCTGGGCAGGTGGTGATTACAGGCACTGTGCTAGTTCCTGGCTATGGGCAGGTGGTGATTACAGACACTGTGCTAGTTTCTGGCTCTGGGCAGGTGGTGATTACAGACACTGTGCTAGTTCCTGGCTCTGGGCAGGTGGTGATTACAGACACTGTGCTAGTTCCTGGCTCTGGGCAGGTGGTGATTACAGGCACTGTGCTAGTTCCTGGCTCTGTGCAGATGGTGATTATAGGCACAGTGCTAGTTCCTGGCTCTGGGCAGTTGGTGATTACAGGCACTGTGCTAGTTCCTGGCTCTGGGCAGGTGGTGATTACAGACACTGTGCTAGTTCCTGGCTCTGGGCAGGTGGTGATTACAGACACTGTGCTAGTTCCTGGCTCTGGGCAGGTGGTGATTACAGGCACTGTGCTAGTTCCTGGCTCTGTGCAGATGGTGATTATAGGCACAGTGCTAGTTCCTGGCTCTGGGCAGTTGGTGATTACAGGCACTGTGCTAGTTCCTGGCTCTGGGCAGGTGGTGATTACAGACACTGTGCTAGTTCCTGGCTCTGGGCAGTTGGTGATTACAGACACTGTGCTAGTTCCTGGCTCTGGGCAGTTGGTGATTACACTGTGCTAGTTCCTGGCTCTGGGCAGGTGGTGATTACAGACACTGTGCTAGTTCCTGGCTATGGGCAGGTGGTGATTACAGACACTGTGCTAGTTTCTGGCTCTGGGCAGGTGGTGATTACAGACACTGTGCTAGTTCCTGGCTATGGGCAGGTGGTGATTACAGACACTGTGCTAGTTCCTGGCTCTGGGCAGGTGGTGATTACAGGCACTGTGCTAGTTCCTGGCTATGGGCAGGTGGTGATTACAGACACTGTGCTAGTTTCTGGCTCTGGGCAGGTGGTGATTACAGACACTGTGCTAGTTACTGCCTCTGAGCAGTTGGTGATTACTAAGGGTTACTACGATAATAAGGGTACAATCTTCAGTGCCAGGTTGTGGCACTCAATATTCATCATTGATAGCACTGTCCACTGAGTTGAATGTCATCTCGTCAGGGTATTAGCATACTCACTGATGACCGTGGCAATTTATTTAATGGAATTGTTAAAGTATAATAAGTTGGGAATTTTCCTTTTAGGATAAAGGTCTTAAACTATATTTTCATACATTTTGCAAATGTGTGGCCGATACTAAATTTATTTCAACGTTATTTCTAATTGAACATTTAGGTTAAAATAATCTTACCTTACACGGTGAGATGTCCGATCACCAGACACGCGGTCACAGCAATGCACAATTTCTGTATATGTATAATATACAGCTCACACTCAACTGATAAGTGTTCTATACCCAGCAGTGACTTTTATACCAGAGCTGAGTGACATCACAGAGGCTGGTTGTGATGTCAGCCAGTCACATGATCACCCAAGTCAGCAGATGCACCTCAGCCTGCCAGAATGTTACCATTGTGGGTAAGGGATCATTGGTTTCTCTACAGGGGAACAATGGCCGCTCCGTAGACCTGAACCAAGGCTGCGGTCAAGGTGTTTCTGAATGTTCCTATTAGTGGTGACCTAGAAGCTGCCAGTGTCCCAAATCTCAACTTTCTGTGGCCTCGATCATGGATAATACATTTTATGACACATATATATATATATATATATATATATCCATATATGAATATATCTCCCTCAATATTCTGCATTTATGTAAATAATTGTAAATAATAGATAAGCTCTGAAGCTTAGACAATAGGACTGCGTGATAAGTATGACATCTGAGGTGCAGGAAGAAGGGGATTATTGGTCACTTGGTCGGTAGTAAATATTAGTCGCTGCGTTTCGACGCATGAAATATGAGCGTTGTGTGATTTATGAACTGGCGCAGGTTGGGCGTTGCTGAACGATGTGAGGCAGCACCAGGGCAGGCGATACTGGGGCAGAGCCAGAGCGTCCATTAATCAATACAGGCTCCTGCCTGGGGCCCTGTGTCCCTGGGAAGTTTTATGGGGGGGTTATTGGACAAACTGAGAACAGGGTCCAAACCAGTATCTCATGGAGGCCCCTCTGGGGAGTTACTCAGGGTCTGTCCTGGAGAACTTGGGGATTATCTCTGTATGTGCCCATAGCCCCCCAGGAGAGGAACAATGACCACGTGCCAGGGCACTCTGGGTGTACCAAGATGGCGCCAACACTGTTCAGGTGGACTATGATGGCGGCCTGCGGGGAGCCACTGACCCTCTGACCCCCAATCCCCCGTATCTGGCTTACAAGGGGGTGTAACAACATGGCGGCGCGGGCGGAGTACCAAGATGGCGGAGCCCAGAGACCCGCAGCAGAGCGGTGCTGTAGGAGTCCCAAGATGGCGGCGCTTCCGGGACGGAGGAGGTGTTACCATAGCGATCCGGTCCCTCTCCCTGTAGGAGCCCGTCAGTGCGCCCGCCGTGACGTCACTCTCCCGCGACCGCCATCACCGACGTCGCCAGAGAGAAAAGAGCGCGGCCCGGAGACCGGGAAGGGGATGAGAGGACCCGGGGGACTGTGCGGAGAATCTGCGGACATGTGCGTGACCCCGAGGCTGTGTGTGTGTGACCGGGGGAGCTGGGAGACCCCCCCCTCTCCCCGGCTGTACCCCCATTATACCGACAGTCATACCCTGCACCCCTGATATATAACCTGCACCCCCCATTATACCGACAGTCATCTGCTGCACCCCTGATATATACCCTGCACCCCCCACCAATTATATCCTACACTCCCCATTATACCGACAGTCATACCCTGCACCCCTGATATATACCCTGCACCCCCCACCAATTATATCCTACACTCCCCATTATACCGACAGTCATACCCTGCACCCCTGATATATACCCTGCACCCCCCACCAATTATATCCTACACCCCCCATTATACCGACAGTCATACCCTGCACCCCTGGTCTATATCCTGCATGACATCTGTGCACCCCTGATATATAACCTGCACCCCCCATTATACCGACAGTCATCTGCTGCACCCCTGATATATACCCTGCACCCCCCACCAATTATATCCTACACTCCCCATTATACCGACAGTCATACCCTGCACCCCTGATATATACCCTGCACCCCCCACCAATTATATCCTACACTCCCCATTATACCGACAGTCATACCCTGCACCCCCCACCACTTATATCCTACACCCCCCATTATACCGACAGTCATACCCTGCACCCCTGGTCTATATCCTGCATGACATCTGTGCACCCCTGATATATAACCTGCACCCCCCATTATACCGACAGTCATCTGCTGCACCCCTGATATATACCCTGCACCCCCCACCACTTATATCCTACACCCCCATTATACCGACAGTCATACCCTGCACCCCCCTCCCCGGCTGTACCCCCCAGCAGTTATATCCTGCATGCCCCAATTATACCCTGCATTACATCTGTGCACCCCCCAATTATATTCTGATTATATCCTACACCCTCTGATTATATCCTGCATGACATCTGTGCACCCCTGATATATAACCTGCACCCCCCATTATACCGACAGTCATCTGCTGCACCCCTGATATATACCCTGCACCCCCCACCAATTATATCCTACACTCCCCATTATACCGACAGTCATACCCTGCACCCCTGGTCTATATCCTGCATGACATCTGTGCACCCCCTGATATATAACCTGCACCCCCCATTATACCGACAGTCATCTGCTGCACCCCCCTCCCCGGCTGTACCCCCCAGCAGTTATATCCTGCATGCCCCAATTATACCCTGCATTACATCTGTGCACCCCCAATTATATTCTGATTATATTCTACACCCTCTGATTATATCCTGCATGACATCTGTGCACCCCCCACCAATTCTATCCTACACTCCCCATTACACCGACAGTCATACCCTGCACCCCCCTCCCCGGCTGTACCCCCCAGCAGTTATATCCTGCATGCCCCAATTATACCCTGCATTACATCTGTGCACCCCCCAATTATATTCTGATTATATCCTACACCCTCTGATTATATCCTGCATGACATCTGTGCACCCCTGATATATAACCTGCACCCCCCATTATACCGACAGTCATCTGCTGCACCCCTGATATATACCCTGCACCCCCCACCAATTATATCCTACACTCCCCATTATACCGACAGTCATACCCTGCACCCCTGGTCTATATCCTGCATGACATCTGTGCACCCCCTGATATATAACCTGCACCCCCCATTATACCGACAGTCATCTGCTGCACCCCCCTCCCCGGCTGTACCCCCCAGCAGTTATATCCTGCATGCCCCAATTATACCCTGCATTACATCTGTGCACCCCCAATTATATTCTGATTATATTCTACATCCTCTGATTATATCCTGCATGACATCTGTGCACCCCTGATATATAACCTGCACCCCCCATTATACCGACAGTCATCTGCTGCACCCCTGATATATACCCTGCACCCCCCACCAATTATATCCTACACTCCCCATTATACCGACAGTCATACCCTGCACCCCTGGTCTATATCCTGCATGACATCTGTGCACCCCCTGATATATAACCTGCACCCCCCATTATACCGACAGTCATCTGCTGCACCCCCCTCCCCGGCTGTACCCCCCAGCAGTTATATCCTGCATGCCCCAATTATACCCTTTAGCCTACTGTTTGTGCTGTGTACGGCGCTGCGGAACTCTTGTGGCGCCTAATAAATAAAGGATAATAATAATACCCTGCATTACATCTGTGCACCCCCAATTATATTCTGATTATATCCTACACCCTCTGATTATATCCTGCATGACATATGTGCACCCCTGATATATAACCTGCACCCCCCATTATACCGACAGTCATCTGCTGCACCCCTGATATATACCCTGCACCCCCCACCAATTATATCCTACACTCCCCATTATACCGACAGTCATACCCTGCACCCCCCACCACTTATATCCTACACCCCCATTATACCGACAATCATCTGCTGCACCCCCCTCCCCGGCTGTACCCCCCAGCAGTTATATCCTGCATGCCCCAATTATACCCTGCATTACATCTGTGCACCCCCCAATTATATTCTGATTATATCCTACACCCTCTGATTATATCCTGCATGACATATGTGCACTCCTGATATATAACCTGCACCCCCCATTATACCGACAGTCATCTGCTGCACCCCTGATATATACCCTGCACCCCCCACCAATTATATCCTACACTCCCCATTATACCGACAGTCATACCCTGCACCCCCCACCACTTATATCCTACACCCCCATTATACCGACAATCATCTGCTGCACCCCCCTCCCCGGCTGTACCCCCCAGCAGTTATATCCTACACCCCCATTATACCGACAGTCATCTGCTGCACCCCTGATATATACCCTGCACCCCCCACCACTTATATCCTACACCCCCATTATACCGACAGTCATCTGCTGCACCCCTGATATATACCCTGCACCCCCCACCACTTATATCCTACACCCCCATTATACCGACAATCATCTGCTGCACCCCTGATATATACCCTGCACCCCCCACCACTTATATCCTACACCCCCATTATACCGACAGTCATCTGCTGCACCCCTGATATATACCCTGCACCCCCCACCACTTATATCCTACACCCCCATTATACCGACAATCATCTGCTGCACCCCTGATATATACCCTGCACCCCCCACCACTTATATCCTACACCCCCATTATACCGACAATCATCTGCTGCACCCCTGATATATACCCTGCACCCCCCACCACTTATATCCTACACCCCCATTATACCGACAATCATCTGCTGCACCCCCCATTATACTCTGCACCCCCCACCACTTATATCCTACACCCCCATTATACCGACAATCATCTGCTGCACCCCCCTCCCCGGCTGTACCCCCCAGCAGTTATATCCTGCATGCCCCAATTATACCCTGCATTACATCTGTGCACCCCCCAATTATATTCTGATTATATCCTACACCCTCTGATTATATCCTGTATGACATCTGTGCACCCCCATTACACTGCTAATCATCTGCTGCACCCCCCACCACTTATATCCTACACCCCCATTATACCGACAATCATCTGCTGCACCCCTGATATATACCCTGCACCCCCCACCACTTATATCCTACACCCCCATTATACCGACAATCATCTGCTGCACCCCTGATATATACGCTGCACCCCCCACCACTTATATCCTACACCCCCATTACACCGCTAATCATCTGCTGCACCCCTGATATATACCCTGCACCCCCCACCAATTATATCCTACACCCCCATTATACCGACAATCATCTGCTGCACCCCCCATTATACCCTGCACCCCCCACCAATTATATCCTACACCCCCATTATACCGACAATCATCTGCTGCACCCCCCACCAATTATATCCTACACTCCCCATTATATCAACAATCATCTGCTGCACCCCCCACCATACTCTGCACCCCCCACCACTTATATCCTACACCCCCATTATACCACTAATCATCTGCTGCACCCCTGATATATACCCTGCACCCCCCACCAATTATATCCTACACCCCCATTATACCGACAATCATCTGCTGCACCCCCCATTATACCCTGCACCCCCCACCAATTATATCCTACACCCCCATTATACCGACAATCATCTGCTGCACCCCCCACCAATTATATCCTACACTCCCCATTATATCAACAATCATCTGCTGCACCCCCCACCATACTCTGCACCCCCCACCACTTATATCCTACACCCCCATTATACCACTAATCATCTGCTGCACCCCCCATTATACCCTGCACCCCCCACCAATTATATCCTACACCCCCATTATACTGACAATCATCTACTGCACCCCCATTATACTCTGCACCCCCCACCAATTATATCCTACACCCCCATTATACCGACAATCATCTGCTGCACCCCCATTATACTCTGCACCCCCCACCAATTATATCCTACACCCCCATTATACCACTAATCATCTGCTGCACCCCTTATATATACTCTGCACCCCCCACCAATTATATCCTACACCCCCATTATACCGACAATCATCTGCTGCACCCCTTATATATACTCTGTACCCCCCAGCAGTTATATCCTGCACGCCCCAATTATACTCTGCATTACATCTGTGCACCCCCAATGATATTCTGATTATATCCTACACCCTCTGATTATATCCTGCATGACATCTGTGCACTCCAGTCATACTCTGCATCCCCCACCCCCAGATCATACCCGTATTATATCCTACACCCCCCAATTCCCTGTATTACATCTGTTCACCCTCAATTATGCCCTGCCCCCCTGATTATATCTTGCACCCCCCCCCCCCCCAATTATACCCTGCATTACATCTGTTTACCCCAATTATACTCTGCATCTCCCAATTATACACTGCATGTCTGTCTGTGCACCCTAATTTTTTAGTAGTGCACCCCAATGCTACTCTTCATGTCCGTCTGTATTCTCTTAATTATGCCATTTACATCTGTGCGTACAACTACACTCTCAATTATGATCCGTCTTATCAGTAAACCCCAATTTACACAGTTATTGCCAATTTCATTGCACCAATTATACTTCGCTACATATCGGTACCCCAAATCTCCTTATGTCTGCGATAACCCTCAGCATTTATAGAGCCAGGAACTGCTGTGCTATGCGTTCTTAACATGTCTGTATCATCATCATCATCATTTATTTATATAGCGCCAACATATTCCGTAGTGCTTTATATCACTGCACCTTCAATTATATTCTATTCTGCCTTACATCCTTCAGGTAGACGAAGAAGCACTGAAATGGCCCTTTCTTCTGTGTATGTTTGTGTGTGTATCTGTGTGTATGTGTGTGTATATGTGTATATATATATATATATGTGTATGATCAGCCACAACATTAAAACCACCTGCATAATATTGTGTAGGTCCCCCTTGTGCCACCAAAACAGCTCTGACCCGTTGAGGCATGGACTCTACAAGACCTCTGAAGGTGTCCTGTGGTATCTGGCACCAAGATGTTAGCAGCAGATCCTTAAGTCCTGTAAGTTGCCAGGTGGGGCCTCCATGGCCTGGACTTGTTTTTCTAGCACATCCCACAGATGCTCGATCAGATTGAGATCTGGGGAATTTGGAGGCCAAGTCAACACCTTGAGGTCTTTGTCATGTTCCTCAAACCATTCCTGAACAATTCCTGCAATGTTGCAGGGCGCATTATCCTGCTAAAAGAGCCCTCTGCATCAGGTAATACCGCTATCATGAAGCGGTGTACTTGGTCTGCAACAATGTTTAGGTAGGTTGTACCTGCCAAAGTAACATCCATAGGAATGCCAGGACCCAAGGCTTCCCAGCAGAACATTGCCCAGAGCATCACACTGAACCCTACGGCTTGCCTCCTTCCAATACTGCATCCTGGTGCCATCTCTTCCGACGCACATGCACCCAGACGTCCGTGTGATGTAAAAGAAAACATAATTGATCAGACCAGGCCACCTTTTTCCATTGTTCCGTGGTTTGGTTCTGGAAATCACATGCCCATTATAAATGACTTCCGTGGTGGACAGCGGTCAGCATGGGCACTCTGACCGGTCTGCGGTTTCGCAGCCCCATACGCAGCATTCACTTTTTCAGCAATTTGTGCTACAGTAGCTCTTTCGTGGGATTGGATCAGGCGGGCTAGCCTTCGCTCCCCACACGCATCAAGGAGCCTTAAGCAACCATGACTCTGTCACCGGTTATCTTTCTTTGAACCACTGCACACCTGAAACACTCCACAAGACCTCCTGTTTTATAGATGCTCTGACCTAGTCTAGCCATCATAGTTTGGCCAACGTCAAAGTTGCTTAGATGCTTCCTCTTTCCCCTTTTCTTGCTTCCAACATATCAATTTCAAGAACTGTCTGTTCACTTGTTGCCTAATATATCTCACCCCTTGACAGGTGCCATTGTAATGAGATAATCAATGTTATTCACTTGTTAGTGGTTTTGTTGTGACCCATGTGTGTGTGTGTGTGTGTGTGTGTGTGTATATATATATTTTAGACTAAACCAGCGACTGCTCTGTACAACTATGTGTCGATCAAGGTTGGTGTCTAGGAACACATTTCCTTTTCCTTTCAGATCCCCACGATGAGGCACACCCCAGTTCAGCGTCATCTTCCTCCCTTCTCCAGCCACCTACTGCCCCCCGGAAAGCATGGGAAGCTCTTCCAGATCCAGGAAGACGGATACTGGGGGCGAGATGAGGAAGAGGAGTCACAGCTGAGGAAGTCGTGTAGACAACCACCCAGACAGAGGAGAGGGAGGAGACAGAGGCTGCGCATTATGCGCACGCTTTACCTGGGTCTTTGCAAGCGGACAATTACGCTGCCCTTCTACTGGAAAATATGGGGGAGCCTGGGGGGGAGGCGGAGACAATTGGGGGGCAGGAGAAGGGAAGGAGGAGGTGGCTCTGTGGGCATAGAGTTGGGAAAGCGCAGAGGATCTGTCGAGGAAACATCGTTGGACAATTATTTAGCTGAAGAGGAGACAGGTGAGGAAGTCCATTGTAAACACCCCACTCCTCCTCTTGTTGATGCCCCAATTCCCATCCTTACCAGCTCTTTGTTTTCTCATCAGGTCCCTCACTCGGACTTCCCAATGGGTTCTCTCCTCTCCCCGCAGAATCAGACACCATTCTCATCAGCAATGTCTGCAGCATTGGGACCCAAGAAAGCCCTGCCCCAAACGGACCCCACAGCCAAGATGGCTTTACTCCGCCTCCAGAAAAGGAGGTCTCGCCCCCTGCGTTGACGGAGGAGCATGTGGCGTGTGTACAGAGTGAGTCAAGTCACAATCTCCCCTCCCTCTCCCCATACTGTCAAATTGCACTAAAATAAATTCCCACAATATTTTTATACTCTATCTGAAAAGAGTGACGGTCTCTGTATACAAGTGTATTATTGGTACTCCGGCGGCATTCCTTCAGGACTATGACAGACTGACAGTGTCGCTGCTCTTATCCTAGGTATTCTGGACCAGTTTCTCCAGTCTTATGGGAGCCTGATACCGCTGGGAACAGAAGAGGTATTGGACAAGCTGGAGGATGTATTTCAGCAGCCGTTTTCTACCCCGGCAAGGTATGGCTTGGCCTGGTATTAAGAGCATTAGGTGTACGCTTTCTGTGAGATGGGTGGAGGGAGATGTTGGCCTGCAGACGTCTGCAGAGAGGAGACTGTACAATATGAGTGAAGCTTTACGTTCCAGATTGGGTAATAATTGCAATACTCTGCAGGAGAGCCGTTGTGCAGCACGTTATCCAGTCGTATCAGCGTCTATCTGGCAACAATCTTCTGCGCTCCTTCCGTGTTACTTATAAGAGGCATGTGCTAAGCATGGATGACCTGGGCACCCTCTATGGACAGAACTGGCTCAATGACCAGGTACAAAACAATACAAATTGTGTGTTTGTAGGAGGTATAGTGACAGAGCTGTGTGTGGGGTCTGAACAGGAATAGTAGAGAGATACAGGACAGGATGGAGGTGTAGTGACAGAGCTGTGTGTGTGAGGTCAGTACAGGAATAGTAGAGAGATACAGGACAGGATGGAGGTGTAGTGACAGAGCTGTGTGTGTGGGGTCTGAACAGGAATAGTAGAGAGATACAGGACAGGATGGAGGTGTAGTGACAGAGGTGTGTGTGTGAGGTCAGTACAGGAATAGTAGAGAGATACAGTACAGGATGGAGGTGTAGTGACAGAGCTGTGTGTGTGTGAGGTCAGTACAGGAATAGTAGAGAGATACAGGACAGGATGGAGGTGTAGTGACAGAGCTGTGTGTGTGAGGTCAGTACAGGAATAGTAGAGAGATACAGGACAGGATGGAGGTGTAGTGACAGAGCTGTGTGTGTGCGAGGTCAGTACAGGAATAGTAGAGAGATACAGGACAGGATGGAGGTGTAGTGTCAGAGCTGTGTGTCTGTGAGGTCAGTACAGGAATAGCAGAGAAATACAGGACAGGATGGAGGTGTAGTGACAGAGCTGTGTGTGTGTGAGGTCAGTACAGGAATAGTAGAGAGATACAGGACAGGATGGAGGTGTAGTGACAGAGCTGTGTGCGAGGTCAGTACAGGAATAGTAGAGAGATACAGGACAGGATGGAGGTGTAGTGACAGAGCTGTGTGTGTGGGGTCAGTACAGGAATAGAAGAGAGATACAGGACAGGATGGAGGTGTAGTGACAGAGCTGTGTGTGTGGGGTCTGAACAGGAATAGTAGAGAGATACAGGACAGGATGGAGGTGTAGTGACAGCTGTGTGTGTGTGAGGTCAGTACAGGAATAGTAGAGAGATACAGGACAGGATGGAGGTGTAGTGACAGAGCTGTGTGTGCGAGGTCAGTACAGGAATAGAAGAGAGATACAGGACAGGGTGGAGGTGTAGAGAGATACAGGACAGGATGGAGGTGTAGTGACAGCTGTGTGTGTGTGAGGTCAGTACAGGAATAGTAGAGAGATACAGGACAGGATGGAGGTGTAGTGACAGAGCTGTGTGCGAGGTCAGTACAGGAATAGAAGAGAGATACAGGACAGGGTGGAGGTGTAGTGACAGAGCTGTGTGTCTGTGAGGTCAGTACAGGAATAGTAGAGAAATACAGGACAGGATGGAGGTGTAGTGACAGAGCTGTGTGTGTGTGAGGTCAGTATAGGAATAGTAGAGAGATACAGGACAGGATGGAGGTGTAGTGACAGAGCTGTGTGCGAGGTCAGTACAGGAATAGTAGAGAGATACAGGACAGGATGGAGGTGTAGTGACAGAGCTGTGTGTGCGAGGTCAGTACAGGAATAGTAGAGAGATACAGGACAGGATGGAGGTGTAGTGACAGAGGTGTGTGGGGTCAGTACAGGAATAGTAGAGAGATACAGGACAGGATGGAGGTGTAGTGACAGAGCTGTGTGTGTGTGAGGTCAGTACAGGAATAGTAGAGAGATACAGGACAGGATAGAGGTGTAGTGACAGGCTGTGTGTGTGAGGTCAGTACAGGAATAGTAGAGAGATACAGTACAGGATGGAGGTGTAGTGACAGAGCTGTGTGTGCGAGGTCAGTACAGGAATAGTAGAGAGATACAGGACAGGATGGAGGTGTAGTGACAGAGGTGTGTGGGGTCAGTACAGGAATAGTAGAGAGATACAGGATGGAGGTGTAGTGACAGAGCTGTGTGTGTGTGAGGTCAGTACAGGAATAGTAGAGAGATACAGGACAGGATGGAGGTGTAGTGACAGAGCTGTGTGTGTGAGGTCAGTATAGGAATAGTAGAGAGATACAGGACAGGATGGAGGTGTAGTGACAGAGCTGTGTGTGTGGGGTCAGTACAGGAATAGTAGAGAGATACAGGATGGAGGTGTAGTGACAGAGCTGTGTGTGTGTGAGGTCAGTACAGGTATATGGAATGAGTGGCAGTGTAGAATGCAGGTATGGTAACGGCAGTATTTATGTGATGGGCATCACAGGTGTATGTGTCCTTTTCTAGATAATGAACATGTATGGAGATTTAGTAATGGACGCCGTGCCAGAAAAGGTCAGTAACTTCCAGTCTGGATTTTTATGAGCTATTTAATTTGGTATCATTCCTCCCCTTCCTTTAAGGAGTAACCCAACCCAAAGAGATACCTTCCACACACCAAATAGTGAAAAAGTTAAAAAGTTGTGGCGCCCTGAAGGCTTGGGGTCTCTTTCATGACAGAAATGCACGTACCCTGACGGATGTTCACCAAGTGTGATATTCATTCTTTTATTTTTCTCAGGTACATTTTTTCAACAGTTTTTTTTATGACAAATTAAGAACAAAAGGATATGAAGGAGTGAAACGGTGGACGAAAAATGTAAGTGGCTTTTTCCTTTCCATGTGTCTTGTGAACCCCCTTATCTCCTAATACTTTGTAGCCTTTTATTCCAAAGGTCTAATGCCTGTTACATCATGTAATTTGTTGCCCGAGTTTCCACCTAACACCTTGTCGTGTGAATGGTCAATTTATCTTCATATAGCTTTCATCATCTTCTCACGGTGCTGGTCAGTTTCATCCCTTGATATAGTCCGTTCCTGCACAGGGTCTTCTTTCTTCGTGGGTTTTATTCCACTTCCACTTTCCAGCTAATACTGGCCACACACTTTACAATATCTGCAGCAAGTTCTTGGCTCAAAATCACAGCTTGTGCTCCAACGTCCAATGATCGGATGATTATCGAAGATGTTTCTAATTAGATGCGGTGGGAACATGATTGCAGATGACCTCTATTGACCATAGTGACATGCTCCACCTCCCTAGTAGGCATGAATGACGGAAGAAGATATCCAGCTTCTTGGCCCATTCAGTTGAATCTTGTCCACTTAGGTGTGTGGCCAAATTACACTATTGATACTGTAACTTGAGGCAAGATCATTTTGTGTGTGGCCAGCATAAATTAGGATATGTCGCTTACAATATACGTTATAACCTGTCTTTACAACTTCTCAAACTGACGATCCCTATTTCCTCGGTTTCAGGTTGATATATTTAATAAGCAGTTCCTCTTGATTCCAATACACCTGGAAGTCCATTGGTCTCTCATCTGTGTGGACGTTCTTAAACGGACCATTACTTACTTTGATTCCCAGCGTACTTTGAACAGGCGCTGCCCCAAGGTAAAGCCTTTATGAAATAAGTAATTCCCTTTACCTGGATAAATATTATCAATGACTGCTATATATGTCATATTTAAGGAGTTTAGTTTTATTGGATAGATTATAGCACTGCTGATTTATAGTACCATGCTACAATAAATGCTAGAAGACACTAGAATGTACGGAAGTTGGTGAATAATGATGTTTTAGAGTGTACAATGATTTGTGGAAGGGAACTGATCACACATTTCACCCAATATTCCTGTACAAATGTATTTTACCATAAATTTTTTCCTCTCGCATGTGGTGGGAATATTTTTCCAAATTTTTTGTACCTCGATCTGAGAGGCTTGTCTGATGTGGTTGTATTGGAGTACAACTCTTGAAAGGTAACAATATCTCTGTGAAGAGCCTTGAAATGAATGTGATGCAGTGGACCAAACAATGTCCTATTGAGAAACCTACAATGTCTGCGCTTAGCAGAACTTGTTCCCTGTTGGTATGGACTGTATATAGTCCAAATTCTTCTTGTAGAACTCTATGCCCTGAGTTATATATTACTTCCTTCAGGTCCTCTACGTGTACGAACAGCCAAATGATCACTAATCACGTCTGGCTTGAGCTCTCTATCGACTTCTGTATGACTTAAATGTAGAGGTCTGGAAATGGGGTAGATGCTTATGGTACAGGAAATGCATTGAGTGCTCCTTGGGGAATTCCAGGAGTAGTTAAATATATATGCTCAGGTAATAGAAAATATTAATTTACTGAAGATGTGGGGCATATACCAGCGTGATAAAGAGGTCTGCACAGTTATCAAAAGGACTGTAAGCGCTCTTGTGATACTTATTAGGGAATAGAGCTCAGGGAATATCCAGACACACTTTTATAGGACATTCTTTTCATCTGGGATACACATTATCCTGAGCTGTTTTGAGACTTTAAAAGTACTTGTATGTTTTAATTCTGTCGCCCTTTTCTTTTCATGAGGTAAACCATTTTGTAGCCTTTGTTTGGGTCTTCACATTTATCGATATCCTTTCAAAAGTTTGTTGTCCAAAACTGAATCCATACTGGGAAAGCTCTACAATAACAATCATGTTCAAGCGTGTTCTAGGAAGAATCCGTTGGAAGTAGCTTATTTTACAGCTCCCAATAACAGGACATTTCTACTCTCTTAGCATATAGCCAAATATCTCCAGGCTGAAGCAGTAAAGAAAGAGCGACTGGAGTATGTCAATGGCTGGAAAGGATTATTCAAAATGGTGAGTGCTGGATATTCCTGCTCCCCTGTATTCGGGCTCTTATCAACTGTGCATTGTTGCTCATTTATTTCGTCCTTTCCAGAATGTTGCAAGACAGAACAATGACAGTGACTGTGGAGCATTTGTGTTGCAGGTGAGATCACTCACCCTCTTTTACGGGCTGCATATCAATGAGACCGAAGAGAAAAGACCATTTAATATCTTCCTGGTTTTTCTTTCTCTTTTAGTACTGCAAGTTCCTTGCTTTGGAGCTCCCATTTACCTTTGGTCAGCAGGACATGCCTAAACTTAGGCGCCAGATGTATAAAGAGCTGTGTCATTGCAAGCTGACTGTGTGAAACCACCTGCGATGCGGAAGGAGCATCCGGACTGAGCCAGGGTTCTATCGCATCATAGAGGGGCTCTATGTGATGGCTTTACTGCCCCACTCTTTGTCTGTACTGAGGAACGTCCTCCCTGACCCACCCCAGAAGGCTTTGTGTGGAGCCTTCACTTGTAAATTGATTTGTGGAGTCTTTGAGTTTTTTAAACGCCCAGCCAGGGACCCCCGTTTCCACCCTTTTTTTCCGGCAGACACGTCGATGTCTTGCTAGACTTTTTCAGAGTTTCTGTAACACGCCCTCCTCACCCATATAAAAAAAAAAAAA
This sequence comes from Mixophyes australis, assembly GCA_036250195.1. Classification (NCBI taxonomy): domain Eukaryota; kingdom Metazoa; phylum Chordata; class Amphibia; order Anura; family Limnodynastidae; genus Mixophyes; species Mixophyes australis. The sequence goes on from JAVHZZ010000004.1 coordinate 14,408,887, forward strand.
ACCATGCCCACCTTGTATTTTTTTTTTTTTTTATTATTATTATTTTAATTGTATTTTTTGTTTATTTAAACGGTTTCTGGGGGAAAATTGTAGTTTTGTTTTGTTTTTTGTTTTTTTTTGGCAGAAAAACAAGAAAATTGAAAAACAAATAAAAAGTTCTATAGATAATGTGTTCATACTGCTGCTCAGACTGACAATATTTCCTTGTTTGTGAAAATATTTGTTGGGACTATGTCTTAGAAGGTAGATGATTACTCCCTCATTGCATTCATATATGGAATATACTGCATTAAAGGGAATAACCAATGAAGAGGACTGCCATGGAAGGTAAATAAAATATTTAGAAAGCCCCTTTACCCACACAAAAATAAATGTGTAGATACCCTTAAATTTAATCATTTTACAGGTTTTTACAGTAATTGATTATATACATTTAGTATAAGGTGATAGCTAGTTGACTATATAGTTATGATAGAGATAGTAGTGTTGATATTTTATTGAACATGGTGAACGTAGTAATGTAATTCTATTAGGGGAAAACAGGGACATACAAATTAGACAACTTCAATGCCAATGTGAAAACAAAGGGTAGAGGGTCCTGCGTGTGAGAGAGCTTACAATGTCATGGGAAAGGGGCACAGGTAAGAATGGAGAAGGGGACAGTGAGGCTGTACCAGTGGCTTTTAAAGAATGTTTAAAGATTTGTAGGCTGGGGGAGAGTGATAGGGACTACGATAGGTGTGTAACACCACAGCATAATTTGTAGGTGGAAGTGAGAGGTGGTTAGAGGAGATGAAGTGCAGGGTAGAGGTTAGATGTAAGTGCATGAGGGACGGTTTTTTAAATGAGGTTTGAGATAGATGAAGTGGTATTGTTGAGCTTTTGGATTCTGGAGGAATTGGGAGAGCCAGGGTAGGGATTTCAGTGGTGGAGCAGTGAGAGGAAGATCAGTTTTACTGTGACATTTAGGATGGATTGTAGTGGGGATGGGTGAGGGGAATACCAGATAGGAGGCAAAAGAACGGATCATCATCAGCATTTATTTATGTAGCAACTGCAAATTCCGTAGTGTTTTACAATTGGGAACAAATGCCGTAATAAAACAATACTGGGTAATAAAGACAGAGGTAAGGGGACCCTGCTTGCAAGCTAACAATATATGGGGTCAGTTGCGGGTACATCTTGGGTAAGAAAAGGAAGTACTCTAGCAATATTTTAAAGGTGAAGGCATCAGAACTGGGAAAGAGATTAGATGTGAGGTATAAACCATTTAGTGGAATAAAGTGTGACACCAAAGCAGTGGGCTTTGAAGATTGAGGTAATTATTGTGTTGATGGTAAGGGAGGTGAGGACTGCGACTAGGGAAATGGATTGGATATGTTGAACTTTTAGGGAGCCATGTGGGATTACTAGATACTAGAGAGTGGTTACTGGAATCAGCAAAATAGGTTCACAAAGAGGTGAGGTGTACAGGGAGGCTCAGAAAAGTGTTGTGGAGCCCCAAAAAATGGTGAAGATGTGCCATAGACTGAGACACTGAAGGAGCAGTTGGTTAGGTAGGAAGTGAGCAGGAAAATTTAAGTCACAAAGGTGAAGGGTGTGCAGGAGAAGAGGGTTATCAAGTAGTTTGGAGAGAAAGAGGGTGGGTCAAAATATTTTTTTTTTTATTGGTGAATGTGTATTTAGAGGATGATAGTGCCAGTGAAGAGGTGAGCTGGAACCAGCATGCAGTGGGGGAGAGGCAGTGGTGACATTGGGAGGGATTAGGGTCAAGGGGGCAGGTATAATATCTTTATATAGGGCAGGGTCACTGGGTGTAATGTGATTGCATAGAGCAGGGTGACCAGGTGGAATATGGTTATATAGAGCACAGTAACATTGATTGTTTTGTTTCAATTGGACCTTTCAAGGGATGGGATACATTTGGCAGCAAGTGAACACTCAGTTTTTGAAGCTGATGTGTTGGAAGCAGGAAAATGGGCAAGCATAAGGATCTGAGAGACTTTGACAAGGGCCAAATTGTAATGGTGAGTTTACTGGGTTAGAACATCTTCAAAAGGGCCGGTCTTGTGGGGTGTTCCCAGTATGTAGTTGTTAGTACCAGCAGAAGTTGTCCAAGGAAAGACAACCGGTGAACTGTCGACAGGGCCATGAGTGCACAAAATGCATTGATGCATGTGGGGAACGAAGGCTAGCCTGTCTGGTCCAATTCCCCAGCAGTGGTACTGAAGAACAAATTTCTGAAAAAGTTTATGCTGGCTATGCTAGAAAGGTGTCAGAACTCACAGTGCATAGCAGCTTTCTGTGTAGCTGCAGACCGGTCAGATTGCCCATCTTGACCCTTGTCCACCGAAAGCGCCTACAATGGGCACATGAGTTCCAGAACTGGACACCTTTTTTTTGGGTTGCTTTTTCACCATCAGTAACAGACTGTTACTGACCACTGCTAATGGTGTCATCTGCCACCAGACCGACTTGCGAATGCCAACTGCGCAATAGCTGTAGGACAGGACTGCCACCACCAGGCTCCTTCACAGCACCTGCAACTGCTTACTTCTGGGTTGCCGATCTAGCTCCTGCAGCGCCTCTTTATGGTGGGCTGACTGGTACCTACCGACTGTTTACTATGGATCAGGACTGCCGAGTAATTAGGCGTTTACACAGAGATGCTGGGTTCAATGCAGGACAGCCGGGAAATGGATTAGAGTGTAAGATCTTATTTGTTGGTCACAGGACACATCTGGCCATATGCAGAGTCTTGAAGCAGTGATGTATATTGCTCAAGGGTTCTTATAAAGGACCGTTACTCGTTAGGTAGAGGTACTAGAGATGATCTAGAAGTACAGATGGTATATACATTACAAGGACAACAGGGCTCTTTTTATAGTTTTACATACATAACCTGGCAGTAGGTAGTCCATCCTCATGTTCCTTTAAGCAATCCATGCTGATTCATGCAGCCTGCATGTGAATTAACACCTTAAACATTGTTACTAGTGGGAATCTCCTCTCCACCCCTGGTGCCACTATGTCTAGGGCAGAAGATTTATCTTTAAATCTCCCATCTAAAAATACTTGCAGGGACCTTACCTCGGATCTGGCTCCCCCTGTAGTCGAAATTAGCTTCAGCCAGATCCCAGGGAAGCAGTCTCCAGGGTACGGCTCCTGGAGTTCTCTGAGCTACAGTATGACTCTTGGCATGCTGGATTACCCATTCATTCAAATCCAAGATGCGCCACTGAAAGTCCCTGGAAAGCCACAGCAATGAGGCTGCTGGCAGAGAAAACTACAGGGCTGCCCGCTGGACCACCATGGAAGGTAGGAACATGTTTAATTTTATTAATTACACATTTGTTTAAATATATATTTTGTATATGCACGCTCCTGGCGCCCTCACTTGCTGGACCGGCTATTGTTAAGGCTACTGTATGGTATTTAATCCTGTTCTGCAGAATAAATCATCCCACTTCCTCTATGCCACCTTCACCTCAGGCATCTGCGAGGATGTAGGTTGTGGATCACTTCCTGATTCCTTAGTTGGCAAGCAGCAAACCGCAGCTACTAACTCCACACACTCATGTTATGTCTTCTACATATTGTTATGGATGGTTAGGCTGCCACCTACCATCCATATCAAACGACACCACCTAGATGATTTCACTTAGGCATTTTGAGACTGTGTATGGTCCACCCCAGGCAGCCTGGAGCTTGTTCTGACGCATGAGCACGAAAACAAATACCTTCTGCCCAGCCTCAAAAACTCTGGCACTCATGCCCTGTTCATACCAAGTCTACTACTTGGTCTTCTGCTAGGTTAGTTTGTACAAGCCCCATGATAATCTCTGACTGATCTCTGAGCTTTCACACTTACTGTGGCTCGGAGAAATCTCACATAAAAAACAGGTCAAGGGGTACTTTGTGGCCACATAGCAACTCAAAGGGTGAGAAACCGGTAAACTTCTGCAGTATCTCTTAATAAGCAAAATGGATGTGTGGCAGTTAGCGTTCTCAGTCTCCGCCCAAGTTAGCTGCTTTAGAGTCCCATTCAACTGCTCACACAGTCTGTCTGGGAATACTGTATTAAAAAGAGTCACGTTTTGACGCAACATCATTTTCCTCAGTCAGAACACATTGGGATGTCACATCACTTCATCTGTGTCATGGTAAGTCGTTTTTTTTTTTAGGTCGGGGTAGTAGTCTTCGGAATTGCCATGTCATTGTACTCGCTGTCAGGATGGTCAGTATCGTTAAACTGACTACCATCATGGGGCCAGTCCATTATAGACCTTCATTGCATGGCCTTCTAGACTAGGGACCAAATTCTTGACACACTCCCTTTTGAGCAAATCATGGAGTCCACAGAACATTTTCCAACACCTGCAAATGTCCATCAATATCTCCAATGTTATCAAATTTGGTAAAGTGGAGGGATCCTAAACTGGGCACAACAGATGGATGAACACTGTAGGAGGTGGTTGCCCACAACTTGATAATGAGCAGGCGCTTCATCCCAGAGACTGTCTTTTATGGACTCTAGCTGCCACATTAGTAAAGAAGAGTTGCCCTCATGAGGACGTTGAACTTGTGCCACTGGTTCATTCAGTGGGAGAGGGCTGTTGCTGGGAAGATATTAGATTCTGGAAAATTAATGAAAATATCTCTAGATTTGGTGTTGGCCTCTCCTCTTGGTCAATGTTGCAACTAGCTTCCTCATCCGTTAACCTGTGCTGCTCGTTCCAGGCCATCAACACCCCTTTCGTTTTGCTCTTTGTCACAGAATACGGAATTTCAATGTTCCTTGCTTGGGACAGAATTGCGAGGTTCACCTTGGACATTATGCTGTATTTAGCCATCCTGTGCCCCTGTGCTGTAGGTACTCTTCATTTGAGTAACTCGACTCTCCCAAACTGGTCTCCAGAAAACCACCTGGGATTATCCCACCAGATATAAACTGTGACCATGTGGACTTACTTTGCTACCTGTTCTGGGGGGAATAATTTCACAATTTATCAGGGTTACTTTCTCACTGTCAGTAACCAACTGTTACTGATCACGCCTACTGGTGTCACCTGCCACCAGACACTTGCCGACTTGCGAATACAAACTGTGTAATAGTTGTAGGATGATAGGGCTGCCATCTCTAGCATCCTTCACCGGCACCTAGAACCGCTTACTTCTGGGTATCTGATATAGCTGCTGCAGCATCTCTTTGCTGTGGACTGTCTGCTACCTCTTGACCACTTACTATGGATTAGGACTGGGTAGCAGGCAGAGTGTTGACAGAGACGCTGGATTCAATGCAGGACAGCTGGGGAGCTGATTAGAGTGTAAACTCTTATCTGTTGGTCATAGGATAAAGCAGGCAATAGGTGGCAGGCAAAATTGAAGCTGTGATGTTTATTGCTCAAGGGTCTGTATAAGGACCGTTACACACTAGTTGGAGGTAGAAGTGATAATCCAGCAGTACAGCTCTCTTCTTATCTTCCTACTCTACCTCCTGTCCTTGTGATCCTATTCCCTTGCAAATTGGTAGATCCCTGTCTTCTGTGCTCATTTCACCTCTAACTAAAATCTGTAATCTCTCGCTCTCTACTGGCATCTTTCCATCACTATACAAGCATGCAGCGATTACTCCTATTCTAAAAAAACAAGTTTCTGACCCAAACTCTCTCTCAAATTACCATCCCATCTCTCAGCTCCCATGCCCCTCCAAGCTTCTAGAGACTTGCCTATACTCGCCTCACACGCTTCCTTTCCGCAAACAACCTGTTGGATCCTCTTCAGTCTGGCTTTTGTCCTCGACAATCCACGGAAACTGCGTTGACTAAGGTTGTCAATGATCTGATCACTGCTAAAACTGAACGCCATTACTCTCTCCTAATGCTCCTGGATCTCTCGGCTGCATTTGACACTGTTGACCACTCTCTTCTCATACAAACGCTGCAATCCCTAGGTCTTCAAGACACTGTTCTATCCTGGTTCTCATCCTACCTTTCTAATCGCTTTTTCACTGTTAATTTCTCTGGGGCCACCTCTGCTCCTCTTCCTTTATCAGTTGGAGACCACAAGGCTCAGTCCTAGGTCCTCTACTATTTTCTATCTATACCGCTTCTCTTAGAAATCTAATAAGTTCCTTTTGGATTTCAGTATCATCTTTATGCGGATGATACCCAAATTTATCTATCCTCTCCTGATCTCTCGACATCTGTGTTGTCCCGTGTAACTGTCTGTCTTTCTGCCATTTCATCTTGGATGTCTTCTCGCCAACTCAAACTTAATCTTTATAAAACGGAGTTAATAATATTTACACCCACCAACAAGAGCATACCTGACATTTCTATCTCTGTTGATAACATGACCATAAATCCCACCCCACAAGCTCGCTGCCTAGGTGTAATCCTCGAATCACACATATCCTTTGTTCCCCATATTGACTCTATAACTAAAACATGTTATATACATCTAAAGAACATTTCCAGAATCTGCACATATCTCACACAAGACAGTGCAAAAATCCTCCGCATTGACTATTGCAATTCCCTCCTTACTGGTTTTCCCCAAAACAGACTCAAACCCCTACAATCTATTTTGCACGCAGCGGTAAAATTGATTTTCTTTGCAAATCGTTATTCCTCTGTTGAATCACTCTGTATGTCTCTACACTGGTTGCCTGTTTTCTACCGAATCCAATATAAAATACTTTTACTAACCTACAAGGCCATCAACAAAGCTGCACCAACATACATCTCCTCTCTTGTCTCAAAATATCTCCCAACTCGGCAACTCCGTTCTGCAAAAGATCTGCGTCTCTCATCCACCCTCATTACATCCTCCCATTCCCAGTTACAGAACTTTTTTCGGGCTGCACCCACTCTATGGAATTCTCTCCCTCGCACAATAAGACTCTCCTCTGGTCTACAAACTTTCAAGCGTTCTCTGAAAACCCACCTATTCAGATAAGCTTATAATATTCTTCAACCACCCTCTTACCCTCACTACATTACCCTATTACCATCCGTTACACAATTTCACACAAGACAACTACCCCCTGACCAACATTGTTGTGCGACAGTAACATTTAGCTTATAAGTCACTTTTACATTTGCAGTCTGGCTGGGCCGAAATGCAAAATGTAGACTTAGCCTCATGTATCAAACTCCCATTGTCCCATAGATTGTAAGCTTGCGAGCAGGGTCTTCTCACCTCTTTGTTTGTTTTACCTGGTTTGTTTATTAGTTTACTGTGTTTGTCCCCAATTGTAAAGCGCTACGGAATATGTTGGCGCTATATAAATAAATGATGATGGTACTACATTATATGGACTTCAGGGCTTTTTTATACAGTTTTACGATTTTGATATCTGTGCTGACTCTGTGGGCCAGATACAGCGGTTTCCATGGTGAACCCTTCACTGTATTTAAGGGTTACTTTGGTATAACTGATAGTCCTTTAATATTTATCCATGTTGTAATATGAAGACCTAAGTAGGGACTCATAGCGAGGGTAGAAAATAGGTGTATTGATATTGATGTATGGTGGTAATAATGCTCCTATATTCAATAGGTGCACAGATACACCCTGTGTCAATAAAACACCAAGATTGCCTACTGCTGTAGTTGCAGATAAATTCAAGTGTAACAAGTTATTACAGCACATATTTTACCAGACCGTGGGGCCTATAGACACCACCTCCCGATCTCGAAGGTAAAAGAAGTCCTGGAACTACAGCTACCAGCACTACATCAAAGGACTTCAATGGACACAGCACATTAATTTAGACAGCCACTTAACAGCTGCAACATGGATTAATATTAAAGTTATATCAATCATACCGAAGGACCTTACAATACAGTGAAGGGCTCACTTTAGAAACATCACTGTATCTGGCTCACGAAGTCAGTCAGCCTAGATATCGAGGTTGTAACATGTAACATCTTCCTTCTTCAGGGGTTAAATTCCCCCTCCACAGGGAGCACTCAGGAGTTGAGTGAATTAAGGTACCATTGTTCTTTCTGTTTGTTCCCTATTGTCCACTACTGAGCTCTACAGCCAGCCAGGAGCTGGACCCAGCAGGGGTCACCTGGGGGAAGGTAGGGGAGGGGGCTGGATAGTGTGAAAAGCTTAACAATTGAGACCTTTTGTAACTCCCCTGGGCAGGCAATTCCCAAAGTGGGATTATGAAGTGATAAAAGAGGCTATGCTGGAAGCTGGGGGTGAGAGTGACTGACATTCGCCAAGAGGTGATGCTTTGCCAGAGATTCGCTGTGAAACATATCTCACTGGATTTATTTGAACTGACTTCCTCACTTGATGGACCTGGTATTGTTAAGGCTGCTGTACGGTATTTAATCCTGTTCTGCAGAATAAATCATCCTTCTATTTTTCCTCTAATATCGTGTCTGAGTAATTTGGGAAACACGTATCTTCACACTCCCTCCTTCCTACTCAAGTTCATCTCTTCCCCTACAGTTCTCATCTCCTCACACTATCTTCCCCCACCCCTTAGATTGTAAGCTCCTTTGCTCAGGGCCTTCCATCCTCATGTTCTCTTTCTCCTGTTTACCTCTGCCCCGGCTCACCCCCCTCTTTTCTGGTCGTCGCTCGTCTTCTGCCGCTGTCTCTCCTCTTCTACCTGGCCTCCGCCTCTTCACCATTGCCCAATCCTTCTTCTGGTACCCACACTTATGGACTCAGCCTCCTCTCCCACTCTTTCTGTGCAACGGTAGTCACTCTTACCTCTTTACACCTCTTGTCTGCTGAGTTTGTAATTGCTGTACTTTTTGCACATTGTAATGCCTGTAAGCCAGGTACTGTTACCCTGTACTGTTGTCCCTAGCTCTATGTACGGCGCCTCAGAACTAAATGATAATACTAATTTATGTTTAATAGTTTTAGATATTTCAATACCACACTCTCATAGTCCTTATATTGCACACACACATACATCCACACATTGGGTACCACCCTGTTTCTCATTTACTCCAACACCTTTAACATTGTGCTAGTGGCAGGGGGTGTGTAATTCCCCCCCTATCCAGGTGGTACTATGTCTAAAGATACTTCCAGGGTCCCTTTGTTGGGGTCTTGCGTTACCCTGTAGCCAAAATTGGCTCCAGTGAGTACGCAGCCAGATCCCAGGGCAGCGGGCCCCAGGTTGATACTCCTGGGGCTCTCAGGGTTCCATGACGCTTACCATGATGGGCTCTCCAGCATCTCATGGCTTCATGTAGACCCAGGAGGTGCCACCGAAAGCCCCTCTGACAGCCACTGTATGAAGGCTGCTGGTGAGGGGCTCCGGGCTCCTGGGGCCCCCAGTGGACCACCATGGGGGGGGGGCAAGAACATATATCATTGTACTGATTACACATATATTGTATATATTCACACTCCCAGCGCCCATACATGTACATACAGTTCATCATATCACACATACATGTACATACAGTTCATCATATCACACATACATGTACATACAGTTCATCATATCACACATACATGTTTCCCAGGCCTGGTTTACCATGTTCAATGTCGCAGCACACTTAGAATACATTCATTTTTCACTCATCAAATACAAATTAAATAATGACTTTCTACATGAGGCGTCTATCACATTAATCCCCCATCCCCGCAGCACTTTACGGATGGCCGCCATTAGTCGGCCAGAGGCCTATACCTACGTATATCTATATAACTGGGTGAGGATGGGTACATATATGGGCCAGCACCCGGGGGTAGGACGGGGCACCGGGCCCCGGTCACCGCCTCACACATTCTCCTCATCACGTAACGTTTTCTGTGAGGACGGCGATAGCAAAATGACTTCCTGGACGGGGCGAGCTCAAGCCGTGCGCCGCAGCCAATGAGCTGCTGGGAATTTAGGACAGACGGCAACGTCAGCCAATCAGATACTCAGAAAGTCTGACTGACAGGGAGAACCAATGACGGAGGACGACCTATTTGGCGGGCTCTGCGATGTGGTAATAAATCACGTGTTACGGTTGGCCAATGGCAGACGGCGTAAGAGCAAAGGGGCTGATTAGAGGAGGATAAGAAGAAACGTGAGCCACATAGATTGGGGCGGGGCTTATCAGCTCCAGCGTCCAATGGCTTTCCGAGCTCGCGGGACTGACATCGGCCTCATCCAATGAACACGTGTCCGGCCCACTGGCTCTACACAGCCGTCTCTACGTCACTGCAGCCCCGCCACATCGGCCAATGAGAAGGCGCCTGGGCGGAGCTACGGGAGGACTATATAAGAGGCGCTCACCGGCTCCCAGAAAGCTTCCGCTCTGAAGAATGTCTGCGAGTTACGACAACCGGTAAGTGTCCGCGGCCTGGTGCGGCCTAGTGCCCCGGCCTGAGGCCTGGTCCTGTGTGTGTGACCGGGGACTTGTCCTCCTCACACCCGGGCTGGGTCACCTGATGACGTGTACCTGAGGGGGGTGATCTCACCCGGCCCCCCCATCCTGCTCCCTCGCCGCCCGCTGCCTCCTCACCCGGCCTCCCCGGGTCACCTCACACCCGCTGCGCCCTCCTCCCGGCCCCCGCCCGGCAGCACGTGGCCCCGGCCAGGGTGCGGGGAGAGGACAAGATGGCGGCCGCGCTGAGAGCTGCGACTCCGAGCTTCCCTCTAAGATGGCGGCCACTTCCGGTGCTGCACGTGGCCCCGGGGGGAGGGGGAGGAGGAGAGACCCTGATACCGGGTTATATTATATATCGTGTTATATCACTGATCCCATCCTATGCCCCTGTATTATATCCCTATATTATACTGTATTATATCACTGATCCCATCATATGTCCCTGTATTATATCCCTATATTATACTGTATTATATCACTGATCCCATCATATGTCCCTGTATTATATCACTGATCCCATCCTATGCCCCTATATTATATCCCCATATTATACTGTATTATATCACTGATCCCATCCTATGCCCCTGTATTATATCCCTATATTATACTGTATTATATCACTGATCCCATCATATGTCCCTGTATTATATCACTGATCCCATCATATGCCCCTATATTATATCCCCATATTATACTGTATTATATCACTGATCCCATCCTATGCCCCTGTATTATATCCCTATATTATATTGTATTATATCACTGATCCCATCCTATGCCCCTGTATTATATCCCTATATTATACTGTATTATATCACTGATCCCATCATATGTCCCTATATTATATCCCCATATTATACTGTATTATATCACTGATCCCATCCTATGCCCCTATATTATATCACTGATCCCATCCTATGTCCCTGTATTATATCCCTATATTGTACTGTATTATATCACTGATCCCATCATATGTCCCTGTATTATATCCCTATATTATACTGTATTCTATCACTGATCCCATCCTATGCCCCTGTATTATATCCCCATATTATACTGTATTATATCTCTGATCCCATCCTATGTCCCTGTATTATATCCCTATATTGTACTGTATTATATCACTGATCCCATCATATGTCCCTGTATTATATCCCTATATTATACTGTATTATATCACTGATCCCATCCTATGCCCCTGTATTATATCCCTATATTATACTGTATTATATCACTGATCCCATCATATGTCCCTGTATTATAATACAGTATAATATAGGGATATAATACAGGGACATATGATGGGATCAGTGATATAATACAGGGACATAGGATGGGATCAGTGATAGGATGGGATCAGTGATATATCCCTATATTATACTGTATTATATCACTGATCCCATCCTATGTCCCTGTATTATATCCCTATATTATACTGTATATCACTGATCCCATCCATCATATCCCCAGCCTAGACACTATCATTCTATAGTATATATATATCGTGTTATATCACTGATCCCATCATATGTCCCTGTATTATACTGTATTATATCACTGATCCCATCTATCATATCCCCAGCCTAGACCCTCTATCATTCTATATTATATCACTGATCCCATGCATCTGATACATTGTATATTATGCTGTATTATATCACACCGATCCCTAGCGTAGACCCCTTTATCTGTGATACACTGTATAATATACTGTATTATACACACTGATCTCATCTCTCAATACATTGTATAATATGCTGTATTATAAACACTTATCCCCAGCCTAGGCCCATGTATCTATGATGCATTGTATAATATACTGTTATATCGCTGATCCCCAGCTTAGACCCCTTTATCTGTGATACTATATTATACTGTTATATTAGTGATCCAGTGTATCATCAACAGTCTAGGCCCATGTATCTATGATGCATTGTATATTATACCAGTGATCCCATGTATCATATACCCAGCCTAGGCCCCTATATTTGTGATGTATTGTATCCCTACACAAGGCCCTCTGCATAATGTAGTGTAATATGCAATGTATATCACTCATCTGATATATCCACATCCTAAGCCCCTCTATCTGAGATACATTGCATAATACCCCCCTCTGTCCTACATACATGTAGGATATACTGTTCTATCACTCACCATCTGATATCACCACATCTATTTCTGATACACTATTATACAATGTATAATCCATCCCCAGCCTCCATCTGAGATGCATTGTATATACAAGTTATGTTCTGCCTATTAGTGAATGTACTTTGTGTTGTAGTATAAGTAGATCCCCATGCTGGGTGTTCTGTAGTGGGGGCTGGTTACACAGTAACTGACTAAGCAGCTTTATACTCATTGATACACTAACCCCTGAGATCAGCAGTTCCGAGTGAGGGGGGTGGCTCTATGTACTGTTACATTATACATAGGCCTCACCTCCCATGGTTCCTTGTATAATAAACATACTACTGTGCAGTTACTCTGCCAGGACAAGCTCACATTGGTGTGGTTCAGCAGTAGCCATAAGATGGTGGCACAGTGGGTTTGCCGACGGCTATCACTTGCCCAGTTTTTCCTCAATGTCACTATTTTCTACCACCATTTTATTGCATCACAATTGCCTTACAGGCTCCATGCAGTATGCAGACATGTTTCCCAACAATGTGACATAAATGTATTTCCATTGTAATAGCTGACCCTCATTCTTGTACCTTGTGTTCGTTGTGTTGTGGATCATATGTACAGCAGTGTTTAACAGGTTTGTTTTTTGTCTTTAGATCCAGAGACAATGGACCCGAAGGCATGGAGCCTGATGGTATCATTGAGAGCAACTGGAATGAAATTGTGGATAGCTTCGATGATATGAATCTGTCGGAGTCTCTCCTGAGAGGAATTTACGCCTATGGTTTTGAGAAACCGTCTGCCATCCAGCAGCGCGCTATTCTACCTTGTATCAAGGGTAAGTGTGGTCTGTGACTGCTTCAGTGGGACATAGATTGGTGGTGTGGGTCGGGCTCAGCAGAAGTTATATAATTGGGGGTTTGTCTCCTTGGGTATGACACTAGTCAGTTTAATGATTATATCCCATGCGTGTCATCTGACTCCCTCATATCTCTCTGCATCAGCTCTCTAGTGTGTGTTTTGCAGGCCAGAATAGTTTGTTGCAGAGGATTGTGGGGAATGATCACATCACATTATCTGAAAACTGACTGCCAACATTATATAGCCCATAGAGGCTATTTCACCCTTTTCTGTCAGATCTGAGCATTTCTCTTGTGCTTCTGCACCATGTTGGTGGTAACATTACTTAATTTCTACCGTGTATCAAGCGTGCGTGTGGTCTGTGACCTCTTCCATCAGAGGGAGATGGTGTCAGGGTTCAGTGGAAGTTGTATCATTCATTTTATTCACATCATTGACATGTAGTTATGTATACATTCTAACAGTGTTTCAGGGTACCTTAATGCTAATCCACCAATCCTTTTTAAGGTCACCACTAAAGCAGCAGGGGGCGGTAGCTGCAAGACTTCTGACTAGCCTTTGTACTGCCATAGTGTTCAGCTGGGGCTGTAAGATGAAGCAGAGCCCTGGGATAGATGGCTGTATGTTGTGGATCCCCATTGCACCCTGGGTAGGCGGAATCTGTCTACCTGAGTGCTGTCATTTCTAGTGCTAGATACCAACAGGTGAATAATGTACATTTATATAGTGCTTTTTTCCCAGTTGGATTTGCTTGACCCTGTGTAGACTTAGTAGATGTTGGAGACATCTAATCAGTCTCAGTCTTGCCCCGGTTTATGTTGGTCTGTTCTCTGAACAATAACATCTCTATTTCAGGTTACGATGTGATTGCACAGGCTCAGTCTGGAACTGGGAAAACTGCCACTTTTGCTATTTCCATCCTCCAGCAAGTAGAGCTGGACATGAAGGCCACACAGGCCCTGGTACTGGCCCCAACCCGAGAGTTGGCCCAGCAGGTGAGTGACCTTCAGTGAGGGGGATGTGAAGCACATGTTTCCTTTCACCCCATACTGATGTGTGGACTTCTTCTTCTAGATCCAGAAGGTGGTGATGGCCTTGGGAGACTATATGGGTGCCTCTTGCCACGCTTGCATTGGTGGCACCAATGTACGGGCAGAAGTACAGAAACTCCAGTCAGAAGCTCCACACATAATCGTGGGCACGCCAGGCAGAGTCTTCGACATGTTGAACAGGCGCTATCTCTGTAAGTATCTCTGCCACATGGATATCCCCAACCCCTGTCACTGGGCAAGGATGCGTCCTGTGGCGTTTATTCTTATATCTGACAGGGGCAGAGGAAACAACCCCATATTCATCCCAGCGCAGCTGTCATGTGACTGTCAGCTGGTTCATGCTGTGGGGACACTGATGGCCCTTCTGGCTGACTGTGCTGTTCAACAACTAACCTGGTGGGCTTTCTCTTTGCAGCACCCAAATACATAAAGATGTTTGTGCTGGATGAGGCTGACGAAATGTTGAGTAGAGGATTCAAAGATCAAATCTATGATATTTTCCAGAAGCTGAGCAGCAACGCTCAGGTAAGAGGAATGTTCTGTATACACAGAAATGTTGTTCAGTCTGCTGCTGATCTTTATTACAGCCACTAGGTGGCACTCTTGTAACATCCAGTTTCTACATACAGAATACATAAATGGGACTCATGGATATAGTCACTTCGCCATTGTTTAATGATGATAACCCATGCGTGTCATCTGACGCCCTCATATCTCTCTGCATCGGATCTCTAGTCTGCGTCTTGCTGGCTAGAACAGTCTGTTGCAGAGGATTGTGGTGAATGATCACACCACATTATCTGAAAACAGCTTCTCTCTGTACTTGGTATATAATGGAGTGACTTTCACACTTTATCTGCTGCATGTGAGCTTTTCTCTCAAGCTTCTTTCTGCACCATGTTTGTAGTAAAATGTCTTAATTCCTGGTTGTCCGTTCATGCTAGGTGGTGCTTCTCTCGGCCACCATGCCGGCAGATGTGCTCGAGGTAACCAAAAAGTTCATGAGGGAGCCCATCCGCATCTTGGTCAAGAAGGAGGAGCTGACCCTGGAGGGTATTCGGCAGTTCTACGTCAATGTAGAGCGCGAGGTGAGTGTCTGGTTCATGTCCCCCCTGTCACTGGGCAAGGACGCGTCACGTGGCGTGTATTCTTATATCTGACAGGGGCAGAGGAAACAACCCCATATTCATCCCAGAGCAGCTGTCATGTGACTGTCATCTGGTTCATGCTATGGGGACAATCTTATATACTACCCCTCCTTGTCCCTTCTGGATGGAGGTTTTAGTTCTGGGTGGTGTGATTATCCTCCAACCGACCAATATCTGTCTTTCAGGAGTGGAAGCTGGACACACTTTGTGACTTGTATGAAACCCTTACAATCACACAAGCCGTAATCTTTATAAACACCCGTCGGAAGGTCGACTGGCTGACGGAAAAAATGCACGCACGGGACTTCACTGTGTCTGCACTGGTAAGTTTTGTTTCCATGTTCTGTTTGTCCCCCCTGTCACTGGGCAAGGACGCGTCATGTGGCGTGTATTCTTATATCTGACAGGGGCATATAAAATCACCCCATATTCATCCCAGCGCAGCTGTCATGTGACTGTCGACTGGTTCATGCTATGGGGACATGCAACCATCATGTGTTGTATATCGCTATAATATAATTTCTTCCTCAGCACGGTGATATGGACCAGAAGGAGAGAGATGTCATTATGCGGGAGTTCCGATCTGGTTCCAGTCGTGTCCTGATCACCACAGATCTTCTGGTGAGTTGTTGGTATTCTGTTGTCCATTCATTGCTTCACCCCACAAGTAGCGGCCTCTTGTGTGCAGTATTAATACTCTATTTCCTCCCAGGCCCGAGGTATTGATGTGCAACAGGTCTCCCTGGTCATTAACTATGACTTGCCAACCAACAGAGAGAACTACATTCACAGGTGAGTGTCGTGGCACAGCGTAGCTTCCTACCAAGAGCATTCCCTCTCTGCACAGCCTCCATGCTGATCGCAGAACGTAGGCTTTTGGAAGAGTGATTGTGACCATGCTCCACCGCGGTTAATGCTGTACTGTCGCGTTCTGCAACTTAAACATGGCCCACATGAAGCCTCGTATTCCCTTTATTACATGTTTATGGTACATTGCCGTTTCCCGTCTACAAATGGGCCCCTATAACATTCCCTTTCTGTTGCAGGATTGGCCGAGGCGGACGTTTCGGTAGGAAAGGAGTGGCGATCAACATGGTGACTGAGGAAGACAAGCGTACGCTCAAGGATATTGAGACTTTTTACAATACAACCATTGAGGAGATGCCAATGAATGTGGCAGATCTAATCTAAGCTTCCCAACAAGGGGAAATATTTAAATGGAAAAACAGAAAAAAACAGTATAACTGAAAATACAAAAAACACCCTCTCTGCCCCCTCGCCCCGTGCAGCGGGGGCAGAAAGGGCCTGCACAGCTTTGTTTATAAAGCCCCATAACATTTGGGCTTGCCCCCCTACTCCCTGTATGACATAAATGATTTTTGTTTTTTTCTGTTTCAAATAAATGTTATTTTGAGGTATTGTGGCCGTAAATACTCGTTTTGTTTTGTGTTTTCTTCTACAAAGTGAACACTAATCCCTCTCCCTTCGTCTTTTCCCACCAAATCAGTGGACCAAACAGAATTCCTAGAATTCCCCTAAATCAGACAGATCAATTTGGATTTTTTGACTTTTTTATTTACAAAAAAAACACCCCAAAAAAGCTTAATTGTTAAATTTTTATTTGCTTTCTGTATAGTATTTATTAAATAAAAACTTTTTTTTTGCAACATAGTTTGTCTCTTGCTTTCCCTGCCCTTCCCCATGTCCGCCCTTCCCGACTAGCTGCCCCTCTCCCTGCCTTTAGTGCTGTTTTTGGTGGGAAATGGGTTAATGTTGTCGTGGCTTAACTGCAGGTTAATACTAAGACCATTAAATATCTGGGTAATTCATTGTCTGAGACTGGCAGTGATGGAGATCTGTGAGGCCTGCTGCATACATCTCAGAAGACCTGGTAGGTGAAGGGGTCTCCTGGAGATCAGCTGTACATGTGACCTGTTGCCCTCAGTGCTAGAGGCTTCTGGGTAATGTGTTCTAGTTTCCCTTATGGTGTGTGGTTGATTTGTTACTGGGGAAAGACACTGCAATGGTGCAGGTTTAGGCTGTGGGAACTGCTAGATGAGGTTGGTGTAGTGTGGCTCTAAACACAACACTAACATTGTGGAGGTAGCCAATTTGCTTTAAGGATTATCTCAAATAGTGATCAAGAAGCTGTCACTTGGCCCCAGTGCATCTCAGCATCCTTCTATCGGCCTTTAGGCAGAAAATGTAGATCTGAAGATGTGAGGCTGTATTGTGATTAGAGGATGGGAATGGAAATTCTGCTCAAGGGTGGGATCCCCATATAACACCCAACAAAGTGACTGTCTTTACATGGGCAAGCCTGCAGGGTTGGTTATAGCCGAACACCTGTCTTCTCTGGCAACCAGGTCGCAGTACAGTTTTGATGTTGCAGTGGTACAGACAATACAAAATCTGTCGGGGATGGGGGTCTGCTGACCCATTTGTGCCAAAAATACCCAAACTGGATGTGAGGCCAGCTATGACTTTATCTTGCATGAAATCTGCATAATACATAGCAAGGTGGCATTCGGCTCCATCTATCTTGGTAAGACATATAAATAGACCACCATTCTTAGGGATTCCCTCCCATTCAGAAACAGTGGCTTGTACCTTCTGAATAAAGTCATTTAGATGAAGGATGGTTCTAAACATGCGTTCGTCGTAGAAGAATTAATGTTCTCACTGCCGGGAGACCTAGTGAGCCCACCATCAATTCAGTACTGATTTGGTTTCTATGAGGGGCAAAATGTAATGAATAGATATTGGATATTTCAATTCCCAAATATCAAATCCTTTTAGATTGTCAGGTTTAGGGGCGTTTGCTCTGTAGGGTATTGGCAGAGCTTTGATCTTTGCTAGTACAGCATGCAAGGTGGTCAGTGAAACCTCCGGAATATAGAACATTGTCCACAGAGCACAATCTGGATTTGGTTCTTTTTGATGGCAGAGAACATTCTAATTGTTAGCTATGGAAGCCCTTTGCTGAGACAGACTCGTAGGGACAGTGTGCAGCCCTGTGTGAGGGGGAATATCTCGGTTGTAGCCATAGATGGCAAACGCCAACAGTGTGCATACCTCTAAAGCCCCCTTTCCTTGGCAAATGATAAAATGCCATTCTCACAAGTGGGCAGGTTATTTGGTGTCTTGGTTGGGGGGGCCTCCTGTTCTGCATTGGGGGCAGAGTAATAAAGGAAGTTACCATAAAGTATCACCTGACCAGAGTCCCACATTATACTAGAAGGGAAATAATACACTTGTATACAGACAAACCTGCAACAGACAGGATAAAGAAATACATTTGGGTTGAGGTAAAAACTGGTAGCATATGCTTAAAAATGGGGTAGCAAGTCTGATAGGGAAGACGACAATGGAGCCAGGGTGCATCTGGAACTGGGGTGATACTGGGAGACAAGGAAATGATATGGTAGAAGGAAGGGTGAGATTCAGCTCAATAGGTGACAGATTCTACTGGTGCTAGAAGGAAGGAGGATGGGAAAGAGGTTGTGGACTTCTGTAATGTACTTATAAGATCTTAAACACAGTACTACTAACATAGCACCTGACTTCAGGATATTGATGTTCTGTATCGGTAGGACAGGTGGGCTGGGGGCTTGGTGAGATGGTCTATTGGGTGAGGGTCTTTAATCCTGCTTCTGGGAGACCGGTGGGATTGTCTTCCCATTCCTATTTATTTCTATAGCACCACTAATTCCACGGAGCTGTACAGAGAACTCATATCAGTCCCTGTCCCATTGGAGCTTACAGTCTAAATTCCCTAATATACACACACACAAACTGAGCAAGACTAAGGGCAGTTTAATAGCAGCCAATTAACCTACTAGTATGTTTTTGGAGTGGGAAACCGGAGCACCTGACGAAACCCACACAGATAATCCAATGGTTGGGAATTGAACTCATGACCCCAGTGCTATGAGGCAGAAGTGCTAACCACTGAGCCAACGTGCTGCTTATCTACTGTTATATTGACAAGGAAGACCCAGCAATATGTGACACCAGCTTGCGTGGCCTGCTGACGGGTCTGGGATCATTTGCATGGTTTGCATTGGCCCATATACATCTTGGAAGATGTGGCACTTTCAGGATCTGCTTTTTAAGAGGAAAATGCCTATTGGCACATCTCTGCTAGAGGACACTTGGCAGAAGTGTTCATGACATTGCGGGCAGGACATTGTGCTGATCGTCAGATCCGTCTCTGAGGGCAATGAGAGCAGACTATTCATACTGACCGGCCATGTGCTGACCGATCACTATGGGATTTGACAAACACCTCTATCTAAGTTTCTGTTACAGCAAGTTGGGTTTTATGCTGCTTTGTGTTGTTTGAGGCCATGAATCGGTGCACTGTACCTCTGTCCAACATCGTCATGATTGCTGACTTCTCAGCTTCTAGGACACAATCGTGATCAAGGCAGTGGTAAACTCCTCACACAAACGTAGTGCAGATGTCAAGGCCACAATAATAAACATAAGTGGTGTCGTAGAATGAATTTCATCTCACAGAGCAGAGTCAGTAACTCAGGTACAGAGCCGCCAACATTTGACTCGTTTATATTCATGTGAGTCACTATAAACGCTGGAAATAATTATAATAACAGTTCTCATGAAATCTCGAGAGGAAAGTGGAAGAATGTGAAAGAGTTCTTACAATGACTGTACAATTCTACAACATATTTAGTTACACTCTTCACTTAGGATGTAGAACATTTTGTTATTCCTCACCCCCCCTACCCCCCGTGCTTCTCAAGAAAATAGTCACTTTGTAGTCTCTGTTTGCTCCCATTTCAGGGAATGTCATGCCCCCTTTTCAGTAGGCCACACCTCTCATATTATGGAGGTGGGACCCCCGTTAATAGGTTGTGGCCCTCGGGACAATATGCTTACATGAAAGACTATACAAATGTCTATTTTCTTTGAAATAAAAATACAGACATATATCAGTAATGGGCTACAGATGGCCCGGGGACCATTTGTGGCCCACAGAGGCTTCACCTGCCCCCCCCCAGTTCCTTCCTACTTTATGCCAAGTCGGACCCAGCTTTGGTCTCCTGCTTTATAGTGCACCGAGCTCCATCCACAGCCCCAGCTCAGCTGGACATAAATCAGAGGGTACCCTGACATTGTTCTTTGTCTGAAGGAGCCAACTTCAGCATCACATGACTTCTGCTCATCACATGACCTCCTCTGCGCATCACATTTGGGATGAGAGGCATGTACGGTCTATGTCACGTGAACTCCTGCGCGACTCCTGCTTCATTAGTGCAAGGGAAATCATTTTATGTAGGCTTGTATTAGTTATAAGATTAGTAGTAGGTTTCTGGAGAGTTTTTACGTGGGGTCTAAGGGACTTGGGGTGAGTGGAGAGGCTCAGGGGGTGTTTTAGGGCCAGTTGGAGGAATGAGAGGCATTTGGGGGGGGGGGTGGTATATAGGGTTCTAATGGGCATATGGGGGAATTGTGAGAGGTATTGTGGGGCAAGTGAAGAGTTTGATTGGCATGTGGCATGAGTTTTGAAGCCCATGTGGGATCTCTTCTGAGGGCACATGTCTCTCTCATTAGATGTATTCTTTAATGCATTCCTGAGATGTGCAACAGTTTTGAAGGTTAGAAGTGTATATCAGGTTGCCCATGACTTTCTTTTATACACATTAAATCCTTAATATAGTTCAATACTGCATATAAACATTTATAGTAACCAGTTGGATTTACCTATAATGTCATTAATCAGTACTTTTCCTCCATAACAGCAGAATGTCTTTGGTTTAAGCATTATTGACCGGAGAGCTGCAGCCTCTTTCTCACCAGACCAGTTTTCACATTTCCACTGAAATAAGGTTTCTCCTTTTACATTATTATTCTAGGCAGCTCCTAACCACTGTGAAAACGCTAATAAATAAGTTACTGAGCACAGAGCTTAGAGGCTCATAGTGGGGGCACCACGGACATCTTCCAAGGAAGTCTGTCTAGATCCTGACCAGTTACTGTGCAGTTGAACAGGACCATCGATTGTCATCCAGTGGATGGGAGCTGTGGCCAGGTCCCCCTCTTACCCCACTATATAAATGTACATATCACATCTACTATGTCTTCTATGTGTCTAAAGATATGTTAAGTAAAATTACACTTACACAGTGGCTTAGTAGCGAGAGAGGAAGGGGTGGTATGATGCTGCTGACCTTTGTCCCAAGTGCGGGATCTCTGGGCGTGATGGGAAAAGGGTCCAATGGTGTTTGGGTGCCGCACTCTGCATTGATCGGAGAGTAGCAGTGTTGAAGCTTCTTATAATAGCACAATTCATATTATAATGAATCTGGGAGTCACTCTGCCACCTTGGAGTGCCACAACAAAGCTATGAGAGCTCTGGCAGCAGCAGCAAGTGGACTGGCACAACGGTGCCTACTTGGGCCAATTGCAGTTTGGACCCCAGGGACAACAACCCTGGATCAAGATTGGGAAAGGAGCTGAGCTACACCCAGCTCTGGTTGCATGTGGATGGGAAAGAAAAAGCGTTGTGTGGACTGATGCACATGATGGGAGGACCAGCCTGAACTGGGTAAAGGGACATGAGGTTTGTTTACCACATAGCTCAGTGGAGGGATTCACTTGTGTGGGAAATAGGCTGCCACAAAACATGTGGCCACCTCCAGCCGGTTCACATGAGATCTTTGCAGGGTAGAGCACTAAGAGATCTGGGGGTAAATGTATCAAGCGGAGAGTTTCTTGTGGGTTTGAAAAGTGGAGATGTTGCCTATAGCAACCAATCAGATTGTAGTTATCATTTATTTAGCACATTCCACAAAATGATAGCTAGTATCTGATTGGATACTATATGCAACATCTCCACTTTTCAAACCCACCAGAAACTCACACTTTTGCCCCCTGGAGTTCCTTGATCTTGCTGCTGTATTGCAGTGTTGTATTGCCAAAGTTATAGTGCAAATAGAGTCTAATGAGAAGTGCCCTCGGCTATGGTATGACTCAACTTAGTCAATTATGTCATGGGGATGACAGTCATGGACAACAGATGTGTCAGTCCTCACAACAGATGTGGTCCTGGGGAACGATCTTGGGCAAGGTTTGCTGATGTACTTTGGTCACCCTCGTCATTTAGAATCAAGACTAGAGTTTGCAGGAGGAGCTCCAACAGCATTACCCAGCCTGGATCCAAGCTGCCAGATGATCCAAATTATCCAGCACCGTCCCATAGCAGTGCAGAAGATGTTGTTTACAACCAGACGGATCTCGTGGGATTGCCTGGTAATGTTTCATTACAAGTAGCAAGCCAGATTCTGGGCCCACCCTGACTCAACCTTGTGACTGTCATCCTCTAGTAATTGGGAGTGAGGAGAGAATCCAGGGAAGCTCAGCTCTCAGATCCTTTTAGGAGTAAAGATGGCGGGGGAGTGTGACCTGGCATACCTGTCCTAATGTATCTACTGTTCAGAAAGCTATAATTGAATAGATTAGTAATGGAGCACATTCAACTGTATTTCCCATATGTTGCACAAGTTGCCAACTTCACTATCCCACTCAATCCCTCTGGCCAAACAGCAGGGAAGGGAATGTACACTAAAGTATCTGACACAGATGTCCACGACATCCGCACTTTCTATGAGTCCTATGCAGCTTGCCAGCAGCTGGGACATCCACACTGTCATGGAATACGTCTCACAATATCCTGAGGTTGTAGCTCTATCCGCGATCACTGCAGAACAGGTACCGGTTGCACCGCTAAGAACACAGAATAGGAATTACTCTGTGTACCCAGCAGCACATCTGCTACGTTCCTGGAATTTTGGGAAGGAGAGCTGGCCACCCAGGATACATCTGTGGTGGAATATGGGGTAAGGCTCAGAGATTGACTAGAGGGTAATGGGGCTTGTATAGGCAAAATTTGTAAGAGCGCATGCCAAGCATACCTATGACCTGGGGTATGCTAGAGCTACTAAGGTAGGGCAGAAAGTGCTGTTTCTGATGCCAAAACATCAGAAAAAGAAATAGCCTGGGCTGAACTGTACATGGTTCATCACATCTCATAGTCCATGGACCGCCTGTGCTATGTTGGTCCCCAAGAAAGACAAAACAACCTGGTTTTGCATGGGTTACTGAAGACTGAATAATATATAACCATGTCATACACGTATCCCCTGAACTGTAATGATGAACGGGAGATTTAAATACCCACATGGAAATGATGTCAGCACCTTCGTCACCAAGACTGGACCAATTGAAAAAAGTCTCATTGTATTAATTTAGTATGAAATGTAAGAGCCACCATTATAAAAAATTATATAGCAGAGTGTGTGGCCTGGCAGCAATTTTGGGAGGACGCATCTCATATGAGTTACTCTGAACCCGCTATATTATAGCCTTATATCAGTTTTATTTCCCCCTTGATTGCTCCTGAAACAAGAATCTACCAGCTTTTAAACATCCTAGACTGCTCCTTGGTGCCTTAGAACCTTGCACCAGTCAACGTCTGAGCTACCAGTGCCAGGAGGACTATCTGCCTAACATCTAGGGACAGCCTGGAGGGTCCCGTTGCGGATGAATCACCGTCTGGCACTTAACAGGTGGCTTCCCTCCCTTCCTGGATTGTGGGTGTCCCTTCTTTGGATGTCTGGTGGCAGCTCCTGGACTCTATCTCCACAATTGTTCCACATTACAATTGATGAGCTTGGAATACATAGCTGCAGATGGCCTATTATAGCTGTACTATATTATCTCAAAAGAAGGGTTAACGCATCACCCAGTGACAGAAATCTTGATCATCATGCAAAAAATCCAGTTCGAGAAGCAAAAAAGGAACCCAACCTGGGTTTCTACAATATATGTCACTCCAAGAGTAGCTGACAATTACCATCTCTCTTCCTCGCCTTCTCCTAAGATAGCGCCCGATGTCGCTGCGGACACCTCTGTCGCTCTTGCCTTCATTCATTGCTTTTCCAATATTTTTTAGTTCCAGGTGGGCAGAAAGTTTGTCCGCTTGTCCAGTCCACCCCAACAACACAGGATCTTCTTCACCTCTGTGGTCGCTCTTCACTATTCCTGTGACCGTCTGATCACTCCTTTTCCCTTTCTCCCTACTTTTATCCTTCCCTTCTTTATCCATTCCCCTGTAACCCTTTTGTGTAGTTACCTCACCAGCCCATTAAACCAAAGTGTAATGTGTCTCTCAAGCTAGTTTCAATTAAGTATGCCTCTTTGTCTGTCAAGAGGAGTGGACTAGCCATAATGATCCACAATTCTGTACCATAATCTAAACGCCCCAAACTCAGGTTTTTGATATCTTTACAGAAATACTGGCACTGGACTCACCTGATTCAAGTTATACAAAACCCCAGAATTTAAAAAAAAAAACAACTATCTGTTCAATTACAAGAATCCTTTGATCTGAATTTACTTTGGGATCTCAACGTTCTCCGGTCTGGGAAGCCCACACAACATTTTTTTTAGAGGCAGCATAATTAAATATGCTTAATTCCGTAAAAAGCCCAGTCACATAAACTAGACTCAACAGCTTGAGCAAACTCATAAACAAACCCATTCAAGTTTTGTTTACAAACAGATTTTGAGTGAGAGGATAGAACTTCAAACGCTCTTAGCATAAAAAACTGAAAAGCCCTCCGTTGGAAATACCAGAAATTCTATGAGAAAGGCAACAAGTCAGACACTCTGCTTGGCAACAAATTAAGAGCTAAGAGAGCAGCACAAGCCATCATGGCCGTTAGGGACAAAATAAAGGGAAAATTAGCTACGACCCTGTCGTAATAAATAAATCTTTTCACCAACTCTATAAAGCCCTTTATAACCTATATAAAAGGATCTCCTCCTCTCCTCAAACTCCTTCTGTTATGAAGCAGTAACTAAATAGTTCCAATTTACCCAAATTACAGAGTCCTAGCCAATAAATTAAATTCAGATATAACAGAGGAGGAAGTGAAGGAAGCTCTCAATGCCCCCAAACCCCCTAAGGCCCCTGGCCCTGATGGCTTTCTCATGGCTTATTATAAATGCTCTTCACATATCCAAATTCCACACTTAGTCTCAACTTTTAACTACATTCTAAGCGGTGGAAAATTCCACCCAGTCACCACACGCTCCGATATAATTGTCATTCCAAACCCTAACATGGACGCTACTTTATGCACCATCACTGCCCCATTTCTCTGCTAAACAGGGATATCAACCTATTTGCGAAAGTCCCATCAATCAGACTAAACTCCCGTTTGACCCAGTTTATTCGCCCAGATCAAGTGATTTTGTCCCTGCTAGACATGCCGTGGACAATACTAGAACAACTGTGAAATTGATCTCCTACCTAAACTAATCTAAGATCCCTTCATTGGTTTTGTCCTCGTACACTGAGAAGACCTTTGACATGCTTTCATGGCTATTCATGTTCTAGACCCTGAGACATTTTAGATTTTTGGTAATTTTCTCTGAGCTATCCAGGCATTCTACCACAATCCATCATCTTCAGTTTATTTGAATGACTTGAATTCTTCCATGTTTAGACTCAGTAATAGGACACGGCAAGGCTGTCCCCGATCCCCTTTAATATACGCCCTACGTATTAAATTCTTTGCCCACTAGGGTCAGACAAATTCCTGATGGAAACGGGATTCAAACTCAATACAAACTCTCGTCATTTGCGGATGATGTCCTCTTAACCTTGTCCTCACCTCAAACTTATCTTCCCCATTTAATAGTGGAACTTGAAAAGTCCGACACACTATCAGGATATAAAGTAAATAACTCTGAGTCTTCTCCTCCCAATTAGTTAGGAAGGCTGATAGGCTTGAATAAAGAAATGAGTCTTAAGGGCACGCTGAAAGCTTTGCAGAGTAGTCGTGGAAGATCGCTCCATAGTTGGATGCCTGGGCTGCTGACCACACTCTCCAGTTCTATTATATCCAAATGAAAAGCTTCATATAAGCCCAGAGCCCAGATACAATCCTCAAAGCTAAGCCTCCCAAAACCATTTGAACACAACTGCATGTGCAACCCTGCAAGATGTGTCAATATCTCTATACTATATAACTCTACATTCTCAGTCTGCAGAACCACATGAACAATCATGAGAAGAGGACTTGGTGGTCTTGTTGGACCAGGAAGGGTGGTCACTCATTTGTTAAAGGCTAGCAAAATCATCAATTAACTCGACTCTAGAAGAAAATGCTTACAAGATGTATCCCCCATGGTACATGGTTCCCACCAAGCTACAAGCTATATACCCTTAAGCATCCAAATTACGCTGGAGGAATTGCAGGGAACAAGGAACCTTCTTGCATATATGGTGGAAATGTCCAAAAATATCCAAGTTCTGGGACAACGTATTAAATTTAATAATTTAGACAACTAACATAAAACCTGCCAAAGATCCTTTGATTATACTTCTCTGCCATCCAATCAGATTAGTTGATAAGTCCGCTAACAAACTGGTTCATCTTGTATGTAACAAAGCCAAGCTCCAAGATATTGCTTCCCAACCATCCATGAATGCTGTCGTCAACAGTATCTGTCCCGCAGCCTCCACATCACCAGCCTTTTACAGTTCAATAAAATCTGGGACTTTATCTCCAAAATAACAGCACCCCCCAGATATGATATATACTGGTATGCAGATAGAAAACACAAATGCTGCCCCTTAATATAATTCACAGATTCACCCCCCTCTTTTTTTTCACCTCTTTATTTTAACTTCAGTTGATTCATTGATTATTATACTTGTATAACTTTCACATATTTTGTATATCTTGTTTGAAAAGACCTGCATTTAATTGTAGGCTGCTGTTATAAAAAAATGAAACATGCACAGACAGGGGGCAGCGATGAGCCATAAACTCAGAGAGGCCTGGTCCCAACAGGGAGATACACAGGTACTGGTCACATCAATGGAAAACTCAAAACAAAGGGGAAACCCGACTCCAAGATGATTCTCTGTCGGCTACAATGGGAGAGAGGCCTTGTGTGTTTTCAGGCTGTAATCGCTCTTTCTCTAAGCTTTTCCTTCAATTGCAATAAATATTTGTATTCAGCATTTGGAACTTTCAGTCCATCCCCCTGTACTGCATAAAATACACATAAACAATTATCTGTGGCTGTCCCACCCTGTGACGTTATTCAGAGGTGTGTGACTGTCCTGTGTGTTTGAGTCACGATGTAGAATTGTCACTTCCCGGCACTAGAGGGCTGTGTGATACAATCTGGTGGAATTCTCAGACATAAACAACAAATCTATATCAGATCCTTACACCATGGCTCAGTAACAATATGCAAACAGCTGATGTGTAATGTAAAATCCTCTTTGGTTCCACCATGCTCCTCAATATGCGGAGTCGCTCTGAGATTTCTGGATTGGGATTCGCATCAAGATGGCATTTGCGGAGGGACAGAAGGATGCACCAGCCAATAGGAGGAGTTGGACAGGAAAACACATTTCTAGCAGACCTTTCACCTTGGTCTAGGGAGCAAGGTATTGGAGACAGGGAGATAAGTAGTCTAAATGACTCATCCAAGCTCAAAAATAGTCAACGCTATTAGTTTCCACCATTTCCCTCTGCGTCATTGTCGTCCAGTTCTTAATTTAACTTATAGCGCACAATGGTTTTGTCACAGTGCAATCTTGCACCTAACTGGAATTTCTCCTAACTCTGAGGTCCACAGTGAGAGAAAAGGATAACGTGCACAGGAAAGTGTCACTGAAACTATTTTCAAATGTTTGTAACTATGAGTATCGATGGGCCTGCGTTCTCTATGGGAAAGGTCGATGCCGAGGTGAAGACCACCAACCGTTACATTAGATGATGAAATTGTCTGTGTATAGGGTCCTTGTTTTGCATTGCTGCTAACACGGAACCAGGAAAACTGCCATGGTAAATAGTGCAGATGGCAAACAACTAATATATAAACTATTCATAGGTGAAA
Source organism: Mixophyes australis (assembly GCA_036250195.1). Classification (NCBI taxonomy): domain Eukaryota; kingdom Metazoa; phylum Chordata; class Amphibia; order Anura; family Limnodynastidae; genus Mixophyes; species Mixophyes australis. Next base: position 14,437,387 of record JAVHZZ010000004.1, read on the forward strand.
TGAGGTATTGAAACATCCCCAATAGTGCAGCATCTGCAAAGAAAAACGCCTGCACTTCCCTTTATGTCATAAGCGAAGTCACATGACTGTCATACTAGTGAGACATCTCACACTCGGATGAGTCAGACATGCAGAGTACTTTCACCACCCTTGTCCAGAGAGGGACGCCTGAGTGGTGGATAAACCAACATCTTCTGTCTGTAACGTTTGTTATATCTTCCCTGCTAGACACATAGAATCACATGTAATGTCTGCTTAAAAGAGTGACGTAGTGTGTAGCCAGACCTTTTGGTGGCATCAAGGTGGGGGTCACCAGGAGGGGAGACTGAGAGCTGAGGCTCAGGACCAGGAGCGGTCAAGGTTGAGTGGTAGAGTGCCAAAGAGCCTTGGTGCTAAACCTGGCTAAAACGTGGGTAACCCAGTTCTTACAAGTACTCCCACAATAAGAATGCCCTAACTCAAGGAGAGAGTACCAGGACTGGAGACAAGGAAGAGGACATCTCAGGTTCCTGAAGTATGGATCATGACAAGAAGCCCCCTGGGTGCAAGAGAGATCCCCCAAGGAGATGGGAAAGGCTCAGTGGTAGCCAGTAACAGTGAGTTGGTTGAGGATCAGGGCTACATAGAACCCCAGAGACAGAGGGAGAGGGATAAGAGCCCAAAGAGAGGTTACAGAGAACCCCTGAGCGGCTGAGTGACAGAGGGGTGAGATCAGGCTGAGAGACGCACAAATACCCTGAGTGAGCATCCTGCAGGGAGCATGGAGTGGCGCTGGCCGCAGAGATTCTAGAGAACTACAGAGCCCAGGAGGCTGAGATCTGTCTGGGGAGTGGGACAGCTACTGAGAGTGAGTTTGTATTGCCCGTTCACGTTATTGTGGCCGTACAACTAAACCATGTTGTTGTGGCCTGTCCTTAATGCGGCAGAGGCAGGAGAAGGAGGAATACTCTGCTGTAGTTTGGGACTGTAACCTAAGAACTGTGCAGAGGAGAAGGACTTTCTGTTCTGTGATCACTGTAATTTAAACCAGTATGGAGGAGAGAAGTGTAGGAGATGTATATACACCAATCAGCCACATCATTAAAACCACTGACAGGTGAAGTGAATAACACTGATTATCTGGTTACAATGACACCCGTCTAGGGGTGGGATATATTAGGCAGCAAGTGCACAGTCAGTTTTTAAAGTTGATGTGTTGGAAGCAGAGAAAATGGGCAATGTAAGGATCTGAGCGACTTTGATAAGGGCTAAATTGTGATGGTTAGAGGACTGGGCCAGAGCATCTCCAAAGCGGCAGGTGTGTGGGTTATTGCCGGTATGCAATGGTTAGTACCTACCAAATGCGGTCCAAGGAATTACAACTGGTGACAGGGTCATGGGCGCCCAAGGCTCATTGATGCATATAGGCAGTGAAGCCTAGCCTATCTGGTCCAATCCCACAGAAGAACTACCATAGTACAAATTGCTGAAACAGTTAATGGCTATGGTAGAGAGGTGTCAGAACACACAGTGCATCTCAGCTTGCTCTGTATCCACAGACCGGTCAGAGAGCCCATGCTGACCCCTGTCCACCGCCGAAAGCACCTACAATCGGCAGATGAACGCCAAAACTGGACCATGGAGCAATGGAAGTAGGTGGCCATTTCTGATGAATCACGTTTTCTTTTATATCATGTGGACGACCAGGTGCGTGTGCGTCATATACCTGGGGAATAGGCGCACCAGGATGCATTATGGGAAGAAGGCAAGCCGGTGGAGGCAGTGTGATGCTCTGGGCAATGTTCTGTTGGGAAACCTTGGGTCCTGGCAGTCATGTGGATGTTACTTTGACGCGTACCACCTACCTAAACATTGTTGCAGACCAAGAACACCCCTTCATGGCATCAGTATGCCCTGATGACAGTGGCCTCTTTCAGCAGGACAATGCGTCCTTCCACTCTGCAAAAATGGTTCCAGGATGCTTTGAGGAACATGACAAACAGTTCAAGGTGTTGACTTGGCCTCCAAATTTCCCAGATCTCAATTCGATTATCTGTGGGATGTGCTGAGCCTGAAAATGGAAGTTACAGGATCTCCTGCTAACGTCTTGGTGCCAGATACCACAGGACACCTTCAGAGGTCTTGTGGAGTCCATATCTCAACGGGTCAGAGCTGTTTTGGCGGCACGAGGGGGAACCTACACAATATTAGGCAGATGATTTTAATGTTGTGGCTGATCGGTGTATATTTATGATTATAAACAGGTGATGAGAACATTTATGTAATCAATGAATGCTGTGGTCAATCTGCATCCACGCAAGTGTCAGTCCTCGGTGAGCGACATTGTGTACGTCATCATGTAAGTGAATCGTTATGGACACTGCACAGTCATGTAACATTCACCTGTCTACAGTTGTTCTGTGAGATAGAACAACAAGCGGTTTACTAAACAGACAATGCAGTGGCGATCTGTGCATATCACGCACTTGTTTTATCACAAGTCAGAGAGATCATCAGACATGAACTCTAGTGTAGGATTACGTAACTTTACTTGAACAGACACCCTCCCCCATATCTCTTACACCCCAGCAGCTGTGGTGGGAGGGCTCATTGCACATAGCTGTCTAGCCATAATGTTCCTGTTATGTTTTATTGAATTTGCAAATAGCCACCAATTTGCCCCATAATAAACCATCAGAAAGTGATTTAAAGACCCACTTATCAAAACAAGAAACTAAACTGCTCTCTACACCCCTGCTGAGTCTACTGGTCTAGGAGAAGCTGACACTTAACCCCTTACTGTCCTGGTAACATTTGGTGAATGGCCATACCTGGGGCGGGATGGGGGGATAGTGTATGAAGGTAGATGACTGTCAGCCACTGGTCACAACTCCAGAACAAGCAGAAGACTGATAGCCAGGGTAACAGGGTAAATAGAAGACGAAAAGCTACAGCCACGGAGCAGTCCCTGGAAATAGAAGAGACTCTGGGATCAAGGGTCCATTTTCGTAGTGTGCCTTCTTGGTTTGTAAATGTCTCTTATTATCATTCATCCACAATGTAACAATGCCCAAGTGACCTGTTGAGCTGCTGTTGATGGACATGGCTGAGAAGGTCTTCAATGAAGCCTTCTCTGGTGCCGTCACCAGGGACATCATTTGTGTTTAGACCAGTGGAACCATAAACTTTCTTACTTCCAGGCACCCTTAGGGTCTCCAGATTTTTTTCAAGGCCAATGTAATTACCAAGTAGTCCCCCGACTTGCGTACCACTGGCACCCCTGTGAGATGGCCGCACAGTTTGGGAACCACTGGTTTAGACACTTAATGCACGTTTTAATGACATTGTGAATGCCCACCAACCGTGACAAGGTGACCTCATTCAGATGGGACCTACTCTGACAATTCACTTCCTGCCTCTCTCTGTAGCATCTGCATACATGTTATAGATAATGCTGGTAGGTAAAAACATCTAGGAATAAATGGGTGAGCTGCTGGGCCAACGTGAGGGCGGGTACAGATGGTGGCCAGGGAAAAGAATGAAGAAAAGAGGTGTGAGAAGAGAGAAAACATTTTTATGAAATTTGAAGTTGAGTTGTAAGAGAAAATAGTTGAAGACGAGTATTGGATAAATGTTTCTCACCACCCTCCCCTTTCAATCAGTGCCTCTTCCCCTTCTCGTTTCCTTTTACTGATATAGAAAAAGGAACTGAGGGATAGTGACAGATCACGAGAGAGACAGTGAGCGAGAGATATCAGGACTGTAAGAGACAGAGAGCAGTACAGACAGAGATACTAAAAATGGGATATCTGTGGAGAGCCATAATCTTCTGTGTCTATATATCAGGTAAGCTGACCACCCCCTACCAATGCCCCCTTCTCCTCGTATCTTCCATTACTATGCCCGCTTCTGTGTATACCATATACTATAAGATGTGGCCACCTGCATCCTCTATCTCTATATATCCGTCACGATGAGCACCTTTCATTACCCCCCTATCTCTATGGACCTGGTATAATGATCACCTGTCCCACCAATCTACAGCCTTCGTTATTACCTCTCCTCAACACCGACCTCTATATCACTCTCTCTTTATATGGTCTCAATTTCGCAGGTATGATGACCACCACCATACCCCTCAATTTCACTCTATTATTACTCTCCCCCATATGCAGACAAAAGGGACAGTGTTGGCCTTCACTCCCTAAATCTCACTTTCTCAAACCTTCCAAACTTCCACATCTACGTTGAGTGACCACCTTATTATAATAACTCTGGTTGGCTCTCAGATGAGCCTTATTTTTTTTGGGGTATGAGGTGTGGAAAGCACAAGGACGCTGCCCCATGTCCACTCTCATGACTCCCGGGGTTGTTGTAATATCTGTTGGTGGCTCTTACGCTGAATAACTGTAATGTATGAAAACTCAGCGTCTACAATGACATTCTTTTCATATCAATTATTCTACTATTATCCCTCTCTATATACTAACTAGGGTCATTCTGACAGTCACAGTCTCTACTGTTAGCACCCACCCTATACCTCTCTCAGTAAACTGGCTGTATAAATGGAGGGACTATCACATCCCTCCCCCTAACTCCCTGCTCCTCTATCATACGTGGTACAATGACCCCCCCCCCCCTCCCTCTTACAGTCTGTACCGTTACCCCCCCCCCCCCCCCTACCTCTATATCTCTCTGGGTTTATAAATAGAGGGACTATCACATCCCTCCCCCTAACTCACTGCTCCTCTATCATACGTGGTACAATGACCCCCCCCCCCTCCCTCTTACAGTCTGTACCGTTACCCCCCCCCCCCTACCTCTATATCTCTCTGGGTATATAAATAGACAGACTATCACATCCCTCCCCCTAACTCACTGCTCCTCTATCATACTATACATGGTACAATGACCCCCCCTCTTACAGTCTATACCGTTACCCCCCCTACCTCTATATCTCTCTGGCTATATAAATAGACGGACTATCACATCCCTCCCCCAAACTCACTACTCTATCATATAATACGTGGTACAATGACACCCCCCCCCACCCCCCCTCTTAGAGTCTGTACCTTTAACCCCTACCTCTATATCTCTCTGGGTATATAAATAGAGGGACTATCACATCCCTCCCCCTAACTCACTGCTCCATTAGTACCCTCTAAGATGTGAGGAGGTACTAATGAGGAGGTAGAAGTGAGGAGGTACTAATGAGGAGGTACTAATGAGGAGGTACTAATGAGGCGGTACTAGTGAGAAGGTAACAGTGAGGAAGTAACTATGAGGATGTACCAGTGAGGAGGTACTAGTGAGGAGGTACTAATGAGGAGGTACTAATGAGGAGGTACTAGTGAGGAGGTACTAGGGAATGTGAAGTCATGTTTGCTGCCTGATTATTGAAGGAGCAGTATTCATTTCATATAATGTCAATTTGAATTTATTGGGACATAAAGTACTGGACTTTGCCGCTGTCTGGATGGCTGTGAGACCTGTTACTGACCTATGAACAAGAGCCCCTCATCCCAGCCATATAACTGTCTTCTTCTTCTTGTGTTTGTATTACAGCCTACAGTTGTAACAATGTGATCCCAGACCCTGCATCTACACAAAGCACCACACAAGGCATCGAGTTCCCTAGAAAAACTACTACACGGCACACCACTCAACATACCAGCCACACAACTACAGCACAGACAACGCTACATACCAACCACACAACTACACCACAAACAACGCTACATACCAACCACACAACTACACCACAAACAACGCTACATACCAACCACACAACTACACCACAAACAACGCTACATACCAACCACACAACTACACCATACACAACGCTACATACCAACCACACAACTACACCATACACAACGCTACGTACCAACCACACTACACCACACACAACTTCACATACTAACCACACAACGCCACATAATACCACAAGTCCTCACACACAACATACAACACAACACCCCACCACGTTGCCCCCATCCTGGGAATATTTTGTTAACAGTACCTCGGAAGTCTGTCTAAGAATCAGGGCATCCTTCCAGATTCAGGTCAATGATACCCGGATAAGAGAGGTGAGTTACCGCAAGTCTTTTACCATAGTTATAGACTCTTCTGAGCTATCGTAACACAATACTAATTATTTACTACCTTTATTTGCATAACGCATCACTTTACAGAGAATCCCGAACCATTCACACCAGTCACTACCTCATCTGAGGTATATTGTGCTACCACCTTGACATACTTTGTTGTCTTCACTCTCTCTGTCCTTCAGATTGTGATCCCACCACCGCCGAGCACAAAGGCCTCTGGGAACTGTTCTGCGCAGAACGCACAGCTGACACTGACCTTTCCAGAAGGACAGCTCTGCCTCACATTCACACAGGTACTGACGCCATAAATTTGGGGGATGCTGAACAATCAGCCAGGACTTGGGGTAAGACACGTGAAGTGGGTGAGAATCTCAGACAGTCAACCAGGCACCGGGGTGAGAATATACAGTTGGTGAGAGAGTCTTGGATGACGAGGTAGGTACCAGGAGGAAGACGTGACAAATTAGGGACAAGAGATCATCTTAGAGTTAGAGAATTTGGGGTTATGCTCTAAAGATTTTTCTGATTGACACTTTCCACATTTTTGCTTCTCAATTTGCAGAATTCTACAGACAACAAATTCTACCTGGGAGAAATTAATATAACACTTAAGGACAGAGGTAATAAACCAACTTTATTAGTTCTCAGGACAATCCAATATCAACATGCATAAATAAAGTCTTACTAGTTATTCAGTACTAACCCCAGCTATGCTTTTCAGTAAACCCCCATGTGCCAGTTCTGTGTTCTGCCTTAATCTTTTTTGTAAGAGACACAACATGCTCCACATCTAGTCATACTCAGTACTGTATCCTCATCTACTAATCCTAGCCATACTCAGTACTGTATCCTCATCTACTAATCCTAGTCATACCCAGCACTGTATCCTCATCTACTAATCCTAGTCATACCCAGTACTGTATCCTCATCTACTAATCCTAGTCATACCCAGCACTGTATCCTCATCTACTAATCCTAGTCATACCCAGTACTGTATCCTCATCTACTAATCCTAGCCATACTCAGTACTGTATCCTCATCTACTAATCCTAGTCATACTCAGTACTGTATCCTCATCTACTAATCCTAGCCATACTCAGTACTGTATCCTCATCTACTAATCCTAGTCATACCCAGTACTGTATCCTCATCTACTAATCCTAGACATACCCAGCACTGTATCCTCATCTACTAATCCTAGCCATACTCAGTACTGTATCCTCATGTACTAATCCTAGTCATACTCAGTACTGTATCCTCATCTACTAATCCTAGTCATACCCAGCACTGTATCCTCATCTACTAATCCTAGTCATACCCAGTACTGTATCCTCATCTACTAATCCTAGTCATACTCAGTACTGTATCCTCATCTACTAATCCTAACCATACCCAGCACTGTATCCACATCTACTAATCCTAGCCATACCCAGCACTGTATCCTCATCTACTAATCCTAGCCATACCCAGCACTGTATCCTCATCTACTAATCCTAGCCATACTCAGTACTGTATCCTCATGTACTAATCCTAGTCATACTCAGTACTGTATCCTCATCTACTAATCCTAGCCATACTCAGTACTGTATCCTCATGTACTAATCCTAGTCATACTCAGTACTGTATCCTCATCTACTAATCCTAGCCATACTCAGTACTGTATCCTCATCTACTAATCCTAGCCATACTCAGTACTGTATCCTCATGTACTAATCCTAGTCATACTCAGTACTGTATCCTCATCTACTAATCCTAGCCATACTCAGTACTGTATCCTCATGTACTAATCCTAGTCATACTCAGTACTGTATCCTCATCTACTAATCCTAACCATACCCAGCACTGTATCCACATCTACTAATCCTAGCCATACCCAGCACTGTATCCTCATCTACTAATCCTAGCCATACCCAGCACTGTATCCTCATCTACTAATCCTAGCCATACTCAGTACTGTATCCTCATGTACTAATCCTAGTCATACTCAGTACTGTTTCCTCATGTACTAATCCTAGTCATACTCAGTACTGTATCCTCATCTACTAATCCTAGCCATACCCAGCACTGTATCCTCATCTACTAATCCTAGCCATACTCAGTACTGTATCCTCATGTACTAATCCTAGTCATACCCAGCACTGTATCCTCATCTACTAATCCTAGTCATACCCAGTACTGTATCCTCATCTACTAATCCTAGCCATACTCAGTACTGTATCCTCATCTACTAATCCTAGTCATACTCAGTACTGTATCCTCATCTACTAATCCTAGCCATACTCAGTACTGTATCCTCATCTACTAATCCTAGTCATACCCAGTACTGTATCCTCATCTACTAATCCTAGACATACCCAGCACTGTATCCTCATCTACTAATCCTAGCCATACTCAGTACTGTATCCTCATGTACTAATCCTAGTCATACTCAGTACTGTATCCTCATCTACTAATCCTAGTCATACCCAGCACTGTATCCTCATCTACTAATCCTAGTCATACCCAGTACTGTATCCTCATCTACTAATCCTAGTCATACTCAGTACTGTATCCTCATCTACTAATCCTAACCATACCCAGCACTGTATCCACATCTACTAATCCTAGCCATACCCAGCACTGTATCCTCATCTACTAATCCTAGCCATACCCAGCACTGTATCCTCATCTACTAATCCTAGCCATACTCAGTACTGTATCCTCATGTACTAATCCTAGTCATACTCAGTACTGTATCCTCATCTACTAATCCTAGCCATACTCAGTACTGTATCCTCATGTACTAATCCTAGTCATACTCAGTACTGTATCCTCATCTACTAATCCTAGCCATACTCAGTACTGTATCCTCATCTACTAATCCTAGCCATACTCAGTACTGTATCCTCATGTACTAATCCTAGTCATACTCAGTACTGTATCCTCATCTACTAATCCTAGCCATACTCAGTACTGTATCCTCATGTACTAATCCTAGTCATACTCAGTACTGTATCCTCATCTACTAATCCTAACCATACCCAGCACTGTATCCACATCTACTAATCCTAGCCATACCCAGCACTGTATCCTCATCTACTAATCCTAGCCATACCCAGCACTGTATCCTCATCTACTAATCCTAGCCATACTCAGTACTGTATCCTCATGTACTAATCCTAGTCATACTCAGTACTGTTTCCTCATGTACTAATCCTAGTCATACTCAGTACTGTATCCTCATCTACTAATCCTAGCCATACCCAGCACTGTATCCTCATCTACTAATCCTAGCCATACTCAGTACTGTATCCTCATGTACTAATCCTAGTCATACCCAGCACTTTATCCCCATCTACTAATCCTAGCCATACCCAGCACTTTATCCCCATCTACTAATCCTAGCCATACTCAGTACTGTATCCACATCTACTAATCCTAGTCATACTCAGTACTGTATCCTCATCTACTAATCCTAGCCATACCCAGCACTGTATCCTCATCTACTAATCCTAGCCATACTCAGTACTGTATCCTCATCTACTAATCCTAGTCATACTCAGTACTGTATCCTCATCTACTAATCCTAGACATACTCAGCACTGTATCCTCATCTACTAATCCTAGTCATACCCAGCACTGTATCCTCATCTACTAATCCTAGTCATACTCAGTACTGTATCCTCATGTACTAATCCTAGTCATACCCAGTACTGTATCCTCATCTACTAATCCTAGTCATACTCAGTACTGTATCCTCATCTACTAATCCTAGTCATACTCAGTACTGTATCCTCATCTACTAATCCTAGTCATACTCAGTACTGTATCCTCATCAACTAATCCTAGTCATACTCAGTACTGTATCCTCATGTACTAATCCTAGTCATACCCAGTACTGTATCCTCATCTACTAATCCTAGTCATACTCAGTACTGTATCCTCATCTACTAATCCTAGTCATACTCAGTACTGTATCCTCATCTACTAATCCTAGCCATACTCAGTACTGTATCCTCATCTACAAATCCTAGTTATACTCAGTACTGTATCCTCATCTACTAATCCTAGTCATACCCAGCACTGTATCCTCATCTACTAATCCTAGTCATACTCAGTACTGTATCATCATCTACTAATCCTAGTCATACTCAGTACTGTATCCTCATCTACTAATCCTAGTCATACTCAGTACTGTATCCTTATCTACTAATCCTAGTCATACTCAGTACTGTATCCTCATCTACTAATCCTAGTCATACTCAGTACTGTATCCTCATCTACTAATCCTAGTCATACTCAGTACTGTATCCTCATCTACTAATCCTAGTCATACTCAGTACTGTATCCTCATCTACTAATCCTAGTCATACTCAGTACTGTATCCTCATCTACTAATCCTAGTCATACTCAGTACTGTATCCTCATCTACTAATCCTAGCCATACTCAGTACTGTATTCTCATCTACTAATCCTAGTCATACCCAGCACTGTATCCACATCTACTAATCCTAGTCATACTCAGTACTGTATCCTCATCTACTAATCCTAGTCATACTCAGTACTGTATCCTCATCTACTAATCCTAGTCATACTCAGTACTGTATCCTCATCTACTAATCCTAGCCATACTTAGTACTGTATCCTCATCTACTAATCCTAATCATACCGAGTGCTGTATCCACATCTACTAATCCTAGCCATACTCAGTACTGTATCCTCATCTACTAATCCTAGTCATACTCCGTACTGTATCCACATCTACTAATCCTAGCCATACTCAGTACTGTATCCTCATCTACTAATCCTAGACATACTCAGTACTGTATCCTCATCTACTAATCCTAGTCATACTCAGTACTGTATCCTCATCTACTAATCCTAGACATACTCAGCACTGTATCCTCATCTACTAATCCTAGTCATACCCAGCACTGTATCCTCATCTACTAATCCTAGTCATACTCAGTACTGTATCCTCATCTACTAATCCTAGTTATACTCAGCACTATATCCTCATCTACTAATCCTAGTTATACTCAGTACTGTATCCTCATCTACTAATCCTAGTTATACTCAGTACTGTGTCCTCATCTACTAATCCTAATCATACTTAGTACTGTATCCTCATCTACTAATCCTAGTTATACTCAGTACTGTGTCCTCATCTACTAATCCTAGTTATACCCAGCACTATATCCTCATCTACTAATCCTAGCCATACTCAGTACTGTATCCTCATCTACTAATCCTAGTCATACCCAGCACTGTATCCACATCTACTAATCCTAGTCATACTCAGTACTGTATCCTCATCTACTAATCCTAGTCATACTCAGTACTGTATCCTCATCTACTAATCCTAGTCATACCCAGCACTGTATCCTCATCTACTAATCCTAGTTATACTCAGTACTGTATCCTCATCTACTAATCCTAGTCATACTCCGTACTGTATCCACATCTACTAATCCTAGTCATACTCAGTACTGTATCCTCATCTACTAATCCTAGACATACTCAGCACTGTATCCTCATCTACTAATCCTAGTCATACTCAGTACTGTATCCTCATCTACTAATATTAGTCATACTCAGTACTGTATCCTCATCTACTAATCCTAGTTATACTCAGCACTATATCCTCATCTACTAATCCTAGTTATACTCAGTACTGTATCCTCATCTACTAATCCTAGTTATACTCAGTACTGTGTCCTCATCTACTAATCCTAATCATACTTAGTACTGTATCCTCATCTACTAATCCTAGTTATACTCAGTACTGTGTCCTCATCTACTAATCCTAGTTATACCCAGCACTATATCCTCATCTACTAATCCTAGCCATACTCAGTACTGTATCCTCATCTACTAATCCTAGTCATACCCAGCACTGTATCCACATCTACTAATCCTAGTCATACTCAGTACTGTATCCTCATCTACTAATCCTAGTCATACTCAGTACTGTATCCTCATCTACTAATCCTAGTCATACTCAGTACTGTATTCTCATCTACTAATCCTAGTCATACTCAGTACTGTATTCTCATCTACTAATCCTAGTCATACTCAGTACTGTATCCTCATCTACTAATCCTAGTCATACCCAGCACTGTATCCTCATCTACTAATCCTAGTCATACTCAGCACTGTATCCTCATCTACTAATCCTAGTCATACTCAGTACTGTATCCTCATCTACTAATCCTAGTCATACTCAGTACTGTATCCTCATCTACTAATCCTAGTCATACCCAGCACTGTATCCTCATCTACTAATCCTAGCCATACCCAGTACTGTATCCTCATCTACTAATCCTAGCCATACCCAGCACTGTATCCTCATCTACTAATCCTAGTCATACTCAGTACTGTATCCACATCTACTAATCCTAGTCATACTCAGTACTGTATCCTCATCTACTAATCCTAGCCATACTCAGTACTGTATCCACATCTACTAATCCTAGCCATACCCAGCACTATATCCTCATCTACTAATCCTAGCCATACTCAGTACTGTATCCTCATCTACTAATCCTAGTCATACCCAGCACTGTATCCTCATCTACTAATCCTAGTTATACTCAGTACTGTATCCTCATCTACTAATCCTAGTCATACCCAGCACTGTATCCTCATCTACTAATCCTAGTCATACTCAGTACTGTATCCTCATCTACTAATCCTAGTCATACTCAGTACTGTATCCTCATCTACTAATCCTAGTCATACCCAGCACTGTATCCTCATCTACTAATCCTAGTTATACTCAGTACTGTATCCTCATCTACTAATCCTAGTCATACTCCGTACTGTATCCACATCTACTAATCCTAGCCATACTCAGCACTGTATCCTCATCTACTAATCCTAGCCATACCCAGCACTGTATACTCATGTACTAATCCTAGTCATACTCAGTACTGTATCCTCATCTACTAATCCTAGTCATACTCAGTACTGTATCCTCATCTACTAATCCTAGTCATACTCAGTACTGTATCCTCATCTACTAATCCTAGTCATACTCAGTACTGTATCCACATCTACTAATCCTAGTCATACTCAGTACTGTATCCTCATCTACTAATCCTAGTCATACTCAGTACTGTATCCTCATCTACTAATCCTAGTCATACTCAGTACTGTATCCTCATCTACTAATCCTAGACATACTCAGTACTGTATCCTCATCTACTAATCCTAGTCATACCCAGCACTGTATCCTCATCTACTAATCCTAGTCATACTCAGCACTGTATCCTCAACTACTAATCCTAGTCATACTCAGTACTGTATCCACATCTACTAATCCTAGCCATACCCAGTACTGTATCCTCATCTACTAATCCTAGCCATACTCAGCACTGTATCCTCATCTACTAATCCTAGCCATACCCAGCACTGTATCCTCATCTACTAATCCTAGTCATACCCAGCACTGTATCCTCATCTACTAATCCTAGTTATACTCAGTACTGTATCCTCATCTACTAATCCTAGTCATACTCAGTACTGTATCCACATCTACTAATCCTAATCATACCCAGTACTGTATCCTCATCTACTAATCCTAGCCATACCCAGCACTGTATCCTCATCTACTAATCCTAGTCATACTCAGTACTGTATCCTCATCTACTAATCCTAGTCATACCCAGCACTGTATCCTCATCTACTAATCCTAGTCATACTCAGTACTGTATCCTCATCTACTAATCCTAGTCATACTCAGTACTGTATCCTCATCTACTAATCCTAGCCATACCCAGCACTGTATCCTCATCTACTAATCCTAGCCATACTCAGTACTGTATCCTCATCTACTAATCCTAGTCATACCCAGCACTGTATCCTCATCTACTAATCCTAGCCATACTCAGTACTGTATCCTCATCTACTAATCCTAGTCATACTCAGTACTGTATCCTCATCTACTAATCCTAGCCATACCCAGCACTGTATCCTCATTTTATAATCCTAGTCATACTCAGTACTGTATCCTCATCTACTAATCCTAATCATAGCCAGCACTGTATCCTCATCTACTAATCCTAGTCATACCCAGCACTGTATCCTCATCTACTAATCCTAGTCATACCCAGTACTGTATCCTCATCTACTAATCCTAGTCATACTCAGTACTGTATCCTCATCTACTAATCCTAGCCATACTCAGTACTGTATCCTCATCTACTAATCCTAGTCATACTCAGTACTGTATCCTCATCTACTAATCCTAGCCATACTCAGTACTGTATCCTCATCTACTAATCCTAGTCATACTCAGTACTGTATCCTCATCTACTAATCCTAGTCATACTCAGTACTGTATCCTCATCTACTAATCCTAGCCATACTCAGTACTGTATCCTCATCTACTAATCCTAGCCATACTCAGTACTGTATCCTCATCTACTAATCCTAGTCATACCCAGTACTGTATCCTCATCTACTAATCCTAGTCATACTCAGTGCTGTATCCTCATCTACTAATCCTAGTCATACTCAGCACTGTATCCTCATCTACTAATCCTAGTCATACTCAGTACTGTATCCTCATCTACTAATCCTAGTCATACTCAGTACTGTATCCTCATCTACTAATCCTAGTCATACTCAGCACTGTATCCTCATCTACTAATCCTAGTCATACTCAGTACTGTATCCTCATCTACTAATCCTAGTTATACTCAGTACTGTATCCTCATCTACTAATCCTAGTCATACTCAGTACTGTATCCTCATCTACTAATCCTAGTTATACCCAGCACTGTATCCACATCTACTAATCCTAGTCATACTCAGTACTGTATCATCATCTACTAATCCTAGTCATACTCAGTACTGTATCCTCATCTACTAATCCTAGTCATACTCAGTACTGTATCCTCATCTACTAATCCTAGTCATTCTCAGTACTGTATCCTCATCTACTAATCCTAGTCATACCCAGCACTGTATCCACATCTACTAATCCTAGCCATACCCAGCACTGTATCCTCATGTACTAATCCTAATCATACTTAGTACTGTATCCTCATCTACTAATCCTAGTCATACTCAGTACTGTATCCTCATCTACTAATCCTAGTTATACCCAGCACTGTATCCACATCTACTAATCCTAGTCATACTCAGTACTGTATCCACATCTACTAATCCTAATCATACTTAGTACTGTATCCTCATCTACTAATCCTAGTCATACTCAGTACTGTATCCTCATGTACTAATCCTAATCATACTTAGTACTGTATCCTCATCTACTAATCCTAGTCATACTCAGTACTGTATCCTCATCTACTAATTCTAGCCATACCCAGCACTGTATCCTCATCTACTAATCCTAGCCATACTCAGTACTGTATCCTCATCTACTAATCCTAGTCATACCCAGCACTGTATCCACATCTACTAATCCTAGTCATACTCAGTACTGTATCCTCATCTACTAATCCTAGCCATACTCAGTACTGTATCCTCATCTACTAATCCTAGCCATACTCAGTACTGTATCCTCATCTACTAATCCTAGTCATACTCAGCACTGTATCCTCATCTATTAATCCTAATCATACTTAGTACTGTATCCTCATGTACTAATCCTAGTCATACTCAGTACTGTATCCTCATCTACTAATCCTAGCCATACTCAGTACTGTATCCTCATCTACTAATCTAGTCATACTCAGTACTGTATCCTCATCTACTAATCCTAGTTATACCCAGCACTGTATCCTCATCTACTAATCCTAGCCATACTCAGTACTGTATCCTCATCTACTAATCCTAGTCATACTCAGTACTGTATCCTCATCTACTAATCCTAGTCATACTCAGTACTGTATCCTCATCTACTAATCCTAGCCATACTCAGTACTGTATCCTCATCTACTAATCCTAGTCATACTCAGTACTGTATCCTCATCTACTAATCCTAGTCATACTAAGCACTGTATCCTCATCTACTAATCCTAGTCATACTCAGTACTGTATCCTCATCTACTAATCCTAGTCATACCCAGCACTGTATCCTCATCTACTAATCCTAGTCATACTCAGTACTGTATCCTCATCTACTAATCCTAGCCATACTCAGTACTGTATCCTCATCTACTAATCCTAGTCATACCCAGCACTGTATCCTCATCTACTAATCCTAATCATACTTAGTACTGTATCCTCATCTACTAATCCTAGTCATACTCAGTACTGTATCCTCATCTACTAATCCTAGTCATACTCAGTACTGTATCCTCATCTACTAATCCTAGTCATACTCAGTACTGTATCCTCATTTTATAATCCTAGTCATACCCAGTACTGTATCCTCATCTACTAATCCTAGTCATACTCAGTACTGTATCCTCATCTACTAATCCTAGTTATACCCAGCACTGTATCCTCATCTACTAATCCTAGTCATACTCAGTACTGTATCCTCATCTACTAATCCTAGTCATACCCAGCACTGTATCCTCATCTACTAATCCTAGTCATACTCAGTACTGTATCCTCATCTACTAATCCTAGTCATACTCAGTACTGTATCCTCATCTACTAATCCTAGTCATACTCAGCACTGTATCCTCATGTACTAATCCTAGCCATACTCAGTACTGTATCCACATCTACTAATCCTAGTCATACTCAGCACTGTATCCTCATCTACTAATCCTAGTCATACCCAGCACTGTATCCACATCTACTAATCCTAGTCATACTCAGTACTGTATCCTCATCTACTAATCCTAGCCATACCCAGCACTGTATCCACATCTACTAATCCTAGTCATACTCAGTACTGTATCCTCATCTACTAATCCTAGCCATACTCAGTACTGTATCCTCATCTACTAATCCTAGCCATACTCAGTACTGTATCCTCATCTACTAATCCTAGTCATACTCAGTACTGTATCCTCATCTACTAATCCTAGTCATACTCAGCACTGTATCCTCATCTACTAATCCTAGTCATACTCAGTACTGTATCCTCATCTACTAATCCTAGTCATACTCAGTACTGTATCCTCATCTACTAATCCTAGCCATACTCACTACTGTATCCTCATCTACTAATCCTAGTCATACTCAGTACTGTATCCTCATCTACTAATCCTAGTCATACCCAGCACTGTATCCTCATCTACTAATCCTAGTCATACTCAGTACTGTATCCTCATCTACTAATCCTAGTCATACTCAGTACTGTATCCTCATCTACTAATCCTAGCCATACCCAGCACTGTATCCTCATCTACTAATCCTAGTCATACCCAGTACTGTATCCACATCTACTAATCCTAGTCATACTCAGTACTGTATCCTCATCTACTAATCCTAGCCATACCCAGCACTGTATCCTCATCTACTAATCCTAGACATACCCAGCACTGTATCCTCATCTACTAATCCTAGTCATACCCAGCACTGTATCCTCATCTACTAATCCTAGTCATACTCAGTACTGTATCCTCATCTACTAATCCTAGTCATACTCAGTACTGTATCCTCATCTACTAATCCTAGTCATACTCAGTACTGTATCCTCATCTACTAATCCTAGTCATACTCAGTACTGTATCCTCATCTACTAATCCTAGTCATACTCAGTACTGTATCCTCATCTACTAATCCTAGCCATACTCACTACTGTATCCTCATCTACTAATCCTAGTCATACTCAGTACTGTATCCTCATCTACTAATCCTAGTCATACTCAGTACTGTATCCACATCTACTAATCCTAATCATACTTAGTACTGTATCCTCATCTACTAATCCTAGTCATACTCAGTACTGTATCCTCATGTACTAATCCTAATCATACTTAGTACTGTATCCTCATCTACTAATCCTAGTCATACTCAGTACTGTATCCTCATCTACTAATTCTAGCCATACCCAGCACTGTATCCTCATCTACTAATCCTAGCCATACTCAGTACTGTATCCTCATCTACTAATCCTAGTCATACCCAGCACTGTATCCACATCTACTAATCCTAGTCATACTCAGTACTGTATCCTCATCTACTAATCCTAGCCATACTCAGTACTGTATCCTCATCTACTAATCCTAGTCATACTCAGTACTGTATCCTCATCTACTAATCCTAGCCATACTCAGTACTGTATCCTCATCTACTAATCTAGTCATACTCAGTACTGTATCCTCATCTACTAATCCTAGTTATACCCAGCACTGTATCCTCATCTACTAATCCTAGCCATACTCAGTACTGTATCCTCATCTACTAATCCTAGTCATACTCAGTACTGTATCCTCATCTACTAATCCTAGTCATACTCAGTACTGTATCCTCATCTACTAATCCTAGCCATACTCAGTACTGTATCCTCATCTACTAATCCTAGTCATACTCAGTACTGTATCCTCATCTACTAATCCTAGTCATACTAAGCACTGTATCCTCATCTACTAATCCTAGTCATACTCAGTACTGTATCCTCATCTACTAATCCTAGTCATACCCAGCACTGTATCCTCATCTACTAATCCTAGTCATACTCAGTACTGTATCCTCATTTACTAATCCTAGCCATACTCAGTACTGTATCCTCATCTACTAATCCTAGTCATACCCAGCACTGTATCCTCATCTACTAATCCTAATCATACTTAGTACTGTATCCTCATCTACTAATCCTAGTCATACTCAGTACTGTATCCTCATCTACTAATCCTAGTCATACTCAGTACTGTATCCTCATCTACTAATCCTAGTCATACTCAGTACTGTATCCTCATTTTATAATCCTAGTCATACCCAGTACTGTATCCTCATCTACTAATCCTAGTCATACTCAGTACTGTATCCTCATCTACTAATCCTAGTTATACCCAGCACTGTATCCTCATCTACTAATCCTAGTCATACTCAGTACTGTATCCTCATCTACTAATCCTAGTCATACCCAGCACTGTATCCTCATCTACTAATCCTAGTCATACTCAGTACTGTATCCTCATCTACTAATCCTAGTCATACTCAGTACTGTATCCTCATCTACTAATCCTAGTCATACTCAGCACTGTATCCTCATGTACTAATCCTAGCCATACTCAGTACTGTATCCACATCTACTAATCCTAGTCATACTCAGCACTGTATCCTCATCTACTAATCCTAGTCATACCCAGCACTGTATCCACATCTACTAATCCTAGTCATACTCAGTACTGTATCCTCATCTACTAATCCTAGCCATACCCAGCACTGTATCCACATCTACTAATCCTAGTCATACTCAGTACTGTATCCTCATCTACTAATCCTAGCCATACTCAGTACTGTATCCTCATCTACTAATCCTAGCCATACTCAGTACTGTATCCTCATCTACTAATCCTAGCCATACTCAGTACTGTATCCTCATCTACTAATCCTAGTCATACTCAGTACTGTATCCTCATCTACTAATCCTAGTCATACTCAGCACTGTATCCTCATCTACTAATCCTAGTCATACTCAGTACTGTATCCTCATCTACTAATCCTAGTCATACTCAGTACTGTATCCTCATCTACTAATCCTAGCCATACTCACTACTGTATCCTCATCTACTAATCCTAGTCATACTCAGTACTGTATCCTCATCTACTAATCCTAGTCATACCCAGTACTGTATCCTCATCTACTAATCCTAGTCATACTCAGTACTGTATCCTCATCTACTAATCCTAGTCATACTCAGTACTGTATCCTCATCTACTAATCCTAGCCATACCCAGCACTGTATCCTCATCTACTAATCCTAGTCATACCCAGTACTGTATCCACATCTACTAATCCTAGTCATACTCAGTACTGTATCCTCATCTACTAATCCTAGCCATACCCAGCACTGTATCCTCATCTACTAATCCTAGACATACCCAGCACTGTATCCTCATCTACTAATCCTAGTCATACCCAGCACTGTATCCTCATCTACTAATCCTAGTCATACTCAGTACTGTATCCTCATCTACTAATCCTAGTCATACTCAGTACTGTATCCTCATCTACTAATCCTAGTCATACTCAGTACTGTATCCTCATCTACTAATCCTAGTCATACTCAGTACTGTATCCTCATCTACTAATCCTAGTCATACTCAGTACTGTATTCTCATCTACTAATCCTAGCCATACTCACTACTGTATCCTCATCTACTAATCCTAGTCATACTCAGTACTGTATCCTCATCTACTAATCCTAGTCATACTCAGTACTGTATCCTCATCTACTAATCCTAGTCATACTCAGTACTGTATCCTCATCTACTAATCCTAGTTATACTCAGTACTGTATCCTCATCTACTAATCCTAGTTATACTCAGTACTGTATCCTCATCTACTAATCCTAGCCATACTCAGTACTGTATCCTCATCTACTAATCCTAGTCATACCCAGCACTGTATCCTCATCTACTAATCCTAGTCATACTCAGCACTGTATCCTCATCTACTAATCCTAGTCATACTCAGTACTGTATCCTCATCTACTAATCCTAGTTATACTCAGTACTGTATCCTCATCTACTAATCCTAGTCATACCCAGCACTGTATCCTCATCTACTAATCCTAGTCATACTCAGTACTGTATCCTCATCTACTAATCCTAGTCATACCCAGCACTGTATCCTCATCTACTAATCCTAGTCATACTCAGTACTGTATCCTCATCTACTAATCCTAGTCATACTCAGTACTGTATCCTCATCTACTAATCCTAGTCATACTCAGTACTGTATCATCATCTACTAATCCTAGTCATACTCAGTACTGTATCCTCATCTACTAATCCTAGTCATACCCAGCACTGTATCCTCATCTACTAATCCTAGTCATACCCAGCACTGTATCCTCATCTACTAATCCTAGTCATACTCAGTACTGTATCCTCATCTACTAATCCTAGTCATACTCACTACTGTATCCTCATCTACTAATCCTAGTCATACTCAGTACTGTATCCTCATCTACTAATCCTAGTCATACCCAGCACTGTATCCTCATCTACTAATCCTAGTCATACTCAGTACTGTATCCTCATCTACTAATCCTAGTCATACCCAGCACTGTATCCTCATCTACTAATCCTAGTCATACTCAGTACTGTATCCTCATCTACTAATCCTAGTCATACTCAGTACTGTATCCTCATCTACTAATCCTAGTCATACTCAGTACTGTATCCTCATCTACTAATCCTAGTCATACTCAGTACTGTATCCTCATCTACTAATCCTAGTCATACCCAGCACTGTATCCTCATCTACTAATCCTAGTCATACTCAGCACTGTATCCTCATCTACTAATCCTAGCCATACTCAGTACTGTATCCTCATGTACTAATCCTAGCCATACTCAGTACTGTATCCTCATCTACTAATCCTAGTCATACTCAGTACTGTATCCTCATCTACTAATCCTAGTCATACTCAGTACTGTATCCTCATCTACTAATCCTAGCCATACTCAGTACTGTATTCTCATCTACTAATCCTAGTCATACTCAGTACTGTATCCTCATCTACTAATCCTAGCCATACTCAGTACTGTATCCTCATCTACTAATCCTAGTCATACTCAGTACTGTATCCTCATCTACTAATCCTAGTCATACTCAGTACTGTATCCTCATCTACTAATCCTAGTCATACTCAGTAATGTATCCTCGTCTACTAATCCTAGTCATACTCAGTACTGTATCCTCATCTACTAATCCTAGTCATACTCAGTACTGTATCCTCATCTACTAATCCTAGTCATACTCAGCACTGTATCCTCATCTACTAATCCTAGTCATACCCAGTACTGTATCCTCATCTACTAATCCTAGTCATACCCAGCACTGTATCCTCATCTACTAATCCTAGTCATACCCAGCACTGTATCCTCATCTACTAATCCTAGCCATACTCAGTACTGTATCCTCATCTACTAATCCTAGTCATACTCAGTACTGTATCCTCATCTACTAATCCTAGTCATACTCAGTACTGTATCCTCATCTACTAATCCTAGTCATACCCAGCACTGTATCCTCATCTACTAATCCTAGTCATACTCAGTACTGTATCCTCATCTACTAATCCTAGTCATACTCAGTACTGTATCCTCATCTACTAATCCTAGTCATACTCAGTACTGTATCCTCATCTACTAATCCTAGTCATACTCAGTACTGTATCCTCATCTACTAATCCTAGTCATACTCAGTACTGTATCCTCATCTACTAATCCTAGTCATACTCAGTACTGTATCCTCATCTACTAATCCTAGCCATACTCAGTACTGTATCCTCATCTACTAATCCTAGTCATACCCAGCACTGTATCCTCATCTACTAATCCTAGTCATACTCAGTACTGTATCCTCATCTACTAATCCTAGTCATACTCAGTACTGTATCCTCATCTACTAATCCTAGTCATACTCAGTACTGTATCCTCATCTACTAATCCTAGTCATACTCAGTACTGTATCCTCATCTACTAATCCTAGTCATACTCAGCACTGTATCCTCATCTACTAATCCTAGCCATACCCAGCACTGTATCCTCATCTACTAATCCTAGCCATACTCAGTACTGTATCCTCATCTACTAATCCTAGTCATACTCAGTACTGTATCCTCATCTACTAATCCTAATCATACCCAGCACAGTATCCTCATCTACTAATCCTAGTCATACTCAGTACTGTATCCTCATCTACTAATCCTAGCCATACTCAGTACTGTATCCTCATCTACTAATCCTAGTCATACTCAGTACTGTATCCTCATCTACTAATCCTAGTCATACTCAGTACTGTATCCTCATCTACTAATCCTAGCCATACTCAGTACTGTATTCTCATCTACTAATCCTAGTCATACTCAGTACTGTATCCTCATCTACTAATCCTAGCCATACTCAGTACTGTATCCTCATCTACTAATCCTAGTCATACTCAGTACTGTATCCTCATCTACTAATCCTAGTCATACTCAGTACTGTATCCTCATCTACTAATCCTAGTCATACTCAGTACTGTATCCTCATCTACTAATCCTAGTCATACTCAGTACTGTATCCTCATCTACTAATCCTAGTCATACTCAGCACTGTATCCTCATCTACTAATCCTAGCCATACCCAGCACTGTATCCTCATCTACTAATCCTAGCCATACTCAGTACTGTATCCTCATCTACTAATCCTAGTCATACTCAGTACTGTATCCTCATCTACTAATCCTAGTCATACTCAGTACTGTATCCTCATCTACTAATCCTAGTTATACTCAGCACTGTATCCTCATCTACTAATCCTAGTCATACTCAGTACTGTATCCTCATCTACTAATCCTAGTCATACTCAGTACTGTATCCTCATCTACTAATCCTAGTCATACTCAGTACTGTATCCTCATCTACTAATCCTAGTCATACCCAGTACTGTATCCTCATCTACTAATCCTAGTTATACTCAGTACTGTATCCTCATGTACTAATCCTAGCCATACTCAGTACTGTATCCTCATCTACTAATCCTAGTTATACCCAGCACTGTATCCACATCTACTAATCCTAGTCATACTCAGCACTGTATCCACATCTACTAATCCTAGCCATACCCAGCACTGTATCCTCATCTACTAATCCTAGTCATACTCAGTACTGTATCCTCATCTACTAATCCTAGTCATACTCAGTACTGTATCCTCATCTACTAATTCTAGTCATACTCAGTACTGTATCCTCATCTACTAATCCTAGTCATACTCAGTACTGTATCCTCATCTACTAATCCTAGTCATACTCAGTACTGTATCCTCATCTACTAATTCTAGTCATACTCAGTACTGTATCCTCATCTACTAATCCTAGTCATACTCAGTACTGTATCCTCATCTACTAATCCTAGTCATACTTAGTACTGTATCCTCATCTACTAATCCTAGTCATACTCAGTACTGTATCCTCATCTACTAATCCTAGTCATACCCAGCACTGTATCCTCATCTACTAATTCTAGCCATACCCAGCACTGTATCCTCATTTTATAATCCTAGTCATACTCAGCACTGTATCCTCATCTACTAATCCTAGTCATACCCAGCACTGTATCCACATCTACTAATCCTAGTCATACTCAGTACTGTATCCTCATCTACTAATCCTAGTCATACTCAGTACTGTATCCTCATCTACTAATCCTAGTCATACTCAGTACTGTATCCTCATGTACTAATCCTAGTCATACTCAGTACTGTATCCTCATCTACTAATCCTAGTCCTACCCAGCACTGTATCCTCATCTACTAAGCCTAGTTATACTCAGTACTGTATCCTCATCTACTAATCCTAGCCATACTCAGTACTGTATCCTCATCTACTAATCCTAGCCATACTCAGTACTGTATCCTCATCTACTAATCCTAGTCATACTCAGTACTGTATCCTCATCTACTAATCCTAGTCATACTCAGTACTGTATCCTCATCTACTAATCCTAGCCATACTCAGTACTGTATCCTCATCTACTAATCCTAGTCATACTCAGTACTGTATCCTCATCTACTAATCCTAGTCATACTCAGTACTGTATCCTCATCTACTAATCCTAGTCATACTCAGTACTGTATCCTCATCTACTAATCCTAGTCATACTCAGTACTGTATCCTCATCTACTAATCCTAGTCATACCCAGCACTGTATCCTCATCTACTAATCCTAGTCATACTCAGTACTGTATCCTCATGTACTAATCCTAGTCATACTTAGTACTGTATCCTCATCTACTAATCCTAGTCATACCCAGTACTGTATCCTCATCTACTAATCCTAGCCATACCCAGCACTGTATCCTCATCTACTAATCCTAGTCATACTCAGTACTGTATCCTCATCTACTAATCCTAGTCATACTCAGTACTGTATCCACATCTACTAATCCTAGCCATACCCAGCACTGTATCCTCATCTACTAATCCTAGTCATACTCAGTACTGTATCCTCATCTACTAATTCTAGCCATACCCAGCACTGTATCCTCATTTTATAATCCTAGTCATACTCAGTACTGTATCCACATCTACTAATCCTAGTTATACCCAGCACTGTATCCTCATCTACTAATCCTAGTCATACCCAGCACTGTATCCTCATTTTATAATCCTAGTCATACTCAGTACTGTATCCACATCTACTAATCCTAGTTATACCCAGCACTGTATCCTCATCTACTAATCCTAGTCATACCCAGCACTGTATCCTCATTTTATAATCCTAGTCATACTCAGTACTGTATCCACATCTACTAATCCTAGTCATACTCAGTACTGTATCCTCATCTACTAATCCTAGTCATACCCAGCACTGTATCCTCATCTACTAATCCTAGTCATACTCAGCACTGTATCCTCATCTACTAATCTAGTCATACTCAGCACTATATCCTCATCTACTAATCCTAGTTATACTCAGTACTGTATCCTCATCTACTAATCCTAGTCATACTCAGTACTGTATCCTCATCTACTAATCCTAGTCATACTCAGTACTGTATCCTCATCTACTAATCCTAGTCATACTCAGTACTGTATCCTCATCTACTAATCCTAGTCATACTCCGTACTGTATCCACATCTACTAATCCTAGCCATACTCAGTACTGTATCCTCATCTACTAATCCTAGCCATACTCAGTACTGTATCCTCATCTACTAATCTAGTCATACTCTGCACTATATCCTCATCTACTAATCCTAGTTATACTCAGTACTGTATCCTCATCTACTAATCCTAGCCATACTCAGTACTGTATCCTCATCTACTAATCCTAGCCATACTCAGTACTGTATCCTCATCTACTAATCCTAGTCATACTCAGTACTGTATCCTCATCTACTAATCCTAGTCATACCCAGCACTGTATCCTCATCTACTAATCCTAGTCATACTCAGTACTGTATCCTCATCTACTAATCCTAGTCATACTCAGTACTGTATCCTCATCTACTAATCCTAGTCATACCCAGCACTGTATCCTCATCTACTAATCCTAATCATACCCAGTACTGTATCCTCATCTACTAATCCTAGTCATACTCAGTACTGTATCCTCATCTACTAATCCTAGTCATACCCAGCACTGTATCCCCATCTACTAATCCTAGTCATACTCAGTACTGTATCCTCATCTACTAATCCTAGTCATACCCAGCACTGTATCCTCATCTACTAATCCTAGTCATACTCAGTACTGTATCCTCATCTACTAATCCTAGTCATACCCAGCACTGTATCCTCATCTACTAATCCTAGTCATACTCAGTACTGTATCCTCATGTACTAATCCTAGTCATACTCAGTACTGTATCCTCATCTACTAATCCTAGTCATACTCAGTACTGTATCCTCATCTACTAATCCTAGTCATACTCAGTACTGTATCCTCATCTACTAATCCTAGTCATACCCAGCACTGTATCCTCATCTACTAATCCTAGTCATACTCAGTACTGTATCCTCATGTACTAATCCTAGTCATACTCAGTACTGTATCCTCATCTACTAATCCTAGTCATACCCAGTACTGTATCCTCATCTACTAATCCTAGCCATACCCAGCACTGTATCCTCATCTACTAATCCTAGTCATACTCAGTACTGTATCCTCATCTACTAATCCTAGTCATACTCAGTACTGTATCCACATCTACTAATCCTAGCCATACCCAGCACTGTATCCTCATGTACTAATCCTAATCATACTTAGTACTGTATCCTCATCTACTAATCCTAGTCATACTCAGTACTGTATCCTCATCTACTAATTCTAGCCATACCCAGCACTGTATCCTCATTTTATAATCCTAGTCATACTCAGTACTGTATCCACATCTACTAATCCTAGTTATACCCAGCACTGTATCCTCATCTACTAATCCTAGTCATACCCAGCACTGTATCCCCATCTACTAATCCTAGTCATACTCAGTACTGTATCCTCATCTACTAATCCTAGTCATACCCAGCACTGTATCCTCATCTACTAATCCTAGTCATACTCAGTACTGTATCCTCATCTACTAATCCTAGTCATACCCAGCACTGTATCCTCATCTACTAATCCTAGTCATACTCAGTACTGTATCCTCATGTACTAATCCTAGTCATACTCAGTACTGTATCCTCATCTACTAATCCTAGTCATACTCAGTACTGTATCCTCATCTACTAATCCTAGTCATACTCAGTACTGTATCCTCATCTACTAATCCTAGTCATACCCAGCACTGTATCCTCATCTACTAATCCTAGTCATACTCAGTACTGTATCCTCATGTACTAATCCTAGTCATACTCAGTACTGTATCCTCATCTACTAATCCTAGTCATACCCAGTACTGTATCCTCATCTACTAATCCTAGCCATACCCAGCACTGTATCCTCATCTACTAATCCTAGTCATACTCAGTACTGTATCCTCATCTACTAATCCTAGTCATACTCAGTACTGTATCCACATCTACTAATCCTAGCCATACCCAGCACTGTATCCTCATGTACTAATCCTAATCATACTTAGTACTGTATCCTCATCTACTAATCCTAGTCATACTCAGTACTGTATCCTCATCTACTAATTCTAGCCATACCCAGCACTGTATCCTCATTTTATAATCCTAGTCATACTCAGTACTGTATCCACATCTACTAATCCTAGTTATACCCAGCACTGTATCCTCATCTACTAATCCTAGTCATACCCAGCACTGTATCCTCATTTTATAATCCTAGTCATACTCAGTACTGTATCCACATCTACTAATCCTAGTCATACTCAGTACTGTATCCTCATCTACTAATCCTAGTCATGCTCAGCACTGTATCCTTATGTACTGTTCCTAGCCATACTGAGTACCGTATCTTCATTTACTAACCCTAGCTATACCTAGGACTATATCATTATATTCTAATCCCAGCCATACTCAGGACTGTATACTTATTTATTAATCCTAGCCAGTATTATTTCTTGTGTGCTAGTCCTTTCTGTGCTCAGTGTACTAATCCCCAGCATTCTTTGCACTGTGTCGTATCTAAATGCACCATTCTGCTTAACAGTTTCTGAACAATTCAGTAATACAAGCCTGAAAGCCATGGTTACTCCACTTGGACGTTCTTTTTCGTGTGAAAATGTGGACGTAGAGGTGACCCCCAAAGTAAACTTTGTGGCTATGGATGTCAAGGCTCAGGCCTTTAAACTGGAAGGTGGAAACTATGGTCGAGGTGAGGAATCTCTGTATAATCACAATTTGAATAAATTGCAAGTGTTGTAACCATATACACTGTCACAATACTGAGGTGCCCACAGGCTATTTGCCCACACCAACTGGAGGAGAGTATACCAAGAGCTAACCAGCAAGACTACAGCAATTTTAAAGAAAGGGTCAGCAATCATACTGTAACATTTGTACAAATAACATTCAGGGAAACAACACAAGAACCGGCCTCTGAAGCCTTTCCCTGCTGTATCCGCTACGGACACACGGCAAGGCCGTGGTCCTGCTATAATGTTTCCATGCTTTCGTTGGGCACCCACCTCCACGCGACTAAGGAAGAAGATTGCTGCTTCTGACAGTCCTTCCCTGTAGTCTCCGCTTCTGGAAAGTCCATTAGGACCTAGCCAGTCTTGGATTCAGCCCTCCATGACATTCACTGCTGAATGTTTCTGCTGGTCTCTTGGCATGGCTTTTTATTCTCTCTCTGGTTGCCATGCCTGTTATCTCTGGGTACAGTGTAGGTGATCCCTCTTCTGACTCCGCTGTCGGTGGCTCTTATCTCCTGGGGGCTCCAAGAAGTCTTGAGATAACAGGTTCCCATAATGGATCTCAACAAAGGAGTCTAATCATTGTTGATGACTGTGCTCTCTGCAAGTTTCCAAGCCCCAGACTGACCAGCGTTTCTGGTGGAGTCTGGCTGGCTCTCTGGTTGTATAGCCCCGGTGTCTGCCATGGCAAGAGATAGCGCTTAGTACTCCTTTCAGGTGGACACAACTCTTTCTGAGACTCGTTACAATGCACAATCACAGACTTACTGTAGACATGACATCGTTTATATATAGAATAGGGAAACATAATTTGTCTATCTAAAGGAGAGAGGGTCCTGGGAGGTTTATGTGAACATGCCCGATAACCACCTCTCCTTAACCAATAACTGGGGAATTAAAAGATTCCCCATTATCCTGTCCACAGTCCATTCACTGCGGAAAATGAGGAACAGCAAATATAGGGCACATAAAAACCCTCGTCACATACATGACTCCAGTTACTGAATCCCAGTAACATCACAGTGGCTACTGGAATCCTGTGAAATATGATGGTCTGTACAATAGTACATTTGGAGTAGGATATGGGTTTTATATCCTGTACAGAATTAGTCCCATCCACAGTGGAGGATTATAGATGGGAAGATTAGCAATAATGCAGAGCTTGTGGAGAAGTAGCGATGATGGATAGTGGAGTGATGATACTCTGGATAAGACTTGGAAAGGTGGATTTATACCGAGCAGAGGCATAAGTAGGCATGTGGTTCAGGACCTCCAAAGGTGAAAAAAACCCACGTGGGGCACTGATAGGAGAGGTGGTTCCTCCTCTGCGGGACACATAGCAGCTATACCCCCTGCTACTATGGTATTTTACTGACCAGAAGATGAGCCAATGTGAAAGAAATGTTAGGCAACGACTGACACCCCCACTCATGCATTCAATGAAATTTGGAGGCTTTCCATGAATATAACATTGTAAATGGGGCAAAAATTGCAATTTTGATGGCAATTGCCAATATTCATTAATCTTTGGAAAAATACAGGCAACAAGAAGTGCTCAACACAGTAAAAAAAAATTACAAAAGAGTAAAAGTGCCAGGCTGAAGCGCAAATGCCTTTTTGTGATGTCTTGGGCCTATTTTTGCACGAATGTCCCCGTTTTCATAGATGGATTTGTATTCAAAGATGGTGGTTTCTGTGGGGTGCGCAATTTTAGATCTTCTGATGGACGGAGAATGGGGTGATGACTTTGCTGAATGTGGGCTAGGTGGGTAGAGGCCTGAATGCCTCTAGTTTCTGCACCCACAAGCAAAAATACAATTTAATTTATGACTATTATGAGATCCAAGAGGTTGAGAAGGCCCATTTAGGGGAGAGACCAATGTTTAGTTTAAATATCCCTGAGTGTGGTGGACACCAGGATTTTGTCTGTACTTTCAGTAGGACACCTGTTCGCGCATGGCTCACTTCATACAAGAACGAGTGTTTCTAGGTATAATTTGACCAATGTAATAACAATGTTTAAACACAAAGTGTATCTAGTAGTAACGTCCAGATCACGCTCCCACAATATTTATTCTAGTCATAGGTACGGCTAAACTGAGCTGTATTTTAGGAGAAAACCTGGAAAGTTGAAATGAATGCCGGTAAAGTGGTGAAAAGTGATGGATTTACGCTTTCAACCATCCATATTTCCAGCAATAGGACACACAGTGCCCGATTCAGAGTGAGATGTACCCCCGTTTGTGTACAGTATCTGTTCGTTTGTCCAGTGAGCATACTCACAAAGTTAACGTACGCAACTGCGGATATTCATTCCTGCAACTTTTTGGCCACTTTCAACTTCTGATGTCTAAAGAGGAGTGACGGGAGAGGGAAGGGGTGTTGTAATGTAGGCAATGTACGGTAAACCTATGTTCGAGCAATTGTCTTCAAATTCTGGGTCATAGATACAGCTGAAAATGCGGTTTTATTTGCGGATCATTAGGATCAGGTGTAAGTAAGGATTGATGATGATGATGACGAAAACCCGAACCACCAAACTCCTTGTAATTTGAGGTTTGTGGATCATTTGCAGATGCTTAGTGAGACTGCAGTAGTTGCTCGGCCATAGATTAAAATTTGCCAAGCGTTGTAGGAAAGATAAAAAATGCAAACTGAGAAGTTGTTTCACTATATTCGGTAGGTTATTCAAATTTAATGGTGCTTTGTAACATATAAAATAAAAGGTTTTTGTACATGTTTGGAAGTGTCTCAGGGGTGTGTCTGTTGTCAGGCAGACCTGAACACGACTTCTCTGAATACAGCATACATACACATACTGTCACGGTCATCTGTAGGTCTTTATCTGATTCAGGATCCTTGGGTCTGGCTGGAGGAGGCCTTGATGAACTCTCTGCTCATCTAGAGGACTGTAAATAACATTCAGCGCAGTATGGGAGTGTCACGCACTATCCCCGCACATCCAGGAAGTACCGGGAACGGGCGCCTTTCTCTTCTAAGCAGTCGCGTTCCGTTGCCTAGGCAACGGGACGCATCCGGTTCCTGCCCGGCAGCTGCTGGCGCCTGCGCAGTCCCGCATCTCCGTTGCTAGGCAACGGGACACGTCTTCCTGGCAGCGGTCACCATCAGCTGATCACTGTTCTCCCTGCCACCAATGACAGCTCTCTCACACTTATTTAAGAGACACTCTGGCCCCATTCTGGGCCAGAGTATCAAGGTCCATCTTGTCTCTAGCTTCTGTACTTCCTAGCATCCTGACTACTTTTGGCTCGTGATTGTTGACCCTGCTTCTGGAATACCCTTTTGGCTCACAGTGGATCTCCCGGCTAGACTCCTGCAATCCTGACTCTGTGTTTGCCTGCTCCCTTGGTTCTGTATTCCTGCACGGCTCTGACCCGGATTGTCCGACCTCTCTCACATCTCATGGGTGGCTACCCAGGAGGGCTGCGACCTGCGTGTCGCTACCGCGAAGCCCAAACTTCCTTACAGGGGTCTCTGGCGAAGACCTGGGGCACGTTAGACTCCGCGCCTCCTGGACTAGCTGCGCCAATATCTACAGGTGAGCCTGATTCTCACGTCTAGCCTGACATGGAGTCTACGGCCATACAATAGTGAGAGTTACCCAGAAGGACGCGGTTCTAGGTGTCGGTGAAGGAGCCTAGTGGTGGCAGCAGCATGCCCCTCCTACTGCGGTTAGAGGGCGCATTTAGGAGAAAGTAAGGGGACGGTGGTGACACAACAGGGTGACATAGGAGGTCCATCCTGTCACACCGGTAAAACCCCAGGTGCTGCAGAATAAACACTAGACAGTGCAGTTCTTACTGAGGTAAGCGCTCTTGATGAATGTGGAGTACGAGCAGCTTGGAAGTGCAGTGTACTCGCAGAGTGATGAACTCCGGGTAATGCAGGATACATGTAGAAAGATATGCACTTTATGACTGCAGGCATTTGTAGAAAGCTGTGCACTTGAAGATGCAGGGTACTTGCAAAGTGATGATTAGTTGGTAATGCACAGAAACATGATCAGATTGTACATCTGTGGTAAGCAGGACCAATGCAGGAACTGGAAGCTGGAGCCAAGAACTATCATCAGGAGAGAAGTGTGTTGTTCTGGCAATGACCAGATCTCAGCAGCAGGATTAAATAGGGGTTTCCAAGGAGCTATTGGTTGAACAGTTCATGTGGTCACAGCTGCTGAATATGATTGGTCTGCAATGATCACCTGACTGCATCCAAGATGGCCGCGCCCATGCAGCAGAACAAACAGTATGTGTTTGCTTCCAAATGAATATCTGCTGGACAGGAATGCTGCAGGTGACCAGGATGGACCTGGATAGCCGTGATATGACAGCGGCGGACACGGTAAGTTCAGCTAAAATCCCGATGTGTGACACGCACCCTTACTTGCAACACTGTCACCTGCAAGTTACACGTACACTTGTGGTGCACTCTGAATCAGGCCCACAGAGTGCGTTCAGGGGTCAGTTCCGGGAGCCAGAAATTGATAATTGTGTATATAAAAATGCATTGCACACAGGTATATTTTGCAGTTAGTATGTCACGCTGTAGGCCTATGAGGCTGAAGATAATAAGACACTAACCGGTATTGGTGCCACTGGTCAAACAGGCGCGGAGTCTAACGTACCCCTGGTGTTCACCAGGGACCCCCGCAAGGAGGTTTGGACTTCGCAGCAGAGAGCACGCAGGTCGCGGTCCTATTAGCCAGTTACCAGTGTAGCGTAGAGAGGTCAGACGGTTCCGGGTCACAGCAATCAGGAATATCAGGTACAGAAAGGTAATCCAAAGGAATAGTCGCCAAGCCGAAGAGACAGTACAGAATGGGTCACACAGAAGAGTAGAATGGTCGCCAAGCCGGGGTCACAACAGGTAATCAGGAATCAGAATACTCAGGAGTATGGAGAAATAAGGAAGCCAGGAACACTGGTGGTGAACCTGTTACTCTGGCACCCTAATGGCGCCAGAGGCAGGTTTAAATAGAGTCCAAACTGATGTGATTGGTGGAGAGCGGAGGCGGAAACTGAAGCAGCGTCCCATTGCCTAGCAACGGGACTGAGGCCAGGGCACATGCGCCCGCAATCCGGAAGTCCGCGGCAGCCGACGGGGAGATGAGACGTCCGTTCCCCGTCTGACAGGGAATCAGCGGGGACGGCGTCTGACATAGTAATTAATCTTTACATATAATACATATAGTGCTTATAGCAGTCACTGAGTGCTGGTTGACAAAGGCCTACCCAAATATTGGTGTTCTTGCTCTGAAAGCAGATTCCAAGATACCTCAGATCAGAAAATAATAGCAAGAGAATGTTTTTAGATACGTTGAGGTTTTCACTATTCAGTTTCATGTGCTACTATATATTTTCTGGATTAAATTGTATTTTGTCATCCGCACAATACAAAACGCTTTACAAAATGTCATTCTTCTCCTCTCTTCACAGAGCTGAAGTGTAACGAAAGCCCGCGTAATATGACCGTACCAATCGTCATTGGGGTCATCCTTCTGGTGCTGGTCTTGATCGTAGTTATTGCTTACGTTATCGCCCGTCGTCAGAAGCACAGAGGCTACCAAACGCTATGAAACTGTCCAGCAACACAAAAATGACATAAATCTGCTGCCCATAATGAATAAAAGACATTGTCTTCTGCGTGGTCTTTGTGCAGCGTTACTTGATAAGTACTTTATATATTTGAAGGTATTAAGGTAATATAATTAATGATTTGTAATAAATTTAAATCTCTTTAACAGCTAATATTTCTGTTGCTTCCAGCTTATACAGTTGCAGAAAGATGAGGCATTATAAACGATAACACACTGTCCATAGCACATACTTCAGTATTTCATTAGTTCCATTAAAACCAATGCATGTTCCTCTCACAATGCTATGACATTATGTTCTCACCTTTGACTTGATACCTGTTAAAGGAAACGTTTAATTTTATTTCAACCTCCAAAATCACTAATGCTAGATACTACTAATTTTTTTTAAGCAATATAAAACACTCTCAAAAAAGGTAATTTGTATATTGAAACTAAAAACTTCATTGTGAACTGCTACAATTTAAAGGGTTCTCGCTGTACTGCTATGCTGTTATTTTGAAAGAAAATAAATTATTAATGAAAATTATATATACTTGGTTACTTTGCATAAAATGAACTGTATGCAACCAGAGTACCTTGGTCCATCGGAAGAAAATTCATACATCTCCACTATTTTATTAATTATGGATGGATAAATATTCTTTCTTATTTCATATTAGGTCAAAGTCATATGCTTTCTTCCCCCACAGGGTTGGAAGGTCTACACAAGTGAAATCCTGAATAACTGCTGTGTTCAGCAGTTATTCTTGACCCCAACCTTTAGCTTCCTGTATGGAATGATGTGTGGTGTATTTCATAACAGAGATTGCAAAACAGGATCAGGATCACTTACAGGAAACGGTTTGCGAGAGATAATTATCAGTGTACAAGGAGGACACTTGCCAATATTCAGTACCACTTAAGCTATCCACCCACCAGGGCTGTCGGACAAGTGTAGGTGTACCTGGAGAAAATACCAGTTGCAGCATTCAGACAATAATGTAATTGCTGTAATTTTCTTGTCTATGAATATATAAAAGGACATACTCCACTAACTCTAAAGTCAAGCTTAGAAGACCGAAGACCGTAATCTAACATGACAAAGTCACATTAGAAGGAAGACCTCTTTTGCGCATGCATGTCAAACCCGGATTTGGCCAAAATCCATATTTTATAAATACACGAGAAGTAGACATGATTGGGTTGTGATAGGATGGGCTTACTTTGCCACCATGTCGGAGATTACAGGTTAAGGATTCTCTTAGTGTCGTTCCTGACCAATCCTGAACCTGTGCTGCTTGGCCACCACTCTACTTGAAGAACAGTCGTTGCTACCACCAGGCTACTTCACCAGCACTGCTTGCTTCTGAGTGTACTTTAGCTGCTGTAGCCACTCTTTGCTGGTGACTGGCTAGTTCCTCCTCACTGCTTGCTTTTGATTAGGACGGGTGGGTAGTAGGAATGCAGTGACTAAAGACGCTAGGCTCAAAACAGGACAGCCCATATATGGATTAAAGTGTTAGCTGTTGATCACTGCAGTATTAGGCTGCCCAGGGCAAAGCTCAGGGTTTAATGTCAAGAAAAGGCATTGAGATCCCCCCTATAGTGATGCAAGGGGAGATGACGAGGGCAGTAGTGACCTGGGAGGAAGTACACCTGAAGGTGGCGGAGGGACCTTAGGAGGGAACTGGCAGAGATCAAGCTCAAGCTCATCACACGCATTTGGCCCTTCCTCTCCCAGGATGCCACCAAATCTCACATCCACTCTCTGATTATCTCCCGCTTGGACTACAGCAACCTTCTCCTTATTGGCCTCCCTCTCTCTCATCTCGCTCCTCTTCGATCTGTACTCAATGCTGCTGCTAGGCTCATCTTCCTTTCTCGCCGTTCCACTTCTGTCTCCCCCCTCTACGAAACCCTTCACTGGCTCCCCTTCCCCTACAGAATCCTTTTCAAGCTCCTCACTCTGACTTACAAGGCCCTCGCCAACTCCACGGCTCCCTACATCTCCAACCTCATCTCTATTCACGCTCCATCCCGCCCACTGCGATCGTCCAATGATCGTCGCCTCTCTTCCCCTCTGATTACCTCTTCTCACGCATGTATACAAGACTTCTCCTGCGCCGCCCCCCTTCATTGGAACATGCACCATCAGAACATCCCTTAATCTATCCTCTTTCAAACATTAAAAACCCATCTTTGCTTAAAAGCCTTCCAGTCACCTGCCTAACCTCCCACCTGTCGGCTACCTCTCCTCCCTTCTTTCCCCCTGTCTCCGTTTCACCCTTGCGTCTCTGTCTGTGTTCCTCTCCCTTTAGATTGTATGCTCCTTTGAGCAGGGCTCTCCTGCCTGTTTCCACCACTTTTAACTTTGCTCTCCAGCTACTCAGCTCATCTCTTCTCGGACCTTCTTCTCTCTGTTCCTCTCACTGGCTCTTAACCTGTCATCCGTGCCCACCCTAAAGTTACCAGCCTGTACTGACTATCCCCCACCCTCTCTCTCTAGCTGTGCGTTGAGCTCCCAGAGTTATAGTGCTTACTGTTATTTGTACTGTGCCATTGTTTGTCCTTGTACGGCACTACGAATACTTTGTGGTGCCCTATAAATAAAAATGAATAATAATAATAATAAAGGTAACACAGTCCTTACATCCATAATAGGACTATGCAACGTTACTAAGGAAGCAGCAGGTGCAACTGAAGTAGAGTGGATGGCTGTTGTCCAGACACAGACAAGGTGGCACCACACCCTGTATCATCCAGAGAACAGGTACCAGTCACTGTACTCAAGATAGGGTACCTGTACTTACTTAAATTTAAGCTGCTGTGTTACTTATTTGGCTGATTGCAAGTAAAATATCAGCCATAGACTGTAATGGCACAGTAAATTGTCTGGTTTATTAAGAACTCTACTGTGAACATATTCCTTTCAAATACCTGTACAGCCAGTTAAACCAGTATCTGCCATTAATATACTTGAAAAGTTGCATATCACTGAGCTGTAGTATACATTAAATACCAGGAGGGTTTATATGTAATACATATACTATGCTGTTCCTCCACTCCTCTGTAGTAGGTTGCTATACTAGAAATTCAGTGCCTCTCTGACTAAGCTGGTAGATTGCATTGCAGAAGTGCCCCATGTAGAGTGATTGATTTACACACAGAACAGATAGCCATGAACTATAAACAACGCAGATTGGCACTGATCCATTATTTGCACCTACATGATCGTATAGTGTGTTTCTTGCTCATTTGCTGGTCCTTGGAACTGCCCATATAAAATCTGCGCCTAGCCTCGCTGGTACACCTGAAAACATGGATGGTGGGAGAATAAAAACATTAATTTTATGTCCGACTTACAAACACTTATTAATTCACACTTTTCAGTTTTACTCCTAAAATACTGCTCGGCTTAGCTTAGATAATGAGAGCAAGGGGACTGTCTTTATTATTTCTTGTCACAGTTGTGTTTATTACAATGGTCGAAGTTCTCCTCAAATGAGATTTACCACAGAACCACAACCGGAACATGCAACGTGAAGTACATATCGAGGATACCTGAAATGCCAGGAGAAAAATGATGTGCATCATCCTGCAAAGCAAGGAACGTCCGCAACCAAATGCACCCTCTCCTCTTATTTATGACATTTAAATAAACTCATCCTGTTTTTGAATGTTGGTGCAGAAGTTGGACCATACATGTGTCTAATCCATATTCAACAATACTCCTGATCTGCTCAACTTTCCCCTTTAGGACCATGCAAATTTTTTCACCCCCATGTTCCTGGTCCCCAAATCCATATGCTCTCATAAAACCAAAGCTGCTTTTGTGCAAAAGTGAGTGCATGATGTCACAAGAGCATCTGTAATGCGGGTTTACACTTTATACCCTGAATGACTGGCAGCTTTGCAGAAATCCACTGTAGATTGATTGGTTCATGTTAGTCAGTGATGTCAAATTAGCTCAAACTACAGCATTGAAAATGTTTTACATGTATTGAATCCCATCAAGACACTGACCTAAGTATGTGGGATGTGCTTCAGCTGTCTGTAATGCAGGGGGGTGGTAATACTATATTTTAACAAAGCTGCGGTGGAATGTCTGGCTAGGCAGTAAATCCTAAATTCTGCTTCGTCTGCATCTATCAGCTGACAGGAAACATTGTGCCCCGGTCCGTCAAACTCCCACATCAAACAAAAATAGTGTTGCTGCAAACACATACAAGCACCACAGTCCTCATAACGGGACTTCCATATAAATTAATCATACACCTTTATTAAGGTATCTGGAGATCCATAAAATAGCAGCAACAATAACAAATACAGTTATGTTGATCAGAAGTGTAAGATCTGAAAAACACATCCCAGATATCTGATCAAACACCAGCACGGTTCGGCCTGGATTAATCAACAATTTAGCAAAGCATGAAAGTCAAAACAAAGCTGGAAATTACTTCTACAGGGGGTTAATATAAGAACATTACACAAACTCTCACTTCATTCTAAATGGCTGAACAGACAAATTTCATTCAATATGGAGTAAATGGGCTAATTAAAGGGTCGATTAACTCATTTTGCATGAAATTGTCTTGATTTACTCATTTGGCAAACCCAAAGCGTTCTTCTATTCTGCTTTTATCCTCCTTCACAATCCCCATTTTTTTGTTTAGTGCAATTGTTAACTATATGACAAAATGTACTTTAACCTTGAATCCTGAAAATACTTAATAAAATAATATATCTGAAAACTAAAAAGTCCAGTAATTTTTATCACAATATAAATAGTAAAAAAAAATCGTATGTGGGAAATCAAATGGAAGTACCATGTGTACAATGAGTCATATTTAACAACCACAAAAAGGCTACTCATATAAGAACAGGGCATATATGAGCGTTCATTGTAGAACATTAAACAAGAACTCCATCCAAAATGTAACATTTAGCTTTATAAGTTATAGTAAAATGCAAACTCATGGGGTTAAGCCGTGGAGAACTATGGTTGCTCATAATTTTTTATCTTTACAATTGCAGAAACATATAAATATAAATGTATGTATGTATGGTAGTCAGAAAGAGAATACAAAGATAAAAATGACAGGGTCTCTTGTTCGGCGTAATTCATGGTACATGTAAAAAGATTAATGCATATGCTTTCCTTTAGATGCTTCTGCCTTCTCAGTATACCCAATATGACATTTTGTACACGTTTGCAACATATTCTCATGACAGAACATAATTATCTCTCTATTATTTTGTGTATAATTATATTATATAGGCTGAACCTCTTTATCCCAGCAATCATATCCCAGCAAACCATTGATGGATCAATAATGGTTCAGGCTACACCCCTACTACAAAAAAAAATATCTTTTATGCCAAGATAAAAGTGTGCGGAGTATGAAGGGGAAGAAAATACAACATGTACTTCAGGAGAAATTCTTTAATATATTTCTCTAACAATATTCAGTAAGGCACATAAACATATGTTTGTAAAGAACATAATGTATCTACAAATGTTTATTAAAACAGCAATCCCACAGTTTTTTCCATTAAATAGCAAGTTAAGTACCATTTAAGCATGCATCTTTTCTTAGCTATCCTCCTACAAATCATTATATTCTTTTCAAAACCTCTGATTGGTAAAACAAAAATGGCTGCCAGAAGTCAGTCTGCTACACAGACAGGTTCACAGCTCTCCGTAAGTCATGGGATGACAAATCACAGTGCAGACACAGCTCAGAGAGGGATTCCAAAGCCATTTGACTGTGGTTGCCATGGAGACATAAACCTTTTTTAAGCCTGCCACAGTGATTTATGTTTAAAAAAAACACCACACACCTGATTTTTTTCCATGGGATTGCTGCTTTAATATGTGTGGTGGTTTGCACTTTGCTTCCCATGTAAATCCAGACTATGAAACTGTTCAAATGTATCATTAAAAACTAGAAGATGCTTATGTGGCTTTTCAACAAAGCATCCCTGAGACGTGGCAGTAACCTTATTTTACTTACAAAGAACATTTTTTAAAATAAGTAATTATTCAGCATAATGTTCCATCAAAAAAGAATAAAACATATAGAGTGTTTGGATATATACGAAAACAAACAAAGAATCTGAACATGCTGCAAAATGATGCATGATGGCGTATCGGCAAGTGCTGACTTCTCCCTAATATCCACTATTGTGCGCATGTAGAGTATTTACAAGAGCATATCGAATCTCCTCTGACATTCCCTCTGCTCCCAACTCATCCTCCTCTGATTCACTGGGCTGCTCCAATGCTTCATCAGCAGTTTCTTGTAACCAATGGTCTTCAAATGGATCTCTACGGCACTCACAGATATTGTGGAGTGTGCAGCAAGCAGCAATCAAAGTTGGCAAGAAAGAGAGGTCAGTGTCATTGCGCTTTAACAAGCAACGCCAACGGCTCTTTAAACGTCCAAAAGCTACATGTGTCCCACTCAGAGCAGAAGAAAAGTTCTTATTTAGTTCTGTAGATTCTGGACATGACCCTTCTGCAAAAGGCGTGATAAGCCAGGGGAGTAGGGGATATGAACGTGGTCCCATTAAATGGATGGGTATCTCCACTCCATCCACAAACCTGGTAATGCTGGGAAACAAGGTTCCTTCTGTACCCCACTCATAAAGCTCTGAAGTCAACAAAACCTGAGAGTTAGACAAGTTTCCAGGGCAGCCAATGTTCAAGTCCCAGAAACAATAGTCAGAGTCCACCACAGCCTGGAGAACCACAGAATGCCAACCTTTGGTATTGTAATACTGTCCAGTATATTCATTTGGAGCACGTATAGCAACATGGAAAGCTCCAATCAACCCAGCCAACTGCGGTATACCATAGCGCTGTTCAAAACCCTTAAGTGTATCTATGAGAACATCTCCTTGTGGGACAGAAATGAACTTGGGGGTAAGAATGGAGACCACTGCCTCGCACACATCACGGACAATCTTACATATAGTGGATCGTGAGACCCCAAAGATTTTCTCAATAGTACGGTATTCACACGAGGACCCTAAGCGCCACAGTGTCATGGCCAATCTGACTTCTGCTGGGATGGCTCGACGCATGTTAGTATCCATCCTTTGTATGATCGGTCTTAGTTGGTCACAGAGGTAGTCAAATGTTGATTTTGTCATACGAAAGCTCTCGGTCCAGTCAAAGTTTGAGAAGGTTTTCTCAATCACTGTATTCCACAGGGCTGAGGAGCGTACTTTGCTCCAGACCCGGCGCTCCTGCCCTTCCCATTCTTTCCTGGGTGGTGATGTCGTGGGCATTTCTCTACTACTTAACGCTCGCGATGTGAGTAGAACAGCAAAACGCAGCCGCTCCCTCGTTTTACTACGCCGGAAAAGAAAAAGTCTTCTCCGACGTTCGAATTCCCTGAGTTGTCGCTCTTTCTGGAGGCGAATATAATAGAGGGAGCAAAGGGCAACAGTTCCTGCGCACAGATCAGGAAGAGTCTGAGGATCAACTTGTGCAATCTTTCCAATATGGCCTGTGTCATCCGGCACCCGATTATCGTCAGAGCCACGATTTCGAAAGTCGGGAGAACCCTCGTCGCCCGAAGCCGAGCCGAAAGTCTTCCATCGATTACTTCCGAAGTGACGCTCGCTTGCCGCTCCTGGAATTTGCTGGGTTTTTAGGAGAAGCTCCTGAAATGTTTCCGATGGGGACGTTCTTACCGCCCGCTTTGTGCTCCTATGTCCCTGATCGAACGTCCACATCCGGCATCTCTTCTTCGTATAATTCTGACTCTCCGCCTGGTTTTGTTGTGAGTCTCTGAAACTTTCCTCCATATTACTTGGCTTCCCGTTAATATCCTCTGCCCGTGGGCTCTTCCTCATGTCCGGCCGGGTAGCGCTGGGTGTATCAATGTCTACGGGTGAGGGGACATCGTCCCCCCAGGACCACTGCACCCCTCCATGAGGTGGCCTCCATCTTCCTGTGTTATAACTTGTCCCTTCCAGAAGGTCTTCTCTGTCCCACTGCCATTTCCCCCTCTCCTCTGTATCCTCCAATCCCTGGGCACTGAGCTGTCTGCTGCCATCACACATTCCTGTCAGGGCGCTTTCCCGCCTCTTCTTCTCTCTCCGCCGTTGCCCTGGTAACGACATGCTGTCCTCGCGGCAGGGGGCGGGCCCTGCATGGGTTTCCCGCCTTTTCCTCACGCCGTGCCCTGCCGCAGCCCCTAGCTCCACATCCGTGTCTACAGGGCGGCCGCTGTGCCGCGTCCCTACCGGAAGCTGCCCTCACTTGTCATGGCGGAACTTCCGCTGACACAACCACCACATCCGTTTCTACAGGGCGGCCACTGTGCCGCGTCCCTACCGGAAGCTGCCCTCACTTGTCATGGCGGAACTTCCGCTGGCCCAACCACCACATCCGTGTCTACAGGGTGGCCACTGTGCCGCGTCTCTACCGGAAGCTGCCCTCACTTGTCATGGCGGAACTTCCGCTGCCCCAACCACCACATCCTTGTCTTCAGGGCGGCCACTGTGCCGCGTCTCTACCGGAAGCTGCCCTCACTTGTAATGGCGGAACTTCCGGTACCCCAACCAACATGGCTGGTGCGAGCTGACGGATGTCCGGGGTGCCCTGGTGTGTGGACCAGGAAGTGTCTCACACACAGGGGGAACATGGAGGCGATACGGTCCCTGCTGGTCCCGGGGATTCTCCCTGAGAGCTGCTATGATGAGTTCTTCCTGAACTATAACCTGCTGCACGGTATAACAGCAGGAGACGTGTCTGCTGCCCCCTACAGGAGGGGCAGATCCCAGTAACCCCAAACTGCCCTTACCCCTACTGGCTCAGTGCAGGGTCTGGCTGGGGTAAGAGGCCTGGTCAAGGGATGCAACAGAGAGAGGGGGTGGAAGGGTTAATGAGGTCTCAGTAATGATGGGGCACATAGAGGTATGTCTTCTGGTGGAGATGGAAGGGTTAATGAGGTCTCAGTAATGATGGGCACATAGAGCTATGTCTTCTGGTAGTGGAAGGGTTAATGAGTTCCTGGGAATGATGGGGCACATAGAGGTATGTATTCTGGCAGTGAAAGGGTTAATGAGGTCTTAGTAATGATGGGGCACATAGAGGTATGTCTTCTGGCAGTGGAAGGGTTAATGAGGTCCTGGGAATGATGGGGCACATAGAAGTATGTCTTCTGGTGGTAGTGGAAGGGTTAATGAGGTCTTAGTAATGATGGGGCACATAGAGGTATGTCTTCTGGTGGGGATGGAAGGGTTAATGAGGTCCTGGGAATGATGGGGCACATAGAGGTATGTCTTCTGGTGGTAGTGGAAGGGTTAATGAGGTCCTGGGAATGATGGGGCACATAGAGGTATGTCTTCTGGCAGTGGAAGGGTTAATGAGGTCTTGGCAATGATGGGGCACATACCTATGTCTTCTGGTGGGGGTAGTGAGGCTCCCTGGTGGAGGTGGAAGGGATGGTAGCAGTTTAGTAGTGATTGGAGAGCCAGCTTTCTCTCTCCTGGTGATACTGAGTCCAATCCTTCTGGAGAATGAATGGTTGATGAGATTGTGACAGTGATATAATAAATAAGAGATATGTCTGCTGGAATCTTATGGTATGATGGGTACAAATGATTTCTCCCATTTTGTTTCTTTCTCCCAGTTCCATGTTTGAAAATTCTCATCAGTAAGATTTTGGGAATTGGGATAATTGTTGGCTCTGTAATGGGTGAGTTCTCTCTTTTTTTTTTTTTTTCTTTAAATTTTGCACCAATCGCTTTCCATACTGAAAGCCTGGCATTGATGATGGAATCAGAGTTATTTAGCCGCCTTCAGTAGCTATTACTAGTTCCACTGTACTTTTGTGATACCACATATTCATCATCATCAACATTTATTTATGTAGCACTTTAGAAGATGTCTTCCTGGTGACTCTGTGGCCTCCATAGCTACCCAGTAATGTCCTGTACTGATCTGAACCTATATATTGGTTTCTGGTACAATATACAGCTTTCACGTGGCC
Organism: Mixophyes australis; assembly: GCA_036250195.1. Taxonomy (NCBI): domain Eukaryota; kingdom Metazoa; phylum Chordata; class Amphibia; order Anura; family Limnodynastidae; genus Mixophyes; species Mixophyes australis. The sequence continues at coordinate 14,481,414 of JAVHZZ010000004.1, forward strand.
CGTACCATTACTGTTCTCTGTGTATGTTGTACCGATGTCTTTGTACTATACACAGTTTTGTCTAGACACTAGTGTTTGTCTTGTTATAACTGTCATTTAATTAACTGCAATGTCAGGTATTGCAGACCAATATAGACTGTAGCATGTACTGATGTCTGCTGTATGGGGTGTCTGTCTTCTTTCAGCAATATTTTCAGCATTTTTCCCCAAAATAGTTTTTTTTTATCCGTTCTTTGCAATGTGTGAGATTTACCTGTAGGTGTCACCAGCGGGACAGAACAATAATGGAAGCTCCTCCTCTCTGTAAATAGCCATCTCCTCTCCTCGGGATTCAGTTTTTTTGTTGTCCTACTTTGAGGAGGTGACTACAGGGACCCCGTCCCCCAGTATAATTAGCGTAGATGGTGTTTTCGTCTTTATAATATATTCATATTCTCATATGGACAGGTCTCTTATAATAAAAAGTCATTAAGTTATCAATTATTTTGATGTAACTGTCAACATTTTAAAAATAATTAGCATTTAAGATGTCCTCAAAATCTAACCAGTGGAAGGCCCAGAACGGGCTCCCTGGGTCATAGTTCTGCCAAGCCACCACCAACGAGAGGTCCAACCGGGACCTCAACCCTCTAGTATGTCTTTTGGGTTCCTATATTACCACTTTGAAGTTTTCGTCCAAATTCATGTAGTAGAAGGGTCTGTACAGGATCCTTGGGTCAAAGTTCTGCCCAGCATACACCAACGAGAGGTCCGACCAGGACCCTAACCCACCTAAAAGCTGACCAGGATCCAACTGGACCATCTCCCCTTGGTTTAATCCCAATCAGACCACCAGTCTGACCAGTCCTGGCAGGTGTGGGCAATAACCTCCAACATTTTACAACTGCACCCACCTGGCTAGCACTGATTCCTTAGAGACTCTGGTTCATGGTGACATGATAGTATCACTCATTTACTGCAGATTTGTCAGCTGCACCTTCTTGTTGTGAATCTCCTGTTCCACCACATCATTAAGGTCATCATCATCATCTATTTATTTATATGGCACCACTAATTCCGCAGCGCTGTACAGAGAACTCTCTCACATCAGTCCCTGCCACATTGGAGCTTACAGTCTAAATCCCCTAACATACACACACAGACCGAGAGAGACTAAGGGCAATTTAATAGCAGCCAATTAACCTACGAAGTGCTCTATTAGACTAAGATCTGGTGACTGAAAGCCATTGGAGTACACTGACCTCATTGTCATGTTGGTGGAACCAGCTTGAGGTGTCGGGTAACACAAAGCAGGATGGATCCATAGATTCATGTTGCTTACACCATATTCTGACCTTACCACCTACATGTTGGCAGCAGAGATGGAGGAGTTTGTATGTTCTCCCAGTGTTTGCGTGGGTTTCCTCCGGGTGCTCCGGTTTCCTCCCACACTCCAAAAACATACTGGTAGATTAATTGGCTGCTATCAAAAAAATCCCAGGAGAGCAGCAGTTTCGGAGATATTCAAACCTCCCCATCTGGTACCAACAATCATGCCATGGTCAAAGTCACTTAGATCTCATTTCTTACCCTTTCTAGGGTTTGATCTGGACAACAACTGAACCTCTTGTCCATGTCTGCATGCATTTGGGTAGAGTCAGTTGTGTGCAATATACTGCCATACATCGCTGTGATGTTCGGCTGTGTGCTCTTCTACTTATTACGGTACTGATTTGAGGTGCAAGCAAAGATTTCAGATCCCCTCTGAGTTGCTGTCATTTGATTGGCTGATCAGATATTTGCATTAACGAGCAGGTGTACCTAATAAAGTGGCCACTGAGTTTGTCTTCGTTGGTTTTACCTGTTGCAGATACACTATGCCTTGTGTTATTCATGAAAAGATCGCTTTACGGATACTTCCCTTCCGGCTGAACTGTCGGTGCACTCCGTGCTGGTGCTCAGTCTCCCTCTGCATGCAGGAGTAGTTTGTCTGCACCAACTATGGCTTAAAGGCTCAGTATTGTCATCATTACGTTGTTGTTTTCTTAACATCTACGTCTCTGCGAAGTGTAAAACAATCCTGAGTGGTGGAAATGTTCATTTGTAAAGAGGAGCTTTAGTTCTTGTCCAGCCACTAATGGTGACACCTACAGGTGAAGCAACGTATTACACTGACTGTACGGGTCTGGGAAAGATGTCCATTGTCACACTATAATTACATGCTGACAGCTGACATTGCCCCATGTATCATTACTTAGATTATAACAAGCATTGTATTACTCCAAGTGTGCGCATACTGATATCTCTTCCACGTTCCCAGTGAAGGTTCCGCAGATAGTGAAGGTCCTGCGATCGGGCACAGCAGAGGGTCTGAGCTTCCAGTCCATCCTCCTGGAGTTAGTGGCACTGACCGGCACCATGGTGTACAGCATCACACACCAGTTCCCGTTTAGGTGAGACACGTCCGAGCCCAGGCTGGGATTGTCGTGGTCGGTCTGTGTCCTCAGCCATGTATGAGACGAGGCGCGTCTTACGCCCCCTTTATCTCTCTCTTGCAGCGCTTGGGGTGAAGTTCTCTTCCTCATGATACAGACTCTTATCATCGGATTCCTGATCCAGCATCTGGGTGGACGGACACCTCGGGGTATGTGGTGTGTGGTACAGCGTTCATTGTCTCCTCTCCGTCCTCTGACGCTGACTCCTGCTCTCCTGATACCTAGGTATACTGTTCCTCAGTGTGTACTTCTGTCTGGTGGCCGTCCTCCTGTCTCCTGTCATACCCATGGTCCTAGTCACCATCCTGCAGGCTGCCAACATGCCAGCCGTTATTGTCAGCAGAGTAAGTCTCGTGTGTGTTACATAGTAATGTGCTGACTCCTCCAGTCACTTCTAATGGTCTCTTTTCCCCACAGCTTATCCAAGCAATGACGAACTATAAGAATGGTCACACCGGGCAGTTATCTGCAGTGACAATTGCACTATTGTTTCTTGGGTCATTAGCACGAATATTCACTTCTGTGCAGGTAAGACACTGTGCATATATGGCATGGTGTAGTAGTGTCTGTACTGGGCTGTGTGTGTGTATGAGTGTCTGTATTGGGCTGTGTGTGTGTGTGTGTGTGTGTGTGTGTGTGTAGGAGTGTCTGTACTGGGGTGTGTGTGTGTACGAGTGTCTGTATTGGGCTGTGTGTATGTGTGTACGAGTGTCTGTACTGGGCTGTGTGTGTGTGTACGAGTGTCTGTATTGGGCTGTGTGTGTGTGTGTGTACGAGTGTCTGTATTGGGCTGTGTGTGTGTGTGTGTGTACGAGTGTCTGTATTGGGCTGTGTGTGTGTACGAGTGTCTGTATTGGGCTGTGTGTGTGTACGAGTGTCTGTATTGGGCTGTGTGTGTGTGTACGAGTGTCTGTATTGGGCTGTGTGTGTGTGTACGAGTGTCTGTATTGGGCTGTGTGTGTGTGTACGAGTGTCTGTATTGGGCTGTGTGTGTGTGTACGAGTGTCTGTATTGGGCTGTGTGTGTGTGTGTACGAGTGTCTGTATTGGGCTGTGTGTGTGTGTACGAGTGTCTGTATTGGGCTGTGTGTGTGTGTGTGTACGAGTGTCTGTATTGGGCTGTGTGTGTGTGTGTGTACGAGTGTCTGTATTGGGCTGTGTGTGTGTGTGTACGAGTGTCTGTATTGGGCTGTGTGTGTGTGTGTGTGTGTGTGTGTACGAGTGTCTGTATTGGGCTGTGTGTGTGTGTGTGTACGAGTGTCTGTATTGGGCTGTGTGTGTGTGTGTGTACGAGTGTCTGTATTGGGCTGTGTGTGTGTGTGTGTACGAGTGTCTGTATTGGGCTGTGTGTGTGTGTGTGTACGAGTGTCTGTATTGGGCTGTGTGTGTGTGTGTACGAGTGTCTGTATTGGGCTGTGTGTGTGTGTACGAGTGTCTGTATTGGGGTGTGTGTGTACGAGTGTCTGTATTGGGCTGTGTGTGTGTGTACACGAGTGTCTGTATTGGGGTGTGTGTACGAATGTCTGTATTGGGCTGTGTGTGTGTGTGTGTACGAATGTCTGTATTGGGCTGTGTGTGTATGAATGTCTGTATTGGGCTGTGTGTGTGTGTACGAATGTCTGTATTGGGCTGTGTGTGTGTGTACGAATGTCTGTATTGGGCTGTGTGTGTGTGTACGAATGTCTGTATTGGGCTGTGTGTGTGTGTGTACGAATGTCTGTATTGGGCTGTGTGTGTGTGTGTACGAATGTCTGTATTGGGCTGTGTGTGTGTGTGTACGAATGTCTGTATTGGGCTGTGTGTGTGTGTGTACGAGTGTCTGTATTGGGCTGTGTGTGTGTGTGTACGAATGTCTGTATTGGGCTGTATGTGTGTGTGTACGAGTGTCTGTATTGGGCTGTGTGTGTGTGTGTACGAGTGTCTGTATTGGGCTGTGTGTGTGTGTGTACGAGTGTCTGTATTGGGCTGTGTGTGTGTGTGTACGAGTGTCTGTATTGGGCTGTGTGTGTGTGTACGAGTGTCTGTATTGGGCTGTGTGTGTACGAGTGTCTGTATTGGGCTGTGTGTGTACGAGTGTCTGTATTGGGCTGTGTGTGTACGAGTGTCTGTATTGGGCTGTGTGTGTACGAGTGTCTGTATTGGGCTGTGTGTGTACGAGTGTCTGTATTGGGCTGTGTGTGTGTGTGTGTGTACACGAGTGTCTGTATTGGGGTGTGTGTACGAATGTCTGTATTGGGCTGTGTGTGTGTGTGTACGAATGTCTGTATTGGGCTGTGTGTGTGTGTACGAATGTCTGTATTGGGCTGTGTGTGTGTGTGTGTACGAATGTCTGTATTGGGCTGTGTGTGTGTGTGTGTGTACGAATGTCTGTATTGGGCTGTGTGTGTGTGTGTACGAATGTCTGTATTGGGCTGTGTGTGTGTGTGTGTACGAATGTCTGTATTGGGCTGTGTGTGTGTGTGTGTACGAATGTCTGTATTGGGCTGTGTGTGTGTGTACGAATGTCTGTATTGGGCTGTGTGTGTGTGTACGAATGTCTGTATTGGGCTGTGTGTGTGTGTACGAATGTCTGTATTGGGCTGTGTGTGTGTGTACGAATGTCTGTATTGGGCTGTGTGTGTGTGTGTACGAATGTCTGTATTGGGCTGTGTGTGTGTGTGTGTGTGTACGAATGTCTGTATTGGGCTGTGTGTGTGTGTGTGTGTGTACGAGTGTCTGTATTGGGCTGTGTGTGTGTGTGTGTGTGTACGAGTGTCTGTATTGGGCTGTGTGTGTGTGTGTGTACGAGTGTCTGTATTGGGCTGTGTGTGTGTACGAGTGTCTGTATTGGGCTGTGTGTGTGTGTGTGTACGAGTGTCTGTATTGGGCTGTGTGTGTGTGTACGAGTGTCTGTATTGGGCTGTGTGTGTGTGTACGAGTGTCTGTATTGGGCTGTGTGTGTGTGTACGAGTGTCTGTATTGGGCTGTGTGTGTACGAGTGTCTGTATTGGGCTGTGTGTGTGTGTGTGTACACGAGTGTCTGTATTGGGGTGTGTGTACGAATGTCTGTATTGGGCTGTGTGTGTGTGTGTACGAATGTCTGTATTGGGCTGTGTGTGTGTGTACGAATGTCTGTATTGGGCTGTGTGTGTGTGTACGAATGTCTGTATTGGGCTGTGTGTGTGTGTGTGTGTGTGTACGAATGTCTGTATTGGGCTGTGTGTGTGTGTGTGTGTGTGTACGAATGTCTGTATTGGGCTGTGTGTGTGTGTGTACGAATGTCTGTATTGGGCTGTGTGTGTGTGTGTGTACGAATGTCTGTATTGGGCTGTGTGTGTGTGTACGAATGTCTGTATTGGGCTGTGTGTGTGTGTACGAATGTCTGTATTGGGCTGTGTGTGTGTGTGTGTGTGTGTGTGTGTGTGTGTACGAATGTCTGTATTGGGCTGTGTGTGTGTGTGTACGAATGTCTGTATTGGGCTGTGTGTGTGTGTGTACGAATGTCTGTATTGGGCTGTGTGTGTGTGTGTGTACGAATGTCTGTATTGGGCTGTGTGTGTGTGTGTGTACGAATGTCTGTATTGGGCTGTGTGTGTGTGTACGAATGTCTGTATTGGGCTGTGTGTGTGTGTACGAATGTCTGTATTGGGCTGTGTGTGTGTGTACGAATGTCTGTATTGGGCTGTGTGTGTGTGTACGAATGTCTGTATTGGGCTGTGTGTGTGTGTGTACGAATGTCTGTATTGGGCTGTGTGTGTGTGTGTACGAATGTCTGTATTGGGCTGTGTGTGTACGAATGTCTGTATTGGGCTGTGTGTGTGTGTGTGTACGAATGTCTGTATTGGGCTGTGTGTGTGTGTGTGTACGAATGTCTGTATTGGGCTGTGTGTGTGTGTACGAATGTCTGTATTGGGCTGTGTGTGTGTGTACGAATGTCTGTATTGGGCTGTGTGTGTGTGTACGAATGTCTGTATTGGGCTGTGTGTGTGTGTACGAATGTCTGTATTGGGCTGTGTGTGTGTGTACGAATGTCTGTATTGGGCTGTGTGTGTGTGTACGAATGTCTGTATTGGGCTGTGTGTGTGTGTGTACGAATGTCTGTATTGGGCTGTGTGTGTGTGTACGAATGTCTGTATTGGGCTGTGTGTGTGTGTGTGTGTGTGTACGAATGTCTGTATTGGGCTGTGTGTGTGTGTGTGTACGAATGTCTGTATTGGGCTGTGTGTGTGTGTGTGTGTACGAATGTCTGTATTGGGCTGTGTGTGTGTGTGTACGAATGTCTGTATTGGGCTGTGTGTGTGTGTGTACGAATGTCTGTATTGGGCTGTGTGTGTGTGTGTACGAATGTCTGTATTGGGCTGTGTGTGTGTGTGTACGAGTGTCTGTATTGGGCTGTGTGTGTGTGTGTGTACGAGTGTCTGTATTGGGCTGTGTGTGTGTGTGTGTGTGTACGAATGTCTGTATTGGGCTGTGTGTGTGTGTACGAATGTCTGTATTGGGCTGTGTGTGTGTGTGTGTGTGTACGAATGTCTGTATTGGGCTGTGTGTGTGTGTGTACGAATGTCTGTATTGGGCTGTGTGTGTGTGTGTGTACGAATGTCTGTATTGGGCTGTGTGTGTGTGTGTACGAATGTCTGTATTGGGCTGTGTGTGTGTGTGTACGAATGTCTGTATTGGGCTGTGTGTGTGTGTGTACGAGTGTCTGTATTGGGCTGTGTGTGTGTGTGTGTACGAGTGTCTGTATTGGGCTGTGTGTGTGTGTGTGTGTACGAGTGTCTGTATTGGGCTGTGTGTGTGTGTGTACGAGTGTCTGTATTGGGCTGTGTGTGTGTGTACGAGTGTCTGTATTGGGCTGTGTGTGTGTGTACGAGTGTCTGTATTGGGCTGTGTGTGTGTGTACGAGTGTCTGTATTGGGCTGTGTGTGTGTGTACGAGTGTCTGTATTGGGCTGTGTGTGTGTGTACGAGTGTCTGTATTGGGCTGTGTGTGTACGAGTGTCTGTATTGGGCTGTGTGTGTACGAGTGTCTGTATTGGGCTGTGTGTACGAGTGTCTGTATTGGGCTGTGTGTACGAGTGTCTGTATTGGGCTGTGTGTGTGTGTGTGTACAAATGTCTGTATTGGGCTGTGTGTGTGTGTGTACGAATGTCTGTATTGGGCTGTGTGTGTGTGTGTGTACGAATGTCTGTATTGGGCTGTGTGTGTGTGTGTACGAATGTCTGTATTGGGCTGTGTGTGTGTGTGTACGAATGTCTGTATTGGGCTGTGTGTGTGTGTGTACGAATGTCTGTATTGGGCTGTGTGTGTGTGTGTGTACGAATGTCTGTATTGGGCTGTGTGTGTGTGTGTGTACGAATGTCCGTATTGGGCTGTGTGTGTGTGTGTGTACGAATGTCTGTATTGGGCTGTGTGTGTGTGTGTACGAATGTCTGTATTGGGCTGTGTGTGTGTGTGTACGAGTGTCTGTATTGGGCTGTGTGTGTGTGTGTACGAGTGTCTGTATTGGGCTGTGTGTGTGTACGAGTGTCTGTATTGGGCTGTGTGTGTGTGTACGAGTGTCTGTATTGGGCTGTGTGTGTGTGTGTACGAGTGTCTGTATTGGGCTGTGTGTGTGTGTACGAGTGTCTGTATTGGGCTGTGTGTGTGTGTACGAGTGTCTGTATTGGGCTGTGTGTGTGTGTACGAGTGTCTGTATTGGGCTGTGTGTGTGTGTACGAGTGTCTGTATTGGGCTGTGTGTGTACGAGTGTCTGTATTGGGCTGTGTGTGTACGAGTGTCTGTATTGGGCTGTGTGTGTACGAGTGTCTGTATTGGGCTGTGTGTGTACGAGTGTCTGTATTGGGCTGTGTGTGTACGAGTGTCTGTATTGGGCTGTGTGTGTACGAGTGTCTGTATTGGGCTGTGTGTGTACGAGTGTCTGTATTGGGCTGTGTGTGTACGAGTGTCTGTATTGGGCGGTGTGTACGAGTGTCTGTATTGGGCTGTGTGTGTACGAATGTCTGTATTGGGCTGTGTGTGTGTGTGTACGAATGTCTGTATTGGGCTGTGTGTGTGTGTGTACGAATGTCTGTATTGGGCTGTGTGTGTGTGTGTACGAATGTCTGTATTGGGCTGTGTGTGTGTGTGTGTGTGTACGAATGTCTGTATTGGGCTGTGTGTGTGTGTGTACGAGTGTCTGTATTGGGCTGTGTGTGTGTGTGTACGAGTGTCTGTATTGGGCTGTGTGTGTGTACGAGTGTCTGTATTGGGCTGTGTGTGTGTGTACGAGTGTCTGTATTGGGCTGTGTGTGTGTGTACGAGTGTCTGTATTGGGCTGTGTGTGTGTGTACGAGTGTCTGTATTGGGCTGTGTGTGTGTGTACGAGTGTCTGTATTGGGCTGTGTGTGTGTGTACGAGTGTCTGTATTGGGCTGTGTGTGTACGAGTGTCTGTATTGGGCTGTGTGTGTACGAGTGTCTGTATTGGGCTGTGTGTGTACGAGTGTCTGTATTGGGCTGTGTGTGTACGAGTGTCTGTATTGGGCTGTGTGTGTACGAGTGTCTGTATTGGGCGGTGTGTACGAGTGTCTGTATTGGGCTGTGTGTGTGTGTACGAGTGTCTGTATTGGGCTGTGTGTGTGTGTACGAGTGTCTGTATTGGGCTGTGTGTGTGTGTACGAGTGTCTGTATTGGGCTGTGTGTGTGTGTACGAGTGTCTGTATTGGGCTGTGTGTGTACGAGTGTCTGTATTGGGCGGTGTGTACGAGTGTCTGTATTGGGGGTGTGTGTGTGTGTACGAGTGTCTGTATTGGGCTGTGTGTGTGTGTACGAGTGTCTGTATTGGGCTGTGTGTGTGTGTACGAGTGTCTGTATTGGGCTGTGTGTGTGTGTGTGTGTACGAGTGTCTGTATTGGGCTGTGTGTGTACGAGTGTCTGTATTGGGCGGTGTGTACGAGTGTCTTTATTGGGGGTGTGTGTGTGTGTACGAGTGTCTGTATTGGGCTGTGTGTGTGTGTACGAGTGTCTGTATTGGGCTGTGTGTGTGTGTACGAGTGTCTGTATTGGGCTGTGTGTGTGTGTACGAGTGTCTGTATTGGGCTGTGTGTGTACGAGTGTCTGTATTGGGCTGTGTGTGTACGAGTGTCTGTATTGGGCGGTGTGTACGAGTGTCTGTATTGGGGGTGTGTGTGTGTGTACGAGTGTCTATATTGGGCGGTGTGTGTGTGTACGAGTGTCTGTATTGGGCTGTGTGTGTGTGTACGAGTGTCTGTATTGGGCTGTGTGTGTGTGTACGAGTGTCTGTATTGGGCTGTGTGTGTACGAGTGTCTGTATTGGGCGGTGTGTACGAGTGTCTGTATTGGGGGTGTGTGTGTGTGTACGAGTGTCTGTATTGGGCTGTGTGTGTGTGTACGAGTGTCTGTATTGGGCTGTGTGTGTGTGTGTGTACGAGTGTCTGTATTGGGCTGTGTGTGTACGAGTGTCTGTATTGGGCGGTGTGTACGAGTGTCTGTATTGGGGGTGTGTGTGTGTGTACGAGTGTCTGTATTGGGCTGTGTGTGTGTGTACGAGTGTCTGTATTGGGCTGTGTGTGTGTGTACGAGTGTCTGTATTGGGCTGTGTGTGTGTGTACGAGTGTCTGTATTGGGCTGTGTGTGTACGAGTGTCTGTATTGGGCTGTGTGTGTACGAGTGTCTGTATTGGGCGGTGTGTACGAGTGTCTGTATTGGGGGTGTGTGTGTGTGTACGAGTGTCTATATTGGGCGGTGTGTATGAGTGTCTGTATTGGGCTGTGTGTGTGTGTGTACGAGTGTCTGTTTTGGGCTGTGTGTGTGTGTACGAGTGTCTGTATTGGGCTGTGTGTGTGTGTACGAGTGTCTATATTGGGCTGTGTGTGTGTGTACGAGTGTCTGTATTGGGCTGTGTGTGTGTGTACGAGTGTCTGTATTGGGCTGTGTGTGTGTGTACGAGTGTCTGTATTGGGCTGTGTGTGTGTGTGTACGAGTGTCTGTATTGGGCTGTGTGTGTGTGTACGAGTGTCTGTATTGGGCTGTGTGTGTGTGTACGAGTGTCTGTATTGGGCTGTGTGTGTGTGTGTGTACGAGTGTCTGTATTGGGGTGTGTGTGTGTGTGTGTGTGTGTGTGTGTGTGTACGAGTGTCTGTATTGGGGGGTGTGTGTGTGTACGAGTGTCTATTGGGGGGTGTGTGTGTACGAGTGTCTGTATTGGGCTGTGTGTGTGTGTGTACGAGTGTCTGTATTGGGCTGTGTGTGTGTGTGTGTGTACGCGTGTCTGTATTGGGGGGGGGTGTGTGTGTACGAGTGTCTGTATTGGGCTGTGTGTGTGTGTACGAGTGTCTATTGGGGGGTGTGTGTGTACGAGTGACTGTATTGGGGGGTGTGTGTGTGTGTACGAGTGTCTGTATTGGGCTGTGTGTGTGTGTACGAGTGTCTGTATTGGGCTGTGTGTGTGTGTGTACGAGTGTCTGTATTGGGCTGTGTGTGTGTGTGTAAGAGTGACTGTATTGGGCTGTGTGTGTGTGTGTACGAGTGACTGTATTGGGCTGTGTGTGTGTGTGTGTGTGTACGAGTGTCTCTATTGGGGTGTGTGTGTGTGTATGTATGTATGTATGTATGTATGAGTGTCTGTACTGGGAGGTGTGGGGGTGTGTGTGTATATGAGAGTCTGTATTGGGCTGTGTGTGTATATATGGCATGGTGTAGTGTGTGAGGAGGGCTCTTGGGGTGCAGGGTGTCACAGTGCCATTGTGTTATGTGGGGGTGTTACCATGTGTCTCTCTCTGTGCAGGAGACTGGAGACCCCCTGATGTCTCTGACATACGTGGTATCGTCAGCATGTAATGGTCTGATTGGTGCCCAGTTGCTGTATTACTGGAATGTCAGTTCTACGGGGAAGAAAAAGAGAAGCTAAAGAGATTATTGTCTATGTAAATCATTCCTGTCCCTACATTGCCGGTGTCTCCGCACCTTCTACCTCCCCCCAATCGTGTGTCCCCCCACAGGCGCTGAAATTTATCTTACAATGAAGTCTTCAATCAGTTTTATTTTCATGTGTTTGTGATTTATTGAAGTATCACTATAATAATAATATAATTCCGCAACGTATCGGAGAGCATAGAATATTCTACAGCGGCCTCCACTCTGCTCGTTGGGTGGAGCAGAGACACGGAGGTCAGAAGAGAGTGGAGGGAGGGAGCTGGGGGGGAGGTCAGGGGAAGAGTCCGGACGTTGCCGTCTGGTTGTGAGGCTACGGTGGTGGTACAAAGGAGAATTACCCTGCGTCATCTCTTTACACCTATGTTTTATATTTGATTCGTTGCTATTTTCCTTTAACCCCTTCACCGTTGAGGCTTTATTCCCGCTTGTGCTGAGGAACTTGTAGTGCAGGTCACACTCCAACATTAACCTCCGTCACCTGTTTATGCTGCAACTACACCGTTATACTTGGTTTTATACAGACTGTGAGTTATCAGGAACTGCCATTAGTTTACTTGTACCTCCTGTCACGGCAAACTAAATATACCCAAAATTAAGATTTATTTTTTTTATTTGAAATGACAAGAAAGTGAAATGAAAGGAAATGTGTGTATGTCCTTCTAACCACCGTTAAGAGATACATCAAGCACCAATCCACCTTCCTAGAAATAGCTAATTAACCAGCATTGTACTCTCAGGCTGTCATCATAACCTTTGTTACTTTGCACCGTCTGTACTGAAACGCATATAACGTATGGGAATAATACAGTAGTAGAAGGCAATTTCCCCATTTGCAGTACTGGTGAGTGGGTTAAAGAACACGCTGTATTTAAGATATAATACCGACCTTAGTCCATGGAAGACACAACATACAGTGAGAAAGGTTTTATTAACATGATTAGGTAACGTTCCTATAAACCATGTGGGCGATAGGAGACTAGTGATGTAAAGAGTTAGCTGGAGATCAGGAATGAACAGTTACTATGTATGTAAAGCAGAAATACTGTCATGTCCTCACATGAAGAGGCAGGGGCTGTACACCCCTCGGTATCCCCCTTAGAGGTCCACACAACAGCAAACAAAGCCTGAACTATGTACAATTGATGGTCTGAGGTCATGGTAACGGGGTGTCCTTCACATAGGAATTCATCCAAAGCACAATCATGTTCTCTCCGTGAGGCGGAGGTCGTCGGTGAAGGGAGAGGGCACTCTGGTCATCTAGTTGGAGGTCGTTTCTCAGTTGCTAGCAGTCGGAGTTAGCCAGAGACTGCGGTCAGGGAAAGTGGAGGAGATCATCCCGAAGTGGGACTTGTCATGGACAATATACACCTACAGTACAAAGGAAAGACAAAGTATTAGACCGGACTGAGGAGCAGCCTATTACAGTACGGTGTTAATAAGGCAGACCATACATTATAGGTGCCCATACGAGACTTGGACAGTCCAGTTGTGCTGTGATGTGAGGCCAATTAGTTGTAGACCATCCTAAGACCCATACGTTGTGTATGGAGACCTTAACTGTTTAAGTGCCCAAGCTTTCCAGCCCATAACTACCACCAAATCAATGCTGTACTAGGTACAAGTAAGGAAAAATATACATGAGCGAATGTTTCAGCTTCATCTGGATTATGATGACTAGAGCAATCCAGAATATATTGATGGATTCTAGGGATGATCTGGATTAGGACCGTGCATTCTGGGGGTGATCTGGATTAGAACCATGTATTCTGAGGGTGATCCGGATTATATTAATGGATTCTAGGGGTGATTTGGATTATGACAATGGATTCTAGGGGTGATCTGGATTAGGACCATGTATTCCGAGGGTGATCCGGATTACATTAATGGATTCTGGTGATGATCTGGATTATGACCATGAATTTTGAGGGTTGGATAACTGGGCTGCATCACTTGTAGGAGAAGATAGGGCTGGCTCGTTACTATGTTCCATTAGTGGTTTGTGTAATTGGATATATCAGAACCTTCTGTAGGAGAATTCATTGCTGCACCCCACACAGATGTTTGGATGCAGATAATTCTACTATGGGGTTCCCCTTTATACGCAGTGTAGAGTTATTAGGGCTCTAGCTTTAAAGTCCCCCTTACCTGGTGTCAGCACCCCAATCCACTCATACTTCCAATTCGTTCCAGTCTCATCCCAAAACATCCACGTCCGTTTCCCGTTTTCTTTGTGCGACCCCGGAATTTCTTCTGGTTGTTCATGAAGTCGCTGAAGTGCCGGAGCCAAGCGCGGTTGTTGGGCACCTGCGCCGAATCTGCTGGGAGCAACGTGTCTCTAGGGCGGGGGCCAGTGGCTGGCATCCCTATATAATCCATACTCTCCAACAGCATGGACTCCTCCGATGACGAGAGGTCTTGGGATAGGAGATCTAGTAGAGACTGGTGAGAGAGAGAAGCGAGGATTAGGGTGTACATAGGGGGTGGAAATGATGGGGAGCAGAGGCAGAACGGATAGTGGAGACAATAGTAGATGTAAGATTGTCACACTCGTACATTCCACCTACATACACCCCAGAAGGAAACAAGCAATGTAGATGATTTACAAGCAACATTCTATCACAAAGAGCTAACGATTTGTCTAGGAGACACTTGCACTGAGTTCTGAGACACAATGGCCCCATGCTGTGGCGGTGGGGTATTCCCGACCGAGTCACGGGGTAATTAGGAGGCAATACAGGAGACATGGATGAAGTGTACGGAGATATGTAAATATCTATTCACATCTGATAACTCTGGTCATTATCAGAACAGATGTAATATCTCTACAAATTATACAGACGTGATTATAACATATATATCGCCCTCATATACCGCAGCGCCTTACACACAGATAACTAGGAGGTCTATTCACATCATCACACACGTTATATAGTCACATAACCGCTCACTTACCTTAAGATGTTTCAGTTGCGGAGAGGGTCTGGCAGAAGCCCCTACAAGTAGTAGGGTCACCACGGTCAGGGCTGAGATTGCTGTCATTGTGGGGCTCGTTTATGAATGATTTCTGTGGCCCTAAGACTCTCCTTAGGGTCAGTCCAGGGGGTGTTGTTACGCGGTTACAGAGGATTTGTGGGTGTCTGTCCTGATAAGGCAGGACTGGTCAGTTCTGGAGGCTGAAGGATTGAGCGGATATATATATAGAAGGGAGCTGAGTGGAGGGGGGGGTGTTACCCAGGGAGACCCCCTCACCCCATTAGAGGGGGCTTAGGAATGTCACCCCCTTCCCCCTCCCCATTGAACACACGCAGTGACTTCCAGAGGTGCAGGAGAGAGAGAATATACAGCAGCGGCGGCGGCTTTACCCATTGTCATTTATACTTATATATAATCATCAGTACGACGTGTCAGTAGGGGGAAGCTCAGTACCATGTGTCAGTAAGAGGTCACCTGCAGTCAGTGATACAGTACTGTGTGTCAGTAAGAGGTCAGTGATACAGTACTGTGTGTCAGTAAGAGGTCAGTGATACAGTACTGTGTGTCAGTAAGAGGTCACCTGCGGTCAGTGATACAGTACTGTGTGTCAGTAAGAGGTCAGTGATATAGTACTATATGTCAGTAAGAGGTCAGTGATACAGTACTGTGTGTCAGTAAGAGGTCACCTGCGGTCAGTGATACAGTACTGTGTGTCAGTAAGAGGTCACCTGCGGTCAGTGATACAGTACTGTGTGTCAGTAAGAGGTCAGTGATACAGTACTGTGTGTCAGTAAGAGGTCACCTGCGGTCAGTGATACAGTACTGTGTGTCAGTAAGAGGTCAGTGATACAGTACTGTGTGTCAGTAAGAGGTCAGTGATACAGGACTGTGTGTCAGTAAGAGGTCAGTGATATAGTACTGTGTGTCAGTAAGAGGTCAGTGATACAGTACTGTGTGTAAGTAAGAGGTCACCTGCGGTCAGTGATACAGTACTGTGTGTCAGTAAGAGGTCAGTGATACAGTACTGTGTGTCAGTAAGAGGTCACCTGCGGTCAGTGATACAGTACTGTGTCAGTAAGAGGTCAGTGATACAGGACTGTGTGTCAGTAAGAGGTCAGTGATATAGTACTGTGTGTCAGTAAGAGGTCAGTGATACAGTACTGTGTGTAAGTAAGAGGTCACCTGCGGTCAGTGATACAGTACTGTGTGTCAGTAAGAGGTCACCTGCGGTCAGTGATACAGTACTGTGTGTCAGTAAGAGGTCAGTGATACAGTACTGTGTGTAAGTAAGAGGTCACCTGCAGTCAGTGATACAGTACTGTGTGTCAGTAAGAGGTCATCTGCGGTCAGTGATACAGTACTGTGTGTCAGTAAGAGGTCAGTGATACAGTACTGTGTGTCAGTAAGAGGTCACATGCGGTCAGTGATACAGTACTGTGTGTCAGTAAGAGGTCACCTCCGGTCAGTGATACAGTACTGTGTGTCAGTAAGAGGTCACCTGCGGTCAGTGATACAGTACTGTGTGTCAGTAAGAGGTCAGTGATATAGTACTATATGTCAGTAAGAGGTCAGTGATACAGTACTGTGTGTCAGTAAGAGGTCACCTGCGGTCAGTGATACAGTACTGTGTGTCAGTAAGAGGTCAGTGATACAGTACTGTGTGTCAGTAAGAGGTCAGTGATATAGTACTGTGTGTCAGTAAGAGGTCAGTGATACAGTACTGTGTGTAAGTAAGAGGTCACCTGCGGTCAGTGATACAGTACTGTGTGTCAGTAAGAGGTCTCCTGCGGTCAGTGATACAGTACTGTGTGTCAGTAAGAGGTCAGTGATACAGTACTGTGTGTCAGTAAGAGGTCACCTGCGGTCAGTGATACAGTACTGTGTGTCAGTAAGAGGTCAGTGATACAGTACTGTGTGTAAGTAAGAGGTCACCTGCAGTCAGTGATACAGTACTGTGTGTCAGTAAGAGGTCATCTGCGGTCAGTGATACAGTACTGTGTGTCAGTAAGAGGTCAGTGATACAGTACTGTGTGTCAGTAAGAGGTCACATGCGGTCAGTGATACAGTACTGTGTGTCAGTAAGAGGTCACCTCCGGTCAGTGATACAGTACTGTGTGTCAGTAAGAGGTCACCTGCGGTCAGTGATACAGTACTGTGTGTCAGTAAGAGGTCACCTGCGGTCAGTGATACAGTACTGTGTGTCAGTAAGAGGTCAGTGATACAGTACTGTGTGTCAGTAAGATGTCAGTGATATAGTACTGTGTGTCAGTAAGATGTCAGTGATATAGTACTATATGTCAGTAAGAGGTCAGTGATACAGTACTGTGTGTCAGTAAGAGGTCAGTGATATAGTACTGTGTGTCAGTAAGAGGTCAGTGATACAGTACTGTGTGTAAGTAAGAGGTCACCTGCGGTCAGTGATACAGTACTGTGTGTCAGTAAGAGGTCACCTGCGGTCAGTGATACAGTACTGTGTGTCAGTAAGAGGTCAGTGATACAGTACTGTGTGTCAGTAAGAGGTCACCTGCGGTCAGTGATACAGTACTGTGTGTCAGTAAGAGGTCAGTGATACAGTACTGTGTGTAAGTAAGAGGTCACCTGCAGTCAGTGATACAGTACTGTGTGTCAGTAAGAGGTCATCTGCGGTCAGTGATACAGTACTGTGTGTCAGTAAGAGGTCAGTGATACAGTACTGTGTGTCAGTAAGAGGTCACATGCGGTCTGTGATACAGTACTGTGTGTCAGTAAGAGGTCACCTCCGGTCAGTGATACAGTACTGTGTGTCAGTAAGAGGTCACCTGCGGTCAGTGATACAGTACTGTGTGTCAGTAAGAGGTCAGTGATATAGTACTATATGTCAGTAAGAGGTCAGTGATACAGTACTGTGTGTCAGTAAGAGGTCACCTGCGGTCAGTGATACAGTACTGTGTGTCAGTAAGAGGTCAGTGATACAGTACTGTGTGTCAGTAAGAGGTCAGTGATACAGTACTGTGTGTCAGTAAGAGGTCAGTGATACAGGACTGTGTGTCAGTAAGAGGTCAGTGATACAGGACTGTGTGTCAGTAAGAGGTCAGTGATACAGTACTGTGTGTCAGTAAGATGTCAGTGATATAGTACTGTGTGTCAGTAAGATGTCAGTGATATAGTACTATATGTCAGTAAGAGGTCAGTGATACAGTACTGTGTGTCAGTAAGAGGTCAGTGATACAGGACTGTGTGTCAGTAAGATGTCAGTGATATAGTACTGTGTGTCAGTAAGATGTCAGTGATATAGTACTGTGTGTCAGTAAGATGTCAGTGATATAGTACTGTGTGTCAGTAAGATGTCAGTGATACAGTACTTTATGTCAGTAAGAGGTCACCTGCGGTCAGTGATACAGTACTGTGTGTCAGTAAGAGGTCACCTGCGGTCAGTGATACAGTACTGTGTGTCAGTAAGATGTCACCTGCGGTCAGTGATACAGTACTGTGTGTCAGTAAGAGGTCAGTGATATAGTACTTTATGTCAGTAAGAGGTCACCTGCGGTCAGTGATACAGTACTGTGTGTCAGTAAGAGGTCAGTGATACAGTACTGTGTGTCATTAAGAGGTCAGTGATACAGTACTGTGTGTCAGTAAGAGATCAGTGATATAGTACTATATGTCAGTAAGAGGTCAGTGATACAGTACTGTGTGTCAGTAAGATGTCACCCGCGGTCAGTGATACAGTACTGTGTGTCAGTAAGAGGTCAGTGATATAGTACTATATGTCAGTAAGAGGTCAGTGATACAGTACTGTGTGTCAGTAAGAGGTCAGTGATACAGTACTGTGTGTCAGTAAGAGGTCACCTGCGGTCAGTGATACAGTACTGTGTGTCAGTAAGAGGTCAGTGATACAGTACTGTGTGTAAGTAAGAGGTCACCTGCGGTCAGTGATACAGGATTGTGTGTCAGTAAGAGGTCACCTGCGGTCAGTGATACAGTACTGTGTGTCAGTAAGAGGTCAGTGATACAGTACTGTGTGTAAGTAAGAGGTCACCTGCGGTCAGTGATACAGTACTGTGTGTCAGTAAGAGGTCAGTGATATAGTACTATATGTCAGTAAGAGGTCACCTGCGGTCAGTGATACAGTACTGTGTGTCAGTAAGAGGTCAGTGATACAGTACTGTGTGTCAGTAAGAGGTCAGTGATACAGTACTGTGTGTCAGTAAGAGGTCAGTGATACAGTACTATATGTCAGTAAGAGGTCACCTGCGGTCAGTGATACAGTACTGTGTGTCAGTAAGAGGTCAGTGATACAGTACTGTGTGTCAGTAAGAGGTCAGTGATACAGTACTGTGTGTCAGTAAGAGGTCAGTGATACAGTACTGTGTGTCAGTAAGAGGTCAGTGATATAGTACTATATGTCAGTAAGAGGTCAGTGATACAGTACTGTGTGTCAGTAAGAGGTCACCTGCGGTCAGTGATACAGTACTGTGTCAGTAAGAGGTCAGTAATACAGTACTGTGTGTCAGTAAGAGGTCAGTGATACAGTACTGTGTGTCAGTAAGAGGTCAGTGATACAGTACTGTGTGTCAGTAAGAGGTCACCTGCGGTCAGTGATACAGTACTGTGTCAGTAAGAGGTCAGTGATACAGTACTGTGTGTCAGTAAGAGGTCACCTGCGATCAGTGATACAGTACTGTGTGTCAGTAAGAGGTCAGTGATACAGTACTGTGTGTCAGTAAGAGGTCACATGCGGTCAGTGATACAGTACTGTGTGTCAGTAAGAGGTCACCTAGGGTCAGTGATACAGTACTGTGTGTCAGTAAGAGGTCAGTGATACAGTACTGTGTGTCAGTAAGAGGTCAGTGATACAGTACTGTGTGTCAGTAAGAGGTCACCTGCGGTCAGTGATACAGTACTGTGTGTCAGTAAGAGGTCACCTGCGGTCAGTGATACAGGACTGTGTGTCAGTAAGAGGTCAGTGATACAGTACTGTGTGTCAGTAAGAGGTCACCTGCGGTCAGTGATACAGGACTGTGTGTCAGTAAGAGGGTCAGTGATACAGTACTGTGTGTCAGTATGAGGTCAGTGATACAGTACTGTGTGTCAGTAAGATGTCACCTGCGGTCAGTGATACAGGACTGTGTGTCAGTAAGAGGGTCAGTGATACAGTACTGTGTGTCAGTAAGAGGTCAGTGATACAGTACTGTGTGTCAGTAAGAGGTCACCTGCGGTCAGTGATACAGGACTGTGTGTCAGTAAGAGGGTCAGTGATACAGTACTGTGTGTCAGTAAGAGGTCAGTGATACAGTACTGTGTGTCAGTAAGAGGTCACCTGCGGTCAGTGATACAGGACTGTGTGTCAGTAAGAGGGTCAGTGATACAGTACTGTGTGTCAGTATGAGGTCAGTGATACAGTACTGTGTGTCAGTAAGATGTCACCTTCGGTCAGTGATACAGGACTGTGTGTCAGTAAGAGGTCAGTGATATAGTACTATATGTCAGTAAGAGGTCACCTGCGGTCAGTGATACAGTACTGTGTGTCAGTAAGAGGTCAGTGATATAGTACTATATGTCAGTAAGAGGTCAGTGATACAGTACTGTGTGTCAGTAAGAGGTCACCTGCGGTCAGTGATACAGGACTGTGTGTCAGTAAGAGGTCAGTGATACAGTACTGTGTGTCAGTAAGAGGTCAGTGATATAGTACTATATGTCAGTAAGAGGTCACCTGCGGTCAGTGATACAGGACTGTGTGTCAGTAAGAGGTCAGTGATATAGTACTATATGTCAGTAAGAGGTCACCTGCGGTCAGTGATACAGTAATATGTATATGTCGGTAACAGACATTGTGTTATATGTATGTATTACGCAGGATCCATCACTCAGGGAAACAGGTCGTGATATTACGCTGCTGCCTTGTACATCGGATTAACAAACACAGACTCAGCCCCCATCCTCATTATCTCACCTCTGTACTAATTACTTCATGTCATTATTACCAGCGGATAAATGTAATATAATCTCTCTATACATCACCAGGGAGATGGGCGGGGGGACGGTGACGGTGGGATGTGTGCCAAATACGGGGGCGAGAGGAGAGTGTGTGAGGGAGAGAGGGGACAGTGTGTGAGTGAGGGAGAGAGGGGACAGTGTGTGAGTGAGGGAGAGAGGGGACAGTGTGTGAGGGAGAGAGGGGACAGTGTGTGAGTGTGAGGGAGAGAGGGGACAGTGTGTGAGTGGAGGGAGAGAGGGGACAGTGTGTGAGTGTGGGGGAGAGGGGACAGTGTGTGAGGGGGAGAGGGGACAGTGTGTGAGTAGGAGGGAGAGAGGGAACAGTGTGTGAGTGAGAAGGAACAGTGTGTGAGTGTAAGGGGGAGAGGGGACAGTGTGTGAGGGGGTGAGGTGACAGAGTGTGAGGGAGAGGGGACAGTGTGTGAGTGTGAGGGAGAGAGGGGACAGTGTGTGAGCATGTGGGAGAGAGGGGACAGTGTGTGAGTGTGAGGGAGAGAGGGGACAGTGTGTGAGTGGAGGGAGAGAGGGGACAGTGTGTGAGTGTGGGGGAGAGGGGACAGAGTGTGAGGGAGAGAGGGAACAGTGTGTGAGGGGGAGAGGGGACAGTGTGTGAGTAGGAGGGAGAGAGGGAACAGTGTGTGAGTGAGAAGGAACAGTGTGTGAGTGTAAGGGGGAGAGGGGACAGTGTGAGGGAGAGAGGGAACAGTGTGTGAGTGTGAGGGAGAGAGGGAACAGTGTGTGAGGGGGAGAGGAGACAGTGTGTGAGGGAGAGAGGGGACAGTGTGTGAGTATGAGGGAGAGAGGGGTCAGTGTGTGAGTGTGAGGGGGAGAGGGGACTGTGAGGGAGAGAGGAGACAGTGTGTGAGTAGGAGGGAGAGAGGGAACAGTGTGTGAGTGTGAGGGGGAGAGGGGACAGTGTGTGAGTGTGAGGGGGAGAGGGAACAGTGTGAGGGAGAGAGGAGACAGTGTGTGAGTGTGAGGGAGAGAGGGAACAGTGTGTGTGTGTGAGGGAGAGAGGGAACAGTGTGTGAGGGGGAGAGGTGACAGTGTGTGAGTGTGAAGGAGAGAGGGAACAGTGTGTGAGTGTGAGGGGGAGAGGTGACAGTGTGTGAGTGTGAGGGAGAGGGAACAGTGTGTGTGTGAGGGAGAGAGGGGACAGTGTGTGAGTGTGAGGGAGAGGGAACAGTGTGTGAGTGTGAGGGGGAGAGGTGACAGTGTGTGAGTGTGAGGGAGAGAGGGAACAGTGTGTGAGTGTGAGGGGGAGAGGTGACTGTGTGAGTGTGAGGGAGAGAGGGAACAGTGTGTGAGTGTGAGGGAGAGAGGAGACAGTGTGTGAGTGTGAGGGAGAGAGGAGACAGTGTGTGAGTGTGAGGGAGAGAGGGGACAGTGTGTGAGGGAGAGAGGAGACAGTGTGAGGGAGAGAGGGGACAGTGTGTGAGTGTGAGGGAGAGAGGGGACAGTGTGTGAGGGAGAGAGGGGACAGTGTGTGAGGGAGAGAGGAGACAGTGTGAGGGAGAGAGGGGACAGTGTGTGAGTGTAAGGGAGAGAGGGGACAGTGTGTGAGTGTGAGGGAGAGGGAACAGTGTGTGAGTGTGAGGGAGAGGTGACAGTGTGTGAGTGTGAGGGAGAGAGGGAACAGTGTGTGAGTGTGAGGGGGAGAGGTGACTGTGTGAGTGTGAGGGAGAGAGGGAACAGTGTGTGAGTGTGAGGGAGAGAGGAGACAGTGTGTGAGTGTGAGGGAGAGAGGAGACAGTGTGTGAGTGTGAGGGAGAGAGGGGACAGTGTGTGAGGGAGAGAGGAGACAGTGTGAGGGAGAGAGGGGACAGTGTGTGAGTGTGAGGGAGAGAGGGGACAGTGTGTGAGTGTGAGGGAGAGAGGGGACAGTGTGTGAGGGAGAGAGGAGACAGTGTGAGGGAGAGAGGGGACAGTGTGTGAGTGTAAGGGAGAGAGGGGACAGTGTGTGAGTGAGAGGGAACAGTGTGTGAGTATGAGGAAGAGGTGACAGTGTGTGAGTGTGAGGGAGAGAGGGAACAGAGTGTGAGGGAGAGGTGACAGTGTGTGAGTGTGAGGGAGAGGTGACAGTGTGTGAGTATGAGGGAGAGAGGGAACAGTGTGTGAGTGTGAGGGAGAGAGGAGACAGTGTGTGAGTGTGAGGGAGAGAGGGAACAGTGTGTAAGTGCGAGGGAGAGAGGAGACAGTGTGTGAGTGCGAGGGAGAGAGGGGACAGTGTGTGAGTGTGAGGGAGAGAGGAGACAGTGTGTGAGTGTGTGGGAGAGAGGGAACAGTGTGTGAGTGTGAGGGAGAGAGGTGACAGTGTGTGAGTGTGAGGGAGAGAGGGAACAGTGTGTAAGTGTGAGGGAGAGAGGGAACAGTGTGTGAGTGTGAGGGAGAGAGGGGACAGTGTGTGAGTGTGAGGGAGAGAGGGGACAGTGTGTGAGTGTGAGGGAGAGAGGGAACAGTGTGTGAGTGTGAGGGAGAGAGGGAACAGTGTGTGAGTGTGAGGGAGAGAGGGAACAGTGTGTGAGTGTGAGGTGGAGAGGGAACAGTGTGTGAGTGTGAGGGAGAGAGGGAACAGTGTGTGAGTGTGAGGGAGAGAGGGAACAGTGTGTGAGTGTGAGGGAGAGAGGGAACAGTGTGTGAGTGTGAGGGAGAGAGGGAACAGTGTGTGAGTGTGAGGGAGAGAGGGAACAGTGTGTGAGTGTGAGGGAGAGGGGACAGTGTGTGAGTGTGAGGGAGAGAGGGGACAGTGTGTGAGGGAGAGAGGGGACAGTGTGTGAGGGAGAGAGGCGACAGTGTGTGAGTGTGAGGGAGAGAGGGAACAGTGTGTGAGTGTGAGGGAGAGAGGGAACAGTGTGTGAGTGTGAGGGAGAGAGTGAACAGTGTGTGAGTGTGAGGGAGAGAGGAGACAGTGTGTGAGGGAGAGAGGGAACAGTGTGTGAGTGTAAGGGAGAGAGGAGACAGAGTGTGAGGGAGAGAGGGAACAGTGTGTGAGTGTGAGGGAGAGAGGAGACAGTGTGTGAGTGTGAGGGAGAGAGGAGACAGAGTGAGTGTGAGGGAGAGGGAACAGTGTGTGAGTGTGAGGGAGAGAGGGAACAGTGTGTGAGGGGGAGAGGTGACAGTGTGTGAGTGTGAGGGAGAGAGGGAACAGTGTGTGTGTGAGGGAGAGAGGTGACAGTGTGTGAGTGTGAGGGAGAGAGGAGACAGTGTGTGAGTGTGAGGGAGAGAGCGAACAGTGTGTGAGTGTGAGGGAGAGAGGAGACAGTGTGTAAGGGAGAGAGGAGACAGTGTGTGAGGGAGAGAGGAGACAGTGTGTGAGTGCGAGGGAGAGATGGGACAGTGTGTGAGTGTGAGGGAGAGAGGGAACAGTGTGTGAGTGTGAGGGAGAGAGGGGACAGTGTGTGAGTGTGAGGGAGAGAGGAGACAGTGTGTGAGTGTGAGGGAGAGAGGGAACAGTGTGTGAGTGTGAGGTGGAGAGGGAACAGTGTGTGAGTGTGAGGGAGAGAGGGAACAGTGTGTGAGTGTGAGGGAGAGAGGGAACAGTGTGTGAGTGTGAGGGAGAGAGAGAACAGTGTGTGAGTGTGAGGGAGAGAGGGAACAGTGTGTGAGTGTGAGGGAGAGAGGGGACAGTGTGTGAGGGAGAGAGGGGACAGTGTGTGAGTGTGAGGGAGAGAGGGAACAGTGTGTGAGTGTGAGGGAGAGAGGGAACAGTGTGTGAGTGTGAGGGAGAGAGGGAACAGTGTGTGAGTGTGAGGGAGAGAGGGGACAGTGTGTGAGTGTGAGGGAGAGAGGGGACAGTGTGTGTGTGAGGGAGAGGGGACAGTGTGTGAGGGAGAGAGGGGACAGTGTGTGAGTGTGAGGGAGAGAGGGAACAGCGTGTGAGTGTGAGGGAGAGAGGGAACAGTGTGTGAGTGTGAGGGAGAGAGGAGACAGTGTGTGAGTGTGAGGGAGAGAGGGAACAGTGTGTGAGGGAGAGAGGAGACAGTGTGTGAGTGTGAGGGAGAGAGGAGACAGTGTGAGTGTGAGGGAGAGAGGGGACAGTGTGTGAGTGTAAGGGAGAGAGGGGACAGTGTGTGAGGGAGAGAGGAGACAGTGTGAGTGTGAGGGAGAGAGGGAATAGTGTGTGAGTGTGAGGGGGAGAGGTGACAGTGTGTGAGTGTGAGGCGGAGAGGGAACAGTGTGTGAGGGAGAGAGGAGACAGTGTGTGAGTGTGAGGGAGAGAGGGAACAGTGTGTGAGTGTGAGGGAGAGAGGAGACAGTGTGTGAGTGTGAGGGAGAGGGGACAGTGTGTGAGTGTGAGGGAGAGGGGGAACTGTGTGAGTGTGAGGGAGAGAGGAGACAGTGTGTGAGGGAGAGAGGGAACAGTGTGTGAGTGTGAGGGAGAGAGGAGACAGTGTGTGAGTGTGAGGGAGAGAGGAGACAGTGTGTGAGTGCGAGGGAGAGAGGAGACAGTGTGTGAGTGTGAGGGAGAGAGGGAACAGTGTGTGAGGGAAAGAGGGACCAGAGTGTGAGGGAGAGAGGGAACAGTGTGTGAGTGTGAGGGAGAGAGGGGACAATGTGTGAGTGTGAGGGAGAGAGGGGACAGTGTGTGAGTGTGAGGGAGAGAGGGGACAGTGTGTGAGTGTGAGGGAGAGAGGGAACAGTGTGTGAGTGTGAGGGAGAGAGGTGACAGTGTGTGAGTGTGAGGGAGAGGGAACAGTGTGTGAGTGTGAGGGAGAGAGGGAACAGTGTGTGAGTGTGAGGGAGAGAGGGAACAGTGTGTGAGTGTGAGGGAGAGAGGGAACAGTGTGTGAGTGTGAGGGAGAGAGGGAACAGTGTGTGAGTGTGAGGGAGAGAGGGAACAGTGTGTGAGTGTGAGGGAGAGAGGGAACAGTGTGTGAGTGTGAGGGAGAGAGGGGACAGTGTGTGAGTGTGAGGGAGAGAGGGGACAGTGTGTGAGTGCGAGGGAGAGAGGGAACAGTGTGTGAGTGTGAGGGAGAGAGGCAACAGTGTGTGAGTGTGAGGGAGAGAGGGAACAATGTGTGAGTGTGAGGGAGAGAACAGTGTGTGAGGGAAAGAGGGAACAGTGTGTGAGTATGAGGGAGAGAGGGGACAGTGTGTGTGTGAGGGAGAGAGGGGACAGAGTGTGAGGGAGAGAGGGGACAGTGTGTGAGTGTGAGGGAGAGAGGGGACAGTGTGTGAGTGTGAGGGAGAGAGGGAGCAGTGTGTGAGTGTGAGGGAGAGAGGGGACAGTGTGTGAGTGTAAGGGAGAGAGGGGACAGTGTGTGAGTTTGAGGGAGAGGGAACAGTGTGTGAGTGTGAAGGGGAGAGGTGACAGTGTGTGAGTGTGAGGGAGAGAGGGAACAGTGTGTGAGTGTGAGGGAGAGAGGAGACAGTGTGTGAGTGTGAGGGAGAGAGGGGACAGTGTGTGAGTGTGAGGGAGAGAGGGAACAGTGTGTGAGGGAGAGGGAACAGTGTGTGAGGGAGAGAGGAGACAGTGTGTGAGTGTGAGGGAGAGAGGGAACAGTGTGAGTGTGAGGGAGAGGAGACAGTGTGTGAGGGGGAGAGTGGACAGTGGGTGAGTAGGAGGGAGAGAGGGAACAGTGTGTGAGTGTGAGGGAGAGGGAACAGTGTGTGAGTGTGAGGGAGAGAGGGGACAGTGTGTGAGTGTGAGGGAGAGAGGGGACAGTGGGTGAGTAGGAAGGAGAGAGGGAACAGTGTGTGAGTGTGAGGGAGAGAGGGGACAGTGTGTGAGTGTGAGGGAGAGAGGGGACAGTGTGTGAGTGTGAGGGAGAGAGGGGACAGTGTGTGAGTGTGAGGGAGAGAGGTGACAGTGTGTGAGTGTGAGGGAGAGAGGGAACAGTGTGTGAGTGTGAGGAAGAGAGGGAACAGTGTGTGTGTGAGGGAGAGAGGGGACAGTGTGTGAGTGTGAGGGAGAGAGAGAGGGGACAGTGTGTGAGTGTGAGGGAGAGAGGGGACAGTGTGTGTGTGAGGGAGAGAGGGGACAGTGTGTGAGTGTGAGGGAGAGAGGGGACAGTGTGTGAGTTTGAGGGAGAGAGGGGACAGTGTGTGAGTGTGAGGGAGAGAGGGGACAGTGGGTGAGTAGGAGGGAGAGAGGGGACAGTGGGTGAGTAGGAGGGAGAGAGGGGACAGTGGGTGAGTAGGAGGGAGAGAGGGGACAGTGTGTGAGTGTGAGGGAGAGAGGGGACAGTGTGTGAGTGTGAGGGGGAGAGGGAACAGTGTGTGAGTGTGAGGGGGAGAGGTCACAGTGTGTGAGTGTGAGGGAGAGAGGGGACAGTGTGTGAGTGAGGGAGAGAGGGGACAGTGTGTGAGGGAGAAAGGGGACAGAGTGTGAGGGAGAGAGGAGACAGTGTGTGAGGGAGAGAGGGGACAGTGTGTGAGTGAGGGAGAGAGGGGACAGAGTGTGAGTGTGAGGGAGAGAGGGAACAGTGTGTGAGGGAGAGAGGGGACAGTGTGTGAGTGAGTGAGAGAGGGGACAGTGTGTGAGTGTGAGGGAGAGAGGGGACAGCGTGTGAGGGAGAGAGGGGACAGTGTGTGAGTATGAGGGAGAGAGGGGACAGTGTGTGAGTATGAGGGAGAGAGGGAACAACGGGGGAGAGAGGGAACAACTGGCGTGTGTGAGGGAGAGAGGGAACAATGGGCGAGTATGAGGGAGAGAGGGAACAACGGGTGAGTGTGAGAGAGAAACAGAACAACGGGCTAGTATGAGGGAGAAAGGGAACAACGGGCGAGTATGGGGACGAGAGGGGACAGTGTGTGAGGGAGAAAGGGGACAGTATGTGAGTATGGGGGGGAAGAGAGGACAGGGTGCGAGGGAGAGGGAGAGGGAGGGGACAGTGTGCGAGGAAGAGGGAGAGAGGGTACAGTGTGTGAGTATGAAGGAGAGAGGGTACAGTGTGAGGAAGAAAGGGAACAGTGTGCGAGGGAGAGAGAGGGTACAGTGTGTGAGTATGAAGGAGAGGGGACAGTGTGCGAGTGTGAGGGAGAGAGATGGTACAGTGTGTGAGTATTAAGGAGAGGGTGACAGTGTGCGAGGGAGAGAGGGAAAAATGGGCGAGTATGAGGGAGAGAGGGAACAACGGGCGAGTATGAGGGAGAGAGGGAACAAGGGGCGAGTATGAGGGAGAGAGGGAACAGTGTGCGAGTATGGGGGCAGAGAGGGGACAGTATAAGGCGGAAAGGGGACAGTGTGTGAGTGTGAGGGAGAGAGGAGACAGTGGGTGAGTAGGAGGGAGAGAGGGAACAGTGTGTGAGTGTGAGGGAGAGAGGGGACAATGTGTGAGTGTGAGGGAGAGAGGGGACAGTGTGTGAGTGTGAGGGAGAGAGGGGACAGTGTGTGAGTGTGAGGGAGAGAGGGAACAGTGTGTGAGTGTGAGGGGGAGAGGTCACAGTGTGTGAGTGTGAGGGAGAGAGGGGACAGTGTGTGAGTGAGGGAGAGAGGGGACAGTGTGTGAGTGTGAGGGAGAAAGGGGACAGTGTGTGAGTGTGAGGGAGAGAGGAGACAGTGTGTGAGTGTGAGGGAGAGAGGGGACAGTGTGTGAGTGAGGGAGAGAGGGAACAGTGTGTGAGTGTGAGGGAGAGAGGGGACAGCGTGTGAGGGAGAGAGGGGATAACGTGTGAGGGAGAGAAGGGACAGTGTGTGAGTATGAGGGAGAGAGGGAACAACGGGCGAGTATGGGGGAGAGAGGGAACAACGGGCGAGTATGGGGGAGAGAGGGAACAACGGGCGAGTATGGGGGAGAGAGGGAACAACGGGCGTGTGTGAGGGAGAGAGGGAACAATGGGCGAGTATGAGGGAGAGAGGGAACAACGGGTGAGTGTGAGGGAGAGACGGAACAACGGGCTAGTATGAGGGAGAGAGGGAACAACGGGCGAGTATGGGGACGAGAGGGGACAGTGTGTGAGGGAGAAAGGGGACAGTATGTGAATATGGGGGGGAAGAGAGGACAGGGTGCGAGGGAGATGGAGAGAGAGGGGACAGTGTGCGAGGAAGAGGGAGAGAGAGGGTACAGTGTGTGGGTATGAAGGATTGAGGGTACAGTGTGAGGAAGAAAGGGAACAGTGTGAGGGAGAGAGAGGGGACAGTGTGCAAGGGAGAGGGAGAGAGGGGACAGTGTGTGAGTGAGGGAGAGAGGGGACAGTGTGTGAGTGTGAGGGAGAAAGGGGACAGTGTGTGAGTGTGAGGGAGAGAGGAGACAGTGTGTGAGTGTGAGGGAGAGAGGGGACAGTGTGTGAGTGAGGAAGAGAGGGGACAGAGTGTGAGTGCGAGGGAGAGAGGGAACAGTGTGTGAGTGTGAGGGAGAGAGGGGACAGTGTGTGAGTGTGAGGGAGAGAGGGGACAGTGTGTGAGTGTGAGGGAGAGAGGGGACAGTGTATGAGTGTGAGGGAGAGAGGGAACTGTGTGAGTGTGAGGGGGAGAGGTCACAGAGTGTGAGGGAGAGAGGGGACAGTGTGTGAGTGAGGGAGAGAGGGGACAGTGTGTGAGTGTGAGGGAGAGAGGGGACAGCATGTGAGGGAGAGAAGGGACAGTGTGTGAGTATGAGGGAGAGAGGGAACAACGGGCGAGTATGGGGGAGAGAGGGAACAACGGGCGAGTATGGGGGAGAGAGGGAACAACGGGCGTGTGTGAGGGAGAGAGGAAACAATGGGCGAGTATGAGGGAGAGAGGGAACAACGGGTGAGTGTGAGGGAGAGACGGAACAACGGGCTAGTATGAGGGAGAGAGGGAACAACGGGTGAGTATGGGGATGAGTGGGGACAGTGTGTGAGGGAGAAAGGGGACAGTATGTGAGTATGGGGGGGAAGAGAGGACAGGGTGCGAGGGAGATGGAGAGAGAGGGGACAGTGTGCGAGGAAGAGGGAGAGAGAGGGTACAGTGTGTGGGTATGAAGGAGAGAGGGTACAGTGTGAGGAAGAAAGGGAACAGTGTGAGGGAGAGAGAGGGGACAGTGTGCGAGGGAGAGGGAGAGAGGGGACAGTGTGTGAGTGAGGGAGAAAGGGGACAGTGTGTGAGTGTGAGGGAGAAAGGGGACAGTGTGTGAGTGTGAGGGAGAGAGGAGACAGTGTGTGAGTGTGAGGGAGAGAGGGGACAGTGTGTGAGTGAGGAAGAGAGGGGACAGAGTGTGAGTGTGAGGGAGAGAGGGAACAGTGTGTGAGTGTGAGGGAGAGAGGGGACAGTGTGTGAGTGTGAGGGAGAGAGGGGACAGTGTATGAGTGTGAGGGAGAGAGGGAACTGTGTGAGTGTGAGGGGGAGAGGTCACAGAGTGTGAGGGAGAGAGGGGACAGTGTGTGAGTGAGGGAGAGAGGGGACAGTGTGTGAGTGTGAGGGAGAGAGGGGACAGCGTGTGAGGGAGAGAAGGGACAGTGTGTGAGTATGAGGGAGAGAGGGAACAACGGGCGAGTATGGGGGAGAGAGGGAACAACGGGCGAGTATGGGGGAGAGAGGGAACAACGGGCGTGTGTGAGGGAGAGAGGAAACAATGGGCGAGTATGAGGGAGAGAGGGAACAACGGGTGAGTGTGAGGGAGAGACGGAACAACGGGCTAGTATGAGGGAGAGAGGGAACAACGGGTGAGTATGGGGTTGAGTGGGGACAGTGTGTGAGGGAGAAAGGGGACAGTATGTGAGTATGGGGGGGAAGAGAGGACAGGGTGCGAGGGAGATGGAGAGAGAGGGGACAGTGTGCGAGGAAGAGGGAGAGAGAGGGTACAGTGTGTGGGTATGAAGGAGAGAGGGTACAGTGTGAGGAAGAAAGGGAACAGTGTGAGGGGGAGAGAGGGGACAGTGTGCGAGGGAGAGGGAGAGAGGGGACAGTGTGTGAGTGAGGGAGAGAGGGGACAGTGTGTGAGTGTGAGGGAGAAAGGGGACAGTGTGTGAGTGTGAGGGAGAGAGGAGACAGTGTGTGAGTGTGAGGGAGAGAGGGGACAGTGTGTGAGTGAGGAAGAGAGGGGACAGAGTGTGAGTGTGAGGGAGAGAGGGAACAGTGTGTGAGTGTGAGGGAGAGAGGGGACAGTGTGTGAGTGTGAGGGAGAGAGGGGACAGTGTGTGAGTGTGAGGGAGAGAGGGAACTGTGTGAGTGTGAGGGGGAGAGGTCACAGTGTGTGAGTGAGGGAGAGAGGGGACAGTGTGTGAGTGAGGGAGAGAGGGGACAGTGTGTGAGTGTGAGGGAGAGAGGGGACAGCGTGTGAGGGAGAGAAGGGACAGTGTGTGAGTATGAGGGAGAGAGGGAACAACGGGCGAGTATGGGGGAGAGAGGGAACAACGGGCGAGTATGGGGGAGAGAGGGAACAACGGGCATGTGTGAGGGAGAGAGGAAACAATGGGCGAGTATGAGGGAGAGAGGAAACAACGGGTGAGTGTGAGGGAGAGACGGAACAACGGGCTAGTATGAGGGAGAGAGGGAACAACGGGTGAGTATGGGGATGAGTGGGGACAGTGTGTGAGGGAGAAAGGGGACAGTATGTGAGTATGGGGGGGAAGAGAGGACAGGGTGCGAGGGAGATGGAGAGAGAGGGGACAGTGTGCGAGGAAGAGGGAAAGAGAGGGTACAGTGTGTGGGTATGAAGGAGAGAGGGTACAGTGTGAGGAAGAAAGGGAACAGTGTGAGGGAGAGAGAGGGGACAGTGTGCGAGGGAGAGGGAGAGAGAGGGTACAGTGTGTGAGTATGAAGGAGAGGGGGACAGTGTGCGAGGGAGAGAGGGAAAAATGGGCGAGTATGAGGGAGAGAGGGAACAACGGGCGAGTATGAGGGAGAGAGGGAACAAGGGGCGAGTATGAGGGAGAGAGGGAACAGTGTGCGAGTATGGGGGCAGAGAGGGGACAGTATAAGGGAGAAAGGGAACAGTGTGAGGGAGAGAGAGGGGACAGTGTGTGAGGGAGAAAGGGGACAGTATGTGAGTATGGGGGGGAAGAGAGGACAGGGTGCGAGGGAGAGAGAGGGAACAGTGTGCGAGGGAGAGGGAGAGAGAGGGAACAGTGTGCGAGGGAGAGGAAGAGAGAGGGTACAGTGTGCGAGGGAGAGGGAGAGAGAGAGTACAGTGTGTGAGTATGAAGGAGAGAGGAGACAGTGTGAGGGAGAGAGAGGGTACAGTGTGTGAGTATGAAGGAGAGGGGACAGTGTGAGAGGGAGAGGGGACAGTGCGAGGGAGATGGAGAGAGAGGGTACAGTTTGTGAGTATGAAGGAGAGAGGGGACAGTGTGTGAGGGAGAGAGAGGGTACAGTGTGTGAGTATGTAGGGGAGGGGGACAGTGTGCGAGGCAGAGGGAGAGAGTGGGGACAGTGCGAGGGAGAGGGAGAGAGAGGGGACAGTGTGCGAGTATGAAGGAGAGGGGACAGTGTGCTAGTGTGAGGGAGAGGGGACAGTGTGTGAGTGTGAGGGAGAGAGGGGACAGTGTGTGAGTATGAAGGAGAGAGTGGACAGGGGATTAGTATGAGGGAGAGAGGGAACAAAGGGTGAGTATGAGGGAGAGAGGGAACAACGGGTGAGTATGAGGGAGAGAGGGAACAACGGGTGAGTATGGGGGAGAGAGGGAACAACGGGTGAGTATGGGGGAGAGAGGGAACAACGGGCGAGTATGGGGGAGAGAGGGAACAACGGGCGTGTGTGAGGGAGAGAGGAAACAATGGGCGAGTATGAGGGAGAGAGGGAACAACGGGTGAGTGTGAGGGAGAGACGGAACAACGGGCTAGTATGAGGGAGAGAGGGAACAACGGGTGAGTATGGGGTTGAGTGGGGACAGTGTGTGAGGGAGAAAGGGGACAGTATGTGAGTATGGGGGGGAAGAGAGGACAGGGTGCGAGGGAGATGGAGAGAGAGGGGACAGTGTGCGAGGAAGAGGGAGAGAGAGGGTACAGTGTGTGGGTATGAAGGAGAGAGGGTACAGTGTGAGGAAGAAAGGGAACAGTGTGAGGGGGAGAGAGGGGACAGTGTGCGAGGGAGAGGGAGAGAGGGGACAGTGTGTGAGTGAGGGAGAGAGGGGACAGTGTGTGAGTGTGAGGGAGAAAGGGGACAGTGTGTGAGTGTGAGCGAGAGAGGAGACAGTGTGTGAGTGTGAGGGAGAGAGGGGACAGTGTGTGAGTGAGGAAGAGAGGGGACAGAGTGTGAGTGTGAGGGAGAGAGGGAACAGTGTGTGAGTGTGAGGGAGAGAGGGGACAGTGTGTGAGTGTGAGGGAGAGAGGGGACAGTGTGTGAGTGTGAGGGAGAGAGGGAACTGTGTGAGTGTGAGGGGGAGAGGTCACAGTGTGTGAGTGAGGGAGAGAGGGGACAGTGTGTGAGTGAGGGAGAGAGGGGACAGTGTGTGAGGGAGAGAGGGGACAGCGTGTGAGGGAGAGAAGGGACAGTGTGTGAGTATGAGGGAGAGAGGGAACAACGGGCGAGTATGGGGGAGAGAGGGAACAACGGGCGAGTATGGGGGAGAGAGGGAACAACGGGCATGTGTGAGGGAGAGAGGAAACAATGGGCGAGTATGAGGGAGAGAGGGAACAACGGGTGAGTGTGAGGGAGAGACGGAACAACGGGCTAGTATGAGGGAGAGAGGGAACAACGGGTGAGTATGGGGATGAGTGGGGACAGTGTGTGAGGGAGAAAGGGGACAGTATGTGAGTATGGGGGGGAAGAGAGGACAGGGTGCGAGGGAGATGGAGAGAGAGGGGACAGTGTGCGAGGAAGAGGGAAAGAGAGGGTACAGTGTGTGGGTATGAAGGAGAGAGGGTACAGTGTGAGGAAGAAAGGGAACAGTGTGAGGGAGAGAGAGGGGACAGTGTGCGAGGGAGAGGGAGAGAGAGGGTACAGTGTGTGAGTATGAAGGAGAGGGGGACAGTGTGCGAGGGAGAGAGGGAAAAATGGGCGAGTATGAGGGAGAGAGGGAACAACGGGCGAGTATGAGGGAGAGAGGGAACAAGGGGCGAGTATGAGGGAGAGAGGGAACAGTGTGCGAGTATGGGGGCAGAGAGGGGACAGTATAAGGGAGAAAGGGAACAGTGTGAGGGAGAGAGAGGGGACAGTGTGTGAGGGAGAAAGGGGACAGTATGTGAGTATGGGGGGGAAGAGAGGACAGGGTGCGAGGGAGAGGGAGAGAGAGGGAACAGTGTGCGAGGGAGAGGGAGAGAGAGGGAACAGTGTGCGAGGGAGAGGAAGAGAGAGGGTACAGTGTGCGAGGGAGAGGGAGAGAGAGAGTACAGTGTGTGAGTATGAAGGAGAGAGGAGACAGTGCGAGTGTGAGGGAGAGAGAGGGTACAGTGTGTGAGTATGAAGGAGAGGGGACAGTGTGAGAGGGAGAGGGGACAGTGCGAGGGAGATGGAGAGAGAGGGTACAGTTTGTGAGTATGAAGGAGAGAGGGGACAGTGTGTGAGGGAGAGAGAGGGTACAGTGTGTGAGTATGTAGGGGAGGGGGACAGTGTGCGAGGCAGAGGGAGAGAGTGGGGACAGTGCGAGGGAGAGGGAGAGAGAGGGGACAGTGTGCGAGTATGAAGGAGAGGGGACAGTGTGCTAGTGTGAGGGAGAGGGGACAGTGTGTGAGTGTGAGGGAGAGAGGGGACAGTGTGTGAGTATGAAGGAGAGAGTGGACAGGGGATTAGTATGAGGGAGAGAGGGAACAAAGGGTGAGTATGAGGGAGAGAGGGAACAACGGGTGAGTATGAGGGAGAGAGGGGACAGTGTGTGAGTGTGAGGGAAAGAGGGAACAACGGGCGAGTATGAGGGAGAGAGGGAACAACGGGCAAGTATGAGGGAGAGAGGGAACAAAGGGCGAGTATGAGGGAGAGAGGGAACAACGGGCGAGTATGAGAGAGAGAGGAAACAACGGGCGAGTATGAGGGAGAGAGGGAACAACGGGTGAGTATGAGGGAGAGAGGGAACAGTGTGCGAGTATGGGGGCGAGAGGGGACAGTGTGAGGAAGAAAGGGAACAGTGTGAGTGTGAGGGAGAGAGAGGGGACAGAGTGTGAGGGAGAGAGAGGGTACAGTGTGTGAGTATGAAGGAGAGGGGACAGTGTGCGAGTGTGAGGGAGAGAGATGGTACAGTGTGTGAGTATGAAGGAGAGGGGGACAGTATGCGAGGGAGAGAGGGAACAACGGGCGAGTATGAGGGAGAGAGGGAACAACGGGCGAGTATGAGGGAGAGGGGGAACAACGGGCGAGTATGAGGGAGAGAGGGAACAGTGTGCGAGTATGGGGGCGAGAGGGGACAGTGTGAGGAAGAAAGGGAACAGTGTGAGGGAGAGAGCGGGGACAGAGTTTGAGTATGGGGGAAGAGAGGACACGGTGTGAGGGAGAGAGGGGACAGTGTGTGAGGGAGAAAGGGGACAGTATGTGAGTATGGGGGGGAAGAGAGGACAGGGTGCGAGGGAGAGGGAGAGAGAGGGAACAGTGTGCGAGGGAGAGGAAGAGAGAGCGTACAGTGGGAGAGGGAGAGGGAGAGAGAGTAGTGTGTGAGTATGAAGGAGAGAGGGGAGAGTGCGAGTGTGAGGGAGAGAGAGGGTACAGTGTGTGAGTATGAAGGAGAGGGGACAGTGTGAGAGGGAGAGAGAGGGTACAGTGTGTGAGTATGAAGGAGAGGGGGACAGTGTGCGAGGGAGAGAGAGAGAGGGGACAGTGCGAGGGAGAGGGAGAGAGAGGGGACAGTGTGCGAGTATGAAGGAGAGGGGACAGTGTGCTAGTGTAAGGGAGAGAGGGGACAGTGCGTGAGTATGAGGGAGAGAGGAGACAGTGGGTGAGTATGAGGGAGAGAGGAGACAGTGGGTGAGTATGAGGGAGAGAGGAGACAGTGCGTGAGTATGTGGGAGAGAGGAGACAGTGTGTGAGTATCAAGGAGAGGGGACAGTGTGAGAGGGAGAGAGAGGGTACAGTGTGTGAGTATGAAGGAGAGGGGGACAGTGTGCGAGGGAGAGAGAGAGAGGGGACAGGGAGAGGGAGAGAGAGGGGACAGTGTGCGAGTATGAAGGAGAGGGGACAGTGTGCTAGTGTAAGGGAGAGAGGGGACAGTGTGTGAGTGTGAGGGAGAGAGGGGACAGTGTGTGAGTATGAAGGAGAGAGTGGACAGGGGATTAGTATGAGGGAGAGAGGGAACAAAGGGTGAGTATGAGGGAGAGAGGGGACAGTGTGTGAGTGTGAGGGAGAGAGGGAACAACGGGCGAGTATGAGGGAGAGAGGGAACAACGGGCGAGTATGAGGGAGAGAGGGAACAACGGGCGAGTATGAGGGAGAGAGGGAACAACGGGCGAGTATGAGGGAGAGAGGGAACAACGGGCGAGTATGAGGGAGAGAGGGAACAACGGGCGAGTATGAGGGAGAGAGGGAACAACGGGCGAGTATGAGGGAGAGAGGGAACAACGGGCGAGTATGGGGGAGAGAGGGAACAACGGGCGAGTATGAGGGAGAGAGGGAACAACGGGCGAGTATGGGGGAGAGAGGGAACAACGGGCGAGTATGAGGGAGAGAGGGAACAACGGGCGAGTATGAGGGAGAGAGGGAACAACGGGTGAGTATGAGGGAGAGAGGGAACAGTGTGCGAGTATGGGGGCGAGAGGGGACAGTGTGAGGAAGAAAGGGAACAGTGTGAGTGTGAGGAAGAGGGGACAGAGTTTGAGTATGGGGGGAAGAGAGGACACGGTGTGAGGGAGAGAGGGAACAGTGTGCAAGTATGGGGACGAGAGGGGACAGTGTGTGAGGGAGAAAGGGGACAGTATGTGAGTATGCGGGGGAAGAGAGGACAGGGTGCGAGGGAGAGGGAGAGAGAGGGAACAGTGTGTGAGGGAGAGAGAGGGAACAGTGTGCGAGGGAGAGGGAGAGAGAGGGTACAGTGTGCGAGGGAGAGGGAGAAAGGGTACAGTGTGTGAGTATGAAGGAGAGAGGGGACAGTGCGAGTGTGAGGGAGAGAGAGGGTACAGTGTGTGAGTATGAAGGAGAGAGGGGACAGTGTGTGAGGGAGAGGGAGAGAGAGGGGACAGTGTGAGAGGGAGAGAGAGGGTACAGAGGGAGAGGGAGAGAGAGGGTACAGTGTGTGAGTATGAAGGAGAGAGGGGACAGTGTGTGAGGGAGAGAGAGGGTACAGTGTGTGAGTATAAAGGAGAGAGTGGACAGGGGATTAGTATGAGGGAGAGAGGGACAGTGGGCGAGGGAGAAAGAGGACAGAGTGTGTGCATGGGGGAAGAGAGGACAGTGTGTGAAGGAGAGGGGGACAGTGGGTGAGTAGGAGGGAGAGAGGGAACAGTGTGTGAGTTTGGGTGGAGAGGTGACAATGTGTGAGATTGAGGGAGAGAGGGAACAACAGACGTGTATGGGGGCGAGAGGGGACAGTGTGTCAGGGAGAAAGGCAACAGAGTGTGAGGGAGAGAGAGTGGACAGTGTGTGAGTATGGGGGAAAGAGAGGACAGGGTGTGAGGGAGGGAGGGGACACTGTGTGAGCATGAGGGAGAGGGAACAGTGTGTGAGTATGGGGGAAAGAGAGGACAGGGTGTGAGGGATGGAGGGGACACTGTGTGAGCATGAGGGAGAGGGAACAGTGTGTGAGTATGGGGGGGGGGGATGGGACAGTGTGTAAGTGTGAGGGAGGAAGGGTACAGTGGGTAAGTATGAGGGAGAGCGAGAGGGGACATTGGGTGAGTATGAGGGAGAGAGGGAATAGTGTGTGAGTATGAAAGAGAGAAGGAACATTGGGTAAATATGAGGGAGAAAGGGCACAAACTGTGAGTATGAGAGAGAGGGGATAGATTGTGAGTATGGGGAGGGAGGGAACAGTGTGTGAGTATGAGGGAGAAAAGGAACAGTGAGTGAATGTGCGAGGGGAAAATGTGTAAGAGGGAGAGAGGGGACAGTGTGTCAGTATGACAGAGGGAGACTAAAGTGTGTGAGCTTAAGTGAGAGAGGTGACAGGGCGAGTATGAGGGAGAGGGAACAGTGGGTGAGTGGGATAAAGGGGACAGAGGGAAAAAGAAGGTACAGTGGGTAAGTATGAGGGAGAGAGGGGACAGTGTGCGAGTGTGAGGGAGAGAGAGGGGACAGTGTGTGAGTATGGGGGGGAAGAGAGGACAGTGTGTGAGGGAGAGAGGGGACAGTGTGTGAGCGTGAGGGAAAGAGGGGACAGTGCGTGTGTGAGGGAGAGAGACCGGACAGTGTGTGATTATGAAGGAGAGAGGGGACAGTGTGTGAGGGAGAGGAAATAGTGTGTGAGTATGACAGAGAGGGAGGGTACAGTGCGTGAGTATAAGGGAGAGAGAGAGGACAGTGTGCAAGTGTGAGGGAGAGAGGGGACAGTGTGCGAGTGTGAGGGAGAGAGGGGATAATGGGTGAGTGTGAGGGAGAGAGGGGTGAGTATGGGGGGAAAATGAGACGGTATGTGAGAAGATGGGGCAGTGTGTTAGAATGAGGGAGAGAGAGGTTATTGTGTAAGGGAGAGAGGGGACAGTGTGAGTATGAAGGAGAGAGGAGACATTGTGTGAGTATGGGGATAAAGGGGACATTGTGTAAGTATGAGGGAAAGATGGGACAGTGAGTGAGGGTGAGAGTTGACGCAGGGTGAGTGTGGGAATATTGTGTGTTTTTGAGGGTGAGAAGGGAAAGTGTGCGAGTATGAAGGAGAGAGGGACAGTGGGTGAATATGAGGAAGAGAGGAGACACTGTTTGAGAATGTGGGAGAGAGGGCACAGTGTGAGTGTGAGAGAGGACAGTGTGTGAGAATGGGCAGAGAAAAAAAACAAGTGTGTGAATATGGGAAGAGACGGAACAGTGTGTGCGAATAGGGAAGCAGGGGACAGTGTGTGAGTATGAGCGAGAAAGGGGACAGCGTGTGAGTATGAGGGAGAGAGGAGACAGCGTGTGAGTATGAGGGAGGAAGGGGACAGCGTGTGAGTATGAGGGAGAGAGGGGACAGTTTGTGAGGGAGAAAGGAAACAGTATGTCAGTATGAAGGGGAGAGAGGACAGTGTGTGAGTATGAGGGAGAGAGGAGACACTGTTTGAGAATGTGGGAGAGAGGGCACAGTGTGAGTGTGAGAGAGGACAGTGTGTGAGAATGGGCAGAGAAAAAAACAAGTGTGTGAATATGGGAAGAGACGGAACAGTGTGTGCGAATAGGGAAGCAGGGGACAGTGTGTGAGTATGAGCGAGAAAGGGGACAGCGTGTGAGTATGAGGGAGAGAGGAGACAGCGTGTGAGTATGAGGGAGGAAGGGGACAGCGTGTGAGTATGAGGGAGAGATGGGACAGTTTGTGAGGGAGAAAGGAAACAGTATGTCAGTATGAAGGGGAGAGAGGATAGTGTGTGAGTATGAGGGAGAGAGGAGACGAGCATGTGGGAGAGAGGAGACAGTGTGTATGAGGGAGAGAGGAGACAGTGTTTATGGGGGGAGAGGAGACTGTGAGCATGTGGGAGAGAGGAGACAGTGTGTGAGTATGAGGGAGAGAGGGGACAGTGTGTGTGTATGGGGGAGAGAGGAGACTGTGAGCATGTGGGAGAGAGGAGACAGTGTGTGAGCATGTGGGAGAGAGGAGACAGTGTGTGAGTATGAGGGAGAGAGGAGACAGTGGGTGAGTATGAGGGAGAGAGGAGACAGTGTGTGAGTATGAGGGAGAGAGGAGACAGTGTGTGAGTATGTGGGAGAGAGGAGACAGTGCGTGAGTATGTGGGAGAGAGGAGACAGTGCGTGAGTATGTGGGAGAGAGGAGACAGTGCGTGAGTATGAGGGAGAGAGGAGACAGTGTGTGAGTATGAGGGAGAGAGGAGACTGTGAGCATGTGGGAGAGAGGAGACAGTGCGTGAGTATGAGGGAGAGAGGAGACAGTGGGTGAGTATGAGGGAGAGAGGAGACAGTGGGTGAGTATGAGGGAGAGGAGACAGTGTGTGAGTATGTGGGAGAGAGGAGACAGTGCGTGAGTATGTGGGAGAGAGGAGACAGTGCGTGAGTATGTGGGAGAGAGGAGACAGTGCGTGAGTATGAGGGAGAGAGGAGACAGTGTGTGAGTATGAGGGAGAGAGGAGACTGTGAGCATGTGGGAGAGAGGAGACAGTGCGTGAGTATGAGGGAGAGAGGAGACAGTGCGTGAGTATGAGGGAGAGAGGAGACAGTGCGTGAGTATGAGGGAGAGAGGAGACAGTGCGTGAGTATGAGGGAGAGAGGAGACAGTGCGTGAGTATGAGGGAGAGAGGAGACAGTGCGTGAGTATGAGGGAGAGAGGAGACGGTGGGTGAGTATGTGGGAGAGAGGGAACAATGTGTGAGTATGAGGGAGAGAGGAGACTGTGAGCATGTGGGAGAGAGGGAACAGTGTGTGAGTGTGAGGGAGAGAGGGAACAGTGTGTGAGGGAGAGAGGGGTCAGTATGCGAGTATGAAGGAGGGAGGGACAGTGGGTGAATATGA
Source organism: Mixophyes australis (assembly GCA_036250195.1). Taxonomy (NCBI): domain Eukaryota; kingdom Metazoa; phylum Chordata; class Amphibia; order Anura; family Limnodynastidae; genus Mixophyes; species Mixophyes australis. The sequence goes on from JAVHZZ010000004.1 coordinate 14,521,095, forward strand.
GGAAGAGAGGGGGCACTGTTTTAGAATGTGGGAGAGAGGGCACAGTGTGAGTGTGAGAGAGGACAGTGGGCGAGTGTGAGGGAGAGAGGGAACAGTGTGTGAGTATGGGGAGAGAGGGCACAGTGTGAGTGTGAGAGAGGACAGTGGGCGAGTGTGAGGGAGAGAGGGAACAGTGTGTGAGTATGGGGGAGAGATGGGACAGTGTGTAAGTGTGAGGGAGAGAGGGGACAGTGCGAGTATGAAGGAGGGAGGGACAGTGGGTGAATATGAGGAAGAGAGGGGGCACTGTTTGAGAATGTGGGAGAGAGGGCACAGTGTGTGAGAGAGGACAGTGGGCGAGTGTGAGGGAGAGAGAGGACAGTGGGCGAGTGTGAGTGAGAGGGGACAGTGGGCGAGTGTGAGGAAGAGAGGGGACAGCGGGCGAGTGTTGGGAAGAGAATGAACACTGTGTGAGTATAAGGGAGAGAGAACTGTGTGAGGGAGAAGGGGCAATGGGTCTGAGGCAGAGAGGGGACGGTGTGTGAGGGCGAGTAAAGTATACAGTGGGTCAGTATCTGACACCGAGGGTCGGTACAGGATACTGAGGGCAACCATAGGACACCAAGGGCCAGCACAGGATGAGGAGGGCCAGCGCAAGATACAGAGGGCCAGCGCAAGATACAGAGGGCCAGCGCAAGATACAGAGGGCGAGCACAGGGTACAGAGGGCGAGCACAGGATACCGAGGGCGAGCACAGGATACAGAGGGCGAGTACAAGTGATAGACCGACAATGGTGACTTTGGGGCTGACAATGGGTGATGCGGAGACCGAGGTCAGGGGCAGAGGGGGGCTGGGAGGTGGGGGTCCTATTACAGTAACTCTGAAAGGTATGGGGGGTTGGATAGACAGCTCTATTATCCGCGCCCACGTCAGCACTGACGCTCACTCAGGAATGTGCTTTCAATGAATGGCAGCCAGACAATAGGCCCCAATAAATCTCCCCAGCTTGTGTGACAGGTAGAGAACAGTCTTCATGGTGACAATAGAGGGAGTCTGTCCAGTCACCAGCCATTGTCCAGGGGCTAAATTTAACCGTCTCAGGTGATGGATGACAGGATATAATGCAGACCCCTAACGCTTACATCACAGGGAGGGGGGTGATAGCATTCCATCACTGGGGGGGCCCTGGCAGAGGAGGGGTTAAACTGAGAGACGTTCCACATATGTGCCCGGCTATGGTATGTCCTGGGTCAGTGATCGGCACACAGGTCTATGACCTCCGCTATGTGTAATACTCACAGGTGTACATGGAGACGTATATTATAGAGTATTATATTACAGCGGGGTGTCAGCTAGTGCTTTCTGTTGTTAGCTAGCTAATCATGAGGACAGGCTGACTGCAGTCCTATTCATTAGACTGGAAGACAGGAAATCTGCCGTGCGTAGGAGAAATCCCCCCCCCACAAGGACCACAACTGGGCCTGAGTGATAACCTAACATATACATTGTGAATCTTATCAGTAGCTATTTTAGACTATAGAGTTTATTTTGGCCTTGTTGTCCTTTAAGTCAAGAACTGTGACTGGTTTGTTGGACCTATCGCTTCCACTATTGCAATATAAATGGTGTCTGCATCTAAGAAGGCTTTTCACGTTGGCCTCATCTACCAAGAATCTAATATGCATTTTGGAGAATTACAAGTAATAATGCCATTATAAATGTGACTACGGTCGGATCGGGCTGCTTACTGTTGGTTCTGGGTCAGAGTTGTAATGTAGACACACAAAGTGTATTTGTAGCGGTACGAAGACACAATGATACCCACTGTTGTATGATTGACCATCAATCGATCGTTCTGTTCTTTCCTGTGAGTCTTATAAGTCCGAGCAAAGAGCTTCCAACCTCCAGGGACATTACACAAGAGGATGGCTCCCTCTTATTCCTAATATGTCTTTCTCTATCGTTTCCATGGACTTCCACCGTCCCTGTAGATCATTCCACCATCATTAGTCCCTTCGTAGGCCTGCACTCCACCCTGCTTACTCATCAAACACGTTTCCCATCGCCGTACCTAAGGAAACTATTCTCAGCTTATACTTTCAATTCACCTTCAAGTTTCACTTTCTGCCTTTAATCTGCTTACTGCTTTGAGAACAATAGGCAGCCAGAGCTGGCCGATCAGTCTGGATATATTTCGTTGTTACCCATAATATTTGCAGGATACCTGGCCACACCTATCTGATTTAGATCACAATAACGCAGAACAGTCATACTTTCCATTCACCACTTTTGAGAATTACAGTCCTAAATCATTCCGCCCCATTTACATGAGGGCTTACCTATCGCTGAGGACTGAGACCATACACAGAATTCAAGGTCAACTGAGTCATGGTTTCCATGAACGTACCTTGTCCTTCCGAGGATCTTAGGTAATGGTGTGTGGGCCTTTGCATTTTAGTTGCATTTCCCTGTTTTGTCATGTTATTAATAATATACTCCTTGAAAGGACAGAAGCCATATCTGATATACTCCAGGTTCATGCAGGAAGACTGTGGGAGTCCGCCAGGAGTATCTGTATGACATAATCACTCTCAGTGCATCGCTGTACCCCGATAGCTATGTCCCTGGACAAAGGCTGCTTATTGCGTAACATGATGGCTGGTTACAAAGTGATACACCTGCATTATAACCCTACATGCATGGAAAGTCACATACAGATTCCCAGTTGTAATATTTACTCGGCTGAGGCCTACTTACTTGCAATGATCTACTCTATGCAAATATTTCATACCATGCAGCTTTCAAGGCATATTGTTAGACATGTTAGACTTGCTGTCTACCACATGTGACCTCACTTTATTAAAAATATTTACCAATTTATTATTGCCTGCAATGATCAGCACGTTAAACTCATTCTACAATGACCAGCATATTATACTGTACAATGACCAGCGTGTTACACTCGCCGTACAATGACCAGCGTGTTATACTCACTGTACAATGACCAGCGTGTTACACTGTACAATGACCAGCGTGTTACACTGTACAATGACCAGCGTGTTACACTATACAATGATCATCATGTTATAATCACTGTACAATGACCAGCGTGTTACACTATACAATGATCATCATGTTATAATCACTGTACAATGACCAGCGTGTTACACTATACAATGATCATCATGTTATAATCACTGTACAATGACCAGCGTGTTACACTATACAATGATCATCATGTTATAATCACTGTACAATGACCAGCGTGTTACACTATACAATGATCATCATGTTATAATCACCGTACAATGACCAGCGTGTTACACTATACAATGATCATCATGTTATAATCACTGTACAATGACCAGCGTGTTACACTATACAATGATCATCATGTTATAATCACCGTACAATGACCAGCATGTTACAATCATTGTACAATGACCAGCGTGTTACACTATACAATGATCATCATGTTATAATCACCGTACAATGACCAGCGTGTTACACTATACAATGATCATCATGTTATAATCACTGTACAATGACCAGCGTGTTACACTATACAATGATCATCATGTTATAATCACCGTACAATGACCAGCATGTTACAATCATTGTACAATGACCAGCATGTTACACTGTACAATGACCAGCGGGCTACACTCACCGTACAATGACCAGCGTGATACACTGTACAATGACCAGTGTGTTACACTGTACAATGACCAGCGTGTTATACTGTACAATGACCAGTGTGTTACACTGTACAATGACCAGCGTGTTACACTCACCGTACAATGACCAGTGTATTACACTGTACAATGACCAGCGAGTTATACTGTACAATGACCAGCGTGTTACACTGTACAATGACCAGCGTGTTATACTGTACAATGACCAGCGTGTTACACTCACCGTACAATGACCAGCGTGTTACACTCACCGTACAATGACCAGCGTGTTATACTCACCATACAATGACCAGCATGTTACACTCACCATACAATGACCAGTGTGTTACACTGTACAATGACCAGCGTGTTACACTCACTATACAATGACCAGTGTGTTACACTGTACAATGACCAGCGTGTTACACTCACCATACAATGGCCAGCGTGTTACACTCATTGTACAATGACCAGCGTGTTATACTCACCGTACAATGACCAGCATGTTACAATCATTGTTCAATGGCCAGCGTGTTACACTCACCGTACAATGGCCAGCGTGTTACACTCACCGTACAATGACCAGCGTGTTACACTCACCGTACAATGACCAGCGTGTTACACTCACCGTACAATGACCAGCGTGTTATACTCACCATACAATGACCAGTGTGTTACACTGTACAATGACCAGCGTGTTACACTCACTATACAATGACCAGTGTGTTACACTGTACAATGACCAGCGTGTTACACTCACCATACAATGGCCAGCGTGTTACACTCATTGTACAATGACCAGCGTGTTATACTCACCGTACAATGACCAGCATGTTACAATCATTGTTCAATGGCCAGCGTGTTACACTCACCGTACAATGGCCAGCGTGTTACACTCACCGTACAATGGCCAGCGTGTTACACCGTACAATGACCAGCGTGTTACACTGTACAATGGCCAGCGTGTTACACTCATTGTAAAATGTCCAGCGTGTTACACTCACAGTACAATGACCAGCGTGTTACACTCATTATACAATGACCAGCGTATTATACTCACTGTCCCACACAACAGGGCCCATATGATAATCGATGGTGCACTGACCTCCATCATCCAATCAGCAACTAGTGAACATTCTAAAAACAGATTTGAATGTAAATACAATGTTAGTAAATGGGCGCTATGCTGTCCCCTCACCCATGCACTGCGTCGTGTCCATATAATGCCAGCATTGTCGGTGGATATCTGATTGATATGATCTCAGATTGCCGTGTCTATTTCACAGATGCGATGTTCTGCAGAGCCGCTGGTAAACAGAGGACTAAGCTGTGACTGTCTACAGGGCAGATGGAAGAAGAAGGATAAATATTTTGGAGGGAAGAACAAGGGAATGTGAGGAGTAATACTCTGCAGAACACAAGGTGAGTAACGATACACTGCAGGTGCAGTGTAATACTCTTCAGTGTAGGGTGATGAGTGATGCTCTGCAGCAGATGAGGAGTAATGCTCTGCAGCATAGGAGAAGTGATGCTTTGCAGTACAGGAGAAGTGATAGTCTGCAGAAGACGAGGAGTGATAGTCTGCAGGAGAGAAGGAGTGATGCTCTGCAGTACAGGAGAAGTGATGCTCTGCAGTACAGGAGAAGTGATGCTCTGCAGTACAGGAGGAGTGATAGTCTGCAGGAGAGGAGGAATGATATTCTGCAGTACAGTAGAAGTGATGCTCTGCAGTACATGAGAAGTGATAGTCTGCAGCAGATGAGGAGTAATGCTCTGCAGTACAGGAGAAGTGATGCTCTGCAGTACATGAGAAGTGATAGTCTGCAGCAGATGAGGAGTAATGCTCTGCAGTAGAGGAGGAGTGATGCTCTGCAGCAGATGAGGAGTAATGCTCTGCAAATAAGGAGAAGTAATGCTCTGCAGAAAAGGAGAAGTAATAGTCTGCAGGAGAGAAGTGATGCTCTGCAGTAGATGAGAAGTGATAGTCTGCAGGAGAGGAGAAGTGATGCTCTGCAGGAGATGGGAAGTGATGCTCTACAGTACAGGAGAAGTAATAGTCTGCAGGAGAGGAGAAGTGATGCTCTGCAGGAGATGAGAAGTGATAGTCTGCAGAAGACGAGGAGTGATAGTCTGCAGGAGAGAAGGAGTGATGCTCTGCAGTACATGAGAAGTGATGCTCTGCAGTACATGAGAAGTGATAGTCTGCAGCAGATGAGGAGTAATGCTCTGCAGTACAGGAGAAGTGATGCTCTGCAGTACAGTAGAAGTGATAGTCTGCAGGAGAGAAGGAGTGATGCTCTGCAGTACAGGAGAAGTGATGCTCTGCAGTACAGGAGGAGTGATAGTCTGCAGGAGAGGAGGAGTGATAGTCTGCAGGAGAGGAGGAGTAATACTCTGCAGGAGAGGAGGAATGATACTCTGCAGTACAGTAGAAGTGGTGCTCTGCAGTACATGAGAAGTGATAGTCTGCAGCAGATGAGGAGTAATGCTCTGCAGTACAGGAGAAGTGATGCTTTGCAGTACAGTAGAAGTGATAGTCTGCAGTAGAGGAGAAGTGATGCTCTGCATGAGATGGGAAGTGATGCTCTGCAGTACAGGAGAAGTGCTGCTCTGCAGGAGATGAGAAGTGATGCTCTGCAGTACAGGAGAAGTGATAGTCTGCAGAAGACGAGGAGTGATAGTCTGCAGGAGAGAAGGAGTGATGCTCTGCAGTACAGGAGAAGTGATGCTCTGCAGTACAGGAGGAGTGATAGTCTGCAGGAGAGGAGGAGTGATAGTCTGCAGGAGAGGAGGAGTGATAGTCTGCAGGAGAGGAGGAGTGATACTCTGCAGTACAGTAGAAGTGATGCTCTGCAGTACATGAGAAGCGATAGTCTGCAGCAGATGAGGAGTAATGCTCTGCAGTACAGGAGAAGTGATGCTCTGCAGTACAGTAGAAGTGATAGTCTGCAGTAGAGGAGAAGTGATGCTCTGCAGGAGATGGGAAGTGATGCTCTGCAGTACAGGAGAAGTGATGCTCTGCAGTACAGGAGGAGTGATAGTCTGCAGGAGAGGAGGAGTGATAGTCTGCAGGAGAGGAGGAGTGATACTCTGCAGTACAGTAGAAGTGATGCTCTGCAGCAGATGAGGAGTAATGCTCTGCAAATAAGGAGAAGTAATGCTCTGCAGAAAAGGATAAGTAATAGTCTGCAGGAGAGAAGTGATGCTCTGCAGTAGATGAGAAGTGATAGTCTGCAGGAGAGGAGAAGTGATGCTCTGCAGGAGATGGGAAGTGATGCTCTGCAGTACAGGAGAAGTGATAGTCTGCAGGAGAGGAGAAGTGATGCTCTGCAGGAGATGAGAAGTGATGCTCTGCAGTACAGGAGAAGTGATAGTCTGCAGAAGACGAGGAGTGATAGTCTGCAGGAGAGGAGTGATGCTCTGCAGTACAGGAAAAGTGATGCTCTGCAGTACAGGAGGAGTGATAGTCTGCAGAAGATGAGGAGTGATAGTCTGCAGGAGAGAAGGAGTGATGCTCTGCAGTACAGTAGAAGTGATGCTCTGCAGTACATGAGAAGTGATAGTCTCCAGCAGATGAGTAGTAATGCTCTGCAGTACAGGAGAAGTGATGCTCTGCAGTACAGTAGAAGTGATAGTCTACAGTAGAGGAGTGATGCTCTGCAGCAGATGAGGAGTAATGCTCTGCAAATAAAGAGAAGTAATGCTCTGCAGAAAAGGAGAAGTAATAGTCTGCAGGAGAGAAGTGATGCTCTGCAGTAGATGAGAAGTGATGCTCTGCAGTAGATGAGAAGTGATAGTCTGCAGGAGAGGAGAAGTGATGCTCTGCAGGAGAGAAGTGATGCTCTGCAGGAGAGGAGAAGTGATAGTCTGCAGAAGACGAGGAGTGATAGTCTGCAGGAGAGAAGGAGTGATGCTCTGCAGTACAGTAGGAGTGATAGTCTGCAGGAGAGGAGGAGTGATAGTCTGCAGGAGAGGAGGAGTGATACTCTGCAGTACAGTAGAAGTGATGCTCTGCAGTACATGAGAAGTGATAGTCTGCAGGAGAGGAGGAGTGATGCTCTGCAGCAGATGAGGAGTGATGCTCTGCAGTAGATGAGAAGTGATGCTCTGCAGGAGATGGGAAGTGATGCTCTGCAGTAGATGAGAAGTGATGCTCTGCAGGAGATGGGAAGTGATGCTCTGCAGTACAGGAGAAGTGATAGTCTGCAGGAGAGGAGAAGTGATGCTCTGCAGGAGATGAGAAGTGATGCTCTGCAGAAGACGAGGAGTGATAGTCTGCAGGAGAGGAGTGATGCTCTGCAGTACAGGAGAAGTGATGCTCTGCAGTACAGGAGGAGTGATAGTCTGCAGGAGAGGAGGAGTGATAGTCTGCAGGAGAGGAGGAATGATACTCTGCAGCACAGTAGAAGTGATGCTCTGTAGTACATGAGAAGTGATAGTCTGCAGCAGATGAGGAGTAATGCTCTGCAGTACAGGAGAAGTGATGCTCTGCAGTACAGTAGAAGTGATAGTCTACAGTAGAGGAGTGATGCTCTGCAGCAGATGAGGAGTAATGCTCTGCAAATAAGGAGAAGTAATGCTCTGCAGAAAAGGAGAAGTAATAGTCTGCAGGAGAGAAGTGATGCTCTGCAGTAGATGAGAAGTGATAGTCTGCAGGAGAGGAGAAGTGATGCTCTGCAGTACAGGAGAAGGGATGCTCTGCAGTACAGGAGAAGTGATAGTCTGCAGTACAGGAGAAGTGATGCTCTGCAGTACAGGAGAAGTGATCGTCTGCAGGAGAGGAGTGATAGTCTGCACCACAGGGGGAGCAGTGATGCTCTGCAGGAGAGGAGGAATGATGCTCTGCAGTACAGGAGAAGTGATGCTCCGCAGTACAGGAGGAGTGATGCTCTGCAGTACAGGAGGAGTGATAGTCTGCAGGAGAGGAGTGATAGTCTGCAGGAGAGGAGGAGTGATGCTCAGCAGGAGAGAAGGAGTGATGCTCTGCAGGAGATGAGGAGTGATAGTCTGCGGGAGAGGAGGAGTGATAGTCTGCAGGAGAGGAGGAGTGATAGTCTGCAGGAGAGGAGGAGTGATGCTCTGCAGGAGATGAGGAGTAATAGTCTGCAGGAGAGGAGGAGTAATAGTCTGCAGGAGAGAAGGAGTGATGCTCTGCAGGAGATGAGGAGTGATAGTCTGCAGGAGAAAAGGAGTGATAGTCTGCAGGAGAGGAGGAGTGATAGTCTGCAGGAGTGATGCTCTGCAGGAGAGGAGGAGTGATGCTCTGCAGGAGAGGAGGAGTGATAGTCTGCAGGAGAGGAGGAGTGATAGTCTGCAGGAGAGGAGTGATAGTCTGCAGAAGATGAGGAGTGATAGTCTGCAGAAGATGAGGAGTGATAGTCTGCAGAAGATGAGGAGTGATGCTCTGCAGGAGAGGAGGAGTGATGCTCTGCAGCACAGGGAGAGAAGTGATGCTCTGCAGGATATGAGGAGTGATGCTCTGCAGCACAGGAAGAGGAGTGATGCTCTGCAGGAGATGAGGAGTGATGCTCTGCAGTAGGGAAGGAGTGATGCTCTGCAGGAGGAGGAGTGATGCTCTGCAGGAGGAGGAGGAGTGATGCTCTGCAGGAGAGGAGAAGTGATGGTCTGCAGGATATGAGGAGTGATACTCTGCACCACAGGGGGAGGAGTGATGCTCTGCAGTAGAGGAGGAGCGATGCTCTGCAGTACAGGAGAAGTGATCGTCTGCAAGAGAGGAGTGATAGTCTGCACCACAGGGGGAGCAGTGATACTCTGCAGGAGAGGAGGAGTGATGCTCTGCAGTACAGGAGAAGTGATGCTCTGCAGTACAGGAGGAGTGATGCTCTGCAGTACAGGAGGAGTGATACTCTGCAGGAGAGGAGTGATACTCTGCAGGAGAGGAGGAGTGATAGTCTTTAGGAGAGGAGGAGTGATGCTCTGCAGAGAGGAGGAGTGATGCTCTGCAGGAGAGGAGTGATACTCTGCAGGAGAGAAGTAATACTCTGCAGGAGATAAGGAGTGATCCTCTACAGGAGAGGAGGAGTGATGCTCTGCAGCACAGGGAGAGGAGTGATGCTCTGCAGGAGATAAGGAGTGATGCTCTGCAGAAGGAGTGATGCTCTGCAGAAGGAGTGATGCTCTGCCGTAAGGAAGGAGTGATGCTCTGCAGGAGGAGGAGTGATGCTCTGCAGGAGAGGAGGAGTGATGCTCTGCAGGAGAGGAGGAGTGATGCTCTGCATGAGAGGAGGAGTGATGCTCTGCAGGAGAGGAGGAGTGATGCTCTGCAGGAGAGGGCGAGTGATAGTCTGCAGGAGAGGAGTGATGCCCTGCAGGAGAGGAGTGATGCTCTGCAGCACAGGGAGAGGAGTGATGCTCTGCAGGATATGAGGAGTGATGCTTTGCAGCACAGGGAGAGGAGTGATGCTCTGCAGGATATGAGGAGTGATGCTCTGCAGCACAGGGAGAGGAGTGATGCTCTGCAGGAGATGAGGAGTGATGCTCTGCAGGAGATGAGGAGTGATGCTCTGCAGGAGAGGAGGAGTGATTCTCTGCAGCACAGGGAGAGGAGTGATGCTCTGCAGGAGATGAGGAGTGATGCTCTGAAGGAGAGGAGGAGTGATGCTCTGCAGGAGGAGAAGGAGTGATGCTCTGCAGGAGGAGGAGGAGTGATGCTCTGCAGGAGAGGAGGAGTGATAGTCTGCAGGAGAGGAGTGATGCTCTGCATGAGAGGAGGAGTGATGCTCTGCAGGAGGAGAAGGAGTGATGCTCTGCAGGAGGAGGAGGAGTGATACTCTGCAGGAGAGGAGGAGTGATACTCTGCAGGAGAGGAGGAGTGATGCTCTGCAGGAGAGGAGTGATGCTCTGCAGGAGATAAGGAGTGATGCTCTGCAGAAGGAGTGATGCTCTGCAGAAGGAGTGATGCTCTGCAGTAAGGAAGGAGTGATGCTCTGCAGGAGGAGGAGTGATGCTCTGCAGGAGAGGAGGAGTGATGCTCTGCAGGAGAGGAGGAGTGAGTGATACTCTGCAGGAGAGGAGGAGTGATGCTCTGCATGAGAGGAGGAGTGATGCTCTGCATGAGAGGAGGAGTGATGCTCTGCATGAGAGGAGGAGTGATGCTCTGCAGGAGAGGAGGAGTGATGCTCTGCAGGAGAGGAGTGATGCTCTGCAGGAGAGGAGTGATGCTCTGCAGCACAGGGAGAGGAGTGATGCTCTGCAGGATATGAGGAGTGATGCTCTGCAGCACAGGGAGAGGAGTGATGCTCTGCAGGATATGAGGAGTGATGCTCTGCAGGAGAGGAGGAGTGATGCTCTGCAGGAGAGGAGGAGTGATGCTCTGCAGCACAGGGAGAGGAGTGATGCTCTGCAGGAGATGAGGAGTGATGCTCTGCAGGAGATAAGGAGTGATGCTCTGAAGGAGAGGAGGAGTGATGCTCTGCAGGAGGAAAAGGAGTGATGCTCTGCAGGAGGAGGAGGAGTGATGCTCTGCAGGAGAGGAGGAGTGATGCTCTGCAGGAGAGGAGTGATGCTCTGCATGAGAGGAGGAGTGATGCTCTGCAGGAGAGGAGTGATGCTCTGCAGGAGATAAGGAGTGATGCTCTGCAGAAGGAGTGATGCTCTGCAGTAAGGAAGGAGTGATGCTCTGCAGGAGGAGGAGTGATGCTCTGCAGGAGAGGAGGAGTGATGCTCTGCAGGAGAGGAGGAGTGAGTGATACTCTGCAGGAGAGGAGGAGTGATGCTCTGCATGAGAGGAGAAGTGATGCTCTGCAGGAGAGGACGAGTGATAGTCTGCAGGAGAGGAGTGATGCTCTGCAGGAGAGGAGTGATGCTCTGCAGCACAGGGAGAGGAGTGATGCTCTGCAGGATATGAGGAGTGATGCTCTGCAGCACAGGGAGAGGAGTGATGCTCTGCAGGATATGAGGAGTGATGCTCTGCAGGATATGAGGAGTGATGCTCTGCAGAATATGAGGAGTGATGCTCTGCAGGATATGAGGAGTGATGCTCTGCAGGAGAGGAGGAGTGATGCTCTGCAGGAGAGGAGGAGTGATGCTCTGCAGCACAGGGAGAGGAGTGATGCTCTGCAGGAGATGAGGAGTGATGCTCTGCAGGAGATAAGGAGTGATGCTCTGAAGGAGAGGAGGAGTGATGCTCTGCAGGAGGAGAAGGAGTGATGCTCTGCAGGAGGAGGAGGAGTGATGCTCTGCAGGAGAGGAGGAGTGATAGTCTGCAGGAGAGGAGTGATGCTCTGCATGAGAGGAGGAGTGATACTCTGCAGGAGAGGAGGAGTGATGCTCTGGAGGAGAGGAGTGATACTCTGCAGGAGAGGAGGATTGATGCTCTGCAGGAGAGGAGTGATGCTATGCAGGAGAGGAGGAGTGATGCTCTGCAGGAGAGGAGGGGTGATAGTCTACAGGAGAGGAGGAGTAATGCTCTGCAGGAGAGGAGTGATACTCTGCAGGAGAGGAGTGATACTCTGCAGGAGGTGAGGAGTGATGCTCTGCAGCACAGGGAGAGGAGTGATGCTCTGCAGGATATGAGGAGTGATGCTCTGCAGGATATGAGGAGTGATGCTCTGCAGTAGGGAAGGAGTGATACTCTGCAGGAGGAGGAGGAGTGATGCTCTGCAGGAGAGAAGTGATAGTCTGCAGGATATGAGGAGTAATACTCTGCACCACAGGGGGAGGAGTGAAGCTCTGCAGGAGATGAGGAGTGATTCTCTGTAGAAAATGAGGAGTGATGCTCTGCAGGAGATGAGGAGTGATGCTCTGCAGGAAGAGGAGGAGTGATGATCTGCAGGAGATGAGGAGTGATGCTCTGCAGGAGGAGGAGGAGTGATTCTCTGCAGGAGATGAGGAGTGGTGCTCTGCAGGAAGAGGAGGAGTGATGGTCTGCAGGAGATGAGGAGTGATGCTCTGCAGGAGGAGGAGGAGTTATTCTCTGCAGGAGATGAGGAGTGATGCTCTGCAGGAGGAGGAGTGGTGCTCTGCAGGAAGAGGAGGAGTGATGATCTGCAGGAGAGGAGAAGTGATGCTCTGCAGGAGATGAGGAGTGATGCTCTGCAGCACAGGGAGAGGAGTGATTCTATGCAGGAGATGAGGAGTGATGCTATGCAGGAGGAGTGATGCTCTGCAGGAGAGGAGAAGTGATAGTCTGCAGGATATGAGCAGTGATACTCTGCACCACAGGGGGAAGAGTGATGCTCTGCAGGAGATGAGAAGTGATGCTCTGCAGGAGATGAGGAGTGATGCTCTGCAGGAGGAGGAGGAGTGATGCTCTGCAGGAGAGGAGAAGTGATAGTCTGCAGGATATGAGGAGTGATACTCTGCACCACAGGGGGAGGAGTGATGCTCTGCAGGAGATGAGGAGTGATGCTCTGCAGGAGATGAGGAGTGATGCTCTGCAGGAGATGAGGAGTGATGCTCTGCAGGAGATGAGGAGTGATGCTCTGCAGGAGATGAGGAGTGATGCTCTCCAGGAGGAGGAGGAATGATGCTCTGCAGCACAGGGAGAGGAGTGATGCTATGCAGGAGATGAGGAGTGATGCTATGCAGGAGATGAGGAGTGATGCTATGCAGGAGATGAGGAGTGATGCTCTGCAGGAGAGGAGGAGTGATATTCTGCAGTAGAGAAGGAGTGATGCTCTGCAGGAGGAGTGATGCTCTGCAGGAGAGGAGAAGTGATAGTCTGCAGGATATAAGGAGTGATACTCTGCACCACAGGGGGAGGAGTGATGCTCTGCAGGAGATGAGGAGTGATGCTCTGCAGGAGAGGAGGAGTGATGCTCTGCAGGAGAGGAGGAGTGATGCTCTGCAGGAGAGGAGGAGTGATGCTCTGCAGGAGATGAGGAGTGATGCTCTGCAGCACAGGGGGAGGTGTGATGCTCTGCAGGATATGAGGAGTGATGCTCTGCAGCACAGGGAGAGGAGTGATGCTCTGCAGGATATGAGGAGTGATGCTCTGCAGCACAAGGAGAGGAGTTATGCTCTGCAGGAGAGGAGGAGTGATGCTCTGCAGGATATGAGAAGTGATGCTCTGCAGGATATGAGTAGTGATGCTCTGCAGGATATGAGTAGTGATGCTCTGCAGAAGACGAGGAGTGATGCTCTGCAGGAGACGAGGAGTGATGCTCTGCAGGAGATGAGGAGTGATGCTCTGCAGGAGAGGAGTGATACTCTGCAGCACAGGAGGAGGTGTGATGCTCTGCAGGAGATGAGGAGTGATGCTCTGCAGCACAGGGGGAGCAGTGATGCTCTGCAAGAGATGAGGAGTGATGCTCTGCAGCACAGGGAGAGGAGTGATGCTCTGCAGGAGATTATTATTATCAGTTATTTGTTAGGCGCCACAAGGTATCCGCAGCGCCGCACACAGTACTAACAGTAGACTATACAGGGTGAAACCATACAGAACAATGAACAAAAAGTACCAATACTTCAGAAACTCCGGCCAGTCATATACAGTAAAGACGGAGCGGAAGAACAGGTATGGAGACAGGAGGGGAGGGAGCTCTGCTCATACGAGCTTACATCCTAAGGGAGGGTAAACAGACCAGGCACAAGAGGAGCCAGTTGAGGCAAGAGGAGAGAAGGGAGGACGAGCTAAAGGGAGGAGATGGGGGTTATGTGGATGGTTGGTAGGCTTTGAGAAAGAGGTGAGTTTTGAGTGCACGTTTGAAGGAGCACAGAGTAGGAGAGAGACGGATGGAACGAGGGAGGTCGTTCCAGAGAAGGGGGGCTGCACCGGAAAAGTCTTGGATTCTGGAGTGGGAAGAGGTGATAAGAGTGGAGGAGAGGCGGCGGTCGTTGGCCGAGCGCAGGGAGCGGGCAGGAGTGTGAATGGAGAGTAGGTTAGAGATGTAGGGGGCAGTAGAGTTGGAGAGAGCCTTGTAGGTGGTGGTGAGGAGTTTGAAAAGGATTCTGTAGGGGAAGGGGAGCCAGTGTAAGGCAAGGCAGAGAGGGGAGGCAGAGGAGGAGCGGCGTGAGAGGAAGATGAGTCTTGCGGCCGCATTGAGTATAGAGCGGAGGGGGGAGAGACGGGAGTGGGGGAGGCCAGTGAGGAGGAGGTTACAATAATCAAGGCGGGAGATGATGAGTGCGTGGATGATAGTTTTGGTGGCATCCTGAGAGAGAAAAGGACGGATGCGGGCGATGTTGTGTAGTTGGAAGTGACAGGCTTGGGCAAGGGAGTGAATGTGGGGGGCAAAAGAGAGAGAGGAGTCGAGGGTGACACCCAGGCAGCGAAGTTGGGTGACAGAGGAGGTGGTGTTATTGACGACAATAGAGAGGTCATGGTGGGATGGGAGTCTGGGTGGAGGAAAGACAATGAGTTCAGTTTTAGAGATATTGATTTTGAGAAAGCGCTCGGACATCCAGGAGGAGATGGCGGAGAGGCAGTCTGATACCCGAGCGAGGAGGGTAGAGGAAAGATCAGGAGAGGAGATATAGAGTTGAATGTCGTCAGCATAAAGGTGATACTGAAGACCCAAGGAGGAGATGAGAGCACCAAGGGAGGAAGTATAGAGCGAAAAGAGTAGAGGGCCAAGAACAGAGCCCTGCGGGACTCCTACGGGGAGAGGGTAGGGGGAGGAGGAAGAACCAGACGTGGATACAGAGAAGGAGCGATTAGCGAGGTATAAGGCGAACCAGGCATGGACAGAACCAGAGAGGCCGAGAGAGAGAAGAGTTTGCAGCAGGAGGGGGTGGTCCACGGTGTCAAAGGCTGCAGAGAGGTCAAGGAGGATGAGTACGGAGAAGTGACCCTTGGATCTGGCTGATAGGAGATCATTAGTAACTTTAGCCAGGGCAGTTTCGGTAGAATGGAGGGGGCGGTAGCCGGATTGGAGAGGGTCAAGGAGGGAATTGTCCGCGAGGTGCCTGGTTAGGCGGCTGCAGACAATCCGCTCAAGTTATTTGGAGGCATAGGAGAGAAGAGAGATAGGGCGATAATTAGCAAGAGAGGTGGGGGTTAGGTTTTTTGAGGATAGGAGAGATAAGAGCGTGTTTAAAAGAGGAGGGTACTACACCAGAGGAGAGTGATAGGTTGAAAAGGTGTGCTAGGTAAGAGCAGGCCGTTGAAGAGAGAGAGCGAACGAGGTGGGAGGGGATGGGATCGAGAGGGCAGGTAGAGGGTGGAGAGGAAAGAATAAGGGAGTGAACTTCTTCACCGGTTGTAGGGCTGAAGGAGCACCAGAGTTGGTTGATGGGGGGAGGTGAAGCGATGAGGGTGGCGGGAGAAAGGGAGGAGGAGATGTTCAGTCTGATGGCCTCAATTTTGGAAGAGAAGAAAGTGGCGAAGTCAGAAGCGGAGAGGGAAGGCGGGACAGAGTGGGGGGGGGGGGAGAGGAGGGAGCTGAAGGTGGGGATTGGAGGACTGAGAAGAAATGAGGGACTTAAAGATGGATTGTTTAGCGAGGGAGAGGGCAGAGGAGAAAGAAGAGAGTATAAATTTAAAGTGGAGGAAGTCAGCCAGGGAGCAAGATTTCCTCCAGAGGCGTTCAGCAGTGCGAGAGCATCTTTGGAGGAAGCGGGTGAGTTTTGAGTGCCAGGGTTGGGGAAAAATGCGCCGTCGGCGGATAGAAGAGGCCGGGGCAACAGCATCGAGGGCAGTAGTGAGGGAGAGGTTGTAGAGAGACAAGGCCTGGTCAGGACAGATAAGGGAGGGAAGGGGTGATAGGAGAGTTTCAAGAGAGGAGGAGAAGGAGGTGGGGTCAATAGCATCCAGGTTACGTCTAGTGAGGGTGGCTTTGGGCGAGGCAGGAGCAGGGGAGGAGGACAGAGTGAAGGAGAGGAGGTGGTGGTCAGATAGTGGGAAGGGAGAGTTGGAGAAGTCAGAGAGATCACAGAGATGAGAGAAGATAAGGTCAAGGGAGTGACCAAGACAGTGGGTGGGGGAGGAGGTCCACTGAGTAAGGCCTAGGGAGGGGGGAAATGGCGAGAAGTTTAATGGTGGCGGGGTCAGAACAGTTGTCAATAGGGATATTAAAGTCACCAAGTATGATGGAGGGAAGGTCAGAGGAAAGGTAGTGGGGGAGCCAGGCAGCGAAGTTGTCAAGGAAAAGGGAGGAGGGGCCTAGGGGACGGTAGATGACGGAGACACGGAGGTGGATGGGGGAGAAGAGACGGATGGAGTGTACTTTAAAGGAGGAGAAGGAGAGGGAAGGTAAAGTAGGAATGACACGAAAAGTGCAGTTAGGGGATAGGAGGAGGCCCACTCCGCCTCCTGGACGCTCGTCTGGTCTGGTGGAGTGGGTGAAGGAGAGGCCCCCATAGGAGATAGCGGTGAGAGAAACGGTATCAGAAGAAGTAAGCCAGGTTTCAGTGATGGCAAGTAGATTAAGAGAGTTGGAGATGAAGAGGTCATGGATGGAGGAAAGTTTGTTGCAGATGGACCTGGAGTTCCAGAGGGCACAAGAGAAAGGAAGGGAGGGAAGAGGGGAGATGCGGATGAGATTATCAGGGTTGATGGAGCGATGGGGAAAGGGAGGGTGAGGGGTGGGGCAGTGATAGTTGGGCGAGAGAAAGGGGCTAGGGGAGAGGATGGGTATAGGAAAGGAGCGGGGCGGCATGGTGAGAGACAGGGGGGACTGGGAATGAGAGAAGGGGCAAGAAGAGGGTAAGGGCAATTAGCGCCGATGTGAAGTCAGCAACGGGGAGGAGGAGTGATGCTCTGCAGGAGCGGAGGAGTGATGCTCTGCAGGAGGAGGAGGAGTGATGCTCTGCAGGAGGAGAAGGAGTGATGCTCTGCAGTACGGAAGGAGTGATGCTCTGCAGGAGATGAGGAGTGATGCTCTGCAGGAGATAAGAAGTGATGCTCTGCAGTAGGGAAGGAGTGATACTCTGCAGGAGATGAGGAGTGATGCTCTGCAGGAGAGGAGGAGTGATGCTCTGCAGGAGAGGAGGAGTGATGCTCTGCAGGAGAGGAGGAGTGATGCTCTGCAGGAGATGAGTGATGCTCTGCAGTAGGGAAGGAGTGATACTCTGCAGGAGATGAGGAGTGATGCTCTGCAGGAGATGAGGAGTGATACTCTGCAGTAGGGAAGGAGTGATGCTCTGCAGGAGATGAGGAGTGATGCTCTGCAGGAGATGAGGAGTGATGCTCTGCAGGAGATGAGGAGTGATGCTCTGCAGGAGGAGGAGTGATGCTCTGCAGTAGGGAAGGAGTGATACTCTGCAGTAGGGAAGGAGTGATACTCTGCAGGAGATGAGGAGTGATGCTCTGTAGATGAGGAGTGATGTTCTGCAGGAGATGAGGAGTGATGCTCTGCAGGAGAGGAGGAGTGATGCTCTGCAGGAGAGGAGGAGTGATCGTCTGCAGGAGATGAGGAGTGATGCTCTGCAGGAGAGAAGGAGTGATGCTCTGCAGGAGAGGAGGAGTGATAGTCTGCAGGAGGAGGAGTGATGCTCTGCAGGAGAGAAGGAGGAGTGATGCTCTGCAGGAGAGGAGGAGTGATGCTCTGCAGGAGAGGAGGAGTGATGCTTTGCAGGAGATGAGGAGTGATAGTCTGCAGGAGAGGTGGAGGAGGAGGAGTGATGCTCTGCAGGAGAGGAGGAGTGATGCTCTGCAGGAGAGGGGGAGGAGGAGTGATGCTCTGCAGGAGAGGAGGAGTGATAGTCTGCAGGAGAGGTGGAGGAGGAGGAGTGATGCTCTGCAGGAGAGGAGGAGTGATAGTCTGCAGGAAAGGAGCGGGGCGGCATGGTGAGAGACAGGGGGGACTGGGAATGAGAGAAGGGGCAAGAAGAGGGTAAGGGCAATTAGCGCCGATGTGAAGTCAGCAACGGGGAGGAGGAGTGATGCTCTGCAGGAGCGGAGGAGTGATGCTCTGCAGGAGGAGGAGGAGTGATGCTCTGCAGGAGGAGAAGGAGTGATGCTCTGCAGTACGGAAGGAGTGATGCTCTGCAGGAGATGAGGAGTGATGCTCTGCAGGAGATAAGAAGTGATGCTCTGCAGTAGGGAAGGAGTGATACTCTGCAGGAGATGAGGAGTGATGCTCTGCAGGAGAGGAGGAGTGATGCTCTGCAGGAGAGGAGGAGTGATGCTCTGCAGGAGAGGAGGAGTGATGCTCTGCAGGAGATGAGTGATGCTCTGCAGTAGGGAAGGAGTGATACTCTGCAGGAGATGAGGAGTGATGCTCTGCAGGAGATGAGGAGTGATACTCTGCAGTAGGGAAGGAGTGATGCTCTGCAGGAGATGAGGAGTGATGCTCTGCAGGAGATGAGGAGTGATGCTCTGCAGGAGATGAGGAGTGATGCTCTGCAGGAGGAGGAGTGATGCTCTGCAGTAGGGAAGGAGTGATACTCTGCAGTAGGGAAGGAGTGATACTCTGCAGGAGATGAGGAGTGATGCTCTGTAGATGAGGAGTGATGTTCTGCAGGAGATGAGGAGTGATGTTCTGCAGGAGAGGAGGAGTGATGCTCTGCAGGAGAGGAGGAGTGATGCTCTGCAGGAGAGGAGGAGTGATCGTCTGCAGGAGAGAAGGAGTGATGCTCTGCAGGAGAGGAGGAGTGATAGTCTGCAGGAGGAGGAGTGATGCTCTGCAGGAGAGAAGGAGGAGTGATGCTCTGCAGGAGAGGAGGAGTGATGCTCTGCAGGAGAGGAGGAGTGATGCTTTGCAGGAGATGAGGAGTGATGCTCTGCAGGAGAGGAGGAGTGATAGTCTGCAGGAGAGGTGGAGGAGGAGGAGTGATGCTCTGCAGGAGAGGAGGAGTGATGCTCTGCAGGAGAGGGGGAGGAGGAGTGATGCTCTGCAGGAGAGGAGGAGTGATAGTCTGCAGGAGAGGTGGAGGAGGAGGAGTGATGCTCTGCAGGAGAGGAGGAGTGATAGTCTGCAGGAGAGGAGGAGGAGTGATGCTCTGCAGGAGAGGAGGAGTGATGCTCTGCAGGAGAGGAGGAGTGATGCTCTGCAGGAGAGGAGGAGTGATGCTCTGCAGGAGAGGAGGAGTGATAGTCTGCAGTAGATGAGGAGTGATGCTCTGCAGGAGAGGAGGAGGAGTGATGCTCTGCAGGAGAGG
Source organism: Mixophyes australis (assembly GCA_036250195.1). Classification (NCBI taxonomy): domain Eukaryota; kingdom Metazoa; phylum Chordata; class Amphibia; order Anura; family Limnodynastidae; genus Mixophyes; species Mixophyes australis. The sequence goes on from JAVHZZ010000004.1 coordinate 14,540,751, forward strand.
AGTGATGCTCTGCAGGAAAGGAGGAGTGATGCTCTGCAGGAGAGGAGGAGTGATGCTCTGCAGGAGAGGAGGAGTGATAGTCTGCAGTAGATGAGGAGTGATGCTCTGCAGGAGAGGAGGAGTGATGCTCTGCAGGAGAGGTGGAGTGATGCTCTGCAGGAGAGGTGGAGGAGTGATGCTCTGCAGGAGAGGAGGAGTGATAGTCTGCAGTAGATGAGGAGTGATGCTCTGCAGGAGAGGAGGAGGAGTGATGCTCTGCAGGAGAGGAGGAGGAGTGATGCTCTGCAGGAGAGGTGGAGTGATGCTCTGCAGGAGAGGTGGAGGAGTGATGCTCTGCAGGAGAGGAGGAGTGATGCTCTGCAGGAGAGGAGGAGGAGTGATGCTCTGCAGGAGAGGAGGAGGAGTGATGCTCTGCAGGAGAGGAGGAGTGATGCTCTGCAGGAGAGGAGGAGTGATGCTCTGCAGGAGAGGTGGAGGAGTGATGCTCTGCAGGAGAGGAGGAGTGATAGTCTGCAGTAGATGAGGAGTGATGCTCTGCAGGAGAGGAGGAGGAGTGATGCTCTGCAGGAGAGGTGGAGTGATGCTCTGCAGGAGAGGTGGAGGAGTGATGCTCTGCAGGAGAGGAGGAGTGATGCTCTGCAGGAGAGGTGGAGGATTGATGCTCTGCAGGAGAGGAGGAGTGATAGTCTGCAGGAGAGGAGGAGTGATGCTCTGCAGGAGAGGTGGAGGAGTGATGCTCTGCAGGAGAGGTGGAGGAGTGATGCTCTGCAGGAGAGGAGGAGTGATGCTCTGCAGGAGAGGAGGAGTGATAGTCTGCAGGAGAGGAGGAGTGATGCTCTGCAGGAGAGGTGGAGGAGTGATGCTCTGCAGGAGAGGAGGAGTGATAGTCTGCAGGAGAGGAGGAGTGATGCTCTGCAGGAGAGGAGGAGTGATGCTCTGCAGGAGAGGAGGAGTGATGCTCTGCAGGAGAGGAGGAGGAGTGATGGTCTGCAGGAGAGGAGGAGTGATGCTCTGCAGGAGAGGAGGAGTGATAGTCTGCAGGAGAGGAGGAGTGATGCTCTGCAGGAGAGGTGGAGGAGTGATGCTCTGCAGGAGAGGAGGAGTGATAGTCTGCAGGAGAGGAGGAGTGATGCTCTGCAGGAGAGGTGGAGGAGTGATGCTCTGCAGGAGAGGAGGAGTGATAGTCTGCAGGAGAGGGGGAGGAGTGATGCTCTGCAGGAGAGGAGGAGTGATGCTCTGCAGATGAGGAGTGATGTTCTGCAGGAGATGAGGAGTGATGCTCTGCAGGAGAGGAGGAGTGATGCTCTGCAGGAGAGGAGGAGTGATCGTCTGCAGGAGATGAGGAGTGATGCTCTGCAGGAGAGAAGGAGTGATGCTCTGCAGGAGAGGAGGAGTGATAGTCTGCAGGAGGAGGAGTGATGCTCTGCAGGAGAGAAGGAGGAGTGATGCTCTGCAGGAGAGGAGGAGTGATGCTCTGCAGGAGAGGAGGAGTGATGCTTTGCAGGAGATGAGGAGTGATGCTCTGCAGGAGAGGAGGAGTGATAGTCTGCAGGAGAGGTGGAGGAGGAGGAGTGATGCTCTGCAGGAGAGGAGGAGTGATGCTCTGCAGGAGAGGGGGAGGAGGAGTGATGCTCTGCAGGAGAGGAGGAGTGATAGTCTGCAGGAGAGGTGGAGGAGGAGGAGTGATGCTCTGCAGGAGAGGAGGAGTGATAGTCTGCAGGAGAGGAGGAGGAGTGATGCTCTGCAGGAGAGGAGGAGTGATGCTCTGCAGGAGAGGAGGAGTGATGCTCTGCAGGAGAGGAGGAGTGATGCTCTGCAGGAGAGGAGGAGTGATAGTCTGCAGTAGATGAGGAGTGATGCTCTGCAGGAGAGGAGGAGGAGTGATGCTCTGCAGGAGAGGTGGAGTGATGCTCTGCAGGAGAGGTGGAGGAGTGATGCTCTGCAGGAGAGGAGGAGTGATAGTCTGCAGTAGATGAGGAGTGATGCTCTGCAGGAGAGGAGGAGGAGTGATGCTCTGCAGGAGAGGTGGAGTGATGCTCTGCAGGAGAGGTGGAGTGATGCTCTGCAGGAGAGGTGGAGGAGTGATGCTCTGCAGGAGAGGAGGAGTGATGCTCTGCAGGAGAGGTGGAGGAGTGATGCTCTGCAGGAGAGGAGGAGGAGTGATGCTCTGCAGGAGAGGAGGAGTGATGCTCTGCAGGAGAGGTGGAGGAGTGATGCTCTGCAGGAGAGGAGGAGTGATAGTCTGCAGTAGATGAGGAGTGATGCTCTGCAGGAGAGGAGGAGGAGTGATGCTCTGCAGGAGAGGTGGAGTGATGCTCTGCAGGAGAGGTGGAGGAGTGATGCTCTGCAGGAGAGGAGGAGTGATGCTCTGCAGGAGAGGTGGAGGATTGATGCTCTGCAGGAGAGGAGGAGTGATGCTCTGCAGGAGAGGAGGAGTGATGCTCTGCAGGAGAGGAGGAGTGATGCTCTGCAGGAGAGGAGGAGTGATAGTCTGCAGGAGAGGAGGAGTGATGCTCTGCAGGAGAGGTGGAGGAGTGATGCTCTGCAGGAGAGGAGGAGTGATAGTCTGCAGGAGAGGAGGAGTGATGCTCTGCAGGAGAGGAGGAGTGATGCTCTGCAGGAGAGGAGGAGTGATGCTCTGCAGGAGAGGAGGAGGAGTGATGGTCTGCAGGAGAGGAGGAGTGATGCTCTGCAGGAGAGGAGGAGTGATAGTCTGCAGGAGAGGAGGAGTGATGCTCTGCAGGAGAGGTGGAGGAGTGATGCTCTGCAGGAGAGGAGGAGTGATAGTCTGCAGGAGAGGAGGAGTGATGCTCTGCAGGAGAGGTGGAGGAGTGATGCTCTGCAGGAGAGGAGGAGTGATAGTCTGCAGGAGAGGGGGAGGAGTGATGCTCTGCAGGAGAGGAGGAGTGATGCTCTGCAGGTGAGGTGGAGGAGTGATAGTCTGCAGCACAGGGGGGCAGTGACAGTTCCTCTGTATAAGGACCCAGTGGGGATGACGTCACTCACTGTAGCTCCGCCTATATTACTAGGTCTGCGGGGAGGCGGGGTTTACACCGTAACTCCGCCCCTGTTTCTCTGTAGCCAATCAGCGCGCGGACGTGCTGCTATTTTTGTAGTTTGCCCATATAAGTTTCTGTTTCCATAACAACGGCGCTCGTCCAATCAGCGAGCAGTTTTTCCTTATCCCCGCCCACTGGTACTAACTCTCCACGCCTGTCACACTACTGAGCATGCGTTGTCTTGACCAATGGCCTCTGACTCCAGGATTCTTCCAGCCAATCAGCGGTGTGAATAATACATTAGACGTAGGTTAGCACTGATTGGTGGACAGTGAGCCGTCCTATCGAATCAGCGACGGGTGGAACCAACTTCTAGCCAATCACGTGAGAGATGGACCCGACTGCGCACCAATCAGCGGCTGAATGCGGCTCTGTCCTCTCACATGAACATAGGAGCTGCCAGCGGCATGGAGGGGATAGAGGTGGAGGTGCGGGGACCGAACGGAGCCTTCTACACGGTGAGCTGGGGAGGGCCTGCTGGGCCGTGAGCCCTGGGTGGTCCTAATATAATAACTAATATAATACCCCCCCCCCCCCCCCCAGTATAATACCCCCCATCCCTGTGACCCCTGGGGTGGTCTACAGCCCCCCTAATATACCATCCCCCCCATCCCTGTCACCCCCAGCACCCCCCCAGTATAATACACCCAGCATACCACCCCCCCCCCCAGTATAATAGCCCCCATCCCTGTCACCCCCAGCACCCCCCCAGTATAATACACCCAGCATACCACCCCCCCCCCCCAGTATAATAGCCCCCATCCCTGTCACCCCCAGCACCCCCCCAGTATAATACACCCAGCATACCACCCCCCCCCCCCAGTATAATAGCCCCCATCCCTGTCACCCCCAGCACCCCCCCAGTATAATACACCCAGCATACCACCCCCCCCCCCCAGTATAATAGCCCCCATCCCTGTCACCCCCAGCACCCCCCCAGTATAATACACCCAGCATACCACCCCCCCCCCCCAGTATAATAGCCCCCATCCCTGTCACCCCCAGCACCCCCCCAGTATAATACACCCAGCATACCACCCCCCCCAGTATAATAGCCCCCATCCCTGTCACCCCCAGCACCCCCCCAGTATAATACACCCAGCATACCACCCCCCCCCCCCAGTATAACACCCCCCATCCCTCAGCATACCCCCTCCAATATATCTCTGTCTTCCCCAGTATAACACCCCTCCCCCCTCAGTATATCTGTCTCCCCCTCCCCCCCATATATATCTCACCCCCCAGCATACCACCCCCCAATATATCTGTCTCCCCCCCAGCATACCACCCCCCAATATATCTGTCTCTCCCCCCCAGTATATACCACCCCCCAATATATGTGTCACCCCCCAGCATACCACCCTCCAATATATCTGTCTCTCCCCCCAGTATAACACCCCCCCCATATATCTGTCTCCCCCCAGCATACCACCCCCCAATATATCTGTCTCTCCCCCCAGTATAACACCCCCACCCCCAATATATGCCCTTGGTGTGCTCCCCCCAATTTACCTTCCACGCTTCCTTGTCACCATTGGGTATGGGTTAGGGGGACATCTGCCCCCTGGGCCGGTCCCATAGTGGGCTACTTTGGGCTGGGTCACTGGGCCCCCTGCATTTTTTTTTCTTTAAAAGAGTCAAGTTATGTCCCCCAGGCTAAAGTTTGCCAGCCCTTCCCTGCCTGTCACCCCCTGGTGTGCTGTCCCCGCAAAATACCATCCCCAATATATCACTCCTCCTCAGAATAACATCCCCCTAATATATCTCTGCCTCCCCCTAGTATACCATTCCCCCCGTCCCCAGTATAACACCCCCCCTACCCAATATACCGTCCCCCAATATATTAGTGGTATGATTACGTCACTGATCACTGGCCTTATCCTCTGTATATAACATTGTGATTGCTGTGACTGGCACTTTGGGGCATATTGTATTAGGCTGGAGGTGCCGTCACGTTTCTCCAGCACAGTCTGCGGTGACACATGGCCTCCATGTTTTTTCTCTCCGCTCACGTCCCACAGAGATGAGCGCAGATTCCTTACTGTACGGCCAGCAATGTGCGCAGTCAGACATGGAGGTGCCACCTCACCGCCAATTGAATCTGCCCATTTGTGTTACTTCAAAATGTGCCCAGGGCCATAAAATAATCTGACTGACCGATGAAAGTGTCACGTTCTGTTCACTGACTGCCCCGTATGAGACCTATAGCGCTCACCAATGTGTCTGTCCTCTAGGGCTACGTACAGGATGTTCATGAGGAGACGGTTAGTGTCGTGTTCCAGAACAAGTGAGTATAATTATTGTACTAATTATAATACACTGACTCTATGTCCAGAGAGGAGGACTCGCTGCTTACATATATATAAGATTCTCCTGTGTAGAGAGGATCTAACACGTCCATTAATTAGAACTGACAAGCACCAGCCTTTGTATAGTTTCAGAAATATGAGAAATTTATTACAAATATATAGAGTCTAAATCCAGCGATCGTAATGGTCTCTGCGTTGTTACCAAGTCTTCCGTCCGCTGGGGAAGCTTCGCACTTTTATCAATATAATTGCGCTAATGCATAAATAATAGTTCATGTCGTGTTGGAGCGTAGGAACACGCGGTGCGAGGAATGAGCCCATTCAGACTATTTGTAGTGTCATTTTTAGGTTTTAGCAGCTGAAGAGAACATTAATATCTCATAGGTGTGAACAGGCCGTCGTGTGAGGTTAATTAGACTCTGTTCCTGCCCTCTGGTCACTGTGGGGTCTTTGTGGGAAAATATGTTACTTACATAATATAGTGCAATACTGATCTGTACATTCCCGGACAGCTGCCTGCCTGAGAGACAAGTCCCTTTCTGTGACGTGAGACTGCCGCCCTCATCTACCTGTGCTAAGGAGATATCTGAGGGAGACCAGGTGGAGGTACGAGATCCGGCTATAGCACAGGAATAGCAGAATATTACAGGACGGGGAGGTGTATGGGTCAGTACAGGAATAGCAGAGAGATACAGGACAGGATGGAGGTGTAGTGACAGAGCTGTGTGTGTGTGAGGTCAGTACAGGAATAGTAGAGAGATACAGGACAGGATGGAGGTGTAGTGACAGAGCTGTGTGTGTGAGGTCAGTACAGGGATAGTAGAGAGATACAGGACAGGATGGAGGTGTAGTGACAGCTGTGTGTGTGTGAGGTCCGTACAGGAATAGTAGAGAAATACAGGACAGGATGGAGGTGTAGTGACAGAGCTGTGTGTGTGTGAGGTCAGTACAGGAATAGTAGAGAAATACAGGACAGGATGGAGGTGTAGAGACAGAGCTGTGTGTGTGTGTGTGTGTGTGTGTGTGAGGTCAGTACAGGAATAGTAAAGAGATACAGGACAGGATGGAGGTGTAGTGACAGAGCTGTGTGTGTGTGAGGTCAGTACAGGAATAGTAGAGAGATACAGGACAGGATGGAGGTGTAGTGACAGAGCTGTGTGTGTGAGGTCAGTACAGGAATAGTAGAGAGATACAGGACAGGATGGAGGTGTAGTGACAGAGCTGTGTGTGTGGGGTCAGTACAGGAATAGTAAAGAGATACAGGACAGGATGGAGGTGTAGTGACAGAGCTGTGTGTGTGTGAGGTCAGTACAGGAATAGTAGAGAGATACAGGACAGGATGGAGGTGTAGTGACGGAGCTGTGTGTGTGGGGTCAGTACAGGGATAGTAGAGAGATACAGGACAGGATGGAGGTGTAGTGACAGCTGTGTGTGTGTGAGGTCAGTACAGGAATAGTAGAGAAATACAGGACAGGATGGAGGTGTAGTGACAGAGCTGTGTGTGTGTGAGGTCAGTACAGGAATAGTAGAGAGATACAGGACAGGATGGAGGTGTAGTGACAGAGCTGTGTGTGTGAGGTCAGTACAGCAATAGTAGAGAGATACAGGACAGGATGGAGGTGTAGTGACAGAGCTGTGTGTGTGAGGTCAGTACAGGACAGGATGGAGGTGTAGTGACAGAGCTGTGTGTGTGAGGTCAGTACAGGAATAGTAGAGAGATACAGGACAGGATGGAGGTGTAGTGACAGAGCTGTGTGTGTGTGAGGTCAGTACAGGAATAGTAGAGAGATACAGGACAGGATGGAGGTGTAGTGACAGAGCTGTTTGTGTGTGAGGTCAGTACAGGAATAGTAGAGAGATACAGGACAGGATGGAGGTGTAGTGACAGAGCTGTGTGTGTGAGGTCAGTACAGGAATAGCAGAGAGATACAGGACAGGATGGAGGTGTAGTGACAGAGCTGTGTGTGTGAGGTCAGTACAGGAGTAGTAGAGAGATACAGGACAGGATGGAGGTGTAGTGACGGAGCTGTGTGTGTGGGGTCAGTACAGTAATAGTAGAGAGATACAGGACAGGATGGAGGGGTAGTGACAGAGCTGTGTGTGTGTGGGGTCAGTACAGGAATAGTAAAGAGATACAGGACAGGATGGAGGTGTAGTGACAGAGCTGTATGTGTGTGAGGTCAGTACAGGAATAGTAGAGAGATACAGGACAGGATGGAGGTGTAGTGACAGAGCTGTGTGTGTGTGGGGTCAGTACAGGAATAGTAAAGAGATACAGGACAGGATGGAGGTGTAGTGACAGCTGTGTGTGTGTGGGGTCAGTACAGGAATAGTAGAGAGATACAGGACAGGATGGAGGTGTAGTGACAGAGCTGTGTGTGTGAGGTCAGTACAGCAATAGTAGAGAGATACAGGACAGGATGGAGGTGTAGTGACAGAGCTGTGTGTGTGAGGTCAGTACAGCAATAGTAGAGAGATACAGGACAGGATGGAGGTGTAGTGACAGAGCTGTGTGTGTGTGGGGTCAGTACAGGAATAGCAGAGAGATACAGGACAGGATGGAGGTGTAGTGACAGAGCTGTGTGTGTGGGGTCAGTACAGGAATAGTAGAGAGATACAGGACAGGATGGAGGTGTAGTGACAGAGCTGTGTGTGAGGTCAGTACAGGAATAGTAGAGAGATACAGGACAGGATGGAGGTGTAGTGACAGAGCTGTGTGTGTGAGGTCAGTACAGGAATAGTAGAGAGATACAGGACAGGATGGAGGTGTAGTGACAGAGCTGTGTGTGTGTGAGGTCAGTACAGGAATAGTAGAGAGATACAGGACAGGATGGAGGTGTAGTGACAGAGCTGTGTGTGAGGTCAGTACAGGAATAGTAGAGAGATACAGGACAGGATGGAGGTGTAGTGACAGAGCTGTGTGTGTGTGAGGTCAGTACAGGAATAGTAGAGATACAGGACAGGATGGAGGTGTAGTGACAGAGATGTGTGTGTGTGAGGTCAGTACAGGAATAGTAGAGATACAGGACAGGATGGAGGTGTAGTGACAGAGCTGTGTGTGTGAGGTCAGTACAGGAATAGTAGAGAGATACAGGACAGGATGGAGGTGTAGTGACAGAGCTGTGTGTGAGGTCAGTACAGGAATAGAAGAGATACAGGACAGGATGGAGGTGTAGTGACAGAGCTGTGTGTGTGTGAGGTCAGTACAGGAATAGTAGAGAGATACAGGACAGTATGGAGGTGTAGTGACAGAGCTGTGTGTGTGTGCGGTCAGTACAGGAATAGTAGAGAGATACAGGACAGGATGGAGGTGTAGTGACAGAGCTGTGTGTGTGAGATCAGTACAGGAATAGTAGAGAGATACAGGACAGGATAGAGGTGTAGTGACAGAGCTGTGTGTGTGGGGTCAGTACAGGAATAGTAGAGAGATACAGGACAGGATGGAGGTGTAGTGACAGCTGTGTGTGTGTGGGGTCAGTACAGGAATAGTAGAGAGATACAGGACAGGATGGAGGTGTAGTGACAGAGCTGTGTGTGTGAGGTCAGTACAGGAATAGTAGAGAGATACAGGACAGGATGGAGGGGTAGTGACAGAGCTGTGTGTGTGTGGGGTCAGTACAGGAATAGTAGAGAGATACAGGACAGGATGGAGGTGTAGTGACAGAGCTGTGTGTGTGAGGTCAGTACAGCAATAGTAGAGAGATACAGGACAGGATGGAGGTGTAGTGACAGAGCTGTGTGTGTGAGGTCAGTACAGCAATAGTAGAGAGATACAGGACAGGATGGAGGTGTAGTGACAGAGCTGTGTGTGTGAGGTCAGTACAGGAATAGTAGAGAGATACAGGACAGGATGGAGGTGTAGTGACAGAGCTGTGTGTGTGTGAGGTCAGTACAGGAATAGTAGAGAGATACAGGACAGGATAGAGGTGTAGTGACAGAGCTGTGTGTGTGAGGTCAGTACAGGAATAGTAGAGAGATACAGGACAGAATGGAGGTGTAGTGACAGAGCTGTGTGTGTGTGTGAGGTCAGTACAGGAATAGTAGAGAGATACAGGACAGGATGGAGGTGTAGTGACAGAGCTGTGTGTGTGTGAGGTCAGTACAGGAATAGTAGAGAGATACAGGACAGGATGGAGGTGTAGTGACAGAGTTGTGTGTGTGTGTGAGGTCAGGACAGGATGGAGGTGTAGTGACAGAGCTGTGTGTGTGAGGTCAGTACAGGAATAGTAGAGAGATACAGGACAGGATGGAGGTGTAGTGACAGAGCTGTGTGTGAGGTCAGTACAGGAATAGTAGAGAGATACAGGATGGAGGTGTAGTGACAGAGCTGTGTGTGTGTGAGGTCAGTACAGGAATAGTAGAGATACAGGACAGGATGGAGGTGTAGTGACAGAGCTGTGTGTGTGTGAGGTCAGTACAGGAATAGTAGAGATACAGGACAGGATGGAGGTGTAGTGACAGAGCTGTGTGTGTGTGAGGTCAGTACAGGAATAGTAGAGAGATACAGGACAGTATGGAGGTGTAGTGACAGAGCTGTGTGTGTGTGAGGTCAGTACAGGAATAGTAGAGAGATACAGGACAGGATGGAGGTGTAGTGACAGAGTTGTGTGTGTGTGAGGTCAGTACAGGAATAGTAGAGAGATACAGGACAGGATGGAGGTGTAGTGACAGAGCTGTGTGTGTGTGAGGTCAGTACAGGAATAGTAGAGAGATACAGGACAGGATGGAGGTGTAGTGACAGAGCTGTGTGTGTGTGAGGTCAGTACAGGAATAGTAGAGAGATACAGGACAGAATGGAGGTGTAGTGACAGAGCTGTGTGTGTGTGGGGTCAGTACAGGAATAGTAGAGAGATACAGGACAGGATGGAGGTGTAGTGACAGAGCTGTGTGTGTGGGGTCAGTACAGGAATAGTAGAGAGATACAGGACAGGATGGAGGTGTAGTGACAGCTGTGTGTGTGAGGTCAGTACAGGAATAGTAGAGAGATACAGGACAGGATGGAGGTGTAGTGACAGAGCTGTGTGTGTGAGATCAGTACAGGAATAGTAGAGAGATACAGGACAGGATAGAGGTGTAGTGACAGAGCTGTGTGTGTGGGGTCAGTACAGGAATAGTAGAGAGATACAGGACAGGATGGAGGTGTAGTGACAGAGCTGTGTGTGTGAGGTCAGTACAGGAATAGTAGAGAGATACAGGACAGGATGGAGGTGTAGTGACAGAGCTGTGTGTGTGTGAGGTCAGTACAGGAATAGTAGAGAGATACAGGACAGGATGGAGGTGTAGTGACAGAGCTGTGTGTGTGAGATCAGTACAGGAATAGTAGAGAGATACAGGACAGGATGGAGGTGTAGTGACAGAGCTATGTGTGTGGTCAGTACAGGAATAGTAGAGAGATACAGGACAGGATAGAGGTGTAGTGACAGAGCTGTGTGTGTGGGGTCAGTACAGGAATAGAAGAGAGATACAGGACAGGATGGAGGTGTAGTGACAGAGCTGTGTGTGTGAGGTCAGTACAGGAATAGTAGTGAGATACAGTACAGGATAGAGGTGTAGTGACAGAGCTGTGTGTGTGGGGTCAGTACAGGAAAAGCAGAGAGATACAGGACAGGATGGAGGTGTAGTGACAGAGCTGTGTGTGGGGTCAGTACAGGAAAAGCAGAGAGATACAGGACAGGATGGAGGTGTAGTGACAGAGCTGTGTGTGGGGTCAGTACAGGAAAAGCAGAGAGATACAGGACAGGATGGAGGTGTAGTGACAGCGCTGTGTGAGGTCAGTACAGGAAAAGCAGAGAGATACAGGAGAGCACAGTAGCGTCTGTGGTGTTAGAAGTGGGATGTGGTAGCTGCAGTTGATCATTATGTTGGTAATTACAGGTGTACTCTCGTGCCAATGAACAGGAGTCTTCTGGCTGGTGGTCTGCCCACGTTCGGATGATTAAGGGGGATGTGAGTATGAGTGTACCCTTAGGTTGAACTATGGGTGTTTGAGCTTACCGTTGGCATTGTCTTACACTCTCCCAGTTTTATGTGATAGAATACTCTGTCTCTGACTCGCCGTACAATGAGATTGTCAACCAAAGCCGTCTGCGACCTCTCAACCAGAATGAAATGGCAACTAGCGCAACGTTCTTCAAATACAGCGTCCCGCTTCCCGAGGACCTCTGCAAAATGTAAGTGACGGACTCTGCAGTGTGATTACCATGTGTGCGGGTAGGTGGCCTCAATCCCGCTCTCTTGTTTGTAGATCCGCCAATGTGGATGCACACAGGGAATTTAAGAAAGTGGTTGGAGCCAGCTGTGTCTTCCTGGACAGAGCGGGAACAGAGCTTGTGATCCTGGTGAGATTGGCTCAGTGGGAACATGATTCATTAGAGATCTTCTTGAGGTGACTATTTAGAACATAATGTTTCTCTTCTTCCCACTTTTTTATGTTAGTCCACGGATGAATCCGTCATCAAACGCTCATCTCTGCTGAGTGACCTCCATTTACGGGCGCTCCGGACCAAACTCAGACTGATCACTCAGAACGAGAAGGCGGCTAAACAGCTCGAGGTGAGGTGATGTCCAGGAGCAATGAGTCTGTCCCTCCCCCTGCAGGGTGACACAGTGACACAGACAGAAGGGAGCTATGAGTCTGTCCCTCCCCCTGCAGGGTGACACAGTGATACAGACAGAAGGGAGCTATGAGTCTGTCCCTCCCCCTGCAGGGTGACACAGACAGAAGGGAGCTATGAGTCTGTCCCTCCCCCTGCAGGGTGACACAGTGACACAGACAGAAGGGAGCTATGAGTCTGTCCCTCCCCCTGCAGGGTGACACAGTAACACAGACAGAAGAGAGCTATGAGTCTGTCCCTCCCCCTGCAGGGTGACACAGTGATACAGACAGAAGGGAGCTATGAGTCTGTCTCTCCCCCTGCAGGGTGACACAGTGACACAGACAGAAGGGAGCTATGAGTCTGTCCCTCCCCCTGCAGGGTGACACAGTGACACAGACAGAAGGGAGCTATGAGTCTGTCCCTCCCCCTGCAGGGTGACACAGATAGAAGGGAGCTATGAGTCTGTCCCTCCCCCTGCAGGGTGACACAGATAGAAGGGAGCTATGAGTCTGTCCCTCCCCCTGCAGGGTAACACAGTGATACAGACAGAAGGGAGCTATGAGTCTGTCCCTCCCCCTGCAGAGTGACACAGTGGCACAGACAGAAGGGAGCTATGAGTCTGTCCCTCCCCCTGCAGGGTGACACAGTGACACAGACAGAAGGGAGCTATGAGTCTGTCCCTCCCCCTGCAGGGTGACACAGTGACACAGACAGAAGGGAGCTATGAGTCTGTCCCTCCCCCTGCAGGGTGACACAGATAGAAGGGAGCTATGAGACTGTCCCTCCCCCTGCAGGGTGATACAGACAGAAGGGAGCTATGATTCTCCTGTTGTTACAGGTCAGTAAGCAGATCGCAGTTGCGTATCGAGAAGAGTTCCAGGTGCGAGAAGATCTTATAGGTCTCGCTATTGGAGCGCATGGGGCGAACATTCAGCAAGCTCGAAAAGTTCCGGGTGTAACGGCCATTGAACTGGATGAAGAGACGTTTACGTTCCGGGTGTATGGAGAGGTAACGTGGGTGCTGTTCTCGAGCAGTGGCCGGGTGTATGGAGAGGTTACGTGGGTGCAGTTAGCGGGGAGTGGTCGGGTGTATGGAGAGGTTACGTGGGTGCAGTTATTGGGGAGTGGTCGGGTGTATGGAGAGGTTACGTGGGTGCAGTTATCTGGCAGTGGCCGGGTGTATGGAGAGGTTATGTGGGTGCAGTTATCGAGGAGTGGTCGGGTGTATGGAGAGGTTACGTGGGTGCAGTTATTGGGGAGTGGTCGGGTGTATGGAGAGGTTACAGGGGTGCAGTTATCGGGGAGTGGCCGGGTGTATGGAGAGGTTACGTGGGTGCAGTTATCGGGCAGTGGTCGGGTGTATGGAGAGGTTACGTGGGTGCAGTTATCTGGGAGTGGTCGGGTGTATGGAGAGGTTACGTGGGTGCTGTTATCTGGCAGTGGCCGGGTGTATGGAGAGGTTACAGGGGTGCAGTTATCTGGCAGTGGTCGGGTGTATGGAGAGATTACGGGGGTGCAGTTATCGAGGAGTGGCCGGGTGTATGGAGAGGTTACGTGGGTGCAGTTATCGGGGAGTGGTCGGGTGTATGGAAAGATTACGGGGGTGCAGTTATCGGGGAGTGGTCGGGTGTATGGAGAGGTTACGTGGGTGCAGTTATCGGGGAGTGGTCGGGTGTATGGAGAGGTTACGTGGGTGCAGTTATCTGGCAGTGGTCGGGTGTATGGAGAGATTACGGGGGTGCAGTTATCGAGGAGTGGCCGGGTGTATGGAGAGGTTACGTGGGTGCAGTTATCGGGGAGTGGTCGGGTGTATGGAAAGATTACGGGGGTGCAGTTATCGGGGAGTGGTCGGGTGTATGGAGAGGTTACGTGGGTGCAGTTATCGGGGAGTGGTCGGGTGTATGGAGAGGTTATGTGGGTGCAGTTATCTGGCAGTGGTCGGGTGTATGGAGAGGTTACGTGGGTGCTGTTATCTGGCAGTGGCCGGGTGTATGGAGAGGTTACAGGGGTGCAGTTATCTGGCAGTGGTCGGGTGTATGGAGAGATTACGGGGGTGCAGTTATCGAGGAGTGGCCGGGTGTATGGAGAGGTTACGTGGGTGCAGTTATCGGGGAGTGGTCGGGTGTATGGAAAGATTACGGGGGTGCAGTTATCGGGGAGTGGTCGGGTGTATGGAGAGGTTACGTGGGTGCAGTTATCGGGGAGTGGTCGGGTGTATGGAAAGATTACGTGGGTGCAGTTATCGGGGAGTGGTCGGGTGTATGGAGAGGTTACGTGGGTGCAGTTATCTGGCAGTGGTCGGGTGTATGGAGAGGTTATGTGGGTGCAGTTATCTGGGAGTGGTCGGGTGTATGGAGAGGTTACGTGGGTGCAGTTATCTGGGAGTGGTCGGGTGTATGGAGAGGTTACGTGGGTGCTGTTTTCTGGCAGTGGCAGGGTGTATGGAGAGGTTACAGGGGTGCAGTTATCTGGCAGTGGTCGGGTGTATGGAGAGATTACGGGGGTGCAGTTATCGAGGAGTGGCCGGGTGTATGGAAAGATTACGTGGGTGCAGTTATCGGGGAGTGATCGGGTGTATGGAGAGGTTACGTGGGTGCAGTTATCTGGCAGTGGTCGGGTGTATGGAGAGGTTATGTGGGTGCAGTTATCGGGGAGTGGTCGGGTGTATGGAGAGGTGACGTGGGTGCGGTTATTGGGTAGTGGTCGGGTGTATGGAGAGGTTATGTGGGTGCAGTTAGCGGGGAGTGGTCGGGTGTATGGAGAGGTTACGTGGGTGCTGTTATCGGGCAGTAGCCGGGTGTATGGAGAGGTTACGTGGGTGCAGTTATCTGGGAGTGGTCGGGTGTATGGAGAGGTTACGTGGGTGCAGTTATCTGGGAGTGGTCGGGTGTATGGAGAGGTTACGTGGGTGCTGTTTTCTGGCAGTGGCAGGGTGTATGGAGAGGTTATGTGGGTGCATTTATCGAGGAGTGGCCGGGTGTGAGTATTCTGATTGATGCGATCTCTGTCCCACCCTCAGACCCCAGAAGCTGTACGATTGGCCCGCGGGTTTCTGGAGTTTTCAGAGGGATCAATGCAGGTTCCCCGGTCCTTTGTGGGTGAGTGTTACAGAGGGGGTTCTCTGCTGTCCTTCAGTGGACGACGGGTTAATGCCGGTTTCTGGTGATAAACTGGATAAGATAAATGCTCTGTCAGCCTGGCTCAGAAGGGCGACATAAAGTCGCCATCTCCTCGCTAAAACCGAACTTATTGTTTTTCCTCCCGCTCATTCCCCCTCCCCTTCCGACCTTTCTATCTCTGTCCTCAACTCCTCTATTTCCCCTGTTCCTCAACTTCGCTGCCTCGGTGTCATCCTTCACTCCTCTCTCTCCTTTGCTCCTCACATTCTCTCTCTCGCCAAATCCTGCCGCTTCCAGCTGCGGAATATCGCACGCATTCGGCCCTTCCTCTCCCAAGATGCCACTAAGGCTCTTGTCCACGCTCTTATCATCTCCCGCTTGGACTACTGCAACCTCCTCCTTACCGGCCTCCCCCGCACTCATCTCGCTCCCCTTCGCTCTGTACTGAATGCAGCCGCTCGGCTCATTTTCCTTTCTCGCCGCTCCTCTTCTGTCTCCCCCCTATACCAATCCCTTCACTGGCTCCCCTTCCCCTACAGAATCGTGTTCAAGCTCTTCACACTTACTTTCAAGGCTCTCTCCAACTCCACTGCTCCCTACATCTCCAACCTTATTTCCATCCACGCTCCATCCCGCCCTCTGCGTTCGGCTAATGACCGTCGCCTCACTTCCCCCCTGGTCACCTCCTCCCATACTCGCATCCAAGACTTCTCCCGCGCTGCCCCCCTTCACTGGAACCAGCTCCCTCGCTCCATCAGAACATCCCCCAACTTGT
The DNA here is from genome assembly GCA_036250195.1 of Mixophyes australis. Lineage (NCBI taxonomy): Eukaryota > Metazoa > Chordata > Amphibia > Anura > Limnodynastidae > Mixophyes > Mixophyes australis. The sequence goes on from JAVHZZ010000004.1 coordinate 14,556,609, forward strand.
CCAGCTTCAAATGGGCCTTAAAAACCCACCTCTTCCTCAAAGCCTTCCAGTCCCCCACCTAACCGACCTCCTTCCAGCCTCCCACCTACCGCCGTCTGCCTCCCTCCTCTTAATTCTCCTCTCCCCCCTCTCCCTCTCTCCGTTCTCCCCCTTTCCTCCTCCCACCCTTGTGTCTCTGTCCGTCCTACCCTCCCCTTAGATTGTACGCTCCTTTGAGCAGGGCCTCCTCTCCTCCTGTTCTCCACCACCTTAACTCTGCTCTCCAGCTCCTTGTCTCCTCCGTGAGGTCCTCCTGCCCTTCTGCCCCTCTAGCTTCACCGCTGGGGGCTCTCACCTTTCATCTAGCTGTACTTTGAGCTTCTGAGTTACTATGCTTTTTGTTAACTGTACCGTGCTGTCTCACCCTGTATCGCGTCTCTGTATGTCCCTGTACGGCGCCACGGATACCTAGTGGCGCCTTATAAATAAAAATTAAAAAATTAATAATAATAAAGTCTCTGGTAGGTTCTTCTTGGTCAGGTTTTGGTGGGGGTAAAAGTATGGTCTTGATCGGGCTTTGGATGTTGACAGATTTAATGTTCCTCACTTTGCAGGTAAAGTCATTGGGAGGAATGGAAACGTCATCCAGGATATTGTGGATAAATCTGGGATCGTCCGTGTGAGAGTGGAGGCTGATGGGGACAGAACGGAGCAGAATGAGGAGGTAACGGGGGGCACCTACTGAGTCTTTTCCAGCAGACAGAGCGGAGCGATTATCTTCCGTCCCAGGACATGGCCTCCCCTGGTCTCCCCAGCTCCATGTGGGTCGTCTTCACGTAGATGATACTATGACGTATTGTGTGTCAGTACGTCCAGTAATTATATCAGTCGGCAGATGCCCCAGAGATGCCATCAGCTGCATCCACAGTGATCCTGGTGGTTGTAACACGTTCAGGTGTTGTGACTCCGCTGTAAAATGCAATGTTGGATGATATTAAAGAGCTGGAAGTGATTAATCAATCTCCCTGAGCTGATAGAGTGCTAGCTGTTGGTCACAGGAATGGCACTGTAGTACTTACAAGAGCTCTGCACATCTCCTTAACGTCTCATTGTTGAGGATTTCTGTAAAGATGAAAGCTGTACATCCCTTCCAAGTTTTTAAGTTACGAGTCTGACTCCTCCCACTGCAGGGTGACACAGAGGGCGAGGCAGAGGGTTCACCTGCTGATATGTTTTCTCTCTCTTCCAGGGACTGGTGCCCTTCCTGTTTGTGGGAACTCAGGACAGTATCAGCAACGCTCTGGCACTCCTGGAATATCAGATATCACATCTTCAGGTCTGTCTGTCTCCTACACCCCTTATCTGCCCCCTTTCACCCTCCCCTCTGCCACCTTCCTGCACCCCTCTCCCACCATCACCTTTCTCCACCCCCTTTACTGTTGCCCTCTTCCACTACCCGCCGCCACCTTCCTTTACCCCCTGTATGTTGCCGCTTTCCAAAACCTTTTTACCTTGTGCTCTCTCTCTCCAGGACCTGGAACAACTGAGGATGGAGCGTCTTCTCATCGAGGGCCAGCTGAAGAGTGTCGGAGGAGCATTACGCACGGTCTCCAACAGGGAAGAAAAGGATAAAGGAGGGGTACAGACAGACAGTGACTCTAACTCTGCCACCTCGAGAGGCCGAAGAGGTCACGGTGAGTGTGAAGACTGATGTGTGGACTATAACCTCCATCATCCTGAGCATGATCCTAGTATCCCTCTGTCCTCATTAGTCTTCCCATCACGACTTCTGTTACAGGTACTTATGGAGGGGGCACTGGTGTAACTGGAGGACCTGACCTCTCGCTGTAATATCACACAGAGACAGCCGCATCAGTCATAGAGTCCTGCCCTCTAGTGCTGGAGAGGGGAGCCTGTAGTTACACTCAGCCCCCGGGGCCGGTACTGGTGTAACTGGAGGACCTGACCTCTTGCTGTAATATCACACACAGACAGCCGCATCGGTCATAGAGTCCTGCCCTCTAGTGCTGGAGAGGGGAGCCTGTAGTTACACTCAGCCCCTGGGGCCAGTACTGGTGTAACTGGAGGACCTGACCTCTTGCTGTAATATCACACAGAGACAGCCGCATCGGTCATAGAGTCCTGCCCTCTAGTGCTGGAGAGAGGAGCCTGTAGTTACACTCAGCCCCCGGGGCCAGTACTGGTGTAACTGGAGGACCTGACCTCTTGCTGTAATATCACACAGAGACAGCCGCATCGGTCATAGAGTCCTGCCCTCTAGTGCTGGAGAGAGGAGCCTGTAGTTACACTCAGCCCCCGGGGCACTGTGGTGACTGTTGTCCTGGCCGGCAGTCATGAAGGTGACATGGGGGTGAGGTCCCCAGGACTGCCAGCACCTCCTCCATGGTGGGCTTTTCCTCACTGAGGTAAGGAACTCGTCTTCTTATCCTTTTCACCAACGTTCTTCCTGGATACAAAACAAGATGGGTAGTCATCCCAGAACCTGAAGAGCAGAAGGGTTTATGTTTCTATTCAAATTTCTTCCTTGTCTGAAAGCCAGATGGATACTTTCGAACAATTTTTAACCTCGAAACTCTGAACACTCCGCTTGGGGTGGGGGGTTATAATGGAGTCTCTGAGCTCTGTCATAATCGGCATGGAGAGGAACGAGTTTGTGGTCTCCTTGGGCATCAAGGATTTGTACTTGTGTGTTCCGATCTGTGGGGGTCACCAATGCTTTCCCCGACTTCTGTTTCCGGCTCTATCTTTTGGCCTGGTGACAGTGCCAAGGGTGGTTCACAAATATCTTGTTTATGGCTGCTCTTTGGAGGTCCAGGGGCAACTGTCCACAAAAGGAATGATAATCTGTTGATCACGGAGGGGTTCTCGACCATGCTTCAGGCACAGACCTTAGAATCCCATGGGTAGAAGATTTGGTTTTTTAGGACTGTAGTTTTACACCCAATAGCAGAAAGTGTTCTTGCCGGAAGATGAGATAAACAGGGCCTAGGAGAGTCTCTGGACAATTGTGACAATGGACCTTCGGGGCTGGGGGTTTTCATTCTTCAGGGTTGTTTCCTGGGCCTTTGGACTCTGGAGGTGTCAACTATCTCAATAGATGTACTAGATCTGTCAGGGGGCATCCTCCATGAAAATGAATACGGACTGTACAGAGGACAGTGACACACACCAACAATCGGGGAGGAACCAACAGCTCCGTTACAAAAAGAGAAACCAACAGAACAATGCATTGGGTGGAGCAGTATGTCCCAGACATTCAGAGGTTCATACCAGGGGTGGAGAACTGGGAAGCTGGCGTGGCCTACACCCGAAACGGTCTCTGTATCTGGAAATGTTTAACCAGATTGTGGAGAAATGGGGTCAGCCAGACATGATGGCGTCTCGGTGAAACCACAAGGTAGAGCAGTTCTGCTCAAGGACGAGGGACCCCATTGACTTTTTTGGCTTATTTACCCGGTTCGCTCTGGTAGCTGTGCTTCCGCGTGTTCTAAAGAAGGTAAAAAGACAGGGCATTTATGGTTGCTCTTTGGAGGTCCTTGACCTTGCTCCAGGCACATGAGATGGGCGAGACCTTAAAGTCCCACAGGTGGATCATCAACTACCAAAAATCCAATCTATTACCGAAAGGATTTGTTTTTTTTTAGGGCTACTGTTCGACACCCAAAAGCAGAAGATGTTGCCGGAAACCAAGAGGGACTCATTACAGGGACTGGTAACGTCTTTAATGGCTTTTCAGACGGACGTTCCCAGGATTACAGAGGGCCCATTGTGGAGTCTTCCTCGAACACAGGCACACATTTCGTCATCGGGGTTTAGCGCGGCTGGCTTTGAATCTTAAGGCACATGGCCTCTCTGATGGTGTGGGCGACACCATGCGCAATGCTAGAAAGCCACTTTCGGCAAAGGGGATGTTAAAGGGCGTGGAAGATTTACCTCTCTTGGCGTGTGGAAAGCAAAGTTTCCTACCGCTACTTTTGAGTTGATGCGTTTGCAGGAGGGGCTGGACTATGGTTTGAGTTCTTCTAAAGGTTCAGATCTTGGCTGTCTCTGTCTTTCAGAAGACGTTGGCACTTTTGCCAGAAGTACAGATGTTTTGGCAGGCATTGATGCACGTTTTACCCCCATGCAGTCCTCCAGTCTCCTTGTGATTTGAACCTATGCGTCACAGCATCCTCAATTCCAACCCTTGGATTCTGTGTCCACCAAGAAGATGATGGGGGGGATGGGATTTTTAGGCTTGCGTTAAATCCTTTTCTCTGAAGCCATTGGGGGGCTCTGGGCGCCCGTCCTTTTTAAACCCTAGTTCTCCTTTTTTGTTTTAAGTTACAAAGTTAAGAATGTTGTTTCTCCTCCCTCTCATCTTGTTCCTCTTTGTTCTGTGCGGAGGGTCTGGAAAGGTAACTGACTTCTGGCAGGGAAGGGGATATAGAGGGGCAGCAGATTCAGCCAAACTCCTGGCTGAGCCTCTATACTCCAAGCGTCCCCCAATAGAGTCCGACAAAAGGATTTAACAGAAGCATGAAAATAATTATCACCTTGGTGAATGGGCTTAAACAACCTTATACATGTGTTAGCAGATCCTGTAAGTCCTGTAAGTTGTGAGGTGGGGCCTCCATAGCTCGGACTTGTTTTTCCAGCACATCCCACAGATGCTCGATCGGATTCAGATCTGGGGAATTTGGAGGCAAAGTCAACACCTTTATCTCTTTGTCATGTTCCTCAAACCATTCCAGCACAACTCCTGCAGTGTGACAGGGGCATTATCCTGCTGAAAGAGGCCACTGTCATCAGGGAATACTGTTACCATGAAGGGGTGTACTTGGTCTGTAGCAATGTTTAGGTAGGTGGTACGTGTCAAAGTAACATCCACATGACTGCCAGGACCCAAAGTTTCCCAGCAGAACATTGCCCAGAGCATCACACTGCCTCCGCCGGCTGCCTTCTTCCCATACTGCATCCTGCATCTCCTCCACAGGTAATTGACGCACACGCACCCGACCATCCACATGATGTAAAAGAAAACGTGATTCATCGGACGAGGCCATCTTCTTTCATTGCTCCATGGTCCAGTTCTGGCGCTCCTGTGCCCATTGTAGGCGCTTTCATCGGTGAACAAGGGGTCCGCATGGGCACTGTGACCGGTCTGTGGCAAGCTGAGATGCACTGTGTGTTCTGACACCTTTCTATCATACTCAGCATTAACTGTTTCAGCGATTTGTGCTACAGTAGCCCTTCTGTGAGATTGGACCACACGGGCTAGCCTTCACTCCCCAAGCGCATCAATGAGCCTTGGGCACCTATGACCCTGTCGCCGGTTCACCGCTTGTCTTTCCTTGGAGCACTTTAGGTGAGTACTAACCACTGTATACCAGGAAACCCCACAAGACCTTACGTTTTGGAGATGCTCTGACCCAGTTGTCTAGCCATCACAAGTTAGCCCTTATCAAAGTCTCTCAGATCCTTACACTTCCCGATTTATCCTGCTTCCATCAACTTCAACAAACTTTTCACTTGCTGCCTAATATATCCCTCCCCTGACAGGTGCCATTATAACGAGATAATCATTGTTATTCACTTCACTTGTCATGACCTGGTGTAATAGTTTCTGTGCTGGGCTGTTTGTGTATCTATGACATGGTGTAGTAGTGTCTGTGCTGGGCTGTGTGTATACATATGACATGGTGTAGTAGTGTCTGTGCTGGGCTGTGTGTATACATATGACATGGTGTAGTAGTGTCTGTTCTGGGCTATTGGTAACAATCATATGTTTTCTTTCTTTAGCCCCGAACAACCAGGGGTCCACTGATGTCGCACAGAACGGGGGTGGTATGACCCGCCAGAGACTGCCGGACGAGCAGGGAGGTGTTCAGGACTTACAGGAAACGGGGCCCAGGGATCAGTGTCAGAATGGACGAGGTGAGAGGTGTCCGGATGTATTGGGAGAGGCTGATTACTGTGGGGTTATATGATATAAGGGGGTGCTCTTACTTAGTGCTGATATAAAGATTGCTCATATTGTAGATGGTTTTATAGACTGTAATATAGAGAGGGCTGAGGAGAGTACAATAACCCTGATAATACCCCCTGTGGCCCCCAGATAATGGCTCTAAGACACCGCACAGGAACCAGGCCTGGCAGGAAGCGGGTGACAGACCCGCCCAGCAGCGACGCAGACAGATGGGTGAGTCCAGGGATATGTGAGGAGGTGCTGGGGGTCCGGGGGGCTGCATATGTATCAGAACATCCGCTTAACAGATCATCTTCTTCTCTTCTCTGCAGCAGATCCATTGTCACGAACAGATCCCCTGATCCCAAAGACAGATCCCAGAATAAGGCATCCGCGGGGCAGTAACGTTAAGGTGAGTGTCCCTGAAAGACGCAGGTCACACGTTGCAGTCAGCTTGGCAATAACCCTGCTCCTCCGTGCTGCGGTGACTTGTCTGTATGTGATCCTGGGACATAGAGGGTAGAAGTTACTTATACAAACCTCTCCTTACTGCTGCCTTATTGTCCACTTATTTATATAGCACTTTAGAGAGAATATTACAGTCTAAGTCCGCTGTCAGGCTCCATCATTGCCCTATCAGTGTGTTGGGGGAGGGTTATCTGTGGGAGGGTCTCTGACCACCCCGAGGAGACCCATGAGAACATTGTGTATCTGATGGAACTTTCGGTGGACCTATATCTATTGATGCTTCCGCGGTCTTGTTGCGTTCTCCAGGATAATTGTGAATACAGCTCCTCTTGCTTTATCCGGTGAGCCTGAGAGATCGCTCACAGCTGCCGGTGGATTATAACGGACTAGTTTAATGTCATGTCCTCTGTTAGGGATATATTTTAAGGAAGACCTGTGAATGCAAACTGGGGGTCCTTTTAATGTGCTGTCTTAGGGTTCCATGGAGCTGCAGTCCCAGGTCTGTGCAGTCACTCTCTAGTTCTTACGAGCCCCTACACTTCTCAAGCCAGTCCTGGCCACTTTCTGTGGGCTTGTCAGGGTCCCAGGAGATCTTTTTATATCGTCTGAGTCATCTGCTGGTTGGACGGTAATCCTTCTGATGGTCAGCTCTCCGTTGCTTCGTCGTCAGACTCTTCCTCTCCTCCTTTATGAGGCTCCATTTCCACCCAACCAGATCAGGTTCACAAACCATACACTGTAGCATTAATACATGATTGAGACTATTTTCAAGGTAGACAACATTTTGGGTTTGTGTGCTGAGATCTTGTTCCTGTCCAAGTTTTAAAGACAAGGCCCCAGCTTGGACTCGGCCAAAGCCAGTCGAGCACATAATGACTTCAGTTGTAAGAACTTATTCCACCCTTCATCGTTGGCTTCAGAATTTTGTCCTCCTTTTGCTTATTTTTCCTCGACCTGTAATAAATCATCGTAGTTTGGAGGGTTCTACCCACAAACCAAGAATCCCTTCTACATACAATTATAAAACACCCTAAAGAATGGATGTACCTTCCTGTGCAGTGAAGACGACCTTCTCATGAACCCGGTTTCAAGAGTCTCTACCAAGCAGTGTTCATGGTAGACAAAGTTGATAGTGGCTACGGCTTGGTTCTCGGTCATAAGTATTTCTTTACCAAGATATTGGCGTCACAATAGTCTACCCCGTGCATTGAGGTTTCTTTCTAACACTGAGGCCTACAGAAGACCTTCTTCCCCATTATCTATCTCTACATCAGAGATTCCCCCAGCTTCTTGGTGGGACACGTTTATGATTTATTCCAGACCTTACGGTCTGGGTTTTTCCAAGTAAGGTCTGGGCTTAAGAACATTGGGAACAGTGCAAGTTCATCTCCGACTGCTTGGAAATACACAGACTTTCCGTGACCGTCAGCCTGATATGAAAATCTGGGGTTTAAGCTACCAGTGTGAAAATACAGTGTATACGGATTAAAAATGCGAACCTCCCCCCCCCCCCCCCATAAGAGTCAAAGAGAAAACTCCATCTGCAAAGCGCGGTTCTTCTGAAATTTGGTGGGGGCACCCGTCAGAACCGATGTAAACTGGAATACGACCTGGAATCCTCTTATCATAAGGAACTGATTCTGGGGCCGTCCTTGTGTGCCTCATATACCAATGATCCAGTATGTGTTGGTGGCCACAACCTTACCTAGAGGTGATCATTATGCCGATCTCATCCTTGTCAAACACGTTGGACAACCTCCGATACACACAGAAGTTACTACATTAAATGTAGTATTTATACTACATCTAATTGTTGAGCATCCTTATAGTTACCATCCGTGAGAGTGAGACGAGAGACCAGACTCTGAGAGCTGTGTTTGGTTTCTCTCCTCCTTGGTGGTGTCAACCTTTCTGGTTGTTGGCTGGTCTTCAACTTGTGGCATCCGATGGACAGTGCTCTGCCCAGGATTCCCTTTCCTTGTTAGACTTCACAATCCCTCGTTTTGTTTGTGACCTGTCTGACTGGCACAAATAGTTTCGGGGAAATGTCCGAAGTAACTTCAATATTGCGTGTGCCAAAAATCTCATCCCAGATTGGAAGATGTCTGCAGGTACATGTACTGGTTACCAGACACCATTGTATGATTCCACCAGCAGAGACTATGGAGCCGTCTTATCAATATGTCTGACGTGTCATGTTCTTTACTGATTAACATCTCATCAGAGGAAGCCACTGACCATATAACATGTCTGTAATTTTCTGCTTATTATGTGACATTTGATTTATATTATTTTTATTATATTTTATTTATTTTTTATCACTAGGAAACAGTTGCATGATGGAAGATCTCGCCCCGAGGACACTGGCCTGAATTTCTCAACATCTGTCTACTGACCTCAACTACAACAACATAGTTATATCATGTATAATTCTCTATATACCAACTAACGTACTTTAAATTATGCAATTCAATTTTTTTCCTTCTGTACTGACCTCACACACACAGCTCTGTCACTACACCTCCATCCTGTCCTGTATCTCTCTACTACTCCTGTACTGACCTCACACACACAGCTCTGTCACTACACCTCCATCCTGTCCTGTATCTCTCTACTATTCCTGTACTGACCTCACACACACAGCTGTGTCACTACACCTCCATCCTGTCCTGTATCTCTCTACTATTCCTGTACTGACCTCACACACACACAGCTCTGACACTACACCTCCATCCTATCCTGTATCTCTCTACTATTCCTGTACTGACCTCACACACACAGCTCTCTCACTACACCTCCATCCTGTCCTGTATCTCTCTACTATTCCTGTACTGACCTCACACACATAGCTCTGTCACTACACCTCCATCCTGTCCTGTATCTCTCTACTATTCCTGTACTGACCTCACACACACACACAGCTCTGTCACTACACCTCCATCCTGTCCTGTATCTCTCTACTATTCCTGTACTGACCTCACACACACACACAGCTCTGTCACTACACCTCCATCCTGTCCTGTATCTCTCTACTATTCCCCTTTACTGACCTCACACACACACAGCTCTGTCACTACACCTCCATACTGTCCTGTATCTCTCTACTATTCCTGTACTGACCCCACACACACACAGCTCTGTCACTACACCTCCATCCTGTCCTGTATCTCTGTACTATTCCCCTGTACTGACCTCACACACACACAGCTCTGTCACTACACCTCCATCCTGTCCTGTATCTCTACTATTCCCCTGTACTGACCTCACACACACAGCTCTGTCACTACACCTCCATCCTGTCCTGTATCTCTACTATTCCTGTACTGACCTCACACACACACAGCTCTGTCACTACACCTCCATCCTGTCCTGTATCTCTCTACTACTCCTGTACTGACCTCACACACACAGCTCTGTCACTACACCTCCATCCTGTCCTGTATCTCCCTGCTATTCCTGTACTGACCCCACACACACAGCTCTGTCACTACACCTCCATCCTGTCCTGTATCTCTCTGCTATTCCTGTACTGACCCCACACACACACACACACACACACACACACACACACACACACACACACACACACACACACACACACACACACACACAGCTCTGTCACTACACCTCCATCCTGTCCTGTATCTCTCTGCTATTCCTGTACTGACCCCACACACACAGCTCTGTCACTACTCTCGGTTTCCTCTGGTAGAGGTGACAAAGCTGCAGTACTATTTTCTGGGGGTAGAGTAGTGTTTGGTCGGGGTCTGTCTTGCTGTGTATTCGGTCAGGCTTTTGCATAAAGGACTTGTAGCCGGCTGGGTGGTGATATCTGTGGACTTTTATTTAATGTGCCGGGTGATAAAACAGGTGAACGCCCAGATAATGAATCCGCCTAATACACCAAATGTTTACATCAAGTTTGGTTTATTTGTTTTCCATGTAACTCCATTTGGGCAGGTCTTATTTCCACTGTGTGTGTTCCTACTGTTCTCCATGACGGGAGTGACCATCGAACCCCGCTCTACTGGGGTTTCTCTATACATGACCGGCTACCGGGAGTCTGTATATGATACAAGAAAAGGCATGGCTTGCTGGGGTCTCCGTGCCCTAGGGCCTGGGGGTGAAATAGGCATCATCTTCCTTTTGGTAAAACAATGTAATGATGGGATGTATTATTCCTGAAATGTTGTCCAGTTATACAGTTGACCACACCAAACAGCTTCTACAAAACGAGCTCTGACTATTAAATGGTATTTGCATTATTGTACATGTTGATGACACATATAAATCCAAAGCCTGTAACGTTCCCTAATGGTGAGGTCCACGAGGATTATGATATTTCAGATGAGTAGACCCAACGCCACCAGCACAGTTGACCTCTGTAGAGAAAGGCTGATATCAAGCTGGTCATTCAGATTAATCCTCAGTGCCCACGTAGAAGCCAAGAGCCTAATGTACTGTAGAGAGACGTGGTCGGTCACCTTCCACCGTCCAGGTCTATTCCTTATTATTGGTAGGAGTCCTAAGAGCAATTCTCCAAACTAAGGGCACTGCTCCACCTGAATCCTCTGCTTTACTTAACTCTTAATATATTGGTCTGGCTGGGTTATGGTAACCCTTCAATGTGATTTAGGACCTCTCCTCTGTAGAGTAGTAGAAGACTATGAGAAGATCGTTGAGGACAATAACTCCATGGTCTTCAACCATGACCTGATCCCATCATTTGTGGTGGATTCACCCACCTTCCAAACAGATGTCGCACGATTCAAGACCTGGTCACTCAACCAGAGTCATGAGTAAATAGACTTTCATGTTTTGAAAACTTTGTTTCGCTCATAAATAACCTCAGTTCAGCTATAGTCATCATTCCATAACTAACTTATCCTAATGATAAAGTTTGGCAGATCTTCATGTACCCGGATGCCACAAGATTACTGTCGCGAGGGTTTGAAAGGTTAAACATCCGTGTTGGAGTCCAGGTACTTCAAGGAGTTCATCCCTTGTGATATCTGCACTAGGAGTGAGGACTTGATGCTTTTACACTTCTCATTTTGCAGTTGTCTTTATGTCTTTAATTAGGGTAGATATAAAGAGTCTAGTTCTACTTTCATTTCCTCACGACTTTCCAGCAAAGACAGATTGTCTCAAAGGGCAACATGACTCTTAAAACCTGTTCAAATGGGCAAAATAATAATGATGGAAATTTTTGTTGGATATCAGGGAGACCTGACCTCTCAAGTTACCAAAATGTGCAGCAAGTTGTAAGCTCACTCGGATGTAGTGGGGAAAAAATGAGTGTCCGATCGTCCTGGTGATAAAGCCAGGGGATTCCAAAGGGAAGTGATAGGAGAGAGGGGGGGGGGGGGGGAGGCTAAACATCAATACAAGTCCCAGATTGTTACAGAAAATCTTATTGTTATTTGTAAGGGGTGGGGGGAGGTCTGGGTGGTTTGTGGAGTCGTGAAAAAGGATGATCGGATAATCAAATTTTAATAGTTTCAATGTCTAGCCAGAATTTATTTTTGGCAGGAGCAAAGCGAGCTGCGATTTGTGTGTAGTGAGAGGCCGAGTATTATAGTTCAATGTCTTGCAATCCTCTGAAGTCCACGGGGGTGGGGGGGTAAAGTGGACTGATTGCCCCTCTCTTCCCGAGGATTGTTGAGTATGGTGCGTGGACTGGGACAGGCACAGCCGCTTCAGAATTCTGTGTTTTTAACTGAGCTGGCCCAGCTGCGATTGGTTTCCGTGTGGTCTAATCAACCTGAAGTTCCAAGAAGAGTCGGGGAAGTTTTCACTGGGTCTCGAAGGAGACACGGAGCAGCAATTTTGTAACTTTATATATCTGCATAACCTTGTATAAATTAGGCAAAGGTAACCTAGGCACTACGATGATATCTGCAAACTCTTAAAGTTACAGGTGCCCACCTGCCCGCTGTAGATGGCTGTGGTAGACTTGATAATTGCTGCCAGGGGTTCTATAACCAGAGCTGGGGCAACAGTGGACAGCCATAGCCATGATCTGTAATGGTGAGGAAGAACCATTAATCCTGATTACCGCTGTGGGATCTGAAGATAACGCCAGCACACCCCTCAGGAAGGTCCCTAAGATACCGGCGGCTTTTAAGGTTAAAACCATTAATTTTCATTAAATGAATTTTGGACCTTATGATTTGTATTGAATCTATAGCTCTCCATGTATTGTCTCTGTCTGAGTACCCAGGATAAATCCGACATGATTAATTAGAGAGCGTAAACCATGGTAGACTGAGCCTGGAGTGTCCTTATCTCTGATGAACACCAAGGTGTGTTGTTGGTTGGGGATGTCCTTGTCCCTTTCTACCTTCATCCACCTTTGGAGCTCTACTCTGTATCTTTGGGGTAGGGGCTGTCAGTAAGTCCTAGAGAGGTCCGTTCTATACATGGTTGGGGGGTCATCTGCAGAGCTCATCTGTAGCTAGAACTCCGAGGTCCCTTTCCTCTGATGACATCATTATTCATCCTGTTTTTCCATTTTTGTGCCCCACATGTAATATTTTACATGTTGACCAGTATGGGGAGACGAGGAGAAGACTGATTGCAGCAGAGACGGTCTCAACATCAGAACAACGAGCTATACAAACAGAGAAGACAAAGCCTGAATAGCAGAAATCCACAGACTAAGGCATGATCTGAAGCCACAGATGAAAAGACCTAGGGCCGGGCGCAGTGACGGGCCTCCAGTGTACAAGCAGGCCTTGTAATTCCTGGAGGTTGCTAGGATCTCGTACAGCCGGTCTTGTTAGCGCAGATAAGTGGCCCAGTATAGACAAAAGATCTGGGAGAGAGGAGCCCAGCACCTGCTCCTGTAGCCTAGAGGCGACATATTGGGCAAGGAGAAGAACCAAGTTCCTGGTTCTAGGCCAGACCAGACCTGATCTTCTCAGATTGTCTCACATCCCAAACCACCGGCATCTGGTGGACATTGTGGACATTATTGTGTGCTAGCTAATATAATCGCTTTGATATTTGTAACCCAACATGTCTTCCACCCATCCCTTGTGTACTGGTGGCCCTTCCCCAGACATAGGACCAGAACTCATCCTGACCTTTGGTCTTTCTGTGACTACATCCCTGGACTTGTGTCAATGTATTTTTTCCAGGATTTAGGGGCTTCTGGCCATCATACTTGGATCTTCTTGAGAAACCCAATGACATTGCCACCATTACTGAGACTGTGAGGGGCTCTGTTTGAAAGCTGCTCCCCTCAATTGACCAGTCGCAGTTCTGAGTAAAGGACACGTTTCCGAATATGGTATTTCTAAACCTTTAAATTCAGTGATAGATTGGAAGTTCGGTCTGGGCATAGAATCCTCCATATTGGTGACATGACGACATAATGCGGCTCTATCTATTCCGTAAGCTCTCTCTGAATCCGCAGCTCTCTCTTCAAGTCTTATACAGTATAACAATGGTCCCTAAATTAATGAGGTGGTTCAACTCTAAACCGTCTCAGGTTCTGCTGTCTTGTAGTCAGGTGCTGAATACCGTACCCTATAGTCCATGTGTGTAATCGTGGTAGATCTTCTTACTGTGACAGTACCGCACGTAGTTGGGTTTTCAGGCTCAGCCTGACAACAGAAATTGCCGCAACCACCTGATTTATTCGGTACAGGGACATTGTGGTTGTCAGCTCCCCAGGAAGACCAAGAAGAGGACATCACGGATGTCCCTGCAGCACTATCACTTATAGTCTCTGGTTGTGGGGCGGGATTCTCTCGGATACTACGAGGGAGTCATTGGGCCTATGACAGAGTTTGAAGCTAGTTATTTTGTCTTCTGGCCTTAAAGCATCTGGGAGAGGACCTGGCCAGTGTCAGTGGCCCTGTATCGGAGATATTCCTGGGCTGAGGTCACCTTGTGGCCACTGATAATATTACACGGGTTTGACACATGATCATAGATTCACATATGCACACATGTGTATACATACATACATAGACCATGACATCCTAACGGGCTGGGATGATAAGACGTCAATATATTACCCCAAGGACTTTCCTCCTTCTTGGAGCCGAGTGACCTCTTGGCTGTAACGCCCAGGTGCAATACTGGGCACACACAGTACCGCCGTGCAGTACTGCACCTGGGAATTACACTCAGCATACAGAGAGGTGGTACTGTGTGTGCACCTGGGAATTACACCCAGCATACAGAGAGGTGGTACTGTGTGTGCACCTGGGAATTACACCCAGCATACAGAGAGGTGGTACTGTGTGTGTACGTGGGAATTACACTCAGCATACAGAGGTGGTACTGTGTGTGCGCCCAGTGCTGCATCTGGGAATTACACCCAGCATATAGAGAGGTGTTACTGAGTGTGCCCAGTACTGCACCTGGGAATTACACCCAGCATACAGAGAGGTGGTACTGTGTGTGCGCCCAGTACTGCACCTGGGAATTACACTCAGCATACAGAGAGGTGGTACTATGTGTGCTCAGTACTGCACCTGGGAACTACACCCAGCATAAAGAGAGGTGGTACTGTGTGTGCGCCCAGTACTACACCTGGGAAATACACCCAGCATACAGAGAGGTGGTACTGTGTGTGCCCAGTACTGCACCTGGGAATTACACCCAGCATACAGAGAGGTGGTACTGTGTGTGCTCAGTACTGCACCTTGGAAATTCACTCAGCATACAGAGAGGTGGTACTGTGTGTGCGCCCAGTACTGCACCTGGGAATTACACCCAGCATACAGAGAGGTGGTACTGTGTGTGTGCGCCCAGTACTGCACCTGGGAATTACACCCAGCATACAGAGAGGTGGTACTGTGTGTGCGCGCCCAGTACTGCACCTGGGAATTACACCCAGCATACAGAGAGGTGTTACTGAGTGTGCGTCCAGTACTGCACCTGGGAATTTCACGCAGCATACAGAGAGGTGGTACTGTGTGTGCGCCCAGTACTGCACTTGGGAATTACACCCAGCATACAGAGAGGTGGTACTGTGTGTGTGCCCAGTACTGTACCTGGGAATTTCACTCAGAATACAGAGAGGTGGTACTGTGTGTGCGCCCAGTACTACACCTGGGAATTACACCCAGCATACAGAGAGGTGGTACTGTGTGTGCGCCCAGTTCTACACCTGGGAATTACACTCGGCATACAGAGAGGTGGTACTGTGGTGGTACTGTGTGTGCACCCAGTACTGCATCTGGGAATTACACCCAGCATACAGAGAGGTGTTACTGTGTGTGCGCCCAATACTGTACCTGGGAATTACACCCTGCATACAGAGAGGTGTTACTGTGTGTGCACCCAGTACTGCATCTGGGAATTACACTCAGCATACAGAGAGATGGTACTGTGTGGGTGTCCATTACTGTACCTGGGAATTACACCCTGCATACAGAGAGATGGTACTGTGTGGGTGTCCATACATATCCAATAACTACAGATCCTGAGCATTACACCAGAATAAAGAGCAAGAGAAGTTGTACTGCGCATGGTTTCTTACATACACAATAACTACAGACCCTGTCACTTACCCCCAGAATACAGATCAAAATAAGTGGTACTGTGCATGTATTGATACATACACAATTACAGACTGGGAATTACGCCCAGCTTGCAGAACAAGAGAAGTGGAACTGAGCAGTAATCTGTATAGACAGAATAAGAACAGATACTGGTTATATACCAGGATACAGAACAATAGACCTGGTACTGGGTCTTTTACATTGATACATAATGACAGCAAATAAGGAGTCTTCCAACCTGCAGACACCGGTGGTGAAGTTGTACTGTGCGTCTGTGAGGGAAGTGTTACTGTGATAGATGATATTGGGAATGGATTAGTCTCCGCTCCTCATAGTGTAATATACAGATATATAGATATACCAGTAGGCAGTGTATGGAGAGATTGGGGCTGGGGGAGGGGAGCAGGGACAGTTGGTGTAACAACAGCAGCCCCCATCCCCCATCCTCTACATCTGCAACACAAAGCTGCCGAGAGTGGGGAGGGAGCTGCATACAAGTGTATATGAGCTGTGTGCATATGTATGGGGTATCCCTGCAGGGCAGTCAGAGGGGTCTTTGGGGACGTCTGCCCCCAGGGAGGGGCAGCATGGGGGCATCTACTGAGGTTTACAGTCTGGATTCTCTAACACCTCAAAACATCTGTGAAGACATTATGGGAATTATTATATGTGTAGCCCCCAAAATTGAGCAACGCCCACCCCCCCCCCCCCCCACCTTTTACAGTTCTAATCTAAGATTATCCGGATAATGTCCTCATTATCCACACATCATACACTGCTCACAGGACTTTATACAGAGTGAGGATGGGATAAATGTCATTTACCAAACACTTGTCAAGTTGTCTCCATCAATTGTCTGTGTCTTTCTTATGTACCCCGATTGTTTTACAATTTTGTGCCTTTTTTTATTTAATAGACTGTTCCCTTTCTATAACAGTATATGTCCTCTCTCTCTATAACAGTATATGTCCTCTCTCTCTATAACAGTATATGTCCTCTCTCTCTATAACAGTATATGTCCTCTCTATATAACAGTATATGTCCTCTCTATATAACAGTATATGTCCCCTCTCTCTATAACAGTATATGTCCTCTCTCTCTATAACAGTATATGTCCTCTCTCTCTATAACAGTATATGTCCTCTCTATATAACAGTATATGTCCCCTCTCTCTCTATAACAGTATATGTCCTCTCTCTCTCTATAACAGTATATGTCCTCTCTCTATAACAGTATATGTCCTCTCTATATAACAGTATATGTCCTCTCTCTCTCTATAACAGTATATGTCCTCTCTATATAACAGTATATGTCCCCTCTCTCTCTATAACAGTATATGTCCTCTCTCTCTATAACAGTATATGTCCTCTCTCTCTATAACAGTATATGTCCTCTCTATATAACAGTATATGTCCCCTCTCTCTCTATAACAGTATATGTCCTCTCTCTCTCTATAACAGTATATGTCCTCTCTCTCTATAACAGTATATGTCCTCTCTATATAACAGTATATGTCCTCTCTCTCTCTATAACAGTATATGTCCTCTCTATATAACAGTATATGTCCTCTCTCTCTATAACAGTATATGTCCTCTCTCTCTATAACAGTATATGTTCTCTCTCTCTATAACAGTATATGTCCTCTCTATATAACAGTATATGTCCCCTCTCTCTCTATAACAGTATATGTCCTCTCTCTCTATAACGGTATATGTCCTCTCTATATAACAGTATATGTCCTCTCTCTCTATAACAGTATATGTCCTCTCTCTCTATAACAGTATATGTCCTCTCTCTCTCTATAACAGTATATGTCCTCTCTCTCTATAACAGTATATGTCCTCTCTCTCTATAACAGTATATGTCCTCTCTCTCTCTCTCTATAACAGTATATGTCCTCTCTCTCTCTCTATAACAGTATATGTCCTCTCTCTCTCTATAACAGTATATGTCCTCTCTCTCTATAACAGTATATGTCCTCTCTCTCTCTATAACAGTATATGTCCTCTCTCTCTCTCTATAACAGTATATGTCCTCTCTCTCTCTCTATAACAGTATATGTCCTCTCTCTCTCTATAACAGTATATGTCCTCTCTATAACAGTATATGTCCTCTCTCTCTCTCTCTCTATAACAGTATATGTCCTCTCTCTCTCTCTATAACAGTATATGTCCTCTCTCTCTCTATATAACAGTATATGTCCTCTCTCTCTATCTATAACAGTATATGTCCTCTCTCTCTCTCTCTCTATAACAGTATATGTCCTCTCTCTCTCTATAACAGTATATGTCCTCTCTCTCTCTATAACAGTATATGTCCTCTCTCTCTCTCTATAACAGTATATGTCCTCTCTCTCTCTCTATAACAGTATATGTCCTCTCTCTCTCTCTATAACAGTATATGTCCTCTCTCTCTCTCTATAACAGTATATGTCCTCTCTCTCTCTATAACAGTATATGTCCTCTCTCTCTCTATAACAGTATATGTCCTCTCTATAACAGTATATGTCCTCTCTATAACAGTATATGTCCTCTCTCTCTCTCTCTATAACAGTATATGTCCTCTCTCTCTCTATTACAGTATATGTCCTCTCTCTCTCTATATAACAGTATATGTCCTCTCTCTCTCTCTATAACAGTATATGTCCTCTCTCTCTCTCTATAACAGTATATGTCCTCTCTCTCTCTATAACAGTATATGTCCTCTCTCTCTCTATAACAGTATATGTCCTCTCTATCTATAACAGTATATGTCCTCTCTCTCTCTCTATAACAGTATATGTCCTCTCTCTCTCTCTCTCTCTCTATAACAGTATATGTCCTCTCTCTCTATAACAGTATACGACCCCCTCTCTCTCTGTATAACATTATATCCCCCCCCCCTCTCTCTCTCTCTCTGTATAACAATAAGAAGTGTTTTGGTTTTGAAAGCAGTGATACTTTTCTCTTCAGTTACAATATTACTAATGTTGCAAACAGCTATTACTGATGTATTATATATAAGTCTCTTATGTCTGCATCTATTACACCTGTGTCCTGGTGGAGAACTCTCTTACCTCATCCTTAGTCATATTCAAATATGAATTAGTTGTTAATGAGAGCACTGTAATGGTGTTAGCACAGCTGTGCTGTGTACAAGTACATGGTCCTCCCAGGGGCTGTAACTACAGTATAACTGTGATATTCCTGACAATACAGCGTTGTCAAGGAACGTATCAGTCTGTTGTAGCTGTGAGAAACGATGGCTGCCCCATGCGTCACAATGCCCAGAAACTGCCAGTGCCACCAATGTCTAGAAAGAACAGGGCACCTTGGATCTAACGAGGATAGAAACACACGAGGAAGAACCAGATACACAATTG
Organism: Mixophyes australis; assembly: GCA_036250195.1. Taxonomy (NCBI): domain Eukaryota; kingdom Metazoa; phylum Chordata; class Amphibia; order Anura; family Limnodynastidae; genus Mixophyes; species Mixophyes australis. The sequence continues at coordinate 14,575,906 of JAVHZZ010000004.1, forward strand.
CACAAAAGGGAAAGTGCATCAGAGTCAGCAGATAGAGACACAGGAACCTTACAGGACCACAGTTAGCTGCTTCCTGAAATAGTACAAGTCATAAACCAGTGTCAAAGAGATGGGAATGGTTATAGGGCTGTGTTGGTGATGGGGGAGATGTAATGGTACTGGGCTGTGTTGGTAAGGGGGAGATGTAATGGTACGGGGCTGTGTTGGTGATGGGGAGATGTAATGGTACGGGGCTGTGTTGGTGATGGGGGAGATGTAATGGTACGGGGCTGTGTTGGTGATGGGGAGATGTAATGGTACAGGGCTGTGTTGGTGATGGGGGAGATGTAATGGTATGGGGCTGTGTTGGTGATGGGGGAGATGTAATGGTATAGGGCTGTGTTGGTAAGGGGGAGATGTAATGGTACAGGGCTGTGTTGGTAAGGGGGAGATGTAATGGTACAGGGCTGTGTTGGTGATGGGGAGATGTAATGGTACGGGGCTGTGTTGGTGATGGGGAGATGTAATGGTACTGGGCTGTGTTGGTGATGGGGGAGATGTAATGGTACTGGGCTGTGTTGGTGATGGGGGAGATGTAATGGTACGGGGCTGTGTTGGTGATGGGGGAGATGTAATGGTACGGGGCTGTGTTGGTGATGGGGGAGATGTAATGGTACGGGGCTGTGTTGGTGATGGGGGAGATGTAATGGTATGGGGCTGTGTTGGTGATGGGGGAGATGTAATGGTACGGGGCTGTGTTGGTGATGGGGGAGATGTAATGGTACGGGGCTGTGTTGGTGATGGGGGAGATGTAATGGTACGGGGCTGTGTTGGTAAGGGGGAGATGTAATGGTACGGGGCTGTGTTGGTGATGGCGGAGATGTAATGGTATGGGGCTGTGTTGGTAAGGGGGAGATGTAATGGTACAGGGCTGTGTTGGTGATGGGGAGATGTAATGGTACGGGGCTGTGTTGGTGATGGGGGAGATGTAATGGTACGGGGCTGTGTTGGTAAGGGGGAGATGTAATGGTACGGGGCTGTGTTGATGATGGCGGAGATGTAATGGTACGGGGCTGTGTTGGTGATGGGGGAGATGTAATGGTATGGGGCTGTGTTGGTAAGGGGGAGATGTAATGGTACGGGGCTGTGTTGGTGATGGGGGAGATGTAATGGTATGGGGCTGTGTTGGTAAGGGGGAGATGTAATGGTACGGGGCTGTGTTGATGATGGCGGAGATGTAATGGTACGGGGCTGTGTTGGTGATGGGGGAGATGTAATGGTATGGGGCTGTGTTGGTAAGGGGGAGATGTAATGGTACGGGGCTGTGTTGGTGATGGGGGAGATGTAATGGTACGGGGCTGTGTTGCTGATGGGGGAGATGTAATGGTACGGGGCTGTGTTGGTGATGGGGAGATGTAATGGTACGGGGCTGTGTTGGTGATGGGGAGATGTAATGGTACGGGGCTGTGTTGGTGATGGGGGAGATGTAATGGTACGGGGCTGTGTTGGTGATGGGGGAGATGTAATGGTACGGGGCTGTGTTGGTGATGGGGGAGATGTAATGGTACTGGGCTGTGTTGGTAAGGGGGAGATGTAATGGTACGGGGCTGTGTTGGTGATGGGGGAGATGTAATGGTACGGGGCTGATGTAATGGTACGGGACTGTGTTGGTGATGGGGAGATGTAATGGTACGGGGCTGTGTTGGTGATGGGGAGATGTAATGGTACGGGGCTGTGTTGGTGATGGGGAGATGTAATGGTACTGGGCTGTGTTGGTGATGGGGAGATGTAATGGTACGGGGCTGTGTTGGTGATGGGGGAGATGTAATGGTATGGGGCTGTGTTGGTAAGGGGGAGATGTAATGGTACGGGGCTGTGTTGGTGATGGGGGAGATGTAATGGTACGGGGCTGTGTTGGTGATGGGGGAGATGTAATGGTACTGGGCTGTGTTGGTGATGGGGAGATGTAATGGTACGGGGCTGTGTTGGTGATGGGGGAGATGTAATGGTATGGGGCTGTGTTGGTAAGGGGGAGATGTAATGGTACAGGGCTGTGTTGGTGATGGGGGAGATGTAATGGTACGGGGCTGTGTTGGTGATGGGGGAGATGTAATGGTACTGGGCTGTGTTGGTGATGGGGAGATGTAATGGTACGGGGCTGTGTTGGTGATGGGGGAGATGTAATGGTACGGGGCTGATGTAATGGTACGGGACTGTGTTGGTGATGGGGAGATGTAATGGTACGGGGCTGTGTTGGTGATGGGGAGATGTAATGGTACGGGGCTGTGTTGGTGATGGGGAGATGTAATGGTACTGGGCTGTGTTGGTGATGGGGAGATGTAATGGTACGGGGCTGTGTTGGTGATGGGGGAGATGTAATGGTATGGGGCTGTGTTGGTAAGGGGGAGATGTAATGGTACGGGGCTGTGTTGGTGATGGGGGAGATGTAATGGTACGGGGCTGTGTTGGTGATGGGGGAGATGTAATGGTACTGGGCTGTGTTGGTGATGGGGAGATGTAATGGTACGGGGCTGTGTTGGTGATGGGGGAGATGTAATGGTATGGGGCTGTGTTGGTAAGGGGGAGATGTAATGGTACAGGGCTGTGTTGGTGATGGGGGAGATGTAATGGTACGGGGCTGTGTTGGTGATGGGGGAGATGTAATGGTACTGGGCTGTGTTGGTGATGGGGAGATGTAATGGTACTGGGCTGTGTTGGTGATGGGGAGATGTAATGGTACGGGGCTGTGTCGGTGATGGGGGAGATGTAATGGTACGGGGCTGTGTTGGTGATGGGGGAGATGTAATGGTATGGGGCTGTGTTGGTGATGGGGAGATGTAATGGTACGGGGCTGTGTTGGTGATGGGGGAGATGTAATGGTACGGGGCTGTGTTGGTGATGGGGGAGATGTAATGGTACGGGGCTGTGTTGGTGATGGGGGAGATGTAATGGTATGGGGCTGTGTTGGTGATGGGGGAGATGTAATGGTACTGGGCTGTGTTGGTAAGGGGGAGATGTAATGGTACGGGGCTGTGTTGGTAAGGGGGAGATGTAATGGTACGGGGTTATGTTGGTGATGGGGGAGATGTAATGGTACTGGGCTGTGTTGGTGATGGGGAGATGTAATGGTATGGGGCTGTGTTGGTGATGGGGGAGATGTAATGGTACTGGGCTGTGTTGGTAAGGGGGAGATGCAATGGTATGGGGCTGTGTTGGTAAGGGGGAGATGTAATGGTACGGGGTTATGTTGGTGATGGGGGAGATGTAATGGTACTGGGCTGTGTTGGTGATGGGGGAGATGTAATGGTACGGGGCTGTGTTGGTGATGGGGAGATGTAATGGTACGGGGCTGTGTTGGTGATGGGGAGATGTAATGGTACGGGGCTGTGTTGGTGATGGGGGAGATGTAATGGTACGGGGCTGTGTTGGTGATGGGGGAGATGTAATGGTACGGGGCTGTGTTGGTGATGGGGGAGATGTAATGGTACTGGGCTGTGTTGGTAAGGGGGAGATGTAATGGTACGGGGCTGTGTTGGTGATGGGGGAGATGTAATGGTACGGGGCTGATGTAATGGTACGGGACTGTGTTGGTGATGGGGAGATGTAATGGTACGGGGCTGTGTTGGTGATGGGGAGATGTAATGGTACGGGGCTGTGTTGGTGATGGGGAGATGTAATGGTACAGGGCTGTGTTGGTGATGGGGGAGATGTAATGGTATGGGGCTGTGTTGGTGATGGGGAGATGTAATGGTACGGGGCTGTGTTGGTGATGGGGGAGATGTAATGGTATGGGGCTGTGTTGGTGATGGGGGAGATGTAATGGTACTGGGCTGTGTTGGTGATGGGGGAGATGTAATGGTATGGGGCTCTGTTGGTGATGGGGGAGATGTAATGGTACGGGGCTGTGTTGGTGATGGGGAGATGTAATGGTACGGGGCTGTGTTGGTGATGGGGGAGATGTAATGATACGGGGCTGTGTTGGTGATGGGGGAGATGTAATGGTACGGGGCTGTGTTGGTGATGGGGGAGATGTAATGGTACGGGGCTGTGTTGGTGATGGGGGAGATGTAATGGTATGGGGCTGTGTTGGTGATGGGGGAGATGTAATGGTACGGGGCTGTGTTGGTGATGGGGGAGATGTAATGGTACGGGGCTGTGTTGGTGATGGGGGAGATGTAATGGTACGGGGCTGTGTTGGTGATGGGGGAGATGTAATGGTACGGGGCTGTGTTGGTGATGGGGGAGATGTAATGGTATGGGGCTGTGTTGGTAAGGGGGAGATGTAATGGTACGGGGCTGTGTTGGTGATGGGGAGATGTAATGGTACGGGGCTGTGTTGGTGATGGGGGGAGATGTAATGGTATGGGGCTGTGTTGGTGATGGGGGAGATGTAATGGTACGGGGCTGTGTTGGTGATGGGGGAGATGTAATGGTACGGGGCTGTGTTGGTGATGGGGGAGATGTAATGGTACGGGGCTGTGTTGGTGATGGGGGAGATGTAATGGTACGGGGCTGTGTTGGTGATGGGGGAGATGTAATGGTACGGGGCTGTGTTGGTGATGGGGGAGATGTAATGGTACGGGGCTGTGTTGGTGATGGGGGAGATGTAATGGTACGGGGCTGTGTTGGTGATGGGGGAGATGTAATGGTACGGGGCTGTGTTGGTGATGGGGGAGATGTAATGGTACGGGGCTGTGTTGGTGATGGGGGAAAATGCTGGGATAATACAGGGAAATCGCTGGGACAACACAGGGAAATCGCTGGGATAATACAGGGAAATCGCTGGCACAACACAGAGAAATTGCTGGAACAACACTGGGAAATCGCTGGGACAACACTGGGACAACACTGGGAAATCGCTGGGACAACACTGGGAAATCGCTGGGATAACAGGGAAATCGCTGGGATAATACAGGGAAATCGCTGGAACAACACAGAAATCGCTGGGATAACTCAGAGCAATCACTGGGATAACTCAGAGCAATCGCTGGAACAACACAGGGAAATCGCTGGAACAACACAGGGAAATTGCTGGGATATTACAGGGAAATCGCTGGGACAACACAGGGAAATCGGGAAATCGCTGGGATAATAAAAAGCAAACGCTGGGATAATACAGGGAAATCGGTGGGATAACTCAGAGCAATCGCTGCTAAAACAGAGAAATCGCTTGGATAACAGAGAAACCGCTGGGAAAACAGGGAAATCGCTGGGATAATACAGGGAAATCGCTGGGATAACTCAGAGCAATCGCTGGTAATACAGGGAAATCGCTCGGATAACACAGAGAAACCGCTGGGAAAACAGGGAAATCGCTGGGAAAACACTGGGAAATCGCTGGGATAATACAGGGAAATCACTGGGACAACACAAGAAAATCGCTGGGAAAACACCGAGTAATCGCTGGGACAACACTGGGAAATCACTGGGACAACACTGGTAAGTCGCTGGCATAACACGGAAATCGCTGGGATAACTCAGAGCAATCGCTGGGAAACAGGGAAATCGCTGGGATAATACAGGGAAATCGCTGGGATAACTCAGAGCAATCGCTGAGAAACAGGGAAATCGCTGGGATAACTCAGAGCAATCGCTGGGAAACAGGGAAATCGCTGGGATAATACAGGGAAATCGCTGGGACAACACAGGGAAATCGCTGGGAAATAGGGAAATCGCTGGGATAACTCAGAGCAATCGCTGGGAAAACAGGGAAATCGCTGGGATAATACAGAGTAAACACTGGGATAATAAGACAGAGATATTTCTGGGATAATATCCCTATTGCTGAGCATGGTGCACAAGAGCTGACACTCTAGGGCAGCTTGCTGCACACAGGCACACGAGGGGTTAAGGGGGTGGGTCTGCCCTGTGATTGGGTGGTTGGGGGCTGGGGGCTGGGGGCTGGTATTAGGAGGACAGATCAGGCAGACGCAGCACCTGCCCCAAGTACCCCGGGATGGAGACCCCCCATCTGCCCGTAGTGAAGCGCCCTATGAACGCCTTCATGGTGTGGTCCAGCGAGGAGAGGAAGCGGGTGTCCGCCCTGTACCCCAAGATGCACAACTCCGAGATCAGCCGGAGACTGGGGGAGGTGTGGAGGGGGCTGGGGGAGGACGAGCGGAGACCCTACCGGGAGGAGGCCAAGAGGCTGCGGGCGCAGCACGCCCGGGACTACCCCGGGTACAAGTATGCCCCCCGCAAGAAGAAGAAGGGCAAGGCTGGCAGCAAGCAGGGGGAGGCGCCCCCCTTACTGCCCCTGGAAGCCCCCCGACCCATGGGAGGGGAGAGTAAGGGCTACCAGGCGCAGTATAATGGCTACCAAGACCCCTATAGGTAAGTCTGACCCTGCTGCCCACTGTAATAACTCCCAGGTTATTACTGCTCCCCCCCCCCCCTGCTCTGCTCCCCCTCTTCTCATCCCCCTGCTCTGCTCCCCCTCTTCTCACCCCCCTGATCTGCTCCTCCTCTTCTCATCCCCTCTGCTCTGCTCCCCCTCTTCTCATCCCCCCTTGCTCTGCTCCCCCTCTTCTCATCCCCCCCTGCTCTGCTCCCCCTCTTCTCAGCTCCCCCTCTTCTCATCCCCCCCTGCTCTGCTCCCCCTCTTCTCATCCCCTCTGCTCCCCCTCTTCTCATCCCCCCCTGCTCTGCTCCCCCTCTTCTCATCCCCCCCTGCTCTGCTCCCCCTCTTCTCACCCCCCCCTGCTCTGCTCCCCTCTTCTCACCCCTCCCTGCTCTGCTCCCCTCTTCTCACCCCTCCCTGCTCTGCTCCCCCTCTTCTCACCCCTCCCTGCTCTGCTCCCCTCTTCTCACCCCCCTGCTCTGCTCCCCCTCTTCTCATCCCCCCCTGCTCAACTCCCCTCTTCTCAGCCCCCCTGCTCTGCTCCCCCTCTTCTCAGCCCCCCCTGCTCTGCTCCCCCTCTTCTCAGCCCCCCCTGCTCTGCTCCCCCTCTTCTCAGCCCCCCCCTGCTCAACTCCCCTCTTCTCAGCCCCCCTGCTCTGCTCCCCCTCTTCTCACCCCCCTGCTCTGCTCCCCCTCTTCTCATCCCAGCCTGCTCAACTCCCCTCTTCTCAGCCCCCCTGCTCTGCTCCCCCTCTTCTCAGCCCTCCCTATTCAACTCCCCTCTTCTCAGCCCCCCCTGCTCTGCTCCCCCTCTTCCCATCCCCCCCTGATCTGCTCCCCTCTTCTCATCCCCCCTGCTCTGCTCCCCGTCTTCTCACCCCCCCCTGCTCTGCTCCCCCTCTTCTCATCCCCCCTGCTCTGCTCCCCCTCTTTTTAGCCCCCTGCTCTGCTCCCCCTCTTCTCATCCCCCTGCTCTGCTCCCCCTCTTCTCATCCCCCCTGCTCTGCTCCCCCTCTTCCCATCCCCCCCTGCTCTGTTCCCCCTCTTCTCACCCCCGCTGCTCTGCTCCCCCTCTTCTCATCCCCCCCCTGCTCTGTTCCCCCTCTTCTCAGCCCCCCCTGCTCTGCTCCCCCTCTTCTCAGCCCCCCCTGTTCAACTCCCCTCTTCTCAGCCCCCCTGCTCTGTTCCCCCTCTTCCCATCCCCCCCTGCTCTGTTCCCCCTCTTCCCACCCCCCCTGATCTGCTCCCCTCTTCTCATCCCCCCCTGCTCTGCTCCCCCTCTTCCCATCCCCCCTGCTCTGTTCCCCCTCTTCTCATCCCCCTGCTCTGCTCCCCGTCTTCTCATCCCCCCCTGCTCTGCTCCCCCTCTTCTCATCCCCCCCTGCTCTGTTCCCCGTCTTCTCATCCCCCTGCTCTGCTCCCCCTCTTTTTAGCCCCCTGCTCTGCTCCCCCTCTTCTCATCCCCCTGCTCTGCTCCCCCTCTTCTCATCCCCCCCTGCTCTGCTCCCCCTCTTCCCATCCCCCCGTGCTCTGTTCCCCCTCTTCTCACCCCCCCCTGCTCTGCTCCCCTCTTCTCACCCCCCTGCTCTGCTCCCCCTCTTCTCATCCCCCCCCCTGCTCTGCTCCCCCTCTTCTCATCCCCCCCTGCTCTGCTTCCCTCTTCTCACCCCCCTGCTCTGCTCCCCCTCTTCTCATCCCCTCTGCACTGCTCCCCCTCTTCTCATCCCCCCCCTGCTCTGCTCCCCCTCATCTCATCCCCCCCTGCTCTGCTCCCCCTCATCTCATCCCCCCTGCTCTGCTCCCCCTCTTCTCATCCCCCTGTTCTGCTCCCCCTCTTCTCATCCCCCCCTGCTCTGCTCCTCCTCTTCTCAGCCCCCCCTGCTCCCCCTCTTCTCATCTTCCTCCCCCTGCTCTGCTCCCCCTCTTCTCATCCCCCCCCTGCTCTGCTCCCCCTCTTCTCACCCCCCCTGCTCTTCTCCCCCTCTTCTCACCCCCCCTGCTCTTCTCCCCCTCTTCTCATCCCCCTGCTCTGCTCCCCCTCTTCTCATCCCCCCCTGCTCCCCCTCTTCTCATCCCCCCCTGCTCTGCTCCTCCTCTTCTCAGCCCCCCCTGCTCCCCCTCTTCTCATCTTCCTCCCCCTGCTCTGCTCACCCTCTTCTCATCCCCCTGCTCTGCTCCCCGTCTTCTCATCCCCCCCTGCTCTGCTCCCCCTCTTCTCATCCCCCCCTGCTCTGTTCCCCGTCTTCTCATCCCCCTGCTCTGCTCCCCCTCTTTTTAGCCCCCTGCTCTGCTCCCCCTCTTCTCATCCCCCTGCTCTGCTCCCCCTCTTCTCATCCCCCCCTGCTCTGCTCCCCCTCTTCTCATCCCCCCCTGCTCTGCTCCCCCTCTTCCCATCCCCCCGTGCTCTGTTCCCCCTCTTCTCACCCCCCCTGCTCTGCTCCCCTCTTCTCACCCCCCTGCTCTGCTCCCCCTCTTCTCATCCCCCCCCTGCTCTGCTCCCCCTCTTCTCATCCCCCCCTGCTCTGCTCCCCCTCTTCTCATCCCCCCCTGCTCTGTTCCCCGTCTTCTCATCCCCCTGCTCTGCTCCCCCTCTTTTTAGCCCCCTGCTCTGCTCCCCCTCTTCTCATCCCCCTGCTCTGCTCCCCCTCTTCTCATCCCCCCCTGCTCTGCTCCCCCTCTTCTCATCCCCCCCTGCTCTGCTCCCCCTCTTCCCATCCCCCCGTGCTCTGTTCCCCCTCTTCTCACCCCCCCTGCTCTGCTCCCCTCTTCTCACCCCCCTGCTCTGCTCCCCCTCTTCTCATCCCCCCCCTGCTCTGCTCCCCCTCTTCTCATCCCCCCCTGCTCTGCTTCCCTCTTCTCACCCCCCTGCTCCCCCTCTTCTCATCCCCTCTGCACTGCTCCCCCTCTTCTCATCCCCCCCTGCTCTGCTCCCCTCTTCTCATCCCCCCCTGCTCTGCTCCCCCTCATCTCATCCCCCCCTGCTCTGCTCCCCCTCATCTCATCCCCCCCTGCTCTGCTCCCCCTCATCTCATCCCCCCCTGCTCTGCTCCCCCTCTTCTCATCCCCCTGTTCTGCTCCCCCTCTTCTCATCCCCCCCTGCTCTGCTCCTCCTCTTCTCAGCCTCCCCTGCTCCCCCTCTTCTCATCTTCCTCCCCCTGCTCTGCTCCCCCTCTTCTCATCCCCCCCTGCTCTGCTCCCCCTCTTCTCACCCCCCCTGCTCTTCTCCCCCTCTTCTCACCCCCCCTGCTCTGCTCCCCCTCTTCTCATCCCCCCCTGCTCTGCTCCTCCTCTTCTCAGCCCCCCCTGCTCCCCCTCTTCTCATCTTCCTCCCCTTGCTCTGCTCCCCCTCTTCTCATCTTCCTCCCCCTGCTCTGCTCCCCCTCTTCTCATCCCCCGTCTCCTTCCTGCTCTGCTTACCTCTTCTCATCCCCCCTTCGTCTTCTTCCTGCTCTGCTCTGCCCCCCCCCCCCCACATCCATCTCCTTTCTCCACTGCGCTCCTCCTCCTCGGTCTTCTTCCTGCTCCTCTATACTGAATGGATGCACAGTAACACCTCCTAGTGTGGTGACTTTCTCTGTATGGGCGGACACTGCACAGTACCCCTTCTCCTGTTCTCTGTGGATATTTCCATTCACAATGGCTCGCTTACTCTGTATGTCTAGATAACTGCTTAGTACAATTTCTTTGACTCTTTATATTGGATGAAATTCTCAGTATCTGGTCATATTATTTGTAGTTTGTATGGATGACTGCACAGTAACACTTCTCCTGATTGGTATGGTTAATGTCTCTCTTTGTTTCAGTTACATGCCATACTCCGGCCCCCCAAAGATGGACCCCCTGCTTCCTCCCATCAGCGACGTTTCGGCCTTGTACGGATTTGGATTGTATGATTATGGTGAGCGTAGGGGTATCCGTCCACAGGTTCACTACCCCACGGTTGAAGTGGAAACCGGGGGGTCCCTCACAAGTCTTTGACCTAAGGAGCACTGGACACCGTACCCTGGAGTGTGAGGACCACGCTCCTTTCTCACGAGAGGACCCCGACTTTGTGATCGTTCCAAATACTGTAGTCAGCGATGACGTGCGGTTTCTATAGGCTAAAGACTATTGTCGCCTTGTCATGGACATTATGTTCTCCTAAGGGGGTAAACATCAATGGAGGGCGCTTAAAGCCCCTATAGAAATCATATAGGACCTTTTATGTTAGTCGTCCATGCTGAGCATTTGGGGTCTGTATGAGGGGCCTCATTATGAAGGCAGCTGGTTTTAAGGGGGTTTCATCTGATGCTGGTGGGGATATAACCCTGGCTGATACCAGATAGTATATAGACCTCTCTGGAGGTCTAGAAATATGACCGAAGTCTCAAACACTGTTTTAATGGTATTTTTACACCCTAGATTTTTTAATGAATTATTTTGTATTTTTAGTAGTGAAGTATTAAAGTCATAAAAAAATGAGATTGTATGTGATATTATTGCTTTACTAGCGAGCAAGTTGTATCTCCTTTTACATTGCGTATTTTGTAGGATGCCGTCACGCCATACGTCTTGCTGTGTTACTGTCCCTAAGAGCTTGCAGTCCGTCACATGAACGTCTGAGTGCCAGATGCTGGTTATTATACTAATCTTTGCCTGTACATGGGGGAAGGGGGATCATGATGCAAAAACTGAACAGTGACATTAAAGTAAGATAACGATGGCCCTGACCAGATGGGCTTCTGATCTAAGAGGTCAGGAAAACACATCTGATATGGCGGCAGTAATAGTTATTTGGGGAGCTCTATGGGGGAGAAGTATCGTAGCTAGACATAGAAGATTAGAAGATCGTTGAGGGAAGGAGAATATTTATGGGTGAGGTCCGATATACACGTGGGACCGGAGTAATGGAAGGACCTGTAGACAAAGATTGGTACTAGGAGTTTTCTTCTGAGACACATGGGTAGACTATAAAGGGATTGACGGAGAGGAGCAGCAGATGAGGAACGAGAGGACGTGTAGGTTAATCTTGATGACTTAATCTTGTCATTGCCAGACAGACGAACATTACTATGGTCAAGGTGGGACATTATACGAGTGTGGATGAGGAGCTTGGTGGCCTTTTGTGTGGGGAAAGAACGTGTTACTTGTTGGGCAGATGAAAACAAACTGACCTGGACATGGTCTAAATGTGTGAAGACAAGAGGGGCACAGTGACCTTACAGGCAGAGGTTTAGAAGGTGATGGAGGGGCTTGGATTTGGCTTTGCGAAGGTCTTTAGCTACTCTCGGGAGCACAGATTTTGTGAAGTGATGTGAGAAAACCAGATGGAAGAAGGTTCAGTCGGGAGTTGAAGGAACAAAGGTCCGTCTATTGTTACTAAGGCGCTCCCATAGTTTTGAGGTCAATGGGAGTAGAAAAATGATTCAGTAGCTAGAGGGCCAGGGCTGCGTACAGGGGAAGGCTTCTGGAGGATGGGAATGATTGTGTCTTCAAAAGCAGAAGAGGATAATACCTGTGGGGAGACAGGTTAAATAACGTGGTCAGGGCAGGGATCGGTGTGGTGAAGAGAGTACTCGGAAGAGACTGGACGTGCATTGAGAGGAAGAAAAGAGTCCTCTTCGGTAATAGAGCTGAGGTCAGAGTGTAGGGGTTGTGGGCCACGGATGTATGTGGGATGAGTGGTCCTATGAAATGTCCAACATTGAAACATTTATCTCTTTAGTAGTTCACAATGATGTGGGCACTTATCTTTGTTTACGGACAGGTGTAGTTGGGTTACGTAGGAGGTGAAATGTGAAGGGATGGCAGAGATTTCAGGCTTGTGAGGACATGGGGCAAGAGCTGTAAGCTTTTCTAGTTAAGGGCAGAGTCGATCTTGTTTTTATTTGGAGCTGAAGAAGTCTGAATCTAAACCACGTTTTCTCTACGTTCAGCCGTGTGGCGTTTTGGAGGAGAGATCTCTCCAGGACAGGTGAGTGTGCGGTTATACCGGGAAACCACCGGGTCAGGTCAGGACAAGTTTGTCTGGAGAAGGACAGGAAATAACAGGTGATGGTTGTCTCTATTTAGGAAACATAAGTGGAAATGAATAACCCACAATACCCTGGTTGTGTAAGTGCCCACCTTTAAATTAATACCTTTTTGCTTTTATTATATCAGTGGGTCCTTTTGAATAAGTCTCTATCAACTGTGCACGGCCCTCCCAGGTTTTCAATGTTTGAGGTCTGGGTTACGACTGGGCCATTCCAAGACTGATCGTCCTTTTCTGAAGCCATTGGTTGACTTGGATGTGTGCTTTGGATTGTTACCATGTTAGAAGGTGAAATTCATCTTCATCTTTCAGACTGAGGCCTGAAGGTTATGTGAAAAAAAATATGTTGATATTTGGAGCCATTCATTGTGTCCTCTATCCTGACCATAGCCCCGGCCCCAGCTGGTGAGAAGTGGATTCAAAGAACGATCCTTTAATATTGCCATAGGGCTCTTGGTAGCCCTCCTGAGGAGTCTCCTCCTTGTCCTGTCATCATCATCCCGATCTTGCCAATGTCCATCGTATTCTCCTCTTATTGACGATAATCTTCAGTGTTCTATGTAAGGCTCAGAACTTCGTCCTCAAGAGCTACTAGCAGGTCATGTTTTCAGGATTTCTGTCTATAGGAACAGGTGGGATAAATACTGACTGAAAACATGACCTTGTATACTATACCCCTCTCCTGATTGGTACCCTTCAACAATGAGATCCTGTAGAGGTTTTGAGAGCTCTTTGCCGTCCATGGCAATCCCAGTAGGATGAGACCAAACACCTGCCAGGAAATCCAGCTGATCTTTTTTTGGGGTCCATCACTTTCATTGCTAGCCGGTTCATGCTAGTGACCCTTGAAGACGGCGACAGCCCCATTATGAAAGGGTGTGCACACTTACGCAACCAGGGAATTGTTGTTTTATTTGTTTCACTTTTTCATAAAATTATCTTTGTATTTCACTGGGATTGTGTTGGTTACACCTGCAATATCAGTAAGGGTGTGTAGAATTTTCATATCTTCTTTAAACTCACCTTTCTATATCTAATGTACCATCTCTCTTTCCTGTCATGCTATTCATCTGTATATACACTACATGGCGGACATCAATCCGCATCTCTTTAGCCACAGAGGTATCCATGAGGTTGAGGACTGTTGGGCGATAAGGCCTCGCTCGCAATCTCCGTTCCAGTTCATCCAAAAGGTGTTTGATAGGGTTGAAGTCAGGACTCTGTGAGGCCAGTCAAATTCTTCCACACCGAACTCTGGAAACCACTTTTTGATGGACCTTGACTTCTGTACGGGGGCATTGTCAAGCTGAAACAGGTAGGGGCCTTCCCCTAACTGGTGCCACAAAAGTTGGAAGCACAAAATTCTGTAGAATGTCATTGTATGATGAAGCATTAAGATGGAGCTCAGGACATACCATGACAAACAGCTCCTGACCATTAATTCTCATCCACCAATAAATTTGTTCATCGGATGGGGAAGGAGGATTCTTCGCTCCAGAGAACACGTTTCCTGAGTCCCCTGGCGGCGTGCTTTACACTACTGCATTCAACGCTTGGCATTGCGCGAAGGGATCTTGTGTGTGTCTGCTCAGCTGTGGATAGCCAATCCATGAAGCTGCAGAAGAACGTCTCTTCTGCTGATCTCACTTCCAGAGTTGGTCTGGAACTCATTGGTGAGCGCTGACTCGGAGGACAGACTATTTTTACTCACTTCAGTGCTCAGCGGCCCCGTTCTGTGAGCTTCGTGACCTATCGCGTCATGGCTCAGCTGTTGTTCCTGCTTCACAATAACAGCACTTACTGTTGACCAGGGCATCTCCAGAAGGGTAAAACCATGCAAGCTGTCTTGTTATAAAGGTGGCAGCCTATGACGGGGCCAAGTTGGAAGTCACTGAGCTCTTCAGCACAGACCGTTTTACTGCTATTGTCTGTGAAGATTGTATGTCTGTATGACGGATTTTATGCAACTGATAGCAATTGGTGTGGCTGAAATGACCAAACACACTACTAATTTGTCCACATATCTTTATGTAGTGTACCTCCATATATCATCTACTCTCTCCCATTGAGGCTTATTTTGTCCCAATTTTTCAATTATAAATGTTGACATTTATGCAGCTGCTTTGCATAGGTGTAGGTTGGTGCTTAGGTGTTGGTTGGTGATCATATAGGTGCTTAGGTGTAGGTTGGTGCCTGTATAGGTGCTTAGGTGTAGGTTGGTGCCGGTATAGGTGCTTAGGTGTAGGTTGGTGCCCATATAGGTGCTTAGGTGTAGGTTGGTGCCCGTATAGGTGCTTAGGTGTAGGTTGGTGCCCGTATAGGTGCTTAGGTGTTGGTTGGTGATCATATAGGTGCTTAGGTGTAGGTTGGTGCCCGTATAGGTGCTTAGGTGTAGGTTGGTGCCCGTATAGGTGCTTAGGTGTAGGTTGGTGCCCGTATAGGTGCTTAAGTGTAGGTGGGTCACACTTCCCCTGACTCGAACATCCACCGGGCTCAGGCTTTTTACACCCCCAGGCTCTGTGGGATACAATGTGGAAATGCCCACCGCAGTTACATGTCTGATAACCAGGCCACGCACCTCCACTTATTTATACCTCTGGCAAATACTAGATAAGTGCAGTAAACCCCGACGTTGTATTTTAGAGGTTACCCCTTGAGTCGTATTATCTGTCTGGAATACCTAATGTGATTGGGAGCGAGCGAGAGTGTTCGGTAGAATTGTTGTGTTGGTTTTGAACTTTAATCGAGTTTGTTTTTTTATTGTAAACATCATAAATCTTGTTTATAATTTCATTAGCTCTAAAAAGTTTATTGCAATAATTTGAACCTCCTATTGCTGTAGTTATTAGACTGGAGAAAAAAGGGGTTTTGTGAGACTTTATGATGACACTATGTGTCTGGGGGATAATCATTCTCGCTCTTGTCCTCTACATTGTCCTGATCTCCCTTGCATCACGTTATCACAACAATATGTGTGTCCCTGGTACGATTACCTTTATTATACAAAGTACAGCTATACCGGCTCTATAGTTATCTCTGTACCTCTGGTGTCAGTCCTCGGCTCCGTGTACCTCTGGTGTCAGTCCTCGGCTCTGTGTACCTCTGGTGTCAGTCCTCGGCTCCGTGTACCTCTGTTGTCAGTCCTCGGCTCCGTGTACCTCTGGTGTCAGTCCTCGGCTCCGTGTACCTCTGGTGTCAGTCCTCGGCTCCGTGTACCTCTGGTGTCAGTCCTCGGCTCCGTGTACCTCTGGTGTCAGTCCTCGGCTCCGTGTACCTCTGGTGTCAGTCCTCGGCTCCGTGTACCTCTGGTGTCAGTCCTCGGCTCCGTGTACCTCTGGTGTCAGTCCTCGGCTCCGTGTACCTCTGGTGTCAGTCCTCGGCTCCGTGTACCTCTGGTGTCAGTCCTCGGCTCCGTGTACCTCTGGTGTCAGTCCTCGGCTCCGTGTACCTCTGGTGTCAGTCCTCGGCTCCGTGTACCTCTGGTGTCAGTTCTCGTCTCCGTGTACCTCTGGTGTCAGTCCTCGGCTCCGTGTACCTCTGCTCAGTCCTCGGCTCCGTGTACCTCTGGTGTCAGTCCTCGGCTCCGTGTACCTCTGCTCAGTCCTCGGCTCCGTGTACCTCTGGTGTCAGTCCTCGGCTCCGTGTACCTCTGCTCAGTCCTCGGCTCCGTGTACCTCTGGTGTCAGTCCTCGGCTCCGTGTACCTCTGGTGTCAGTCCTCGGCTCCGTGTACCTCTGCTCAGTCATCGGCTCCGTGTACCTCTGGTGTCAGTCCTCGGCTCCGTGTACCTCTGGTATCAGTCCTCGGCACCGTGTACCTCTGGTGTCAGTCCTCGGCTTCGTGTACCTCTGCTCAGTCCTCGGCTCCGTGTACCTCTGGTGTCAGTCCTCGGCTCCGTGTACCTCTGCTCAGTCCTCGGCTCTGTGTGCATCCAGTCAACTACCAGTCAAGTCTATCTTGATGGGCTTGAACTGGGTACTACTCAGACTAACAGACTCATCATAGCTTTAAAGTAGGATGTTAAAATATTTCATTTCGACCTTCTGCGTGTCCATCTAGATCTCTCCCAGATTGGGCACACACCGTACCATATTAATATTACCCTTTATTTATAGGATGCCACATGAGGTCCGCAGCGCCGTACAGAGGGCAAACAATAATACAATACATGGTATAACCGTACAATACAGTAAACCGATAACACTACAACTCACAACACAGCTACTGAGAGCCTAGGTGGGCAATGGGATGCAAGGGGTATATTCAGCGCAAGCTGAAACCTGTGCCCATTACCGTGGGCACAACTAACAGGTTTCAGGTTTAGAGCCACTGAACGAGGTGTCAATACATCAGGAGTGGAGTCAAGGAGCAAAGAGCCCAAGGAGGAGGTGAGCAGTGTAGCTGGTGAGCAAAGGTTATAGGTAATGAGAGCAGGAGGGAATAGGGTCCTGATCACTAGAGCTTACAATCTAAAGGGAAAGGGGCAGACTAACGGTTGACACATGGGGGTGAGCTAATGTAAAGGGATCTTATGGCAGGAGTGGGAGATATACTACATGGTGAGATTGTTAAGTGGAGGACCGGTAGGCTTTAATGAACAGATGGGTTTTCAATGACCATTTGAAGCTATACAGGCTCGGGATAGTCTGATAGAACAAGGGGGGGATCATTCCAGTGGTGGGGTCAGTTCAGGAGAAATCTTAGATAAGGGATTGAGATGTGGTTACCAGAGGGAAAGAAATGCGACAGTCATTGTCCGACCAGAGGGGGGCAGGTTGTATTTATGGAGATGATGTTGGAGATGTAGGAAGCAGTTGAGTTGGAGTAGACTTTGTATTCGACTGGGTCCCCTTGGTCTCTCCTCTTGGTCACTTTACCTGGTCACTCCCTTGGCCTCCCTGGGGATTGGACAGGGCCAATTGTTAAATCCATTGATCAGGCCACCAATGTACAATACACCTCCCCCGGCATTGTAGCATCAATCACTTCTACTGTAAGGCACAACAGACTAGTGCTCAGCCTAAGGGGTGTTACATTTATATCTGTTTACTCCCCTGCGGGGGGGGGGAGTTGGAAGCTGTTGTCTACTTGTCTGGGAGATGAATCCAATTACCACCTAACCTGGGGGCTGAATGACTTTTCTCTTACTGATCTGAGGACTGAACAACTAATTCTAGCATTCCTGAATTCCTTGTTTTATTACATAAATCATGGTAATTCCAGTAAAGGCTTTCAAAAGTCTGTTCTCTGGTTGGGCCACAAGAAACGAATTGCAATCGCTCAGAATTTGTATTGAGAAGAATGTTTCCTAGGTTAAGTTCCTGTACGGTTGGGTTACTCTACCCCTTGAGTCATCTCCTCTGTCTGGTGTGACTAATGTGAGTGGGAGGAGGGCATTGTTGCATTGTTTTCAAGATTTCATTGATTTATTTTGTTGTTTTTTTGTAGACCTCATAAACCTTGTTCCTAAATTAGTTTGTTTATATAAAAAAAAAATGGATGACAATAATTTGAACCTCCTATTGCTGTATTAATTAGACTGGAAAAAAGGTGTTTTGTAAGAACAGACAATATACAGTTGTGATTGTTATTAATTATATTGCAATAATTGTAACCACCTATTGCAGTATTTTTTGATTGAAAAATAAAAAGCAATTTACAAGACAGACACTATTCCTAAAAGTTAAATTAGGAATTAATTGGGACCAGAACTTTCAAAAAATAAAACGCGCAGTTTGCAGCTAATGTTACCACACCGCCAGTTTGTGGCATAGAAGGTATATAAATGTTAGTGTACCATAATCCTAGGACTCAGAGAATACACAGAGATATCTTCCCCCCCCCCCCCCCCCCCCCCAGGCATGGTACCACCTCCCTGCCAGGGCGAGGGGCCAGCGGTTATATGCTGATTATCTGATTTACCAGATCCTTTCTGAAATCCAAGAAAATTTAAGTTCACTCCAAATTTTATTAAATCAAAGTATATGTTTTGGGCTTAAAGCTGGTCAGCAGTTTCCATAAAGTCTGATGTTAAATTACAGCGCCACCTAGTGACAGAGTGCAGTCCTTGCAATGTAATGCACAGCTAGCGAAAATTCCTTGTTCTGGAAGAACGTATACGGCTTATTTATGAATCGTAGAACATCCGCTTGGATCACTTTGCGGGATTGTGGATCCACTTGAAAATGCGGAAAGAGTGAAGCTTTAATTTGTGAGGTGCCCACGGGGGGAGGGGTGGGGGATGTCCGAGCGCCCAAACGCTGCAGGGGGAGAAGGCCCTGACTTTGTGTGCAGGGCACTCGTTTTGCTGTAAGGGAAAGGGGGAGAATACAGGAGGGTCAGCTCCACAAGGTGAGTGCACCAAGGGAACAGCCCTCGCCGCGGCTATACTCACGTACGTGACTCTCCGATGATGCCCCCTTGACTCCTTCCTGCTACCTTGTCTTCCGATCAGCACCTGCAAGACAAGAGAGACAGCACAACGACAGCCCTTCCCCAACACCTCTGTTACTTACCCAATGCCGAGGGACCGCTATGGAACTCACCACACCGTACTTTACCTCAGACCGACCACTCTTGCGTCCTGAGACGCTGTGCCCCACAGGCCTACACCCGTGGCCCGAGCCCCGGCCGTTAAGCCCGCCTTGTCCTGGGGCTCAGGACATAGGTGCCCTTCCAGACGGATGGAGGGGGTTCTATACACCGCTCCAGAACTCTTCTGCTTACCTACTTAGGAACCGAGTGTTCCCTACTCTACGTCAGGACCTAGCGTCCCGCTAGATCTGGGCCGAATGCCCACTGCCAACTACAAGGGCCTACTGCCCGCTTCCAGTCAGGGACCTTATGTCCCTCTACCAGCAAGGACCCGGAGTCCTTGCTACGCTACAGGGCAGCCGCCCTGCTACGCTCACGGAAGCCTATCACTTCCCTAACCAGAGGCCTATGCCTCGCTGCACTAAAGGGCCTAGCGCCCTCCTACAATCCAGGGCCTTGCGCCCAACTACGGCTCAGGGCCTTGCGCCCTACGGGGCAGCCGAGCTCCTACCTATTCTGGCCTACAGCCAGAAGCTACTTACGGGCCTTATGCCCAGAGGGGGAGACAAGCTCCTACCTGAGGGCCTCGCGCCCTGTGTCTACCTTAGGGCCTTATGCCCGATACCTACTTAAGGGCCTGGTGCCCTGCGGGGGAGCCGCGCTCCTACCCGAGGGCCTCCTGCCCTGCTAAACAACTAGGGCCTTGTGCCCTCTAAGAACTCCCGCCTTGTGCCCTCTAAGAACTACGACCTTGTGCCCTCTAAGAACTAGGGCCTTGTGCCCTCTAAGAAATAGGGCCTTGTGCCCTCCAAGAACTAGGGCCTTGTGCCCTCTAAGAACTAGGGCCTTGTGCCATCTTAACACCTACAATGGCCACCGCTACCTGCACCACAGGCCTAGTGCCTGAAGGTGCCCCCGGGCCTTATGCCCGACCTAAAAAGAGTAATTAATACTCACCTGCTCCGTGCAGGAATCTCAGCTTGACCCGCCATCTTCGGGTCTTCCAGGCTCTCCACCCGCCGGCACCTCTTCTCCTCTTCGGCACTGTTGAAGGCTGATTGGCGGGGGCGCTCTCAGCCCTTACAAGGGCTCCCCGCCGACGATCTCTGCTCCGGCGTCTTGATTGAAGTCTTCGGGCGGCAGGGTAGCTCACAGCCCTTACAAGGGCTCCCTGCCGCTTCTGCCGCTGGACCTCCTGGACGCAACGTCCTCCTCCTTCTCCTCCGCCGCCGGACTGCCCTCGTGTCGGCGCCCGGCAGCTGATAAAGCCGTCGGCGCGCTGACGTCATCAGCCGTCGCCAAGAGCCCTGATTGGCTCGCGGCGGCGGCGCCAGTAGATTGAATGGCCGGAGGCGAGCCAGGATTGGCTCGCCGATCCGGCCTCTGATTGGCCAGCAGCTCACTTGCCCGCTGCCGCAGGGACCTGAAAAAGAGGATCGGGGATACTCACCGCTGGAACGCCGGTCCGGTGAGTCTCTTCTGCCTTCTATGTTCACCCTCTTCCAGGGCCGACGGACGGGGCACTTCTCCACAAATTTAAACTCCTCCAACCTTATAACCACCCCTTAGATTAAATACAATGTTTCAGTTTTTATCCTAAAAGACCTCGCTGCCCAATCGGCAAAGTTATAACTCGGGACAGTGCGAAAAGGGGGCGTAACTGGCTCCTTTTGGGGGTGTGGCCTCATCACGTTAGCGGCTTTAGACTTTCTCCTCTGAAGCGTTAGACCACCCCTGCCCCCATCCACTTTAAACAGGCTAGCACTGCCGCGGTGAGTGAGTGATACCTCCCAACAGTCCCACTGACAATGCGCCATCCCCACTCTTTACCTGCACTTACTTATCAAGGAACGCCCTCATATCGGCCAGCTCCTCAGCCGAGCAAACTTCTGTTCCTCTGGAAATGCCGCCAGCTTGTCCGAAACATGTGCTGTAGAGGAGATCTAGGTGAACTTGCATAAATAGAGGTGCACTTCCCAAGCTGCTCTATCGTACATGCAAGTTTCTTGTTTAGTATTTACGTGGCAGAATCGGGCAGCCGGCCATGTTACCTAAATGGTCTCAGAAAGGGGTCTGCTGATTAGGGTAATGTTAGGATTCTGATTCTGTTATCTGTTTCTGTTTCCCTGTGTGTGAGAGCTGTTTGCTTTCAATTAGGCTGAGCTGCAACGCAGGAGTGTTACCTGCACTGTCCTGATAGGTTGCCTACAGTATTTAAGGCCTGTCCTGACACTCTTTCATTGCCAGTGATAGCGTTTTGCTTCTAGTGGTAGGGTCCTGGTTCCTGTACTATATTATTTTGTGACTATGATTCTGGATCTGATCCCAGGCTACGTCTGACTACGATTCTGGTTCTGATCCCTGGCTACATCTGATTATGATTCTGGTTCTGATCCCTGGCTACATCTGACTATGATTCTGGTTCTGATCCCTGGCTACATCTGATTATGATTCTGGTTCTGATCCCTGGCTACATCTGATTATGATTCTGGTTCTGATCCCTGGCTACATCTGATTATGATTCTGGTTCTGATCCCTGGCTACATCTGATTATGATTCTGGTTCTGATCCCTGGATACGTCTGACTATGATTCTGGTTCTGATTCCTGGCTACATCTGACTATGATTCTGGTTCTTCTGATCCCTGGCTACATCTGACTATGATTCTGGTTCAGATCCCTGGCTACGTCTGACTAAGATTCTGGTTCTGATCCCTGGCTACGTCTGACTAAGATTCTGGTTCTGATCCCTGGCTACGTCTGACTACGATTCTGGTTCTGATCCCTGGCTACATCTGACTACGATTCTGGTTCTGATTCCTGGCTACATCTGACTATGATTCTGGTTCTGATCCCTGGCTACGTCTGACTACGATTCTGTTTCTGATTCCTGGCTACGTCTGACTACGATTCTGGTTCTGATCCCGGGATACGTCTGACTATGATTCTGGTTCTGATTCCTGGCTACATCTGACTATGATTCTGGTTCTGATCCCTGGCTGCGTCTGACTACGATTCTGGTTCTTATCCCTGGCTACGTCTGACTTAGATTCTGGTTCTGATCCCTGGCTACGTCTGACTATGATTCTGGTTCTGATCCCTGGCTACGTCTGACTACGATTGTGGTTCTGATCCCAGGCTACGTCTGACTACGATTCTGGTTCTGATCCCTGGCTACGTATGACTACGATTCTGGTTCTGATCCCTGGCTACGTCTGACTACGATTCTGGTTCTGATCCCTGGCTACTTCTGACTACGATTCTGGTTCTGATCCCTGGATACGTCTGACTACGATTCTGGTTCTGATCCCTGGCTACGTCTGACTACGATTCTGGTTCTGATCCCTGGCTACGTCTGACTACGATTCTGGTTCTGATCCCTGGCTACGTCTGACTACGAATCTGGTTCTGATCCCTGGCTACGTCTGACTATAATTCTGGTTCTGATCCCCGGCTACATCTGACTATGATTCTGGTTCTGATCTCAGGATACGTCTGACTACGATTCTGGTTCTGATCCCTGAATACGTCTGACTACGATTCTGGTTCTGATCTCAGGATACGTCTGACTACGATTGTGGTTCTGATCCCTGGCTACGTCTGACTACGATTGTGGTTCTGATCCCTGGCTACGTCTGACTATGATTCTGGTTCTGATCCCCGGCTACGTCTGACTATGATTCTGGTTCTGATCTCAGGATACGTCTGACTACGATTCTGGTTCTGATCCCAGGCTTCGTCTGACTACGATTCTGGTTCTGATCCCTGGCTACGTCTGACTACGATTCTGGTTCTGATCCCTGGATACGTCTGACTATGATTCTGGTTCTGATCCCAGGCTACGTCTGACTATGATTCTGGTTCTGATCCCTGGATACGTCTGACTATGATTCTGGTTCTGATCCCAGGCTACGTCTGACTATGATTCTGGTTCTGATCACTGGCTACATCTGACTACGATTCTGGTTCTGATCCCTGGATACATCTGACTACGATTCTGGTTCTGATCCTTGGCTACGTCTGACTACAATTCTGGTTCTGATCCCTGGATACGTCTGACTACGATTCTGGTTCTGATCCCTGGCTACGTCTGACTACGATTCTGGTTCTGATCTCAGGATACGTCTGACTACGATTCTGGTTCTGATCCCTGAATACGTCTGACTACGATTCTGGTTCTGATCTCAGGATACGTCTGACTACGATTGTGGTTCTGATCCCTGGCTACGTCTGACTACGATTGTGGTTCTGATCCCAGGCTACGTCTGACTATGATTCTGGTTCTGATCCCTGGATACGTCTGACTATGATTCTGGTTCTGATCCCAGGCTACGTCTGACTATGATTCTGGTTCTGATCACTGGCTACATCTGACTACGATTCTGGTTCTGATCCCTGGATACATCTGACTACGATTCTGGTTCTGATCACTGGCTACATCTGACTACGATTCTGGTTCTGATCCCTGGATACATCTGACTACGATTCTGGTTCTGATCCTTGGCTACGTCTGACTACAATTCTGGTTCTGATCCCTGGCTATGTCTGACTAGGATTCTGGTTCTGGTCACTGGATACGTCTGACTACGATTCTGTTTCTGATCCCTGGATACGTCTGACTACGATTCTGGTTCTGATCCCTGGCTACGTCTGACTATGATTCTGGTTCTGATCCCTGGATACATCTGACTACGATTCTGGTTCTGATCCCTGGCTACGTCTGACTATGATTCTGGTTCTGATCCCTGGATACATCTGACTACGATTCTGGTTCTGATCCCTGGATACATCTGACTACGATTCTGGTTCTGATCCCTGGCTACCTCTGACTATGATTCTGGTTCTGATCCCTGGCTACGTCTGACTATGATTCTGGTTCTGATCCCCGGCTACGTCTGACTATGATTCTGGTTCTGATCCCCGGCTACGTCTGACTATGATTCTGGTTCTGATCCCTGGCTACCTCTGACTATGATTCTGGTTCTGATCCCTGGCTACCTCTGACTATGATTCTGGTTCTGATCCCTGGCTACGTCTGACTATGATTCTGGTTCTGATCCCTGGATACGTCTGACTATGATTCTGGTTCTGATCCCTGGATACGTCTGACTATGGTTCTGGTTCTGATCCCTGGCTACGTCTCACTATGATTCTGGATATGATCCCTGGCTACCTCTGACTATGATTCTGGTTCTGATCCCTGGCTACCTCTGACTATGATTCTGGATATGTTTCCTGGCTACGTCTGACCGATCATGTTTCTGTTACCTCACTAATGTTACCTAATTCTCACCGCTCCATTCCTGACTGAGGTAGTGATGCTCTAAATAAGCCGTAACAGTGGTACCATTACCATTTATATAACCCGTTCTGTTTGCTGACGTCTAGGGGTACATCTCTCTGGTGTTCAGCTACTCCACATCCATTCTGGCCTGTATCCTGACCATCCACTCAATACAATTAGAGTGGTAAGAACTTGCATTGACTTTTGTATTGCTTGAATTGCTATTGTGTCCGGCTGTTCTGAGGGGCTCTGGGTCTGTCTCAGAGCACTTTGGACAGTTTGGACTTTGTTATACTGATAAATACACTGTGATATTCCTCTGTACCACACCTGCTAATTTAGTTTAATCTCTTGCTCTGATTTTGGGACTTTCTGTATCCTGCATTTTTGCCTGTTAATAGCAGAGTCAACTGCATCCTGATAATCTGGGGCCTGATTCATTAAGGATCTTAACTAAAGAAACTTCTTATTTCAGTCTCCTGGACAAAACCATGTTACAATGCAAGGGGTGCAAATTAGTTTTCTGTTTTGCACATAAGTTAAATACTGACTGTTTTTTCATGTAGAACACAAATATCAACTTTACATTTCTTTGTACAAATAAGCTATCAAGAATGTGTGTGCTACATGATCTAGATAATCTGTATCTAATTCTGATAATCTGCAGTACTGGGGGGAGGTAGGGGTACACTGCAATACTGGGAGGGGGAGGGGTACACGGCAGTACTGGGAGGAGGAGGGGTACACTGCAGTACTGGGGGGAGGTAGGGGTACACTGTAGTACTGGGAGGGGGAGGGGTGCACTGCAGTACTGGGGGGAAGTAGGGGTACACTGCAGTACTGGGGGGAGGTAGGGGTACACTGCAGTACTGGGAGGGGGAGGGGTACACTGCAGTACTGGGGGGGAGGTAGGGGTACACTGCAGTACTGGGAGGGGGAGGGGTACACTGCAGTACTGGGGGGAGGTAGGGGTACACTGCAGTACTGGGGGGAGGTAGGGGTACACTGCTGTACTGGGAGGGGGAGGGGTACACTGCAGCACTGGGAGGGGGAGGTAGGGGTACACTGCAGCACTGGGAGGGGGAGGGGTACACTGCAGTACTGGGTGGAGGTAGGGGTACACTGCAGTACTGGGAGGGGGAGGGGTACACTGCAGTACTGGGAGGGGGGTACACTGCAGTACTGGGGGGAGGTAGGGGTACACTGCAGTACTGGGAGGGGGAGGGGTACACTGCAGTACTGGGGGGAGGTAGGGGTACACTGCAGTACTGGGAGGGGGAGGGGTACACTGCAGTACTGGGGGGAGGTAGGGGTACACTGCAGTACTGGGAGGGGGTACACTGCAGTACTGGGGGGGAGGTAGGGGTACACTGCAGTACTGGGAGGGGTACACTGCAGTACTGGGGGGAGGTAGGGGTACACTGCAGTACTGGGAGGGGGGAGGGGTACACTGCAGTACTGGGTGGAGGTAGGGGTACACTGCAGTACTGGGAGGGGGAGGGGTACACTGCAGTACTGGGAGGAGGTAGGGGTACACTGCAGTACTGGGAGGGGGTACACTGCAGTACTGGGGGGAGGTAGGGGTACACTGCAGTACTGGGAGGGGTACACTGCAGTACTGGGGGGATGTAGGGGTACACTGCAGTACTGGGAGGGGAGGGGTCCATTGTAATACTGGGAGGAGGTAGGGGTCCACTGCAGTACTGGGGGGAGGTAGGGCTACACTGCAGTACTGGGAGGGGTCACTGCAGTACTGGGGGGAGGTAGGGGGTACACTGCAGTACTGGGAGGAGGTAGGGGTACACTGCATTACTGGCATGGGGGGGACACTGCAGTACTGGGGGGAGGTAGGGGTACACTGCAGTGCTGGGAGGGTTACACTGCAGTACTGGGGGAGGTAGGGGTACACTGCAATACTGGGAGGAGGTAGGGGTACACTACAGTACTGGGGGGAGGTAGGGGTACACTCCAATACTGGGGGGAGGTATGGGTACACTGCAGTACTGGGAGGAGGTAGGGGTACACTACAGTACTGGGGGGAGGTAGGGGTACACTGCAGTACTGGGGGAAGGTAGGGGTACCCTGCAGTACTGGGGGGGAGGTATAGGTACACTGCAGTACTGGGAGGAGGTAGGGGTACACTGCAGTACTGGGGGGAGGTAGGGGGTACACTGCAGTACTGGGGGGGAGGTAGGGGTCCACTGCAATACTGGGATAAGGTAGGTGTTCACTGCAGTACTGGGGGGAGGTAGGGGTACACTGCAATACTGGGAGGAGGTAGGGGTACACTGCAGCACTGGGGGGGAGGTAGGGGTACACTGCAGTACTGGGGGGAGATATGGGTACACTGCAGTACTGGGAGGAGGTAGGGGTACACTACAGTACTGGGGGGGAGGTAGGGGTACACTGTAGTACTGGGGGGAGGTAGGGGTACACTGCAGTACTGGGGGGAGGCAGGGGTACACTGCAGTACTGGGGGGAGGTATGGGTACACTGCAGTACTGGGAGGAGGTAGGGGTACACTGCAATACTGGGATGAGGTAGGGGTCCACTGCAGTACTGGGGGGAGGTAGGGGTACACTGCAATACTGGGAGGAGGTAGGGGTACACTGCAGCACTGGGGGGGAGGTAGGGGTACACTGCAGTACTGGGGGGAGATATGGGTACACTGCAGTACTGGGAGGAGGTAGGGGTACACTACAGTACTGGGGGGGAGGTAGGGGTACACTGTAGTACTGGGGGGAGGTAGGGGTACACTGCAGTACTGGGGGGAGGTATGGGTACACTGCAGTACTGGGAGGAGGTAGGGGTACACTGCAATACTGGGATGAGGTAGGGGTCCACTGCAGTACTGGGGGGAGGTAGGGGTACACTGCAATACTGGGAGGAGGTAGGTGTACACTGCAGCACTGGGGGGGAGGTAGGGGTACACTGCAGTACTGGGAGGGGGGATGGGTACATTGCTGTGTGGGCAGCACGGTGGCTCAGTGGTTAGCACTTCTGCCTCACAGCACTGGGGTCATGAGTTTTATTCCCAACCATGACCTTATCTGTGTGGAGTTTGTATGTTTTCCCTGTGTGTGCTCCGGTTTCCACCAATACACTCCAAAGAAAATACTTGTAGGTTGCTATCAAGTGTCTGTGTGTATATTAGGGAATTTAGACTGTAAGCTCCAATGGGGCAGGGACTGATGTGAATGAGTTCTCTGTACAGCGCTGCGGAATTAGTGGCGCTATATATATAGCTAATGATGATTATGCTATACCGGGGAGGAGGTAGGGGTACATTGCTGTATCAGAGTGGAGGAGGGGGTAAGGGTAATCGCAGATATGGGCATAGTGATCACTGGGACACTGGAGTACGGGAACGGTAAACGTACAGGATGGACCTGGTAACATTGTATGGGGGGTATTCAATTGACTCAGGGAGCTGCGAGCTGAAATCCAGCGAGATATTACCGTATTAACGGTAATATTTTTCGAGCGCAGGATTTTCGGCGATCCCGCCGTCAATTGAATATGCCCCTATGAGCTGAGCTATTATCTGTGTCCTCTATGTTACATTGTATCAAAGTGTGAGCCCAACAATATCCAGCAGAGGGCGACCTCAACACATCACACATACATTCACAGATTACCCTCACACACACACAGCTCTGTCACTACACCTCCATCCTGTCCTGTATCTCTCTACTATTCCTGTACTGACCTCACACACACAGCTCTGTCACTACACCTCCATCCTGTCCTGTATCCCTCTACTATTCCTGTACTGACCTCACACACAGCTCTGTCACTACACCTCCCTCCTGTCCTGTATCTCTCTACTATTCCTGTACTGACCACACACACACACACACAGCTCTGTCACTACACCTCCATCCTATCCTGTATCTCTCTACTATTCCTGTATTGACCACACACACACAGCTCTGTCTCTACACCTCCATCCTGTCCTGTATCTCTCTACTATTCCTGTACTGACCTCACACACACAGCTCTGTCACTACACCTCCATCCTGTCCTGTATCTCTCTGCTATTCCTGTACTGACCTCACACACACACAACTCTGTCACTACACCTCCATCCTGTCCTGTATCTCTCTACTATTCCTGTACTGACCCCACACACACACACACACACACACACACACACACACACACAGCTCTGTCACTACACCTCCATCCTGTCCTGTATCTCTCTTCTATTCCTGTACTGACCCCACACACACACACACACACACACACACACACACAGCTCTGTCACTACACCTCCATCCTGTCCTGTATCTCTCTTCTATTCCTGTACTGACCCCACACAGCTCTGTCACTACACCTCCATCCTGTCCTGTATCTCTCTTCTATTCCTGTACTGACCCCCCCCCCCACACACACACACACACAGCTCTGTCACTACACCTCCATCCTGTCCTGTATCTCTCTTCTATTCCTGTACTGACCCCCCACACACACACACACACACACACACACACAGCTCTGTCACTACACCTCCATCCTGTCCTGTATCTCTCTTCTATTCCTGTACTGACCCCACACAGCTCTGTCACTACACCTCCATCCTGTCCTGTATCTCTCTTCTATTCCTGTACTGACCCCACACACACACACACACACAGCTCTGTCACTACACCTCCATCCTGTCCTGTATCTCTCTTCTATTCCTGTACTGACCCCACACACACACACACACACACACACACACAGCTCTGTCACTACACCTCCATCCTGTCCTGTATCTCTCTTCTATTCCTGTACTGACCCCACACACACACACACACACACAGCTCTGTCACTACACCTACATCCTGTCCTGTATCTCTCTACTATTCCTGGCTGTGTCTTGCTGTCACACTGCTGGGTGAGGTGCAGATAGTGATGTATACAGCAGTATAATAGTCTCCACCATGGCTGCCCCTGGGGTGTGTACACTACAGGTCACAGGGTTATTAGCTCCTAATTACCCCATTGTGATAGTAACAGGGTAACAAGATACCAGCAGTATCTGTGGGTTACTGCACACACCCAGCACCTGCTGTATATAGACGGCGTAATACACATAATACACATAATACACATAATACACATAATACACACAGTACACATAATACACATAATACACAATACATAATACACACAATACACACAATACACATAATACACATAATACACAATACATAATACACATAATACATTATACACATAATACATAATAGACATAATACATAATACACACTGCCTCACACAACAACACACAGTTACACACTGTATAACAGACAGTTACACACTATGTGAGTTTGGGGTAATTAACCAGCCTGGGACTCCTGGAAGGGCAGTTCTGGCACCCTGTTGTCCCAGGATAATGTACAGGGGTCGCCCATCTGTTGCAGCCCCCAATACATCACCAGCTCCCACTGTAGCGGGGTCCTGCACTATAGCGTGGTACACTGGTCCTGGGGCGTTTCTAGACTCACCCTAATGATTAATGTACACATAAATTGGGCGAGACCAAGGACAATATCATGTCAGAGGGGGGTGGGTCCTCCTGCTTGTCCCACTTGTTCTCCATATTCCTCCCGATGATTCTAACTCTGGATATTTACTTCCAGCTATCGATAGACAGCAGCGAGGGTCATTCATCCCTGATCCTCCTTATAGATTGTAAGCTCTTGTGAACAGCTCCTCTAGCTGCCAGTGGGGAGAGATTAGATTATGGTAATCCCCGGAGCAGTGTGACCCTGGGAGAGGAGGGGGCAGGTGTACATAGGTATAGTGTATATATATATATATATATATAGACCCTTCTGTAAACAGCGTCGGGCTCTAATTACACTGCAATTATTCATTTCCTACCTCCCCTCCCCCTCCTCTAACTGGTCCCACATGTCCCAGCGCTGAGAGCTAACTGGTTACACATGGAGAGACCAGGCGCAGCGCCAGCAACACCGCCTTAACCCCTGCCCTGCCAGAGCCCCAATGCCTTAACCCCTGCCCTGCCAGAGCATCACCGCCTTAACCCCTGCCCTGCCAGCATCACCGCCTTAACCCCTGCCCTGCCAGCATCACCGCCTTAACCCCTGCCCTGCCAGAGCATCACCGCCTTAACCCCTGCCCTGCCAGCATCACCGCCTTAACCCCTGCCCTGTCAGAGCACTGATGCCTTAACCCCTGGCCTGCCAGAGCACCGACGCCTTAACCCCTGGACTGCCAGAGCACTGACGCCTTAACCCCTGCCCTGTCAGAGCCCCAATGCCTTAACCCCTGGCCTGCCAGAGCATCGACGCCTTAACCCCTGGCCTGCCAGAGCACCAACGCCTTAACCCCTGCCCTGCCAGAGCACGACGCCTTAACCCCTGCCCTGCCAGAGCACCGACGCCTTAACCCCTTCTCTGCCAGAACACCCACGCTTTAACCCCTGGCCTGCCAGGTTATTGAGCTGAAGAGACACTTATGCTCAGCACTGTGCACCACAATGTCCTGTATCCCGATCTCTGTTTCTGATGTCCGAGGTGGAGGGGGGCTGATAGGGTAGTGGAATCTGCAGAACATTCCTCTCCCCCCAGGACCTCGGGGTCTAAGTCACATTGTCGCTGCAGTTTCCTGAGAGCTGACAGCAGTAACCTCCAGCCCCAACCAGGAAGGTTTCCTAATAGCGATGAGTCCAGCCGGACAGTGTCAGATTGTGTTTAACTGACCAGATTGTGGTGCGATTGTAAAAACTCAGAAGAACAAGAGGTCAATAAGTAAATGCGAAGAATGCAACAAAATATGTGAGAAAAAGTGTAACAGTTGAGTTACATAGTCCAACCCCCCCATGTAAATACATCAGTTTATTCTTGTTATATTGTATCATCATATCCCAACCACACCCTCAATAGGACTAGTCCAACACAGCACAGAGTCTTAACAAGATGACGGTTCATAACGAGTCTAGACACAAGACTCTCCACCCACGTGTGCTGAGGGAGCTAAGGTCGGTAAGGGCTTATTCACATGTGTGTGTTCAGTCTTGTTTTCCTGACCTACGCAGCGCATTTGACTATAGAAATGTTTGATTTGTATCACATTTAAACGGAAAACAAATGTCGGCTGACGCCGCAATTTAACAAAGAAACTATAAGTTAAAAACAGCGTTAGCGGCCTTGAGCAGTAAGAGTTAACTTCGCGATAACAAACTCTATCACCCCTAAATAATGTAAAAATAAAAAGAGGAAAAAGTTTAGCGACAATGTTCAATATATTTAGGGTAAGGCATTAGGCCGTGGTAACATTTATGTCTCTTACACATTAAGTGGGGTATAATTGGAGAATTGTAGATCAGCTAAGGTACATTAGCAGAGCTAAGCTGGAGAGCAGCACAGTGTCAGGAGGCTGCTGTAAAGGCCACATAAAGTCCTCAGCACTGTAAATTATATGTGTGAGGGTCACTGTCCTGCGCTGGTGCCGCCGTCTCCTACTCCGGTTACACAGGGAGAGTTAGTCGTCCGATCTGGTCAGTTTTGGCCAATTTTACAGACAATCACACAGTCTGTGGACTGGGCTGGAATCAGTGGTGGGTGGTCCAGCTAACGGCCCCCATAGAGCAGTGTGGTACCACATGGTGAGGAGCGATCGCGTCCCTACGTTTGGTGCTGAGATGATTGGATACATGAAATCTGACCGACCATGTATCACCCAACTGATCACAGATCCCATCGTCACAAAACTGCGTTATATCTTATCATGGCGATAAGGAAATCCCTTATCCATGCAGTGTAACAAATATATAATGCCAAGCTGCTCACATAGGCAGAGAGGGACTGACAGCCCCGAGTTGGGAAAACTTAAAGATAAAACATTTATTTACTGTTACTGTAATCTGTTACACATCACAGGTATCTCAATCATTGCCAGAGACCCTCCCAATTAACTCCTCCTCTGCAGGAAACAGTGCAATTAACTCTTCTCCTGCCAGAGACCCCCCCCCCCCTCTCCCAATTAACTCCTCCTCTGCTGGAAACAGTGCAATTAACTCTTCTCCTGCCAGAGACCCCCATTAACTCCTCAACTGCTGGAAACCCTGGTATTAACTCTTCCCGTTCTGGGATTACTCCTCATCTTCAGACAGGAACGCTCTGTGTTTCCCTCTTCCCCAGTGACTGGGAGGAGGTATGTAAAGCCAGTGGGATTAAGCAAGGATTTGGGTGGCATGTTAAAACTATCATTAACATACCAGACAGGTGAGCCAGATGGAGAGAGGGGGGCGACGAGTGAACTGATAGAGGAGCCCCGAGGGGCAATCATGTGCTGGCCCTTAATCTTTGCTTCTAGCTGTGACAGTTACTAATATAATTATAATGCACAAGATGAAACAATATAATGTATAAACTTCTGTACATGATGGCACTGATTCATTGAGGAAGGTTACGCAAAAGTAAGTAAGGCAAAGCCATGTTGCATTGGAGGGGAGGTAAATTTAAAATGTGGGGACAGATTTATATTTGGGGTAGGGCATGTCCTAGATCAACTTTAAATTTCAGTATACAAATAAGCTATCAAGTATCTGTGTGCTACATGAAATAACAGACAGTATTTTCTTTATGTGCAAAATTATAAACTGATTTGCACCCCTTGTATTGCAACATGGTTTTGTCCAGAAAACTTTTTGCTTAACTTTCCTTAATGAATCAGACCCATAGTTCAGTTTACAGCTGACAAATTTTGAATTAAAATTTTATATAAATCTACATTTGTGGTTATACCAGATCTCAAAGTCTGACATGTTATGTAGAATATATCACTATGTATCTGTCAGGGGGTAGATGGAGCAGAGCAATGTTCTGCAGATCTCTAGAGAGGTGAGTAATGTAATAATCTGCAGAATATATCACTATGTATCTGTCAGGGGGTAGATGGAACAGTGTAACCCTCCTGTGACCACGGGAAGATGACGGCTGCCTAATGGGTTATTATATGGGTATATAATGCAGAGTCTTGTTGTGTCTGTAACACGTGTAGGAACACGTCACTCACTGTCTGTGTACATACACCTCCAGGCTACACATGCATCACACATACTGTTAGCAGGTGTGCGCTGGGTGACTGCCCCCTCTCACATCTGTGCACAATACAACCTATAGGACCTCAATAAACTAGCGGGAAAACAAACGTAACCCTAACAACTGAACTCTGACAAGACGGAGATTAGATTGTAAGTCAAGGTTTGTGTAATTCTACAGGAGCTCCCTAATGACCCGTCAAGGGCGGCAGATAACATCTCACATGCACAAGTCACACAGAACTTTTAAACCACAAGATAAAAGTATGTTAAAGTAATATATAAATGCATCCTACTCAGCTGCTGCCGGTCTGAGCAGAAGGCAGCTCCAACGTATCTTTAAAAGGGATCATCGATCCCTACGCAGGGTGAACAACGTGCCGTATTCTTTCTCGCCTTCGCTACGCCGATCTGTTTGTTCGTTTTGAAGTTCTGTTTAAGGGTTCTGTGGGCCTATCTATAAATCATTTTTACCATCTAAAATCCCAGCAAATCTAAGATCGTAAATATCTGCTGCTATGCATGTAACTCATTTTTCCCCCAAAAAGTGTATGGGGTCTGCTCCCTAAAGCAATTTATCAAATTTGGAACGTGCCCAATTTTGGGGATTTCCTGATCTTGATGTACGCCGGCGTACAGGGTGTATTTTCGTGTGTGAAACTTTGTGAAGTGAAGCAAAGTGAAGCTTTGTTCAGCTCTGCTCCGAAGAGCAGATCTTCACAGCGCATGTGTGGAGGGATCATGTGACCCCTGTCTGTCACATGACCCACGTTCTCCGGTCCGTGGTGTTGCACTGATATACAACCATAAACACTCTGCAAAAGACCAGCGCTCCCTGGATTAAATAACACAGTCCATGTATTCCCGTGTGTATTGTCAGTTTAATTCATTTAAAAATGAAAGCAGGAAACATCGTCACATGGGAGAAGTGAGTTCTGGACCTCACAGGAACGGATGTTGTTCCTGTAGAGGTTTTTTAATAAATATGAACAAAAGTTTAATCCTTATCTATACGATGAGGATTGAAAACTATTGTTCATACATTGCATGCATTAGTAAATAGGGACTGTGTCTCTCTATGGAAGCAGATGATGGAGTGAGCAGTCCCAACAATAATATTAATTATAATAAATGTCTGCCGGCTGTATGACTCAGATCAAGGCCTCTAGTCCAGGCTATCCTGGAGCTCAGCCCTGTGCATGGTGCAGCATAGGATTACTCATACTGGCCAACTCTTCCGCAATGTCCAAGAGACTCCCGAATTCTGGGTAGGTCTTCCGGACACCCGGGAGAGCTGGCAATTCTCCATCTGCCACTTTCTGTGAAGTGGGGAGATTTTGAGCCTTCATGATGCGACTCTACAGGAATTGCATATATACGGGTTTTCACAGTTACGTCAAGGGGGGGTGAGGCCAAAATGACGCGATTCGCTGAGCTCCGCCCCCTCATGCCCCCCCCCCCCCTAGACTCCTGGAGGCCAACCTGGAAAATTACTCACACTCACAGCGGACATGGACCAGTTCTGAGACCTGGTGGGCAGCTGAAATAGGAATCAAATCCTTGATGGGTCACTAATGGCTCTTCTCACTCAGTCAAACAATATAAGCAGTAGCAAAGGTAGGTATCTGGAATCAGTCAGGGCACCTAGCAAGCAAAAATAACTTATAGATTCCCTCTGAAATCCTGGACAGGACCTAGACTCCCTCTGAGAACCTGGACAGGACCTGGACTCCCTCTGAACACTTGGCCCCGACCTGGATTCACTCTGGACACTCGGACAGGACCTGGATTCACTCTGGACACTCGGACAGGACCTGGATTCACTCTGGACACTCGGACAGGACCTGGACACCCTCTGACCATTGGACAGCACCTGGATTCACTCTGGAAACCTGGACTCCCTCTGCATGCCTTGACAGGATCTGAATACCTAGATTGAACCTAGGCTCCCTATGGACATCTAGACTGGATCTGTACCTTCTCTGGGGGCCTGGACTCCCTCTGGTAGCTGGATCTGGATTCTGTCTAGACACCAGAACCAAAGTTCTGGAAAGGACCTGTCCAGTCCTGTAGGTGTCCAGTCCTTCTGGACACCTAAACCAGATCTGGACAGGACCTAGACTTGTACTTTTCAACTGCCCAGAAAGGTGGGACAGTATGGTCTGAGGGGACTGTCCCATCTTCCGGATTCAATGACATTTGGAAGATAGGCCCCACTCAATGATGCCCTTTCAATGTTGTGAGTACCCTTGACAGGTGCATGCGGCATTGATGGGGGGGAATGGGGGCTAGCATTGTCCCATCTGAAATTGGCAGCTCTCTATATGATACTGTCAGCTCTCACTCTGATATTGGCAGCTCTGTCTATGACACTGGCCATTCTCTATAATAGTGGCATTCCCTCTGCCAGTTCCCCTCTGACTGTGCCCCTCTCTGCAGTCTCTCCTCCCTCGTTACTCTCCCACTGGCTGGTGCAGGGCTCACTGACAGACACTCTTACATTGGCAGCTTCTCTTTCCCTGGCATATCTCTCCTAGAAAGCTGCACCCACAGCAATGGCCACAATATCCTTCCTCCCTGGCCGAACTTCTGCGCTTCTTCTCTGGCGCCAAACTTCTCACTACTGGCAAACTCTGCCACCACTTCTCTTCCAACTCCTCGGACATCCTAGTTTGTATAGTTTTCAATGCTCTAGGAAGCCGTGCTCTGCACTCAGCTATCAGCTCCCTGGGACCTCGGTGTGCATTCGGTCCAAGTGTTACAGGTACAAAAACCACAGACTGTGTTCTCGCTGGCTGAGAGATGTCGCTGTATAGTAATATATATTTGCAATAAATCCTGTCCTGTGACAAATAGACTGTTGTAGACATTCCCACTGCATCCAGCATGACCCCTGACTCTAATTAGAGTAGGGACCTCCAGAGGGGAAGACTGCAGCCCCCCAGGACTGCACCATGATAGCTCCTTGGGCACCTCTAGGACTGCAGGAAGTCTGATTCCTCTAGGACTGTATATATTAGAAGGACACACGCAGAGAACACCCAGGGAAGAGGAGGGGGGAAAGTCATTAAAAAGCCCTCAATTTATAATAATTACCCTAATTAGCCCAATGTAAACATGTCGTGTTCCATTTCCTGAGTACGGCTCAAGACTCCCCCCCTCCCACTTCCAAGACAGGCAGACAGCTTTACACAAACTTTACTAATTATTCCCTGGCCTTAAATAAACTCCGCTCTCTACTTCCAGATGGGGAACGCGTCCTGCGCTGGATCTCACGAACCCCCGAGTATTGTCCTGTGTTCAACAGGCTGGGAATATTCCCAGTATACATCATCTACTGCACCCTGTCATCAGCTCCCAATACCAATAATTATTCCTCCACCTGGCCAATACCACCACCTGGCCAATACCACCACCTGGCCAATGCCTCCATCTGACCAATACCCCAACCTGGCCAATATCACCACCTGGCCAATACCACCACCTGGCCAATACCACCACCTGACCAATACCTCCATATGGCAATACCTCCACCTGGCCAATACCACTACCTGGCCAATACCTCCATCTTGCCAATACCACCATCTCACCAATACCTCCACCTGGCCAATACCCCAACCTGGCCAATATCACCACCTGGCCAATACCTCCACCTGGCCAATACCACCACCTGACCAATACCTCCATATGGCAATACCACCACCTGGCCAATACCTCCACCTGGCCAATACCACTACCTGGCCAATACCTCCATCTGACCAATACCACCATCTGACCAATACCTCCACCTGGCCAATACCTCCACCTGGCCAATACCTCCACCTGTCTCATACTACTAATATCCCATCTGTCGTGTATCTAATGTGGGTAAGAGACACAGGAAGTACCACAGCCCCCGCCTAGGAGAACACTGATAAACAGATCCCATATTTGAGGGTCCCGGTAATGTTGTGTTTTGCCCCTGGGTTTGGCGTAACTTTGAACATCAACTCAGTCTGATGCACCCACTTTATTAACCAGAGAATCTAGGAATCTGATGAAGCGGAAATGTCCTCACTATCTACCGGTCTCAGGTACAGACAGAACGACATACTGAAGGGCAGAGATGTGCAGAAAGAATGTTACACAGCCTGATAAGATGCACAACATACAGGAATCCTGTGCCGGGCATCGAGAAACCCGGAGATCCCCCAGAACCTTAGGGTTCTCCTAAGACCCATCGGTAAAGAGGAAAGGACGGTCCGTGGTTTGTGAAAAACAGGGAACAAAGTAAAGTCCCCAATCCTCCCTCCCATGGAAGACGCTGCGGCCTTTGATGCCCAGAAGTGAAGAGAGGATTTGTAACGAGGTGTGAAGAGGATTTTCCACTATAAAGGAATTGCACATTGTTGGCCTCCCGGGGGTTGGTAGACTATTATTGCCAGGGTCTTATTCCAATCCTTAAATCCTGCTTCCCTGCATCAATATGCTAAGACCCTCAACAGAACTAACTGTTGCAGATGGGTTCAGATTCCTTACCTTTCTAAGGGAGGTATAACAATGGCGCCTGTCCTGTTTACTTGGACAATCTGTTTATAGAGTAATATTCCAGAGGTTCAAAATAATGTGGATGGTATCACAGCGCCAACATAAAATATATCTGCAGCCACCGATGTGTAATCTCCGATCCACCGAGTTACATTACTAAGAATACAATAAACAACATATACACAGGACGGGCGCTGATAGTCCAATTAGGGACTAGCAGTGCAAATCAAAACACTTTTCTGAATATACTATATATATATATATATATATATATTCACACTGAATATACCGTCTCTTACGAGATATTTCTGCTATAAATGCAACACAATGAAGGGAATGAAAAAAATCACCAGAAATAGTCCTACAGCGATGGTGCAAATGCTGATCAGACGATAACCACAACTAGAGACGATGATCGGTCAATTTTTCTTTTCATGTATTCCCGTGAGGATATGTAGGAGAAAAGAGAGATCACAGAAGAAGGATCACAGTGCAGACTGATGTATGTACAATGTGTATTCTCATCCCTCGTGTATCCTAACATGCAGCAGCTGATATCACCGGGTGATTCCTTCCCCCTTAGGATATGCACTTACAGCAATAACTCTTGATCATGGTCATGTAGTATTAAACTCTTCTTTATGATCGTTTCTCCTCCTTCTTCTCTTCTCTGGTTCACAAGGATCCGTGCATGATTGTATATAAAAACAAGCACTCACAGTAACGATTTATTGTCACACTTCCAGCACAATGACACAAATAAAATACAACCATAAAAACATGCAAATAAATATATGTATTCTCGGCTCATCCCGTACTGGATGGACTCTTACCCTAGAGCAGATGGTAAACAGATATTACAGATGGAGAGCCGGCTCAATCCACTGTCACAGACTCCAGGGGAAGAGCTATCCTGTATTGGGAGTGCACCCTACTAACGCGTTTCGCTACTGATATATTTGTCAAGGCTGACGGGCTATGACCATTTCCCTATACTTAAACTCCCGCTGATCAATCACTGCCTGATTGTTACCTGTGTATCCTGAGCGATTTAAGTAGAAAACTGCCCTCCAAATAAAACAGATATTTCAACATATACTGATAGCGTCTTTCTATAGAATAATACCATAAACACATCACCGCAATACTAATATTTATTCGGCAGGCTTCCCTATCATAACAATCAGCATGATCAGCCCATTCTTTATACTACATAGGTGCTCCGTGTGTCTGAAAACTCACCACTGTTATTTCCTCAATTTCATGTCCTCATATGTGATTGTTTTGCGGTGATGTGTTTTGGGTATTTTTCTATAGAAAGATACTATTAGTATATGTTGAAATATCTGTTTTATTGTACCAAAACACATGGCAACTGTTGATTTAGTTTTATAAACTTCCTAAAAATCACAATCAACGAGGGAACGATATCGGGTACATGTGGCAGTGTGCACGCACTCACCACCAGCGGTGTAGGCAGATCTCCATAGAGGTTACAGAGTCAGGATCTTTGCAGCAGATGGTTATGAGAGATGAAAATCGGCACAAGATCTGCATCTCTCATCCACCCTCATTACATCCTCCCATTCCCGGTTACAGAACTTTCTCCGGGCTGCACCCACTCTATGGAATTCTCTCCCTCGCACAATAAGACTCTCCTCTGGTCTTACAAACTTTCAGGCGTTCTCTGAAAAGCCACCTCTTCAGACAAGCTTATAATATTCCTCAACCACCCTCTTAACCTCACTACATTACCCTATTACCATCCGTTACACAATTTCACACAAGACAACTACCCCCCGACCAACATTGTTGTGTGACAGGATCATTTATCTTATGAGTCACTTTTACCTTTGCAGTCTGGCTGGGCCGAAATGCAAATTGTAGACTTAACCTCATGTGTCAATCTCCCATTGTCCCATATATTGTAAGCTTGCGAGCAGGGTCTTCTCACCTCTTTGTCTGTTTTACCCAGTTTGTTTATTAGTTTATTATGTTTGTCCCCAATTGTAAAGCGCTACGTAATATGTTGGCGCTATATAAATAAATGATGATGATGATGATGATCACAGATCTGACGGTAAATCGTGTAGGTGTGTACACATGAATCTACATGCCCATCGGGACTTTCTGTCCTTGGTAAAAAATCATTACAGAAATCACATCTGAAGTAAGATTACATAGGTGTGTACCCGGTTTAAGATGAGGCATTTAACAAAACTGGTTTTCTGTAATTAGCCACTTCTGTTACTGGCTTAATTTGCTTTGTAAACAATGGGACCCGATCAGCTGGAAATAGTCATTGTCCTTCTCTATAGGGACCTAAGTGCTCCACTTTATAATAAGACCCTGCATATAAGATTTAAGCTCCTACCAGGGATAGTCTTTTATTTGTGTAGCAAAGGATTGACTATAGTTACTAACAGACAGGTCAAGAACCTGTTATTTAGAATTACACTCAATGCAATGAGGCATCTTAGTTTAGGGCTAGATTACCCAGAATGCAGTATGGCATCATGCTATACGGCGGTCGGTTAAGGCACGTGTGTGCCTCAATTGGAATGTTGCTAATATAGTAGATATTAAATTTGCGTCTGGATGAATCGTAGAGCTTGTTCCCTTGTTAGAGGCTCTAAAGACAGAAAATTTTATGGTATATAGATATTTGTATGTGCCTGTTGTCTCATGAATTTGTTTGTCATGTTTATCAAATGCCGTGTTTAGCCAGATGGTCTTATGATTCTAAACAACTCATATGTGAATACTGCAGGCTGAAACAATGGGCTTTGCGCTAAAGTAAAGGGGAAAATAAGAAAGTGACAACTCTGTGTATGGTTTCATAAGTGCTAACATTAATTATGAAATTCAGCTGGAAAAGGCTCAAGAGATGGGAGTGCAAAAGTAGGTCTTGACAGCCAGACCTTCACGTGTTGAAGAGACGTTTTAATGTGACTTAATACAAAAGATCGCTTTAATAAATACAGATTAAAAACTCATACATTTAAGAGTTAATTGGCAGCTTATTTGGGAGGTGAATCAAGGAATAACGGAGGTCTTGGACATCAGTCGGAGCTCTGTAGAAATGGGTGAAAAAGATTATTACCCAGATGGATCCCAGCGTTTATACTGAGCATGTGGTTTAACTATTCTTTTTCCTCACTGCAGCTCTGTGCAGGTCCTATTTCATTTATATAGTACAAATATAACTATATATGGACACTTATCTTGTCCTGTATGTTAGATGCAATTCTCAGTATGTGATCTATGTATGACTACACACTTACTCCTGTTCTGGGAATACATCTCAGTATTTGTGGTGTTTTCGGGTCTGGTGGTATAGAAACTGTCCGTCTATGAAGGTGACAGTAACTATACATACTCTATACAGGCGCAGACTGACTCACAGAGGAGACTATGGGAACACAGGTCGTTTCCACACATTCCGACTGTGGATTTTATTGGTTTCTTTTTTTCTTCTTTTTTTTAATAAATGTCCTTTAATGAGATTTGTATTTGCAGGTTAATCCTCGCTGACCCCTCGAACTTTTAATCCAGCTCAGCCGTTTGATGAATAGAGTGGAAATCTGTTCCACTTTCAGCAAAGTATGGTGAATAATTAGCCCCAGTCGTCCATCCGTCAGCCCTGTGAATGGAGCCTGGGACACGCAGGAAGTGTCAGCAGGAGAGGAGTCAGGAGATAAAAGGGGCGAGGGCTGGGGGTGGACAGGGAATGATTGACGGATTGCTAAACCTACACACACATATGGGATAAATACGGACACAAGCAGGACTATTTAATGTATTATCCTGGTAAAAACCATTGTGCTGGGAGGTTATTGTCTAGATTAATGACGTGGTGGGTGTCTGGTAGGTTATGCTGGTGGTAGTAGTTCCACAGCACCATGTGATGTGCACGGAATCCAAACTGGTCTACACTGCGTTGATTATATAGAATATTTATGGTATGGGAATGGACCACATCTGTTCATCATTTCCCATGTCAGGAAATCCTGCCTATCTCCTCTAGACTTGTAGCTCACAGATAGGGGACGTACAAAGGTAAGTCTTCCCTGCTCAGGGGGGACAAAACCAAAAAATCCTACTGACGGCTTGCTTCTTACACTAGTATTGCCAGTAACAACAGAACACTTAACACTGGTACTCAGGGCCGCCAAGAGGAATATCAGGCCCCAGTACAGCCACTTCTGGCTTCTTCTTCCGTAGACTTTAAACTTTATTAGCTGCGACATTGGAGCTGTGGATTTGCTAATAATTGGAATTTAACTGTTACTGCTATATTTCTGCCAAAATTGATACATTAAGAAGGATATTCTACAAAGGAACAAACAGAAGTGAGATACATCCCAATTTTAACGCGCTACGGAATTTGCTGGCGCTATATAAATAAATGTAGATGACGACACAGCTGATCATGTATATACAGACGCACCATACCCCTTTCCACACGTCTAGCGGTGGTAATACAAGGACAGCAGATCTGTGGCGCGTGGAAGTCGGAAGGAATTCAACACTTTCAATCAATCAGATATTTGCAGAACAGAAATACTTTTTGATAACAACTCTGTTTCCCAGTACATTAATGACTCATTACTTGGATGATGTTTCCAAGGTAAGCCTCATCTTTCCTTGAAATTCACTTAATATTTTGATAAGTTATCAATGCATTTATTTTGAAATTAAGGTGTTGAACCCTAATTGAAACAGACATATATACTAGACCTAGAGAGTCGAACAGTCTTCTCCTTGTAGGTTCCACCCAAGTGTCACTTTGAATGGACTCTGCCAAGCCGGCTGCGGTGGGGACACAGAGCAGAGACTGAAAGGGATAGCACAGATATTTGTCCAAAGAGCTAACAAGGAAGAAAGCATCAGCCAAGGCAACCTAGTCTTAAAAATCTATCACTTAATCATCAAGCACCAAACAAGACCTCATTCTGTTTGCGTTAGTCCATAGTGCTAGGTCACACCAACGTACGTTCAATAATCTACCGACCTACTGTACAAAATGAGGATGATAAACAGCTCTTTTTCCCACATAAATCAAGTCGTTCCTTGGCAATTAAGACGTGGCCACTATGATAGAATTAGGATTTTGGCATAATGGGTGTAAATGAAGATATTAATTACAGTTGCCTCTGTTGCAGTGTTTATGCTGCAGTCCAATAGTCCATATTGTATGTGAAGTGGTGTTTGGTGCCAGACTACAGTGTATGGATTCCCGTCTCGTTGTGTGTGCATGTGGTAGGTGAAGTGAGACTAGTCATGCCAGTGAAACGCGTCGCGATAGCTCTAGACCAGAGGTGTCTAAACCCGGTCCTCAAGAGCTGCCAACAGTTCAGGTTTTCTGGATTTCTGTCGGTAGTAACCAGTGTGATAATTACTGGCCCAGCCAAAAAGATTAACTCACCTGTGCGTGATTAAAGAAATCCTGAAAACATGACCTGTTGGTAGCCCTTGAGGAATGAGTTTGGACACCTCTGCTCTAGATCAGTGTTTCTCAAACCCAGTCCTCTGGACCCCTAACAGGTCAGGTTTTCCAGATGACAAGAGAAATAATTACATCACCTGTGGATCTGTGTCAGTCAGTAACGAATACACCTGTGCTAAAGCAAGGAAAACATGCACTGTTTGGGGTCCTGAGGACCGGGTTTAAGAAACAGAGCTGTAGACCACACTTATTCCAGGCAGCCAATAAGCTCATTTTCCAGTTTTTTTATTATCAAATAATTTAATATAAAAATGGAACAAAAAAGATTCACAATGCATATATATATAAATATACACATTACATACAATTCTATGTAACCAGGGTCTTCACAGTGCTATATAGGAATGTGCTGTAGAACACACAAGGGGTGGGGAGAGGGTTACGTCAGTCTGTGTATGTTACATACACATGTACTGTAAATCCAG
This sequence comes from Mixophyes australis, assembly GCA_036250195.1. NCBI lineage: Eukaryota > Metazoa > Chordata > Amphibia > Anura > Limnodynastidae > Mixophyes > Mixophyes australis. Next base: position 14,619,571 of record JAVHZZ010000004.1, read on the forward strand.
ACTCCCCATTTACCGTATATATCAGTCTATATAATACGTTCCTGCACTGTATCCAGCATCGGTGACATCACATATGACATCACAGGCGCTAAATGTTCTCGTAGGTCTCTGTTTAGCAGAAGTCTCTCGTAACGGTGGACTGTGACCAAAAACAAAGGCTGAAGTGCAAAGGTCACAGTCTAAAGACTCAGGGCCAAGTGTTGCAGTTTTATGGTTATTTGTAGACAAGAGGTAACAATTTAACCGCCAGCCGTGAGGCCTAGTGTTCTATTCTCTTGGTCGGCCGTGGACATGAGGTGGCAGATTGTCTCAATACAGGGTTGAAGGTTGATGCCGTCTGTGGAAACGAGGTTACAGTTTAATGGTTGGCTGCAAGGCCTAGTGTTGCAGTCTCTTGGTCAGCCGTAGGCATGAGGTGGGAGATTGTCTCGATATGGGGTTGAAGGTTGATGGCCGTCTGTAGACACGAGGTTACAGTCTAATTGTTGGCTGCAAGGCCTAGTGTTGCAGTCTCTTGGTCAGCCGTAGGCATGAGGTGGGAGATTGTCTCGATATGGGGTGGAAGGTTGATGGCCGTCTGTAGACATGAGGTTACAGTCTAATGGTTGGCTGCAAGTCCTAGTTTTGCAGCCAGTTGGTCAGCTGTTGCAGTGGTCGTGGAAACAAGCAAGGTCCAACGGTCGATTATAGGAAGACTTAGTAGCACGGGGCAGATCCTGCCGGGACCTTCTCCGGTGGAATAATCTGCTGTAGACTCGAGAGAATCTTCTTCTGATGACCGGCCAGGGTGATCCCAATCCGTAGGAGGTCTCTAAGGTAACAAGGGACACTGTATTTAGTCATATGTGCAACACCACCCAAAGATCTTGTCTGATGCTTCCAACTACCCACCCAGTCACTACTCTTCCCCATGCGGGTCTGCTTCATGTAGAACTCCATATCATGCCACCATTCTAAGCTGCTGCCCGCTAAACTACCCTCTGACGTCAATTACCCCCAACTACTGCCCCATGCCAAGCTTTCTCAAACTAGACTATCTACTCCCGACTCTACTATACTGCCCCCTTATCTATTATATGTAAAATACACTATTTACCCCCAGCCCCTCTGTACTGCCCCCTGGTCTCGTATTACTGTTACGTACTCTGTGTTTATCTGTCGTACTCGGTTGAACGTTGTAAAACCGGCCGTCCTAAAGCCCTCCTCGTATCTCCCCATTTTGATTGCGTGCAGCCACTCGCCCACCGAAGAGAAGGAGGAATAGTGAGGAGTGCGCTGGTCTAGCAGAGGCTGCGAGGACCTGCGTGGAGAAAAGAACAGGGAAAGTCAGGAGCTGTGTACATGATACAATGGAGCCATTATCTCTCTATACTACGCCCACTCTTTAATTTGTAACTTCCTCCGCTGCCAACTAACCTTGAACTATGACCTCACATGTGACCTGCAGAGCATTCCTCCATTCCACAGTCTCTGCAGACCAATACTCACTTCCTCTACTAAGCCCCACTTAACCCCTTCCTCTGCACACTCCTCAGTAAGGCCTTTTTTTGTCTCCACTGTGCAGAAATCCGCTTAACCCGTTCCCCACCAGAGGCCTGCAGCATTTCTACAGAGGAGAAGAGCCTCACTCATACCCTGGCTGTTCCCGTGTGGTAATCTTCAGGCTGGCAGGATTGCGGATGAGCTTGTCCAGAGCACTAACAATTTCTGTGAAGCGAGGCCGGGATGCTCGATCTCGCTGCCAGCAGTCCAGCATCAGTTGGTGCAGTGCCGACGGACAGTCCGGCGGTGCGGGTAGACGGTAATCCTGCTCTATGGCGTTTATCACCTGAATCGAGAAAGAGGGAATTCTGGATGAACACTTCAGTCACTAGAGAGTGGACCATCCAGGAAGCATACATTCTAGAAGAGAACTCACGTCTTGATTTGACATGTCCCAGTATGGCCGCTCTCCGAAGGACATGACCTCCCACATGACTATGCCATAACCCCACACATCACTGGCTGAAGTAAACTTGCGGAAGGCGATGGCTTCAGGAGCTGTCCATCGGATTGGTATTTTACCACCCTGAGAAGATAAAAAGGGTATAATGAGTGCCACAGTCACATTTATTAGGCTATAGCCATAAAAGTATCTCTGCAGACAATATAATACTCTGTTCTTCATGTCCCATCTCCCGGACTTCTTCTAACTTTTCTAAGTGGTCTCCTCAATCTTCACCTCTAACTTTCTGGAATTTCTGCATTGGTTACGCCCAACCCTGGAAGCTTCATCTATCTACATTTACTAATACTCACATACCAATATCATCTTCCAACCCTGGGGCCTTCACTCAGTATCATTCTCATCCATTATCCCCCCACAACCCCCTCCCTCGTTCTCAGGCCTCTCCTTACCAAACAAGATGTGTACGTAGGGTCGGTTGATCCTTCTTGTAAGAACCTCGACAAGCCAAAGTCTGACACTTTGCAGACCAAGTTACTGTTCACCAAAATGTTGCGTGCAGCCAGGTCCCGGTGAACGTAATTCATCTCCGCCAGGTACCGCATGCCGGAGGCGATTCCTCGTAACATTCCGACCAGCTGGATTGGTGTAAACTGACCATCGTTTTGCTGCCAGCACAAGCAGACAGGTTAGAAAGCTCGGAACATTTACATTTTCACTATTATAAAATATTACAGAGTGTTACTGGTTGGAAATTGTCTAGGTTCACCCAATGGTAGCGCCGGCCCTGGTCCTAGGCTCAGGAGAGCTGCTACAGCAAGAACAACTACACTATGAAGCCACAGTGGCAGCAAAAATCAGAACATCTTCCATCAGTCCCTGCTTCTAACAAACCTTGTCATGAAAACTTTGCTTCACCAAACCATCCTACACCAGACCTTGTTTTATTAAACCGCCCTTTGTTAGGCCGTTATATAAAAAAAAACCTTCCGCCAGAAACGGTTTCAAAACCATCATGCATCAGATTCTGAGCCATCAAACCACCCTCCGTCAAACATTGTTCCATGATATCACCCTCCGTCAAACATTATTCCATGAAACCACCCTGCTTCAAACATTGTTCTAAGAAACCACCCTCCTTCAGACCCTGCTCCATAAAACCACCACGCGACAGGCCCTATTTCATAAAAATCACTCTACATCAGGCACTGTTCAATCAAACAATACTCCATCAAACCCTGTGCCATCAAACCATCCTCTATAAGACACTGTTCCATAATACCACCCTGGGTCAAACATTGTTCCATGATATCACCATGCGTCAAACATAATTCCATGAAACCACTCTCCGTCAAACATTGTTCCATGAAACCACCCTGCATCAAACATTGTTCTATGAAACCACCCTGGGTCAAACATTGTTCCATGAAACCACCCTGGGTCAAACATTGTTCTATGAAACCACCCTGGGTCAAACATTGTTCTATGAAACCACCCTGCCTCAAACATTGTTCCATGAAACCACCCTGGGTCAAACATTGTTCTATGAAACCACCCTGCGTTAAACATTGTTCTATGAAACCACTCTGCATCAAACATTGTTCTATGAAACCACCCTGCATCAAACATTGTTCTATGAAACCACCCTGCATCAAACATTGCTCTATGAAACCACCCTGCATCAAACATTGTTCCATGAAACCACCCTCCGTCAAACATTGTTCTATGAAACCACCCTGCATCAAACATTGCTCTATGAAACCACCCTGCCTGAAACATTGTTCCATGAAACCACCCTCCGTCAAACATTGTTCTATGAAACCACCCTGCATCAAACATTGCTCTATGAAACCACCCTGCATCAAACATTGTTCCATGAAACCACCCTCCGTCAAACATTGTTCTAGGAAACCACCCTGCCTGAAACATTGTTCCATGAAACCACCCTCCGTCAAACATTGTTCCATGAAACCACCCTGCATCAAACATTGTTCTATGAAACCACCCTGCGTTAAACATTGTTCCATGAAACCATCCTCTGTCAAACATTGTTCTATGAAACCACCCTGCGTCAAACATTGTTCTATGAAACCACCCTGCGTCAAACATTGTTCCATGAAACCACATTGCGTCAAACATTGTTCCATGAAACCACCCTGCGTCAAACATTGTTTTATGAAACCACCCTGCGTCAAACATTGTTCTATGAAACCACCCTGCGTCAGACCTTGTTCCATGAAACCACCCTGCGTCAGACCTTGTTCCATGAAACCACCCTGCATCAAACATTGTTCCATGAAACCACCTTGCGTCAAACATTGTTCTATGAAACCACCCTCTGTCAAACATTGTTTCATGAAACCACCCTGGGTCAAACATTGTTCTATGAAACCATCCTGCATCAAACATTGTTCTATGAAACCACCCTGGGTCAAACATTGTTCCATGCAACCACCCTCCGTCAAACATTGTTCTATGAAACCACTCTGCATCAAACATTGTTCTATGAAACCACCCTGCATCAAACATTGTTCCATGAAACCACCCTCCGTCAAACATTGTTCCATGAAACCACCCTGCATCAAACATTGTTCTATGAAACCACCCTGCATCAAATATTGTTCCATGAAACCACCCTCCGTCAAACATTGTTCTAGGAAACCACCCTGCGTTAAACATTGTTCTATGAAACCATCCTCCGTCAAACATTGTTCTATGAAACCACCCTGCGTCAAACATTGTTCTATGAAACCATCCTGCGTCAAACATTGTTCTATGAAACCACCCTGCGTTAAACATTGTTCCATGAAACCATCCTCTGTCAAACATTGTTCTATGAAACCACCCTGCGTCAAACATTGTTCCATGAAACCACATTGCGTCAAACATTGTTCCATGAAACCACCCTGCGTCAAACATTGTTCTATGAAACCACCCTGCGTCAAACATTGTTCCATGAAACCACTGTACGTCAAACATTGTTCTATGAAACCACCCTCTGTCAAACATTGTTCCATGAAACCACCCTGCGTCAGACCTTGTTCCATGAAACCACCCTGCATCAAACATTGTTCCATGAAACCACCTTGTGTCAAACATTGTTCTATGAAACCACCCTCTGTCAAACATTGTTTCATGAAACCACCCTGGGTCAAACATTGTTCCATGAAACCACCCTGCGTTAAACATTGTTCTATGAAACAACGTTGCGCAAAACATTGTTCTATAAAAACCACCCTGCATCAAACATTGTTCTATGAAACCACCCTGCTTCAAACATTGTTCTATGAAACCACCCTGCATCAGACCTTGTTCCATGAAACCACCCTGCCTGAAACATTCTTCCATGAAACCACCCTGCGTCAAACATTGTTCCATGAAACCACCCTGCGTCAAACATTGTTCTATGAAACCACCCTGCATCAAAAATTGTTCTATGAAACCACCCTCTGTTAAACATTGTTCCATGAAACCACCCTGCGTCAAACATTGTTCTATGAAACCACCCTGCGTCAAACATTTTTCTATGAAATCACCCTGCGTCAAACATTGTTCTATGAAACCACCCTGCGTCAAACATTGTTCTATGAAACCACCCTCCGTCAAACATTTTTCTATGAAACCACCCTGCGTCAAACATTGTTCTATTAAACCACCCTGCGTCAAACACTGTTCTATGAAACCACCCTGCGTCAAACATTGTTCCATGAAACCACCCTCCGTCAAACATTGTTCCATGAAACCACCCTGTGTCAAACATTGTTCCATGAAACCACCCTGCGTCAAACATTGTTCCATGAAACCACCCTCCGTCAAACATTGTTCCATGAAACCACCCTCCGTCAAACATTGTTCTATGAAACCACCCTGCGTCAAACATTGTTCTATGAAACCACCCTGCGTCAAACATTACTCCATAAAACCACCCTCCTTCAGACTGTTCCATAAAACCACCACGTGACAGACCCTATTTCATAAAACCACCCTACATCAGGCACTGTTCAATCAAACAATACTCCATCAAACCCTGTGCCATCCAACCATCCTCTGTAAAACATTGCTCTATGAAACCACCCTCCTTCAGACCCTGTGCCATCACACCACCCTCCATCAGATATTATTCTATTAAAGTACCCGCCGGGGGACCCTATTCCATAAAAGCACCCTCCGTCAGACGATGTTCCATAAAACCATCCTTTGTCATACATGGTTGTATAAAACCACCGTCTGTCAGACCCTAGATTGTCAGACACTGGTCCATAAAACCAACCTCCAGACCCTGTGCCATCAAAATCACCCTCCACCAGACCCAGTACCGTAAAACCATCCTCTGTCAGACCCGGTTCTATCAAACAATGCTCCATCAAACCATCCTCAGTCATACATGGTGGTATAAGTCAAACCTTATACCACCAATGTGAGACCATGTGCCATCAAACTATTCGCCAGTAGACCCTTCTTTATCAGATCTCCTGTATTTTCATTAAAATTAATATTTAACTTCTCTTAACAAATGTAGCCACAAAACATGCTATATTTCCAAGTGGACATAAGAATAATCTGCCTTAGAAATACACAAGCAACACACTCACTCTGAGAAATGAGTCCAGGGCCCCGTTTTCCATGTACTCGGTAATAATCATAACGGGGCAGTTGTTTGTAATTACTCCCTCCAAGTGGATGATGTTAGGATGCTGAAACTGCCCCATGATGCTGGCCTCACTCAGGAACTCCCGCCGCAGACGCTCAGTGTAGCCACCTTTCAAAGTTTTGATGGCCACATAGTTTTCCTTCTTCCCTGGGACCTTGAGACGCCCCCGACAAACTTCACCAAATTCACCTGTGGGAGAAACAGGTAATTATGAAACTAACCTCCGGCATGCTGGTAATATAGATTACAAGTCCTGTGACATGGTCAAATATCCCACCTTCCCCGTCAAACCAAGGTCATAACCCTTCACCTATCCTCCTTTCTTCAACTAATTCTATATCGTGATCTTCAGTTTGTTTTCTCAGCCCACTTCTCCATACTTATAATGATTCCTTCCCCTCATAAAGTCTCCTACGACGTCTCATCCACTTTCCCCATATTTGTTCCTCACCAGCTCCTATGACCTCCTCAATTTTCACATAGGACACGTCAATCTCTTTAGCGAATTCTCTCACAGCCTCGTTAGGGTCTTCGTAGGTGAAAGGATCGATGTACAACTTGGTGTCTAGAGCGGGACAACACAATTAACAGACATACGGAGGTACAACTTGTGTAAATGATAAGATTATTATATATTGTCAGGGCATTCAACGACTACATAAAAGACACCAGACTGGATGTTCTATGAGGCATGTAATAAAGAGATATTTATACACATACTAAAGTCAATATTATAAACATATGACAAGGCAGCTCAAAGATCTCCGGCTACATATGAGCCATCAAATAAAGCCTTGATGAAATCATATTCTTTATAAGACTTAAATTATATCACACAGGGCAGATAAGTCACCATGAAAGTCTGAACCCCATATGGTAATAAATCCCCGATAACCGGTAATATCTTCAACACAACGACCAAACACTCACTGTGTCCGATGAGGTACTGCCCCGGCTTGTCGCAATACTCCGGTTCCTTGTTACCCCCATGCTTCCTGTGTGGACAGACAGACAGACAGGGGGGTTTCAGAGAGTGAAGGTCCTTGCCATACAACGTCTGCACCTCCCCATTACTATGGTGGTGGGCTAGTGGCCGACCCTCTGCCATTCTTTTGTTGTCCCTACAATGGACAGGAGGGCAGCCGGCAGGGGAGGGCTGACTCAGCAGCCTATTAGGAACATTTTAAAGGAAACAAAAATGCAGGGGGCCCAGTGACCTGGCCCAAAGTAGCCCACTATGGGACCGGCCTGGGGGGCAGATGCCCAGCCTGCCCCTGGCAGCAGCTAGACCCCAGAAGATTATTAGACTGGATTCAGAGTGGTCTCACCTCACACACACCACAGCAACGATGATAACTGCGAGCACCAGCAATGCCCCAACTCCGGCCGTCCCAGCGATTAATTCCACCTGTGGCTGGGCCTTCTCTGGGTCTGGGGCAAGAGATGTACATGTGAGTATAAAGCAAAGGCAGAAAGGTAACCTACCCCCAGCTCACCCTTCACTTACCCAACGGCAGAGTCTGGAATAGGGTGTCTCCGCTGAACGCCCCATATCCGGCCTCGGTCCTGGCTCGCACCTGAACCACATACACAACCCCCGCGCGGAGTTCCTTCAGCTCGGTCTCACTGCCCGGGGTCTTCAGAAACATTATCAAGGGCTTCTCTTGATCCTGTTTAGAGATCGGTATTAACCTTCACTCTTTCTTGCCCCCTTGGAAAATGAGGAGTCCCCTAGAACCAACCTCTGCCACCTCTCACCTTCTCGTAGTACTTGACTTCATAGTCCAGAATGTTGCCCCTGTTGGGTGACTGCTGCGGGTGCGGAGGGTTCCATCGTAGGGATAAGGAGGAATCTGATGCGGCAATTTGGTGGATGCCAGTCACAGGAAGAGGTACTAGATAGAAAGAAGACACAAGATTAATCCTCTGGTCCAAGAGGTCTCCAAATCCAGACATGAGTATCACTGGCCAACTCACGGTCACGGTCTGTGGTGACGCTGTACTCCTCGCCCTCTGCGGGAACTCCGCTATGTTGGGACACGCCGTTAAGGGCCAGGACTCGGAAGGTGTAGGTAACTCGGGGGCGGAGCCCGGAGACTTGGAGTTTGCTATCCATCAGCTTTTGAGGGTGGGGAGAGAAGGAGAGACGGGTGCAAGGGGTGCAGCTGCCACCGCCGGCACACTCTGTACACTGCACCTCATAGTACAAGTCCGATCGCCCGCCAGAATCCAAGGGTTCACTCCACTCTAGGTCCACCATGGATCCATTCACGTTGGCTACGATACTGCGAGGGGCAGACGGAGTGGCTAGAGGACAGGAACATTGTATTAAATAAAGACCAACTCTAAATTCTACACTCCTCCCACTGAGCATTAATACACATTCATTCATTATAAATCACCTTTTCCTAATGCAACCCTGCTATATATCGTACCCTGTTTTTCAATTTGGCACTAAAGAATGAAGCACTGTATACGCCCCACTTTCAGAGATACTGAGATTAAACATTCAGGCATTTGTTATTTAGCCACTGGGAGGCGCTGTTACACTGCAGCAAGTAATGAACACGGCAGCTCCCAGACCTATTAATAAGCAGGGAAACCTAGTTCCCTAATGCCATGTGTAAACGGGACCACTTACCTGTGCAGGGGGCAGTCACAGGGTCTCCGGGAACCCGGTAAAATCCTACCCTGCAGTTACATGCGGTGGCACCAGGACTACCAGAGAGGCTGTTCTGAGGGCAGAGTTGGCACGGCATCTCCCCAACGCTGGGCTTAAAAAATCCAGGAGGGCATGCTGCAAAATCAAAGAGAAACACATTAGAGTGCAAGCTCTTTAGCTCATGGTGTTGAAATATTTGATCTCCTGCGTTTCCTGGTTACTAGGAGAAGAGGAGGAGTTTAATGTTTGCTGGAAACAGGCAGTAGAGGGGATAAATGAGTGGTGGTCTCTAGTGCTGGCAGTAGAGGGGATAAATGAGTGGTGGTCTCTAGTGCTGGCAGTAGAGGGGATAAATGAGTGGTGGTCTCTAGTACGGGCAGTAGAGGGGATAAATGAGTGGTGGTCTCTCTAGTGCTGGCAGTAGAGGGGATAAATGAGTGGTGGTCTCTAGTGCTGGCAGTAGAGGGGATAAATGAGTGGTGGTCTCTAGTACGGGCAGTAGAGGGGATAAATGAGTGGTGGTCTCTAATGCTGGCAGTAGAGGGGATAAATGAGTGGTGGTCTCTAGTGCTGGCAGTAGAGGGGATAAATGAGTGGTGGTCTCTCTAGTGCTGGCAGTAGAGGGGATAAATGAGTGGTGGTCTCTAGTGCTGGCAGTAGAGGGGATAAATGAGTGGTGGTCTCTAGTGCTGGCAGTAGAGGGGATAAATGAGTGGTGGTCTCTCTAGTACGGGCAGTAGAGGGGATAAATGAGTGGTGGTCTCTAGTGCAGGCAGTAGAGAGGATAAATGAGTGGAGGTCTCTAGTGCTGGCAGTAGAGAGGATAAATGAGTGGTGGTCTCTAGTGCTGGCAGTAGAGAGGATAAATGAGTGGTGGTCTCTCTAGTGCAGGCAGTAGAGGGGATAAATGAGTGGTGGTCTCTAGTGCTGGCAGTAGAGGGGATAAATGAGTGGTGGTCTCTAGTGCTGGCAGTAGAGGGGATAAATGAGTGGTGGTCTCTCTAGTGCTGGCAGTAGAGGGGATAAATGAGTGGTGGTCTCTAGTGCAGGCAGTAGAGGGGATAAATGAGTGGTGGTCTCTAGTGCAGGCAGTAGAGGGGATAAATGAGTGGTGGTCTCTAGTGCTGGCAGTAGAGAGGATAAATGAGTGGTGGTCTCTAGTGCTGGCAGTAGAGAGGATAAATGAGTGGTGGTCTCTAGTGCTGGCAGTAGAGGGGATAAATGAGTGGTGGTCTCTAGTGCTGGCAGTAGAGGGGATAAATGAGTGGTGGTCTCTAGTGCTGGCAGTAGAGGGGATAAATGAGTGGTGGTCTCTAGTGCTGGCAGTAGAGGGGATAAATGAGTGGTGGTCTCTCTAGTGCTGGCAGTAGAGGGGATAAATGAGTGGTGGTCTCTAGTGCAGGCAGTAGAGGGGATAAATGAGTGGTGGTCTCTAGTGCTGGCAGTAGAGAGGATAAATGAGTGGTGGTCTCTAGTGCTGGCAGTAGAGAGGATAAATGAGTGGTGGTCTCTAGTGCTGGCAGTAGAGGGGATAAATGAGTGGTGGTCTCTAGTGCTGGCAGTAGAGGGGATAAATGAGTGGTGGTCTCTAGTGCTGGCAGTATAGGGGATAAATGAGTGGTGGTCTCTAGTGCTGGCAGTAGAGGGGATAAATGAGTGGTGGTCTCTAGTGCTGGCAGTAGAGGGGATAAATGAGTGGTGGTCTCTAGTGCTGGCAGTAGAGGGGATAAATGAGTGGTGGTCTCTAGTGCTGGCAGTAGAGGGGTTAAATGAGTGGTGGTCTCTAGTACGGGCAGTAGAGGGGATAAATGAGTGGTGGTCTCTAGTGCTGGCAGTAGAGGGGATAAATGAGTGGTGGTCTCTCTAGTGCTGGCAGTAGAGGGGATAAATGAGTGGTGGTCTCTAGTGCTGGCAGTAGAGAGGATAAATGAGTGGTGGTCTCTCTAGTACGGGCAGTAGAGGGGATAAATGAGTGGTGGTCTCTAGTGCTGGCAGTAGAGGGGATAAATGAGTGGTGGTCTCTAGTGCTGGCAGTAGAGGGGATAAATGAGTGGTGGTCTCTCTAGTGCTGGCAGTAGAGGGGATAAATGAGTGGTGGTCTCTCTAGTACGGGCAGTAGAGGGGATAAATGAGTGGTGGTCTCTAGTGCTGGCAGTAGAGGGGATAAATGAGTGGTGGTCTCTAGTGCTGGCAGTAGAGGGGATAAATGAGTGGTGGTCTCTCTAGTGCTGGCAGTAGAGGGGATAAATGAGTGGTGGTCTCTAGTGCTGGCAGTAGAGGGGATAAATGAGTGGTGGTCTCTAGTGCTGGCAGTAGAGGGGATAAATGAGTGGTGGTCTCTCTAGTGCTGGCAGTAGAGGGGATAAATGAGTGGTGGTCTCTAGTACGGGCAGTAGAGGGGATAAATGAGTGGTGGTCTCTAGTGCTGGCAGTAGAGGGGATAAATGAGTGGTGGTCTCTCTAGTGCTGGCAGTAGAGGGGATAAATGAGTGGTGGTCTCTCTAGTACGGGCAGTAGAGGGGATAAATGAGTGGTGGTCTCTAGTGCTGGCAGTAGAGGGGATAAATGAGTGGTGGTCTCTCTAGTGCTGGCAGTAGAGGGGATAAATGAGTGGTGGTCTCTCTAGTACGGGCAGTAGAGGGGATAAATGAGTGGTGGTCTCTCTAGTGCTGGCAGTAGAGGGGATAAATGAGTGGTGGTCTCTCTAGTACGGGCAGTAGAGGGGATAAATGAGTGGTGGTCTCTAGTGCTGGCAGTAGAGGGGATAAATGAGTGGTGGTCTCTAGTGCTGGCAGTAGAGGGGATAAATGAGTGGTGGTCTCTAGTGCTGGCAGTATAGGGGATAAATGAGTGGTGGTCTCTCTAGTGCTGGCAGTAGAGGGGATAAATGAGTGGTGGTCTCTCTAGTGCTGGCAGTAGAGGGGATAAATGAGTGGTGGTCTCTAGTGCTGGCAGTAGAGGGGATAAATGAGTGGTGGTCTCTCTAGTGCTGGCAGTAGAGGGGATAAATGAGTGGTGGTCTCTAGTACGGGCAGTAGAGGGGATAAATGAGTGGTGGTCTCTAGTGCTGGCAGTAGAGGGGATAAATGAGTGGTGGTCTCTCTAGTGCTGGCAGTAGAGGGGATAAATGAGTGGTGGTCTCTAGTGCAGGCAGTAGAGGGGATAAATGAGTGGTGGTCTCTAGTGCTGGCAGTAGAGGGGATAAATGAGTGGTGGTCTCTAGTGCTGGCAGTAGAGGGGATAAATGAGTGGTGGTCTCTAGTGCTGGCAGTAGAGGGGATAAATGAGTGGTGGTCTCTAGTGCTGGCAGTAGAGGGGATAAATGAGTGGTGGTCTCTAGTGCTGGCAGTAGAGGGGATAAATGAGTGGTGGTCTCTCTAGTGCTGGCAGTAGAGGGGATAAATGAGTGGTGGTCTCTAGTACGGGCAGTAGAGGGGATAAATGAGTGGTGGTCTCTAGTGCTGGCAGTAGAGGGGATAAATGAGTGGTGGTCTCTCTAGTGCTGGCAGTAGAGGGGATAAATGAGTGGTGGTCTCTCTAGTACGGGCAGTAGAGGGGATAAATGAGTGGTGGTCTCTAGTGCTGGCAGTAGAGGGGATAAATGAGTGGTGGTCTCTCTAGTGCTGGCAGTAGAGGGGATAAATGAGTGGTGGTCTCTCTAGTACGGGCAGTAGAGGGGATAAATGAGTGGTGGTCTCTAGTGCTGGCAGTAGAGGGGATAAATGAGTGGTGGTCTCTAGTGCTGGCAGTAGAGGGGATAAATGAGTGGTGGTCTCTAGTGCTGGCAGTAGAGGGGATAAATGAGTGGTGGTCTCTAGTGCTGGCAGTATAGGGGATAAATGAGTGGTGGTCTCTAGTGCTGGCAGTAGAGGGGATAAATGAGTGGTGGTCTCTAGTGCTGGCAGTAGAGGGGATAAATGAGTGGTGGTCTCTAGTGCTGGCAGTAGAGGGGATAAATGAGTGGTGGTCTCTAGTGCTGGCAGTAGAGGGGATAAATGAGTGGTGGTCTCTCTAGTGCTGGCAGTAGAGGGGATAAATGAGTGGTGGTCTCTAGTGCTGGCAGTATAGGGGATAAATGAGTGGTGGTCTCTAGTGCTGGCAGTAGAGGGGATAAATGAGTGGTGGTCTCTAGTGCTGGCAGTAGAGGGGATAAATGAGTGGTGGTCTCTAGTGCTGGCAGTAGAGGGGATAAATGAGTGGTGGTCTCTAGTGCTGGCAGTAGAGGGGATAAATGAGTGGTGGTCTCTAGTGCTGGCAGTAGAGGGGATAAATGAGTGGTGGTCTCTAGTGCTGGCAGTAGAGGGGATAAATGAGTGGTGGTCTCTAGTGCTGGCAGTAGAGGGGATAAATGAGTGGTGGTCTCTAGTGCAGGCAGTAGAGGGGATAAATGAGTGGTGGTCTCTAGTACGGGCAGTAGAGGGGATAAATGAGTGGTGGTCTCTAGTGCTGGCAGTAGAGGGGATAAATGAGTGGTGGTCTCTAGTGCTGGCAGTAGAGGGGATAAATGAGTGGTGGTCTCTAGTGCTGGCAGTATAGGGGATAAATGAGTGGTGGTCTCTAGTGCTGGCAGTAGAGGGGATAAATGAGTGGTGGTCTCTAGTGCTGGCAGTAGAGGGGATAAATGAGTGGTGGTCTCTAGTGCTGGCAGTAGAGGGGATAAATGAGTGGTGGTCTCTAGTGCTGGCAGTAGAGGGGATAAATGAGTGGTGGTCTCTCTAGTGCTGGCAGTAGAGGGGATAAATGAGTGGTGGTCTCTAGTGCTGGCAGTATAGGGGATAAATGAGTGGTGGTCTCTAGTGCTGGCAGTAGAGGGGATAAATGAGTGGTGGTCTCTAGTGCTGGCAGTAGAGGGGATAAATGAGTGGTGGTCTCTAGTGCTGGCAGTAGAGGGGATAAATGAGTGGTGGTCTCTAGTGCTGGCAGTAGAGGGGATAAATGAGTGGTGGTCTCTAGTGCTGGCAGTAGAGGGGATAAATGAGTGGTGGTCTCTAGTGCTGGCAGTAGAGGGGATAAATGAGTGGTGGTCTCTAGTGCTGGCAGTAGAGGGGATAAATGAGTGGTGGTCTCTAGTGCAGGCAGTAGAGGGGATAAATGAGTGGTGGTCTCTCTAGTACGGGCAGTAGAGGGGATAAATGAGTGGTGGTCTCTCTAGTGCTGGCAGTAGAGAGGATATATGAGTGGTGGTCTCTAGTGCTGGCAGTATAGGGGATAAATGAGTGGTGGTCTCTAGTGCTGGCAGTAGAGGGGATAAATGAGTGGTGGTCTCTAGTGCTGGCAGTAGAGGGGATAAATGAGTGGTGGTCTCTAATGCTGGCAGTAGAGGGGATAAATGAGTGGTGGTCTCTCTAGTGCTGGCAGTAGAGGGGATAAATGAGTGGTGGTCTCTAGTGCTGGCAGTAGAGGGGATAAATGAGTGGTGGTCTCTAGTGCTGGCAGTAGAGGGGATAAATGAGTGGTGGTCTCTAGTGCTGGCAGTAGAGGGGATAAATGAGTGGTGGTCTCTAGTGCTGGCAGTAGAGGGGATAAATGAGTGGTGGTCTCTAGTGCTGGCAGTAGAGGGGATAAATGAGTGGTGGTCTCTAGTGCTGGCAGTAGAGGGGATAAATGAGTGGTGGTCTCTAGTGCTGGCAGTAGAGGGGATAAATGAGTGGTGGTCTCTAGTGCAGGCAGTAGAGGGGATAAATGAGTGGTGGTCTCTAGTACGGGCAGTAGAGGGGATAAATGAGTGGTGGTCTCTAGTGCTGGCAGTAGAGGGGATAAATGAGTGGTGGTCTCTAATGCTGGCAGTAGAGGGGATAAATGAGTGGTGGTCTCTAGTGCTGGCAGTAGAGGGGATAAATGAGTGGTGGTCTCTAGTGCTGGCAGTAGAGGGGATAAATGAGTGGTGGTCTCTAGTACGGGCAGTAGAGGGGATAAATGAGTGGTGGTCTCTAGTACGGGCAGTAGAGGGGATAACTGAGTGGTGGTCTCTCCAGTGCTGGCAGTAGAGGGGATAAATGAGTGGTGGTCTCTAGTGCTGGCAGTAGAGGGGATAAATGAGTGGTGGTCTCTAGTGCTGGCAGTAGAGGGGATAAATGAGTGGTGGTCTCTAGTGCTGGCAGTAGAGGGGATAAATGAGTGGTGGTCTCTAGTGCTGGCAGTAGAGGAGATAAATGAGTGGTGGTCTCTAGTACGGGCAGTAGAGAGGATAAATGAATGGTGGTCTCTCTAGTGCTGGCAGTAGAGGGGATAAATGAGTGGTGGTCTCTAGTGCTGGCAGTAGAGGGGATAAATGAGTGGTGGTCTCTAGTGCTGGCAGTAGAGAGGATAAATGAGTGGTGGTCTCTCTAGTGCTGGCAGTAGAGGGGATAAATGAGTGGTGGTCTCTAGTACGGGCAGTAGAGGGGATAAATGAGTGGTGGTCTCTAGTGCTGGCAGTAGAGGGGATAAATGAGTGGTGGTCTCTAGTGCTGGCAGTAGAGGGGATAAATGAGTGGTGGTCTCTAGTGCTGGCAGTAGAGAGGATAAATGAGTGGTGGTCTCTCTAGTGCTGGCAGTAGAGGGGATAAATGAGTGGTGGTCTCTCTAGTGCTGGCAGTAGAGAGGATATATGAGTGGTGGTCTCTAGTGCTGGCAGTATAGGGGATAAATGAGTGGTGGTCTCTAGTGCTGGCAGTAGAGAGGATAAATGAGTGGTGGTCTCTCTAGTGCTGGCAGTAGAGGGGATAAATGAGTGGTGGTCTCTCTAGTGCTGGCAGTAGAGAGGATATATGAGTGGTGGTCTCTAGTGCTGGCAGTATAGGGGATAAATGAGTGGTGGTCTCTAGTGCTGGCAGTAGAGGGGATAAATGAGTGGTGGTCTCTAGTGCTGGCAGTAGAGGGGATAAATGAGTGGTGGTCTCTAGTGCTGGCAGTAGAGGGGATAAATGAGTGGTGGTCTCTAGTGCTGGCAGTAGAGGGGATAAATGAGTGGTGGTCTCTTCAGTGCTGGCAGTAGAGGGGATAAATGAGTGGTGGTCTCTAATGCTGGCAGTAGAGGGGATAACTGAGTGGTGGTCTCTCCAGTGCTGGCAGTAGAGGGGATAAATGAGTGATGGTCTCTATAATGCTGGCAGGAGAAGGGTTAAATGAGTGGTGGTCTGTTTGGGCTAGATAGAGAAGGGTTAAATAAGCCTCTGGTATAATTCCCCCCCCCTTTTCATGCTTCCTGCCCCCTCCCTTACCTCCCCCTCCTCACACACATACCTGACATTCCAGCTTCCTTTTGTCTGTGACACCTCTGAGCCAAGAGCACTGACAGGGGGCAGCCATCCCCTCCCCCACCTCCTGTTGCTGTACAGTGTGCAGAGCAGAGACCCTCATAACAGGGAACGTCCTACACACCATCACCTGAACCTCACCACTAACTCCACACATGATCAATGTTTACTAATCACTGCTCCTCACAGTGTGTGCGTGTACTAGACATGGGTGAGTGTGGGACCTCCGACATGGAGAGTGTAAGAGTGACACAATAAATACGCCCTCAGTTTTCCTGGTATCCTACCTTCACATTTGGTCCGGCCGTCTTTCTCCTCCCTTCCTGCCGCGCAGACACATTCTCCCGTGGCCGGTTTGGCCCACTCCCCATCCTCCCGGCAGTACATGGTGGGACGTCTCCCGAGAGAGCCCTCAGCTCCCTCCACACAGCTGCCCTCAGCTGACACCACCAGACCCTCCGACACCGTCTCGGGGAAGCTCGCCAGTGAAGCAACAACAGCTGGGCATAACCGATAGAAGACACGGACAGCAAGCAGCGCCATACAAGCCCCTTGATCTTGGAACGCTAGGTAGAAACCAGTGGTGGTCAAAGAAATCAAACGCAAAATCTTGACGTTGGACCTTATCGAGCTTCCACTCCCACGTACAGACGGCCTTCCCAGAGTGTCAGCTGCCACCGTGTCCGCTTTAATCCATGGGTTCTCCAGCCAAGGAGGGAAGTTATCGTTAGCCAAGTCTGAGTTGGCCGGGTAATAGTAGAGATTGAAAGTCTCTTTGCATGAACGACCAGCTTGGGATATGGATGCGCACTCCATCATTGTAAACGTTATCTGTATGTAGGCGTGTTGTGCAGGGCCCCGTCGGATGTAATTAGTCCGCAGCCAGTTGTTCTGAGCGGAAAGGTGAGCATTGCAGATTTCATAGGTACGGACCGGGGTCTGTTCCTCATCCAGGCCAGAGGTTTCGTCCCACTGCAGGAGAAAGAGAGGACTAGTGAGTAGATGCAGTTATGGTGGGGTCACTCCTAGATAACAAAGAGGAGCTGACAAAAACTAGAACAACTGGGAAAAACACAAAGATGACTGGGAAGGAAAGAAGGAAGACTGGGAAGGAAAGAAGGAAGACTGGGAAGGAAAGAAGGAAGACTGGGAAGGAAAGAAGGAAGACTAGGAGGCACACAAGGAAGACTGGGAAGGAAAGAAGGAAGACTGGGAAGGAAAGAAGGAAGACTGGGAAGGAAAGAAGGAAGACTAGGAGGCACACAAGGAAGACTGGGAAGGAAACAAGGAAGACTGGGAAGGAAACAAGGAAGACCGGGGAGGAATGAAGGAAATGACTGGAACAGAAGTGAGGAAGTAACGAGAAAAAGAGAGAGCTTAAGTGGGAAGCAAGGAAAACTGCAAAGGAAGGAATGATAAAACTGGAAACAAAGTAAGAACTTAACTGTAATAACAGGGAAGGATGGATATCATATTGGGGGCGGAGGGGGCCACATAACGGGGACGGAGGGGGCCACAAATGGCCACATAATGGGGATGGAGGGGGCCACATAACGGGGATGAAGGGGCCCACATAACAGGGACAGACGCAGCCACATAACAGGGACGGAGGGGGCCACATGTGGCCACATAACGGGGACGGAGGGGGCCACATAATGGGGACGGACGTGGCTACATAACGGGGACGGACGCGGCCACATAACGGGATGGACGCAGCCACGTAACGGTGACGGAGGGCGCCACATAACGGGGACTAAATAACTGGGACGTAAGTGTGGAAATAACTGGATGGGAAAATGCAGAGAACCGTTACGGAGGATGAGAATTTGCCCAGTTATTAGAATTCCATTCCAAGGAAGGAACGGCTGGAGAACAGATATACAGACAATAGACGCTACCTGGCTGTCTGATTTGGGAAACGTTGTCCACCGAAGATCAGAGGTTTCCAGCTTCGTGTTCATAAGTGTTACTGAGGAGACACAGAGTGAGAATCATTATAGCGGGAAATATCCAGGAATGTTACCAACTTCAGCTCAGTATCCACCACGTCCAATATCACTATATCACCCACATATACTGCAGTGCTGTACAATAAGGAGACATATAGATTATACCATGATAACAGTACAGGAACATACAGTGATACAGAAGGTGAGAGGACCCCGCTCACTACAGCTTATATCACCTACATATACTGCAGCGCTGTACAATAAGGAGACATATCTGTAACATCTACCGCCAAGCGGAGATTAAAAATAAATACAGAAGACGGCGCTGGCTTGGACTACATATCCCAGAATCACACCACAACTGACCAGGGAGTTGGCCGGTCACAGTGAAGAGAGCAGTAATAACACCCGGGTGAGGGAGAGAGGAGAGAACTGAGACAGATCTGTGAGAGGACAGAGATATATTAATGTGATTGATCTAATGAGAGATGTATATGTAAAAGGCTGTATTTGTGGAGAACGGCATTTAAGAAAAATCATCTGTAATACATGTAAAGATAATTATTTATGAAGCCAAAGCATCTGTGAGGAAAAACATCATTTTGAAGTAAACAGCCCTCTGGGATAAGAAACAGTGATATTGGTATAATCAAACCCTGGTTCTTGTGAGTAAACCTGAGAAACTATCATATCCTTATATCATATAAACCTGAAGTGAAAGAGAGATATAGATTTAACACCTGCATCAGTATTAATATTTATTTCAGAGACGGATATATTCAATATAGTCAGTGTGATATGATCTATATATATATCCAATATATAAACAATATATATATATATATATATATATGTATATATAGATGTGTGTGTGTGTGTGTGTGTTTGGCATAGCGATATTTTATAGTGAGTTAGGATTAGTTTATACAGGGAATTTTGTAGTCAATTAGAAATAATATAATATCAAAATTACATTGATGTTATAACATCTAAATGTATTGATATATCTCTAGTGAGTCTAATACTCAACCTCATACAAGTGTTTGTGATTTTGATTATTATTTATTCCCTAATTATGCATCTATTTAAAATGTATATTGTAAATAGATGTACAAATAGATATAAATTTATATTTAAAAAATATATTTCCAAAGTAAATATTTTTATATATAAGACCCATCTTATAATGTGTGGTAGCAGGGAAGTGGGTGTGGTTACAGGGGGTCCCCATGTCGCCCCTGGTGGTCATTACATCCACCTCCATACATACCCAGACTAAGAAGACTAATGGCGCCACAGCGCATGACGAAGTAAGTGATAAGCACACAACGATTTTACATTTTCACCCTTAGCAGGAGTAAGGGGTGTTACATATAGAATACCCCATGATAACAATACAATGAGTGCTTGGTATCAGTGTGGTGTAGCACAGACGCAGGGAGCGCAGCCCAGCAGGGACGCAGGAAGCGCGGCCCAGCATGGAGGCAGGGAGCGCGGCCCAGCAGGGAGGCAGGGAGCGTGGCCCAGCAGGGACGCAGAAAGCGCGGCCCAGCAGGGAGGCAGGGAGCGCGGCCCAGCAGGGAGTGCGGCCCAGCAAGGACGTAGGGAGCGCGGCCCAGCAGGGGCGTAGGGAGAGCGGCCCAGCAAGAAGGCAGAGAGTGCGGCCCAGCAGGCAGGCAGTGCAGCAGAGTGCACTGGATGTGTATATAGAGAGTGATAAGTAATGGAAAGCGGAGATATCCCGGGTGGGTACATATTGACTTGTGAATGCCAGCGTGTCTGCTGAGGGCAGAGAGAGGGCACAGGGGTGACGCGGCTGTGTTATCTGCCGGTATATAAACACAGCAGGTGTGGGGGAGACTGTCACGTGTAACTGGTATCAGATGGGAGAGTGGCCAGGGTACACAAGGCAGACGTGTAACCATACTGTAACAAAGTCTGCTCCACCTGTAGTGTGGGAGAGTTATTAGATCCATATACGCTTCAGGATATGAGGTACATGGTACCTCACACCTCCTGCATAGACAGGGAGGACCTTACTCTGCGCAGCACACAAGTGTAGAGAGTAGAAGACAGGACAAGAGGATTTCAGTTTGTAGGGTGGAGAGCTCCGTAGACTATTCTGTGCCCTTTTTTTTAAATTTAAAATAATTTATCCCCATTTTGCCGCCAATTCATCTTCCCCATTACGAGTAAGTGTGAGCCCAGGAGGGGTCCGGGGGCCAGATGCCTCTCCACGAGGGGGGATGGGGGCCAGACGCCTCTCCACGAGGGGGGATGGGGGCCAGACGCCTATCCACGAGGGGGGACGGGTGACAGACGCCTCTCCACAATGGGGGAACGGGAGACAGACGCCGCTCCACGAGGGGAGATGGGAGAAAGACGCCACTCCACGAGGGGGGACGGCGGACAGAGGCCACTCCACGATGGGGGACGGGGGCCAGAAGCCGCTGCGCGATGGGGGAACGGGGGACAGAGGCCGCTCCACGATGGGAGAAAGGGGGCCAGACGCCGCTACATGAGGGGGGACGGGGGACAGACGCCGCTCCACGAGGGGGGACGGGGGACAGACGTCGCTCCACGAGGGGGAAGGGGGACAGACGCCGATCCACGAGGGGGGACGGGGGACAGACACCGCTCCACGAGGGGGGACAGATGCTCCACGAGGGGGGACAGACGCCGCTCCACGAGGGGGGACGGGGGACAGACGCTGCTACATGAGGGGGGACGGGGGACAGACGCCGCTCCACAAGGGGGAACGGAGGACAGACGCCGCTCCACGAGGGGGGACAGATGCTCCACGAGGGGGGATGGGGGGCAGACGTGCTGAGTGACCCTGAATTTCGCTCTCTCGGATGATGAGCAGACAAAGGACATGACACAGTCCGGGTGTGTCTGTTTCCAGGTGCCTGGGGAGCAGCGGAGGAGGAGGCAGGGTAATTACAGGCTTGGCAGGCGGTGAGAGCGTTGCCCCCGGGGGGTTGGATTGAGTGACTGTGACGGAGCAGACAGGTAACTTTCACTAACAACCTGGATCTGTGTTCATGGCACAATACCAGGTATCCCAGGTTATTACCCTGTTGTCTGTACAGAGCTGGGAATACCTTATGCAGATACATAACGCTGCCATTAGGAAGACGGGTAATTAACATATCTGTGACTCATCCCCGGTCATGTTATTATCAGCTCAGCTACACGACAACTAGTTAGGAGGACGAGGGGTTAATCGCGGATCTCTCGTATTAGAAACATTTAGAACTCGCCGGCTTAATAAGTTCAAAACATACTGAGATGTTCAGAACGTCAGCAGGAAAATCTGTATAAAACTATATATTGTCACAATCTCAACAATCCACCCAACATTAAACACAAACACTCAGACTTAAGACAACCATCTTATACCCGTGGCAGATAAAAGATGTCATAGAAACATTTGAAAAGATGTCACCAACGAACTAGAGATTAAAAAAAGAGGAGACAGAAGCGATGAAGACACTGAAGAATGAGTGTGAAGAATGTGGTTAGCATCGAGCGACGTCACATCCTTGTACACAATAACTGATCACGAGATGGGAAGTCTAACACTAGAAAACAAACAGATTGGGGGGAATTGAATTCTCCCCAGAGTATCGCCGCGCTAAACCTATTACCGTTATTAACCCGGCTTTCTGCTGCGAGCAAAAAGCCAGCGTTGAAACTACCGTAATAACGGTAATAGTGCGCAGGCCGCGTTACTTTTTACAGTAATGCAGCCAATTGAATTCCACCGTTAACTTCATACTTAAAGGAATTAAATTCATTCTTTATCACAGTTACATGTGATTTGAGGGCCAATACTGCTTGCAAAAATGCGGGACAGCAATGGGCACTAGACTTGCACCGACTTATGCCAGTCTGTTCACAAGCAAATGGCAGGAAGACTGGACGGGTTGCAATCTCGGGGCGAATCTAGTGCTATGAAGAAGGTATATAGACAACATCCTCTTTATTTGGAGGGGGGACAAAGATTCATTGCAGAGCCTTCTGACATATCTCAATGGCAATGATAGGAATCTCATATTCACCACCAAAATTAGCAGGGAACACATAGAATTTCTAGATCTGAACATCTATATAGACAAAAACAAAATAGCAATAAAGACTTATTAAAAATAAGTGGAGAGAGAGAGAGCATAACAATCCTTACCTGCAAAACCAGGAACAAGGGAGATGAACACACCGATGTATATTACACAATACTCTACAGTAGAAAACCAGATGACCAAAATTCTCTAGGAACACTGGTACATACTCCACCACAACCCAAAATAGTGTTCAGAAAAGCTCCCAAATTAACCTCAAAATGTATCCAAAACCATATTCCAATAAGACATAACACAAACACCTGGATAGACGTTGGACAAAAGCAAAGTGGTTCTACTACTATGGGAAATGTATCAGTTGCAGGAAATTGGGATATACAAGCACGAAACCCATTCACAAATTGAAATCAAATGCAACCAACAATTAAATCATTATTCCACAATTTCGCACATGTGACCAACGTCATATATCTGTTGTAATCCCTGAGCAATCTGCAGTACGTAGGATGGACTATCATAAGATGAGAGAGGAGAAGTAGTGAACTTGTACACAACACAACTAAGGGTTACCCCTTACACAACGTATCACAACACTTCAACCAGTCACATGAACGTCACCCTGAAGGGTTTTAAGTTTCAAGCAAACAGACAGCTGGACAAGAACTGAGAAACATAAACAGAAGACATAAGCTGGATTTATAGCTTCAAGTCACCAAAGCGCCGTAATATCGACATGAAACCAGTTCTGGGACCAAAGTCACCCGATACATTTAACTTCAACGACATACAACTCATAGTGACAAAATACAACATTATACTTCATTGTTGTATTTATATGTTCTCATGACACATAGGTTTCATACCTGGTACTATCGGATTACGTCAGTGACCCTAGACTATATTTGCAGCAAGTTTTATTATAAACATCAAAGACTGTAAGCTTGCGAGCGTTTGTCCCCAATTGTAAAGCACTATGGATTTTGCTGGCGCTATATAAATAAATTATATATATATATATATATATATATATATATATATATATATATATATATATATATATATATATACACACATAAATACATACATACATACATACACTCTATATGGACAAAAGTATTCAGACGCTTGACCAGTACACCAACAGGGACTGTAATAACATTGTACACAAATACATATACTGTAATATGGAGATGGTTCCCCTTTTGCAGTGATAACAGCTTCCACTCTTCCTGGAAGACTTTCCACAAGATGTTGGAGTGTTTCTGTGGGAATTTCATTCCATTCATTCTGTAGAACATTTATGAGGTCAGGGACTGATGTTGGACGAGAAGGTCTGGCACGCAATATCCGTTCCAGTTCATCTCCAAGGTGTTTGATGGGGTTGAGGTCAGGGCTCTGTACGGGTCAGTCAAGTTCTACCACACCGAACTCATCAAACCCTGTCTTTGTAGTCCTTGCTTTGTGCACCGGGGCACAGTCATGTTGGAATTCCCCAAACTGTTTTCACAAAGTTGGAAGCATAGCATGGTCCATGATTTGGTATGCTGAAGCATTAAGATTGCCCTTCAGTGGAGATAAGGGGCCTAGCCCAAACCCTGAAAAACAGCCCCATACCATTATCCCTCCTCCACCAAACTTCACAGTTGGTATAATGCAGTCAGACAGGTAACGTTCTCCCGGCATCCACCAAACCCAGACTCACCCATCCGACTGCCAAACAGAGAAGTGTGATTGATCATTCCACAGAACACGTTTCCACTGCTCCACAGTCCAGTCTCAGTGTGCTTTACACCACTCCATCCGACGCTTGGCATTGGTCTTGGTGATGTGAGGCTGCATGCAGCTGCTCGGCCATGGAAACCCATTCCATTAACCTCCCGCCGCACAGTTTTTGTGCTTACATTAATGTCAGTGGAAGTTCTTCAGCTATGGAATCAGCAGAGCGTTGGTGACTTTTACGAACCATGCGCCTTAGCAATCGTTGACCCCGCTCTGTGATTTTACGTGGTCTTCTGCTTCATGGCTGAGTTGCTGTTGTTCCTAAACGCTTCCACTTTCTAATAATATCACTTACAGGTGACCGTGGAATATCCAGCAGCGATGAAATATCACGAACAGTCTTATTACAGAGGTGGCATCTATCACAGTACCACACATCCTATTACACTACAGTACCACACATCCTATCACAGTACCACACATCCTATCACAGTACCACACATCCTATCCCAGTACCACACATCCTATCACAGTACCACACATCCTATCACAGTACCGCACATCCTATCACAGTACCACAGTACCACACATCCTATCACAGTACCGCACATCCTATCACAGTACCGCACATCCTATCACAGTACCGCACATCCTATCACAGTACCACACATCCTATCACAGTACCACACATCCTATCACAGTACCACACATCCTATCACAGTACCACACATCCTATCACAGTACCACACATCCTATCACAGTACCACACATCCTATCACAGTACCACACATCCTATCACAGTATCACACATCCTATCACAGTATCACACATCCTATCACAGTACCACACATCCTATCACAGTACCACACATCCTATCACAGTACCACACATCCTATCACAGTATCGCACATCATATCACAGTACCGCACATCCTATCACAGTACCGCACATCCTATCACAGTACCACACATCCTATCACAGTACCACACATCCTATCACAGTACCACACATCCTATCACAGTACCACACATCCTATCACAGTACCACACATCCTATCACAGTACCACACATCCTATCACAGTACCGCACATCCTATCACAGTACCACACATCCTATCACAGTACCACACATCCTATCACAGTACCGCACATCCTATCACAGTATCGCACATCCTATCACAGTACCGCACATCCTATCACAGTACCGCACATCCTATCACAGTACCACGCTTGTACTCACCCAGCTCTTCAGAACGACCCATCTTGTATCACAAATGTTTGTAAATGGAGATTCCACCGCAATTATTAACATTTAGAGACCTCCTTTACGATTCGAGAGACATCTGAACCACACAGATTATTAACATAATCATTACGTTGCCCCATAAGATAATTATTGATAACCACATAACAGGAACATGACTGCATCCAGAAGCGCTGAGTAAATTCCCTAATTTTATCCATAACCAGGAGAGCAGATTTCCTCCAGCAGCTAATACGGCCCAGACTCGGTGCTCAGACGTTAGATAATACTCATCAGGGTGCGCAGTCACCAACAGCGACCAGACATCTGTTACCACAACCAAACGTTCAGCCTGATCCTGATTTTCACAGTTATCAAGAACCTGGTCTGACCTAACTGATGAGTGTGGTAACTGCTGTAGGGAATAATGAGCAGCACGGTGGCTTAGTGGTTAGCACTTCTGCCTCACAGCGCTGGGGTCATGAGTTCAATTCCCGACCATTGCCTTATCTGTGTGGAGTTTGTATGTTCTCCCCGTGTTTGCGTGGGTTTCCTCCGGGTGCTCCGGTTTCCTCCCACACTCCAAAATATACTACTAGATTAGTTGGCTGCTATCAAAAAAAAATAATTGACCTTAGTCTGTCTGTCTGTCTGTGTGTGTGTCTCTGTATGTGTGTATATTAGGGGATTTAGACTGTAAGCTCCAATGGGGCAGGGACTGATGTGAGTGAGTTCTCTGTACAGCGCTGCGGAATCAGTGGCGCTATATAAATAAATGGTGATGATGGTGATGGTCAGGAGCAGAGCACCTATACAGGCTGAGATAAGTTGTGTTATTAACTGCTTTTCCCACTTATTTTCCAACCACAATAACTCGGCTGAAACAGTTCAATGGTGTTAAAAATAAAGTGTTTTCATTCAGCTAATAATCTCCACCCAGGTTAGTGCAGATGGAAAACAAGTGGGAGAAGCAGAATACATTACATGTGCCAGCTCATGAGGAAGGACAGGTCATGTCTGATGTCAGACAGCCCCGGGCCGCAGACAGGTGATGGGAATACACAGGAATGTAGAACCACGGAGGGTGCTGGAGGGGGTGAGGACAGACATGACGGGAGGGGAAGTCAGTCCGCATAGCTCAGCCCAGCGCAGGTTCTAGAGTTACTTTTACATGGAGATCGCCCCAGGGGTGCAGGGGCCTAATGACACCCCGTCCTCTGTAAGACACAGGAACCAGTCCCTTCATTTAACCTGTAGGATCACCACATCAGACATGTCCTCGCTGCTCCGCCGCAAGGTGTTACACCCAGGGGCACCACCACAAGGCGCTACACCCGGGGGCACCATCACAAGGCGCTACACCCAGGGGTACCACCACAAGGCGCTACACCCGGGGGCACCACCATAAGGCGCTACACCCAGGGGCACCATCACAAGGCGCTACACCCAGGGGCACCACCACAAGGCGCTACACCCGGGGGCACCACCACAAGGCGCTACACCCGGGGGCACCACCACAAGGCGCTACACCCAGGGGCACCATCACAAGGTGCTACACCCGGGGGGACCACCACAAGGCGCTACACCCGGGGGCACCATCACAAGGCGCTACACCCGGGGGCACCACCACAAGGCGCTACACCCGGGGCCACCACCACAAGGCGCTACACGCGGGGGCACCACCACAAGGCGCTACACCCGGGGGTACCATCACAAGGCGCTACACCCAGGGGCACCACCACAAGGCGCTACACCCGGGGGCACCACCACAAGGCGCTACACCCGGGGGCACCACCACAAGGCGCTACACCCAGGGGCACCATCACAAGGTGCTACACCCGGGGGGACCACCACAAGGCGCTACACCCGGGGGCACCATCACAAGGCGCTACACCCGGGGGCACCACCACAAGGCGCTACACCCGGGGCCACCACCACAAGGCGCTACATGCGGGGGCACCACCACAAGGCGCTACACCCGGGAGGACCACCACAAGGCGCTACACCCGGGGGCACCACCACAAGGCGCTACACCCAGGGCCACCACCACAAGGCGCTACACCCAGGGGCACCACCACAAGGCGCTACACCCTGGGGCACCATCACAAGGCGCTACACCCGGGGGCACCACCACAAGGCGCTACACCCAGGGGCACCATCACAAGGCGCTACACCCGGGGGGACCACCACAAGGTGCTACACCCGGGGGCACCACCACAAGGCGCTACACCCGGGGGCACCACCACAAGGCGCTACACCCGGGGGCACCACCACAAGGCGCTACACCCGGGGGTACCACCACAAGGCGCTACACCCGGGGGTACCACCACAAGGCGCTACACCCGGGGGCACCATCACAAGGCGCTACACCCAGGGGTACCACCACAAGGCGCTACACCCGGGGGCACCACCATAAGGCGCTACACCCAGGGGCACCATCACAAGGCGCTACACCCAGGGGCACCACCACAAGGCGCTACACCCGGGGGCACCACCACAAGGCGCTACACCCAGGGGCACCATCACAAGGTGCTACACCCGGGGGGACCACCACAAGGCGCTACACCCGGGGGCACCATCACAAGGCGCTACACCCGGGGGCACCACCACAAGGCGCTACACCCGGGGCCACCACCACAAGGCGCTACACGCGGGGGCACCACCACAAGGCGCTACACCCGGGGGGACCACCACAAGGCGCTACACCCGGGGGCACCACCACAAGGCGCTACACCCGGGGCCACCACCACAAGGCGCTACACCCAGGGGCACCACCACAAGGCGCTACACCCTGGGGCACCATCACAAGGCGCTACACCCGGGGGCACCACCACAAGGCGCTACACCCAGGGGCACCATCACAAGGCGCTACACCCGGGGGGACCACCACAAGGTGCTACACCCGGGGGCACCACCACAAGGCGCTACACCCGGGGGCACCACCACAAGGCGCTACACCCGGGGGCACCACCACAAGGCGCTACACCCGGGGGCACCACCACAAGGCGCTACACCCAGGGGGCACCATCACAAGGCGCTACACCCGGGGGCACCATCACAAGGCGCTACACCCGGGGGCACCACCACAAGGCGCTACACCCGGGGGCACCACCGCAAGGCGCTACACCCAGGGGCACCATCACAAGGCGCTACACCCGGGGGCACCACCGCAAGGCGCTACACCCGGGGGCACCACCACAAGGCGCTACACCCGGGGGTACCACCACAAGGCGCTACACCCGGGGGCACCATCACAAGGCGCTACACCCGGGGGCACCACCACAAGGCGCTACACCCGGGGGCACCACCACAAGGCGCTACACCCGGGGGCACCGCCACAAGGCGCTACACCCGGGGGCACCATCACAAGGCGCTACAACCAGGTATAAATCGTGGAACAATCTTACACCCAGAGTTCTGCCATCAAAAGACATGAGAACTATCTCTGTCTATATTACAAACCACATATATATATATGTTATAAAGCATGTTACACATTAAAAATTACTGTACTCTGTACATCACTGTACTCTGTATATTACTGTACTCTGTACATCACTGTTCTCCGGCTGTACATCACTATACTTTCTATATCACAGTACCCCCTCTATACATCACAGTACTCTGTACATCACTGTATTCTGGCTGTACATTACTGTACTATGTACCTCACTGTACATCACTGTATTCCGGCTGTACATCACTGTACTCTGGCTGTACATCACTGTACTCTGTATATCACAGGACGGGGGAAGGGAAGCCCCCAGTGTAATAGTACAGCAGTGCTATGTGCTCCTTATGTGGATTCCCAGGAAGCAGCCAGGAGAATATATCTTTGTTTGTGTGGAAGCTGCACAGTAACATAGGAAGTGTGACCCCCCCCCGGTGACCACATTATATCCCCCCCCACCCCATATTACACAGCGTTACTGGGACTGCGCTCAAAGGTCCAGGAATGTCACAACGTTCAATGTAAACAGTGATAACGCTTCATATTCCCATGTAAACACTGATAGCAATGTATACAGACCACCCCCCCCCCCCCCCCCCCCCCCCGGGGGGCTTCTCCCAGCACCAATACAACGCCACCCCCTTATATCTACCAGAGGGGAATACTATAATCTCCAATGGTTCATTCATAGAATAAGTGTTCATACCCTGACCCTGCTGTATGTGTAATCACTGATAGCAACGTATACAGACCACCCCCCCCCCCGGGGGGGCTGATCCCAGCACCAATACAACGCCACCCCCTTATATCTACCAGAGGGGAATACTATAATCTCCAATGGTTCATTCACAGAATGTCCTGCTGGGGGCCGGCACCCACTACTACCCTCAGTAATATTTCCTGCCCCTCACCCCCTTGTTTTAGACAAAGCTGCGGCTCACCACAGGCTGTAGAACTACAAGTCCCAGCTGCTAGATTATGAGGATGAATGAACACACTGGGGTGAGAAGGAGCCTGGGATTGCTGGGCCCTGGGTGCAGACAGACAGACTAAGCCATCATTATATATTGGTGTACTCTGAGGCACGAGGCACCAGGTCCTCGGTGAATTGAAGGGCCGTATAATGGCGGCCCCATTGGCCCAGGGCTAGTCACGGTACCTGGACACCTCCACAGACGTGAGGAAACAAGGCTGTTACCTCAGTTATCTGACAGATGCTATCACTTCTCCAACAGACACATACATGGGAAGGGCAAGTTTAGGACAAGCGGTTGGGCTGCGGGTAACAGAGCCGGGTCTACACCCTGGTACTTGTACGAGCGACTATTCTTTAAGTAAGAAGAAGTGAATTGTTCTCAGTGCGGCTCCAGTGTCGTTTTACTGAGAACTTTCACACAGACGATACCAAGGAGTTGTGTTACCGGCTCGGCTTTCAGTGGTACGGCGGGTACAATGGGCAGCCTGGAGCGCTGAGAACGGCGGGGGGGTATCAGATATTAGGGACATTCCAGGACTCCCACCAGCTGCAGTACCGCCGTTTCATGACGCAGTGAGGAGCAGAGAGGCACCTGGCAGGTTAGGTGACCACCTCAGTGGGGGGGTCATTAACTTAGTGGCTGAAGCAGAACACACCGGCCACTGTGCAGAGGGGGAGGACAGAGACTGAGGGGGGCTTATGTCTGATCTCGCCTTAATCCTTTGTGAATGGGAAATCCCCCGAGAGGGGCGGGGGTGTGACTGCACCCAGGGGGCAAATTGAATGGGAGGAGAAGTACTCTAACACGTTATAAGGTTCAGTTAATATAACAGCGCCAACCCCCTTCTCTAATTTACCAGGACACAATGACATCTGTATACAGACACTCCTACACCATGCCATATATACACAGTTCCCAGTACAGACACTACTGCACTATGACATATATACACAGCGCCCAGTACAGACACTACTACACTATGACATATATACACAGCGCCCAGTACAGACCACACTACACCATGCCATATATACACAGTGCCCATTATATATACTTCTATAACATGACATGAAAACAGACACTACTAGACCATGCCATATATACACACATCCCAGAACAGACACTACTACATCATGCCATATATACACAGCTCCCAGTACAGACACAACTGCACTATGACATATATACACAGCGCCCAGTACAGACACTACTACACTATGACATATATACACAGCGCCCAGTACAGACACTACTACACTATAACATATATACTCAGTGCCCATTATATATACTTCTATAACATGACATGTAAACAGATACTACTAGACCATGCCATATATACACACCTCCCAGAACATACTCTAATACACCATGCCATATATACACAGCTCCCAGTACAGACTCTACTCCACCATGCCATATATACACAGCTCCCAGAACAGACACTACTACACCATGCCATATATACACAGCACCTATTACATATGCTACTATACCATGACAAGAAAACAGACACTACTACACTATGTCATACACACAGCCAGACATATATAAACTGCAACCAGTACAGAAACAGACACTACTACACCATGTCATATATACACAGTGCCCATTTTATATATACTTCTATAACATGACATGTAAATAGACACTACTACACAATGCCATATATACACACAGCCCATTACAGACACTACTACACCATGCCATATATACACAGCGACCAGTACATATACTACTATAGCATGACATGTATACATCATCATCACCATTTATTTATATAGCACCACTAATTCCACAGCGCTGTACAGAGAACTCACTCATTGAAGCTTACAGTCTAAATTCCCTAACATACAGAGAGAGAGAGAGAGAGAGAGAGAGACTAGGGTCCATTTTTGATAGCAGCCAATTAACCTGTCAATATGAGGAAACCCACGCAAACACGGGGCGAACATACAAACTTCTCACAGATAAGGCCATGGTCAGAAATAGAACTCATGATCCCAGTGCTGTCAGGCAGAAGTGTTAACCACTTAGTCACCGTGCTGCCCGTATACAGACACTACTACACCATGCCATATATACATAGCAACCAGTACATATACTACTATAGCATGACATGCATGCAGGCACTGCTACACCATGCCATATATACACACAGCGTGTAAATGGATCAGAAAAACGGGCAGCACCCGGTGCCCGGGTCAGATAGGGGGTAGACTTTACAGTGATTAGCTCAGCTCAGGTTGGTAAAAAAATAAGTGGGAAAAGCAGAAGCCGGGCATAGCACGATAAGGGTAGGGTATGCAGGGAGAGAGGGTGACATTCAGCAGTAACAGCCTTGTACAATATCACACTGTAATTAGCCACCTGGATACAAACGTTCAGCTCTCTGCAGTATGCCCCCGGTAAGGGGGGGGTGCAGGGGCAGACATGGGGGCTGTGAGGACAACGTGGGGTGTAAAGGAGCGCAGAACTCGGCCAGATTAAGGAGGCAGAGAGGGAAGACTGGAAAAAAGTTAGGAATGGGGGGAGGAGAAAGTGAAAGGAGAGAGGAAGATGAAAGAGAGGGGGGAGGGAGAGCGAGGAAAGGGGGGAGGAAGGGAGGGGGAGACAGGAAGGAGGGGAGAGGAGAGACTGCCATTGTTTTTAAACAATCCTGAGAGGCAAAGCTCTTGTATATAAGATATTAATAGCTGTGTACAAAGGAGGGCTGGACTGCAGAGCTTACACTTAGCTGGCACTGAAGGAGAGTCAGAGAGGGATAATAGAAGTGGGGAACAGTTATATGGGGAGGTGGGGGACACAGAAATATAGGGGCAGGGGCAGATGGAGGAGTTAGGGGGAGTGTGGTATAATAGGGCCAAGGATTGAATGATTTGAGGGGGGGGGGTGAGGGGCTTGGGGTACAGGTATAGGGGTGAATGATTTGAGGGAAGGAGGGGTGAGGGGCTGGGGGTACAGGTTTAGGGGGTGAATGATTATTGGGAGCCAGACTCAGACATTGTTATTTGGATACAGGACACTCAGATGTGGCAGGAATTAGGGAGACCCAGGTAGAGACAAGGAATAGGGCATAGGGGACGGGGTCACAGGTAAGCAGAGGAGATGATGGACAGGTGACGGGAACTGGTAGACAGAGGACAAAGGGGCAGAATGGGTAATAAGTCCAGTGATGAGAATGTGGTGAAAGGGGACAGGAGATATATATATATATATATATATATACCCCCTACATACACACATACATTATATACGCACACATAAACAATTGCAGTACTCCAGTGGGAGCAGTAGAGGGAACTTGGGGAGTCTCCCAGATTTTGGCTACTTCTCTCTCCCACCTCCTAAACTATACCCCAATACATCTATACTATATACCCAGTGTAAGCAGCTATCTCTGTAGTATACAGACAGTATAACAATTATACACACTGTATATATAACAACTGTACTAGTGTATATATAACAGTTATAGACACAGTATATATAAGAGTTATAGAAACAGTGTATATATGTGTTATAGACTGTGTATTTAAGAGTTACAGACACAGTATATATATATATATATAACGCAATATATAATAGTTATAGAGAAAGTGTATATATTATTATTGTTACAGACATTATATATGAGTCACATAAGCAGCTATGGAAGCAGCAGGCTGCGATCTATGCCCTGTACTGTGTACATTATAATATATATATATTATGTATACATTGTATCCAGCGCTGTATACTTTATATCATACACATGATACTGTATCACCCTGTTCCCTTCCAGCGATGCGCACATTATATTATATTATACATTATATTATACATTATATTATATTATACATTATATTATACATTATATTATATTATACATTATATTATACATTATATTATATTATACATTATATTATACACATTATATTATATTATACATTATATTATATATATATATCACACTGACCTTCCAGCCCCAGGCTCAGGGGCACCCACACCAGTAACACCCGCAGACACATTACACATCCAGTAATCCGGGGGCCCCCGGCACAGTAACTCCGGGGCCCCTGAGCACAGACAAAGGGGCCGGTGTGAGGGTCCTGTCCTGGCCGCTGGGGGGCGCCTTCCTGGGACTGGGGGGCTGCACTGTGGCCCTGGGGGGCAGCTGGGGTCCCGAGGTGGTCAGTGGGGGCCCCGGGACTCCTGGAAGAAACTTTCCTGGATGTGAGAACTCGCTGCACTCATCCTGCATAAGTCTGTGCACCCCCTGCAGGCCCCGCCCCCGCCGCTGATTGGCTGCAGCTTCATTCATGGTACAGTGTCAGCTCTGTGTGTGTACCCCTCAGGGGAACTACAGGTACCAGCATGCCCTGTGTGTGTACCCCTCAGGGGAACTACAGGTACCAGCATGCCCTGTGTGTGTACCCCTCAGGGGAACTACAGGTACCAGCATGCCCTGTGTGTGTACCCCTCAGGGGAACTACAGGTACCAGCATGCCCTATGTGTGTACCCCTCAGGGGAACTACAGGTACCAGCAAGTCCTGTGTATGGTCCTTCTATAACTCTGCATAACCCTCATATGTACTGTGTCCAGGGGAACTACAGGTACCAGCATGTCCTGTGTGTGTACCCCTCAGGGGAACTACAGGTACCAGCAAGTCCTGTGTGTGTACCCCTCAGGGGAACTACAGGTACCAGCATGCCCTGTGTGTGTACCCCTCAGGGGAACTACAGGTACCAGCAAGTCCTGTGTGTGTACCCCTCAGAGGAACTACAGGTACCAGCAAGTCCTGTGTGTGTACCCCTCAGGGGAACTACAGGTACCAGCATGCCCTATGTGTGTACCCCTCAGGGGAACTACAGGTACCAGCATGCCCTGTGTGTGTACCCCTCAGGGGAACTACAGGTACCAGCAAGTCCTGTGTGTGTACCCCTCAGGGGAACTACTGGTACCAGCATGCCCTGTGTGTGTACCCCTCAGGGGAACTACAGGTACCAGCAAGTCCTGTGTGTGTACCCCTCAGGGGAACTACAGGTACCAGCAAGTCCTGTGTATGGTCCTTCTATAACTCTGTATACCCCTCATATGTACTGTGTCCAGGGTAACTACAGGTACCAGCATGCCCTGTGTATGGTGCTTCTATAACTCTGTATACCCCTCATATATACTGTGTGCAGGAGAACTACAGGTACCAGCATGTCCTGTGTGTGTACCCCTCAGGGGAACTACAGGTACCAGCATGTCCTGTGTGTGTACCCCTCAGGGGAACTACAGGTACCAGCAAGTCCTGTGTGTGTACCCCTCAGGGGAA
Source organism: Mixophyes australis (assembly GCA_036250195.1). Taxonomy (NCBI): domain Eukaryota; kingdom Metazoa; phylum Chordata; class Amphibia; order Anura; family Limnodynastidae; genus Mixophyes; species Mixophyes australis. The sequence continues at coordinate 14,654,791 of JAVHZZ010000004.1, forward strand.
CTACAGGTACCAGCATGCCCTGTGTGTGTGTACCCCTCAGGGGAACTACAGGTACCAGCAAGTCCTGTGTGTGTACCCCTCAGGGGAACTACAGGTACCAGCATGCCCTGTGTATGGTCCTTCTATAACTCTGTATACCCCTCATATGTACTGTGTCCAGGGGAACTACAGGTACCAGCATGCCCTGTGTGTGTACCCCTCAGGGGAACTACAGGTACCAGCATGCCCTATGTGTGTACCCCTCAGGGGAACTAAAGGTACCAGCAAGTCCTGTGTGTGTACCCCTCAGGGGAACTACAGGTACCAGCAAGTCCTGTGTGTGTACCCCTCAGGGGAACTACAGGTACCAGCATGCCCTATGTGTGTACCCCTCAGGGGAACTACAGGTACCAGCAAGTCCTGTGTGTGTACCCCTCAGGGGAACTACAGGTACCAGCAAGTCCTGTGTGTCTACCCCTCAGGGGAACTACAGGTACCAGCAAGTCCTGTGTATGGTCCTTCTATAACTCTGTATACCCCTCATATGTACTGTGTCCAGGGTAACTACAGGTACCAGCATGCCCTGTGTGTGTACCCCTCAGGGGAACTACAGGTACCAGCAAGTCCTGTGTATGGTCCTTCTATAACTCTGTATACCCCTCATATGTACTGTGTCCAGGGGAACTACATGTACCAGCATGCCCTGTGTATGGTCCCTGTATAACTCTGTATAACCCTCATATGTACTGTGTCCAGGAGAACTACAGGTACCAGCATGCCCTGTGTATGGTGCTTCTATAACTCTGTATACCCCTCATATATACTGTGTGCAGGAGAACTACAGGTACCAGCATGTCCTGTGTGTGTACCCCTCAGGGGAACTACAGGTACCAGCATGTCCTGTGTGTGTACCCCTCAGGGGAACTACAGGTACCAGCATGCCCTGTGTGTGTACCCCTCAAGGGAAGTACAGGTACCAGCATGCCCTGTGTGTGTACCCCTCAGGGGAACTACAGGTACCAGCATGTCCTGTGTGTGTACCCCTCAAGGGAACTACAGGTACCAGCATGCCCTGTGTGTCTACCCCTCAGGGGAACTACAGGTACCAGCATGTCCTGTGTGTGTGTGTGTGTGTGTACCCCTCAGGGGAACTACAGGTACCAGCATACCCTGTGCATGTTCCCTGTATAACATTGTGTATACACTATATATACTGTGTCCAGGGGAACTACAGGTACCAGCATGCCCTGTGTGTGTACCCTCAGGAGAACTACAGGTACCAGCATACCCTGTGCATGTTCCCTGTATAACATTGTGTATACACTATATATACTGTGTCCAGGGGAACTACAGGTACCAGCATGCCCTGTGTGTGAATACTATAAGACAGACCATCCCACAGTGCTCCAACCTCTCCCTCTGTCTATGTCATGATATTGCCCCACCCAGCTCTCATATCCTGATACTGAGACCCTGCCAGTCAGTCCAGCTCTGTATCCACCTCTGTGTGAGGACCTCATATGGGACAGGTGCTCTCATGGAATCTACAGAGCTGCTGTGAGGTAGAGGAGCAGGACAGGCGGTTATACACCTGAGGAGATTACACCACTAGGGAGCAGTATAGCTGACTACACATCTGGGGAGCAGGACAGGCAGTTATACACCTGAGGAGATTACAACACTAGGGAGCAGTATAGGTGACTACACATCTGGGGAGCAGGACAGGCAGTTATACACCTGAGGAGATTACACCACTAGGGAGCAGTATAGGTGACTACACATCTGGGGAGCAGGACAGGCAGTTATACACCTGAGGAGATTACACCACTAGGGAGCAGTATAGCTGACTACACATCTGGGGAGCAGGACAGGCGGTTATACACCTGAGGAGATTACACCACTAGGGAGCAGTATAGATGATTACACAATTGGTGATCAGGACAGGCGATTACACAACGGAAGAGCAGGACAGGCGATTACATGACTGGGGAGCCCGACAGGCAATTATACAACTGGGAAGCAGGACAGGCGATTACACCACTGGGGAGCAGGACAGGCGATTATATTACTGAGGGGCAGGGCAGGAGATTACACCACTGGGGAGCAGGACAGGCGATTACACCACTGGGGAGCAGGACAGGCGATTATATTACTGAGGGGCAGGGCAGGAGATTACACCACTGGGGAGCAGGACAGGCGATTACACCACTGGGGAGCAGGACAGGCGATTACACCACTGGGGAGCAGGACAGGCGATTACACCACTGGGGAGCAGGACAGGCGATTATATTACTGAGGGGCAGGGCAGGAGATTACACCACTGGGGAGCAGGACAGGCGATTACACCACTGGGGAGCAGGACAGGCGATTACACCACTGGGGAGCAGGACAGGCGATTACACCACTGGGGAGCAGGACAGGTGATTACACCACTGGGGAGCAGGACAGGCGATTATATTACTGAGGGGCAGGGCAGGAGATTACACCACTGGGGAGCAGGACAGGCGATCACACCACTGGGGAGCAGGACAGATGATTTTACCACTGGGGAGCAGGACAGGCGATTATATTACTGAGGGGCAGGGCAGGAGATTACACCACTGGGGAGCAGGACATGCGATTACACCACTGGGGAGCAGGACAGATGATTTTACCACTGGGGAGCAGGACAGGCGATTATATTACTGAGGGGCGGGGCAGGAGATTACATAACTGAGGGGCAGGACAGGCAACTAAACAACTGGGGTACAGAACAGGCGATTATACCTCTGGGAAGCAGCACAAGAGATTACATTACTAGGGAGCAGACTAGGTGATTACACAACTGAGAAGCAGGACAGGCGAATACACCCTTAGGAAGCAGGACAGGCCATTACATCACTATAGAGCAGGGCAGGCCATTACATCACTATAGAGCAGGGCAGGCCATTACATCACTATAGAGCAGGGCAGGCCATTACCCAACTGAGGAGCAGTACAGAGGGCTACACAACTGGGGAGAAGAACAGGTGAATACATAACCGAGGAGCAGGACCAGCAATTATACAACAGAGGAACAGGACAGGCAATAACGCAACTGGGGAGCAGGACAGGCCACAGACCTGTGTGCTGTCATCAGCAATTCTTTTTTATCATAAACTTCTATAAACTCTGCTGTGTACTTATGAACTGTTACAGCCACACAACTTAAAGTGTAGGCTGTTAGGGACATTACAAGAACCTGTCTGAACTAAATCCGTTTCAGGTAAGGCTTCCATGTCGGGGGAGTGCACACTGGGGGGAAGGAAACCGGCTGTTACCAGGAGACATGAGAGTGCAGAGTGGTACCTAACAAAGGCACACACAATATCTAACATGTGCTCCTACTGTAAGTGCCCCTCTAAGCTGAGCCATCTGGAGATGAGAGTGTTAAACATGGAGCTTGCTGGGCAAACCCTGCAGATTGTGAGTGCAGCCCCCATCGGGGGTCCTCTGCGGACTGAGCTTTTAACTCTGTCCTGTCCAGGCCGCTCAGCTTAGAGGGGACGCTGAGATTTCAGTAGCAATGACACAAAGAGGAATACGCCTGAAATGTGCGTAACATGAGCCCAGGTCTGGTGGGAAACTCAGTGAGGTGACATTTTCCACATTTTTGCAGAACATTACACAACAGTCGTGTGGCCACAAATCTAATATATCTGTTCAGCGCCTGTGCCGCAGACTAGGTGACTCTGTAATATAATATCCAGGTAATGCGTTCCCTACTGTACATTATATGGTTATTAGACATCACCAAGGAGTACGGGGAGACCCTCTATACAGGTCACGGAGGTGACTTATAATGCCCATATATAATATACGCTAGATGGCGCCTTATTCCTTATAATACACTCGTTATCAGCGCTCACCGACTGTGCAGCTATAATTTACGGGAGTTTATATACATGTAACTGGCACCATGTTGTATGATAGGTGCTGGGAGTTGGGACCACACTGACTCAGTGTTTATCAAGCTGTTGTGCCTGCAGATTTATAGCGTGTGAGTGTGAGCTCTGCAGCCGCAGGCGTTAGGTGTATTATAAATATATCATGTAGCTGACGGCCTGTTCTGTCACTGAGAGTATTCCTATCACTCAGGGGAGCAGTGATACTTGGGGGGTCCTATATAACTGTCCTGGAAGCGATTGGCGAGTCTATCAGGACTGGGGCAGGTTCTGGTAGAACATGCCGGGGTGAGCAGGACCCTGGGAACGGCCTTTAGAGACATGTTCCGGATCAGACAGTTGTGTTTCATGCGATCCCTCTGGATATTTGTGTAAGCTCGTTTTACTGTGTGTTTTGCAGGGGAGAGGGGCGCCCCATCGTTAAAGACTTGTCACTTGTCTCGGTGGGTCTGGTCTGGCTGATTTGGGAGGTTTCCTTTTACAGTTCGGCCCATCGGGGGAGCTGGTCAGTCTGTACCACTTGGTCACGGTGGGCCAGGTGTACACGGGGGGTGTAGGGTTATTTTACATGTCACACCATGACACGGCCCCCCCAGGCTTCAAACACTAATTGATTTTAAACTGTGTCACTTAATAGTATTCTGGTTACATTCTCAGTAGCTGAGGTGGATTGGGGGCTCACTGTGTCACTAATCAGACACCCCCATGGGGCGTATGAACGAGTTGAGGCCTATAACAATATACTGGGTATGACATTCCTGATCCCTGGGCTGGAGTCCGTCCTACAGCTCCTAACACGGATTCCAGAAATATATACATGGTACTGTCTATCCCGCAGAGCTTACTATCTAGGCAGACGGGGGCTACTGCTGAGAGATAGATAAAATTGGATAAAGAGGGGTGCAGGGGTATCGGAGGAGGGGTGCAGGGGGTACAGGAGATAGAGGCGTACAGGAGGAGGAAGGGTGGAGAAGACAGAGGGGTACATGGGTACAGGAGGAAGAGGGGTGCAGGGGGTATAGGAGATAGAGGGGTACAAGAGGAGGAAGGTGCAGGAGGTATAGGAGATAGAGGGGTGCAGGGGTATCATAGGAGGATGGGTACAGGGGGTACAGGAGGAGGAGGGGTGCAGGAGGTATAGGAGATAGAGGGGTGCAGGGGTATCATAGGAGGAGGGGTACAGGGGGTACAGGAGGAGGAGGGGTGCAGGGGTACAGGAGGAGGAAGGGTGGAGAAGACAGAGGGGTACAGAAGGAGGAGGGGTGCAGGAGGTATAGGAAATAGAGGGGTACAGGAGGAGGAAGGGTGGAGAAGACAGAGGGGTACATGGGTACAGAAGGAGGAGGGATGCAGGAGGTATAGGCAGAGGCAGGCTGGGCTGTGGGGCAGGGGGGCATCTGCATTTTTTTCCCTTTAAAATAGGCTGCTGAGTCGAGTTTTGCCCCTCGGGCTAAAATTTGCCAGCCCTCCCCTGGGTATAGGAGATAGAGGGGTGCAGGAGGAGGAGGGGTGCAGAGGGTATAGGAGATAGAGGGGTCCAGGGGTACAGGAGAGGGATGGTGGGTGAGAGCTGGGGTAACAGTATAGTAAAGTATGCCAGTAAGAGAGCTAGATGTTATATTAAGAAAACACAAAATGTCTTCCTCATCCCTGTGCTGTCAGACGTGTACACAGAGCCTCCTACTGGACATTATACACACTGCAGGTGCAGCACTACCCCTCTCCCCTAGTTTGTGTCTGTCTACCCTGAGCCTCTCTCTGTACATCCTGTCCCGCAATCTCTGCCCTCAGTCCATCTATCTCCTGTCCTCTCTCGGTCTTTCTCTCAGTCCCTATCTCCTGTACTCTCTCTGTCTCTCTGTCTGTCCTTCAGTCCCTATCTCCTGCCCTCTCTCTCTGTCTCTCTGTCTGTCCCTCAGTCCCTATCTCCTGTACTCTCTCTGTCTCTCTGTCTGTCCTTCAGTCCCTATCTCCTGCCCTCTCTCTCTGTCTCTCTGTCTGTCCCTCAGTCCCTATCTCCTGTCCTCTCTCTGTCTCTCTGTCTGTCCCTCAGTCCCTATCTCCTGTCCTCTCTCTGTCCCTCAATCTCTATCTCCTGTCCTCTCTCTGTCTCTCTGTCCCTCAGTCCCTATCTCCTGTCCTCTCTCTGTCTCTCTGTCCCTCAGTCCCTATCTCCTGTCCTCTCTCTGTCTGTCCCTCAGTCCCTATCTCCTGTCCCCTCTCTGTCTGTCCTCTCAGTCCCTATCTCCTGTCCTCTCTCTGTCTGTCCCTCAGTCCCTATCTCCTGTCCTCTCTCTGTCTGTCCCTCAGTCCCTATCTCCTGTCCACTCTCTGTCTCTCTCTCTGTCCCTCAGTCCCTATCTCCTGTCATCTCTCTATCTGTCCATCAGTCCCTATCTCCTGTCCTCTCTCTGTCACTCTCTCCTGTCCTCTCTCTCTCTGTCTGTCCCTCAGTCCCTATCTCCTGTCCTCTCTCTGTCTCTCTGTCTCTCTGTCTGATCCTCAGTCCCTACCTCCTGTCCTCCCTCTGTCTCTCTCTGTCTGTCCCTCAGTCCCTATCTCCTGTCCTCTCTCTATCTCTCAGTCCCTCAGTCCCTATCTCCTGTCCTCTCTCTGTCTCTCTGTCTGTCCCTCAGTCCCTATCTCCTGTCCTCTCTCTGTCTGTCTGTCTCTGTCACTCAGTCCCTATCTCCTGTCCTCTCTGTCTGTCCCTCAGTCTCTATCTCCTGTCCTCTCTCTGTCTGTTCCTCAGTCCCTATCTCCTGTCCCTTCTCTGTCTGTCCCTCAGTCCCTATCTCCTGTCCTCTCTCTGTCTGTCCCTCAGTCCCTATATCCTGTCCTCTCTCTGTCTCTCTCTCAGTCCCTCAGTCCCTATCTCCTGTCCTCTCTCTGTCTGTCTGTCCCTCAGTCCCTATCTCCTGTCCCTTCTCTGTCTGTCCCTCAACCACTATCTCCTGTCCTCTCTTCCTGTCCCTCAGTCCCTATCTCCTGTCCTCTCTCTGTCTCTCTGTCTGTCCCTCAGTCTCTATCTCCTGTCTTCTCTCTGTCTATCCCTCAGTCCCTATCTCCTGTCCTTCCTCTGTCTGTCCCTCAGTCCCTATCTCCTGTCCTCTCTCCGTCTCTCTCAGTCCCTCAGTCCATATCTCCTGTCCTCTCTCTGTCTCTCTTTCAGTCCCTCAGTCCCTATCTCCTGTCCCCTCTCTGTCTGTCTGTCCCTCAGTCCCATTCTCCTGTCCCCTCTCTGTCTGTCCCTCAGTCCCTATCTCCTGTCCTCTCTCTGTCTCTCTGTCTGTCCTTCAGTTCCTATCTCCTGTCCTCTCTCTGTCTGTCTCTCAGTCCCTATCTGTGTCCCTCTCTCTCTGTCTCTCTCTGTCTGTCACTCTGTCTGTCTCTCAGTCCCTATCTGTGTCTCTCTCTCTGTCTGTCCCTCAGTCCCTATCTGTGTCCCTCTCTCTCTGTCACTCTGTCTGTCTCTCAGTCCCTATCTCTGTGTCCCTCTCTGTCTCTGTCCCTATCTCTCTCTCTCTCTCTGTCTCTCTCTGTCAGTGATCAGGATGTCACAGGGTGGTGTGATAGGAAATCCCAGGATTTGGAATGTCAGAGTCCGGACACTGTGAGGGGAGGGGGCACCGTACAGGCTTCCTGGGGTCATTCAGTGTCAGTGACAGTTATTCAGTCATTACAGATTTCACTTATTCTTTATTAGAGACCCAAACTGCTGTCCCAGTCCTAGAGGTGCCAGCGTGCACCAGTCCTAGAGGTGCCAGCGTGCACCAGTGCTAGAGGTGTCAGTGTGTCCCAGTCCTAGAGGTGCCAGCGTGCACCAGTCCTAGAGGTGCCAGTGTGCACCAGTCCTAGAGGTGCCAGCGTGCACCAGTCCTAGAGGTGTCAGTGTGCACCAGTCCTAGAGGTGCCAGCGTGCACCAGTCCTAGAGGTGCCAGCGTGCACCAGTCCCAGAGGTGCCACTGTGCACCAGTCCTAGAGGTGTCAGTGTGCACCAGTCCTAGAGGTGTCAGCGTGAACCAGTCCTAGAGGTGTCAGTGTGTCCCAGTCCTAGAGGTGCCAGCGTGCACCAGTCCTAGAGGTGCCAGCGTGCACCAGTCCTAGAGGTGCCAGCGTGCACCAGTCCTAGAGGTGTCAGCGTGCACCAGTCCTAGAGGTGCCAGTGTGCACCAGTCCTAGAGGTGTCAGTGTGCACCAGTCCTAGAGGTGCCAGTGTGCACCAGTCCTAGAGGTGTCAGTGTACACCAGTCCTAGAGGTGCCAGCGTGCACCAGTCCTAGAGGTGCCAGTGTGCACCAGTCCTAGAGGTGTCAGTGTGCACCAGTCCTAGAGGTGTCAGTGTGCACCAGTCCTAGAGGTGCCAGCGTGCACCAGTCCTAGAGGTGCCAGCGTGCACCAGTCCTAGAGGTGTCAGTGTGCACCAGTCCTAGAGGTGCCAGCGTGCACCAGTCCTAGAGGTGCCAGCGTGCACCAGTCCTAGAGGTGCCAGTATGCACCAATCCTAGAGGTGCCAGTGTGCACCAGTCCTAGAGGTGCCAGTATGCACCAATCCTAGAGGTGCCAGTGTGCACCAGTCCTAGAGGTGTCAGTGTGCACCAGTCCTAGAGGTGCCAGCGTGCACCAGTCCTAGAGGTGCCAGCGTGCACCAGTCCTAGAGGTGCCAGTGTGCACCAGTCCTAGAGGTGTCAGTGTGCACCAGTCCTAGAGGTACCAGTGTGTCCCAGTCCTAGAGGTGCCAGTGTGTCCCAGTCCTAGAGGTGCCAGTGTGTCCCAGTCCTAGAGGTGTCAGTGTGCACCAGTCCTAGAGGTGCCAGCGTGCACCAGTCCTAGAGGTGCCAGTGTGCACCAGTCCTAGAGGTGCCACTGTGCACCAGTCCTAGAGGTGCCACTGTGCACCAGTCCTAGAGGTGTCAGTGTGTCCCAGTCCTAGAGGAGAGGGTGCAGGATAGAGAGTGTGAGAGGGGTCATCCATGGAATGTGTTGGTGAAATGAGCTAATCAGACAGGAACCAGCAGGGAGACAGCGGCCACCGAGGGGAAGGAGAGAAACAATGACATAATCTGTCCTCTCATATACTGTATAAATGTACACATGCTCTGCTATTCCTGTATCACTACATCTGTCCTACAGTACACATCTCTCTGCTATTCCTGTATCACTACATCTGTCCTGCAGTACACCTCTCTCTGCTATTCCTGTATCACTACATCTGTCCTGCAGTACACATCTCACTACTATTCCTGTATCACTACATCTCTGTCCTACAGTACAGCTCTCTGCTATTCCTGTATCACTACATCTGTCCTGCAGTACAGCTCTCTGCTATTCCTGTATCACTACATCTGTCCTGCAGTACAGCTCTCTCTGCTATTCCTGTATCACTACATCTCTGTCCTACAGTACAGCTCTCTGCTATTCCTGTATCACTACATCTGTCCTGCAGTACACCTCTCTCTACTATTCCTGTATCACTACATCTCTGTCCTACAGTACAGCTCTCTGCTATTCCTGTATCACTACATCTGTCCTGCAGTACACCTCTCTCTACTATTCCTGTATCACTACATCTGTCCTACAGTACAGCTCGCTCTGCTATTCCTGTATCACTACATCTCTGTCCTGCAGTACAGCTCTCTCTGCTATTCCTGTATCACTACATCTGTCCTGCAGTGCAGCTCTCTCTGCTATTCCTGTATCACTACATCTCTGTCCTGCAGTACACCTCTCCCTGCTATTCCTGTATCACTACATTTCTGTCCTGCAGTACAGCTCGCTCTGCTATTCCTGTATCACTACATCTCTGTCCTGCAGTACACATCTCACTGCTATTCCTGTATCACTACATCTGTCCTGCAGTACAGCTCTCTCTGCTATTCCTGTATCACTACATCTCTGTCCTACAGTACAGCTTTCTCTGCTATTCCTGTATCACTACATCTGTCCTGCAGTGCATCTCTCTCTGCTATTCCTGTATCACTACATCTCTGTCCTACAGTACAGCTTTCTCTGCTATTCCTGTATCACTACATCTCTGTCCTGCAGTACACCTCTCCCTGCTATTCCTGTATCACTACATCTGTCCTGCAGTGCAGCTCTCTCTGCTATTCCTGTATCACTACATCTGTCCTGCAGTACACATCTCCCTGCTATTCCTGTATCACTACATTTCTGTCCTGCAGTACAGCTCGCTCTGCTATTCCTGTATCACTACATCTCTGTCCTACAGTACAGCTCGCTCTGCTATTCCTGTATCACTACATCTGTCCTGCAGTACACCTCTCTCTACTATTCCTGTATCACTACATCTCTGTCCTGCAGTACACCTCTCCCTGCTATTCCTGTATCACTACATCTGTCCTACAGTACAGCTTGCTCTGCTATTCCTGTATCACTACATCTGTCCTACAGTACAGCTTGCTCTGCTATTCCTGTATCACTACATCTCTGTCCTACAGTACAGCTCGCTCTGCTATTCCTGTATCACTACATCTGTCCTACAGTACAGCTTGCTCTGCTATTCCTGTATCACTACATCTCTGTCCTACAGTACAGCTCGCTCTGCTATTCCTGTATCACTACATCTCTGTCCTGCAGTACAGCTCGCTCTGCTATTCCTGTATCACTACATCTGTCCTGCAGTACACATCTCTCTGCTATTCCTGTATCACTACATCTCTGTCCTGCAGTACAGCTCGCTCTGCTATTCCTGTATCACTACATCTCTGTCCTGCAGTACACATCCCTCTGCTATTCCTGTATCACTACATCTGTCCTACAGTACAGCTCGCTCTGCTATTCCTGTATCACTACATCTCTGTCCTGCAGTACACATCCCTCTGCTATTCCTGTATCACTACATCTGTCCTGCAGTACAGCTCTCTCTGCTATTCATGTATCACTACATCTCTGTCCTGCAGTACACATGTCTCTACTATTCCTGTATCACTACATCTGTCCTGCAGTACAGCTTGCTCTGCTATTCCTGTATCACTACATCTCTGTCCTGCAGTACACATCCCTCTGCTATTCCTGTATCACTACATCTGTCCTGCAGTACAGCTCTCTCTGCTATTCCTGTATCACTACATCTCTGTCCTGCAGTACACATCTCTCTACTATTCCTGTATCACTACATCTGTCCTACAGTACAGCTTGCTCTGCTATTCCTGTATCACTACATCTGTCCTACAGTACACCTTTCCTTGCTATTCCTGTATCACTACATCTGTCCTACAGTACACCTCTCTCTGCTATTCCTGTATCACTACATCTCTGTCCTGCAGTGCACCTCTCTCTGCTATTCCTGTATCACTACATCTCTGTCCTGCAGTACACATCCCTCTGCTATTCCTGTATCACTACATCTGTCCTGCAGTGCAGCTCTCTCTGCTATTCCTGTATCACTACATCTCTGTCCTGCAGTGCAGCTCTCTCTACTATTCCTGTATCACTACATCTGTCCTGCAGTGCATCTCTCTCTGCTATTCCTGTATCACTACATCTCTGTCCTGCAGTACACCTCGCTCTGCTATTCCTGTATCACTACATCTGTCCTGCAGTACACCTCTCTCTACTATTCCTGTATCACTACATCTCTGTCCTGCAGTACACCTCTCCCTGCTATTCCTGTATCACTACATCTGTCCTACAGTACAGCTTGCTCTGCTATTCCTGTATCACTACATCTGTCCTACAGTACAGCTTGCTCTGCTATTCCTGTATCACTACATCTCTGTCCTACAGTACAGCTCGCTCTGCTATTCCTGTATCACTACATCTGTCCTACAGTACAGCTTGCTCTGCTATTCCTGTATCACTACATCTCTGTCCTACAGTACAGCTCGCTCTGCTATTCCTGTATCACTACATCTCTGTCCTGCAGTACAGCTCGCTCTGCTATTCCTGTATCACTACATCTGTCCTGCAGTACACATCTCTCTGCTATTCCTGTATCACTACATCTCTGTCCTGCAGTACAGCTCGCTCTGCTATTCCTGTATCACTACATCTCTGTCCTGCAGTACACATCCCTCTGCTATTCCTGTATCACTACATCTGTCCTACAGTACAGCTCGCTCTGCTATTCCTGTATCACTACATCTCTGTCCTGCAGTACACATCCCTCTGCTATTCCTGTATCACTACATCTGTCCTGCAGTACAGCTCTCTCTGCTATTCCTGTATCACTACATCTCTGTCCTGCAGTACACATGTCTCTACTATTCCTGTATCACTACATCTGTCCTGCAGTACAGCTTGCTCTGCTATTCCTGTATCACTACATCTCTGTCCTGCAGTACACATCCCTCTGCTATTCCTGTATCACTACATCTGTCCTGCAGTACAGCTCTCTCTGCTATTCCTGTATCACTACATCTGTCCTACAGTACAGCTTGCTCTGCTATTCCTGTATCACTACATCTGTCCTACAGTACACCTTTCCTTGCTATTCCTGTATCACTACATCTGTCCTACAGTACACCTCTCTCTGCTATTCCTGTATCACTACATCTCTGTCCTGCAGTGCACCTCTCTCTGCTATTCCTGTATCACTACATCTCTGTCCTGCAGTACACATCCCTCTGCTATTCCTGTATCACTACATCTGTCCTGCAGTGCAGCTCTCTCTGCTATTCCTGTATCACTACATCTCTGTCCTGCAGTACAGCTCTCTCTGCTATTCCTGTATCACTACATCTGTCCTGCAGTGCAGCTCTCTCTGCTATTCCTGTATCACTACATCTCTGTCCTGCAGTGCAGCTCTCTCTACTATTCCTGTATCACTACATCTGTCCTGCAGTGCATCTTTCTCTGCTATTCCTGTATCACTACATCTCTGTCCTGCAGTACACCTCTCTCTGCTATTCCTGTATCACTACATCTCTGTCCTGCAGTACACCTCTCTGCTATTCCTGTATCACTACATCTGTCCTGCAGTGCAGCTCTCTCTGCTATTCCTGTATCACTACATCTGTCCTGCAGTGCAGCTCTCTCTGCTATTCCTGTATCACTACATCTGTCCTGCAGTACACCTCTCTGCTATTCCTGTATCACTACATCTCTGTCCTGCAGTACACCTCTCTCTGCTATTCCTGTATCACTACATCTCTGTCCTGCAGTACATCTCACTACTATTCCTGTATCACTACATCTGTCCTGCAGTGCAGCTCTCACTACTATTCCTGTATAACTACATCTCTGTCCTGCAGTACACCTCTCTGCTATTCCTGTATCACTACATCAGCAACCTGCTGACAGTTTAGGACCATTACTTTCATCATGTAAAGCTGGGTACACACTACACGGTTTTCGTCCAATAATCGGCTCAATCAGCCGACATACGACCGCTCGTTCAAAAGTCGGGTCAGTGTGTGCAGTGACACGATGGTGGAAAGTCTGCCCAAATGGACGATTATCGTCTTATTTGGTTGGTCGTACCGTTTAATATTTTCATTCCAATCTCGTTTCCGTTGTGTAGTGTGTATAAACTTCCGACCGATCGCTAAAGGGACGTCCGCTCTTCCCTTTATCGTCCTAAACAAGGCTAGTGTGTATGCAGTCCATGGACCGAGCGATCGGACCATCGGTCGCATGTAAAATCGCTCAGCATAAAAAGTTGTTGGAAAATTCTGTAGTGTGTACCCAGCTTTAGATATTTCCATATGCCCCTAAAACACGGTTTTAGCAGGGATCATCATCCTGAGAGTGAGGTGACAGCGAGACGCTGTATTAATGATTTATTGTGCTGGACAAATGCGCTTTATCGCCAAAGTGCAACTGGATGGCGCAGAGAGTGAGCGTTAGCACCTCGGAACTCATAGAACGCGGGAGCGCTGTAAACACGTGCTCTCTACACCCCTTATCCTAGTTCAGTATCATCTCTGTGTGATATCTGGTTTCTGCTCCGTAAAACGAGGTACAGAGGAGCGCCAGCTCCAAGCTCCTCCCCACTCTGCTCCTCTAACCCAACTTGCGTTGCCCGATTTCTTGTCATAGCTGCGCAAACGAAGCACACAGGTCTAATAGCTGTAATGTGTCTGTGATAGAGGTGATATACACAGAAGCTGAATTCTAAGTATTGTATTTGGGGTATTTTATAGTGCTCTTCTATTCATCCAGACTAGAATGGGCCCCTTTGACGTATTTCTGGGCCCCTAAAATATAATGTCCTCACCCTTCAACTGGTCTGCAGAGATTCCCGCATGTGGGTGCCCAGGGTCCCTGTGAGGGGTGTAAAGGAGCGATAACACTTTCTTCTGTGCTGCTACACTGACGAGGAGAGACGGTCTTCCTGTCCTGCTGCCGCTCTTTGATACGACGGCAGCCGCTCTGATTAGCATTTTCCTGCCAGCTTTGTCTAACGTTTTGTTTGGCTGTCAGGAGCCTCATTCACAGGGTGAAATCACAGCCTTTAGTCTTTTATCCTGTGCTCACTTCCACAATAACTCCATTTCAGCTCACAAACTGGGGAGGGGCAGTTTTTGGCCTGTTACTGCTGACATCTGATACAATCACATCTACTGGCCCCTTGTGTGATATCAACCAATAATCTTGTATCAGGCAGAAACTTATAGTCCCCACATAGCAGAGCTTCCTCTAATCTCCTCTACTTATACTCAATCCATCTCTACATTCAGCAGGTGAATTTCCCATCAACACCTCATATGGAGAGGAATCTTTAATGCCCTTACAGTAAAGAACCCTTTCCTAAGGCTTATGGAAAAACATTCTTTCTTTCACTCGAACTGATGAGTCTGTGTCCTCTATATGGTCTTTGGTATGAAAGGTTCATTGGACAAATCTTTGTATTGACCTTAGATATATCTCAGTCATAGGTTCACACAACCCTTAGCTACAGTCCCAAACCCTGGGACTATCGTGAAGTAAATGGGAAGATGAAGCTTGTGAGTAAGGCTGGGTACACACTAAAGAAAAGTTTTCCCAATGCAAATATTGTTAACGATTTTACCAATGACCAAAGCAAAAGTCCCGATCAGCAGCTGATCCTTGTGTGCACACTATACACGTTTTACAAGATTGACCTTCAGATCTGTCCCCTTCATCTGTCATCACCATCTGCTGAAAAGATGGTGACTCTGCACACTCCGGAGAGATCTATGGACACTGCAGGATTGGGACAACATCGTTCCATCGTTGAACAAGAGTTGTAGTCCGGTTTATATATCAAATGAAACAATACTATGAACTTTGGAACGATAATCGTTCATCGGTGCAGTGTACACACTAATTTGATATTGGGCTGAGCGGTCGTTTATATGTGATTGGCCTGATAAACTTCTGAATACCCTGTAGTGTGTACTCAGCCTAAGGATGTATGGTCCTGTCTGGGACTATGGGACTGGATAGCAGGATCAATACTCTATCAGAAGATGACCACTGGTTGCCTTTGTGTGTAGACAACTTCTGACTGGGTTAACGGGCTGTTTGGAAACCAGACGTCACGTCTGCGTATGTCCGTGCACACAGTCCACCACATATGTCCGTGCACACAGTCCACCACATATGTCCCACATACGCCAGTATCCCGTGGCTGCAATCACTGCAGAGGACAGTTTATTAATCGTATGATGACCGCCATACGTATGACTACGTTACATGACCATGCTGAAGTGTCTTAAGGACACATATATGTAGGTCCCATGGTGCAATGTACTCTGGAAATGACTCCAATCATAAAGGCCAGGTAATGACAGGACACGTGTAGCGTCATACATAAATTACACGCATGTGTATGTAATATTTACACTAGCAATAGTTCAGGCTGTCACATAACCACACATGACAGAGACGCCTCATTGTCCTTCCACCCCGCTCGCTGACTTGTGCACAGACCGCCGCGGTGTAAGGGAGTTGTTTTTCCAGCCTGTGGGGAGGTCGTATCCTGAGGAGAGGCTCAGGAAGCTCAGACAATGGGAGCATGACACTAATGTACTGTGCACGACCGTCTATCTGTATATTAGTGAGACGTGTCATACAGTGGCCTGGTTACGTGTAATGGTAAAATACGTGGTGTCGTGTCCGACATTTACACCACATGACAAATCTATCCACGGGAGGTGACACAATATTCTATACTACTAGCTCCAGTGTTACCTCCAGTGCTGAGCAGGACAATGGTGGTAGTGGCTACGTGTTATACAGAGATACATCCATGTTTACCCAACCACTCGCTCAGGTGGTCATTTGTTACCAGATCCCCTTGTTACACATTATATCATTCACCTAATTAGTCAGTCCCTACAGAGAGCCTCAACTGAGCAGTCACTCTCTACAGAGCCTCATCTGAGCAGTCACTCCCTACAGAGCCTCATCTGAGGAGTCACTCCCTACAGAGCCTCATCTGAGCAGTCACTCTCTACAGAGCCTCAACTGAGCAGTCACTCTACAGAGCCTCACCTGAGCAGTCACTCCCTACAGAGCCTCACCTGAGCAGTCACTCCCTACAGAGCCTCAACTGAGCAGTCACTCTCTACAGAGCCTCATCTGAGCAGTCACTCCCTACAGAGCCTCATCTGAGCAGTCACTCCCTACAGAGCCTCAACTGAGGAGTCACTCTCTACAGAGCCTCATCTGAGCAGTCACTCCCTACAGAGCCTCATCTGAGGAGTCACTCCCTACAGAGCCTCAACTGAGCAGTCACTCTCTACAGAGCCTCATCTGAGCAGTCACTCCCTACAGAGCCTCATCTGAGGAGTCACTCCCTACAGAGCCTCAACTGAGCAGTCACTCTACAGAGAGCCTCAACTGAGCAGTCATTCCCTACAGAGCCTCATCTGAGGAGTCACTCCCTACAGAGCCTCAACTGAGCAGTCACTCCCTACAGAGCCTCATCTGAGGAGTCACTCCCTACAGAGCCTCATCTGAGGAGTCACTTCCTACAGAGCCTCACCTGAGGGGTCACTCCATACAGAGCCTCATCTGAGCAGTCACTCCCTACAGAGCCTCATCTGAGGAGTCACTCCCTACAGAGCCTCAACTGAGCAGTCACTCTCTACAGAGCCTCATCTGAGCAGTCACTCCCTACAGAGCCTCAACTGAGGAGTCACTCTCTACAGAGCCTCATCTGAGCAGTCACTCCCTACAGAGCCTCATCTGAGGAGTCACTCCCTACAGAGCCTCAACTGAGCAGTCACTCTACAGAGAGCCTCAACTGAGCAGTCATTCCCTACAGAGCCTCATCTGAGGAGTCACTCCCTACAGAGCCTCAACTGAGCAGTCACTCCCTACAGAGCCTCATCTGAGGAGTCACTCCCTACAGAGCCTCATCTGAGGAGTCACTCCCTACAGAGCCTCAACTGAGCAGTCACTCCCTACAGAGCCTCATCTGAGGAGTCACTCCCTACAGAGCCTCATCTGAGGAGTCACTCCATGCAGAGCCTCACCTGAGGAGTCACTCCCTACAGAGCCTCAACTGAGCAGTCACTCCCTACAGAGCCTAATCTGAGGAGTCACTCCCTACAGAGCCTCATCTGAGGAGTCACTCCCTACAGAGCCTCAACTGAGCAGTCACTCCCTACAGAGCCTCATCTGAGGAGTCACTCCCTACAGAGCCTCATCTGAGGAGTCACTCCCTACAGAGCCTCATCTGAGGAGTCACTCCCTACAGAGCCTCATCTGAGGAGTCACTCCCTACAGAGCCTCATCTGAGCAGTCACTCTACACAGAGCCTCACCTGAGCAGTCACTCCCTACAGAGCCTCACCTGAGGAGTCACTCCCTACAGAGCCTCATCTGAGGAGTCACTCCCTACAGAGCCTCATCTGAGGAGTCACTCCCTACAGAGCCTCATCTGAGGAGTCACTCCCTACAGAGCCTCAACTGAGGGGTCACTCCATACAGAGCCTCATCTGAGGAGTCACTCCCTACAGAGCCTCATCTGAGGAGTCACTCCCTACAGAGCCTCAACTGAGGGGTCACTCCATACAGAGCCTCAACTGAGGAGTCACTCCCTAAAGAGCCTCACTTAAGGAGTCACTCCACACAGAGGCTCACTCTCGCATCCCAAACGACGCTCTTAGCATCAGATTGTGTGCATAGTGCATACATCTTGATGCACCATTGTACTTCTGAGATGCAACTTGATGCACCTTTGTAGTTCTGAGATGCAGAGCCACAGCAGTGACCCCTCACGCACACAGGTGCCCCCGGGGGTCGTGCCCCCCCCCCCCCCCGGAGCCTGTGGCCCCCGGGGGCCAAACTTGGGAAATGGGCCCAGGGACCCCCCCGACCCCGGGGAAGTGGCAGGCAGGGTCCCCGCCGGCAGGGGGGGCCCAGGAGCCCAGTGGCCCCCGGGGGCCAAACTAATAAAACGTGCCTACGGACATCCCCGACCCTGGGGAAGTGGCAGGCAGGGTCCCCGCCGGCAGGGGGGGCCCAGGAGCCCAGTGGCCCCCGGGGGCCAAACTAATAAAACGTGCCTACGGACATCCCCGACCCTGGGGAAGTGGCAGGCAGGGTCCCCGCTGGCAAGGGGGACCCCAGGAGCCAGTGGCCAAACTTGGGAAATGGGCCCAGGGACCTCCCCGACCCCCGGGGAACCGGCAGGCAGGGTCCCCGACGACAGGGGGGGGCTGTGCCAGTGGCCCCCTGGGGCCAAGTTTATAGATCTTTTGGGAAGAAAAAAAAAACTTTTTTTATTTCAAATCTACAGATATCTCCAATTGTGCAAAAGTTCTCGGCGTCTCACAGACATTGCACTGGAATCTGAATACACTTCTGTGTATATCTTTACCAACCAGCAGGGGGATGTCAAGATTGTTTTATTGTACATTGGGGTGGAGTTCTGCAGTTATGAAATTACTTGGTTTAAATGGATTGTATCTGGGGGGGAAGGGAACAAGACATCCACTGATACTTGCAAACAGGAAAGGCCTAGCATCCCCTGACATTATAGTACACAAATATGTATTAGAGGGAGTGTTTTTCTTTTTACAATCAGAATATATTGGACTATTTTACCTGTTACGTGATTGTGCCATGCTGCCACACATGTCTGGGAAAAGCCAGAGTGATGGAAGGGTGCAGATGCCCATTTGATTGTACAAAGTCCTTTTACCAACAGATTGGCAGGGTGCTTTGGTTTTCATATTTTGGAAAAAAAAAAAAAAAAAAAAAACTTTTTTATTTCAAATCTACAGATATCTCCAATTGTGCAAAAGTTCTCGGCGTCTCACAGACATTGCACTGGAATCTGAATACACTTCTGTGTATATCTTTACCAACCAGCAGGGGGATGTCAAGATTGTTTTATTGTACATTGGGGTGGAGTTCTGCAGTTATGAAATTACTTGGTTTAAATGGATTGTATCTGGGGGGGAAGGGAACAAGACATCCACTGATACTTGCAAACAGGAAAGGCCTAGCATCCCCTGACATTATAGTACACAAATATGTATTAGAGGGAGTGTTTTTCTTTTTACAATCAGAATATATTGGACTATTTTACCTGTTACGTGATTGTGCCATGCTGCCACACATGTCTGGGAAAAGCCAGAGTGATGGAAGGGTGCAGATGCCCATTTGATTGTACAAAGTCCTTTTACCAACAGATTGGCAGGGTGCTTTGGTTTTCATATTTTGGAAAAAAAAAAAAAAAAAAAAAACTTTTTTATTTCAAATCTACAGATATCTCCAATTGTGCAAAAGTTCTCGGCGTCTCACAGACATTGCACTGGAATCTGAATACACTTCTGTGTATATCTTTACCAACCAGCAGGGGGATGTCAAGATTGTTTTATTGTACATTGGGGTGGAGTTCTGCAGTTATGAAATTACTTGGTTTAAATGGATTGTATCTGGGGGGGAAGGGAACAAGACATCCACTGATACTTGCAAACAGGAAAGGCCTAGCATCCCCTGACATTATAGTACACAAATATGTATTAGAGGGAGTGTTTTTCTTTTTACAATCAGAATATATTGGACTATTTTACCTGTTACGTGATTGTGCCATGCTGCCACACATGTCTGGGAAAAGCCAGAGTGATGGAAGGGTGCAGATGCCCATTTGATTGTACAAAGTCCTTTTACCAACAGATTGGCAGGGTGCTTTGGTTTTCATATTTTGGAAAAAAAAAAAAAAAAAAAACTTTTTTATTTCAAATCTACAGATATCTCCAATTGTGCAAAAGTTCTCGGCGTCTCACAGACATTGCACTGGAATCTGAATACACTTCTGTGTATATCTTTACCAACCAGCAGGGGGATGTCAAGATTGTTTTATTGTACATTGGGGTGGAGTTCTGCAGTTATGAAATTACTTGGTTTAAATGGATTGTATCTGGGGGGGAAGGGAACAAGACATCCACTGATACTTGCAAACAGGAAAGGCCTAGCATCCCCTGACATTATAGTACACAAATATGTATTAGAGGGAGTGTTTTTCTTTTTACAATCAGAATATATTGGACTATTTTACCTGTTACGTGATTGTGCCATGCTGCCACACATGTCTGGGAAAAGCCAGAGTGATGGAAGGGTGCAGATGCCCATTTGATTGTACAAAGTCCTTTTACCAACAGATTGGCAGGGTGCTTTGGTTTTCATATTTTGGAAAAAAAAAAAAAAAAAAACTTTTTTATTTCAAATCTACAGATATCTCCAATTGTGCAAAAGTTCTCGGCGTCTCACAGACATTGCACTGGAATCTGAATACACTTCTGTGTATATCTTTACCAACCAGCAGGGGGATGTCAAGATTGTTTTATTGTACATTGGGGTGGAGTTCTGCAGTTATGAAATTACTTGGTTTAAATGGATTGTATCTGGGGGGGAAGGGAACAAGACATCCACTGATACTTGCAAACAGGAAAGGCCTAGCATCCCCTGACATTATAGTACACAAATATGTATTAGAGGGAGTGTTTTTCTTTTTACAATCAGAATATATTGGACTATTTTACCTGTTACGTGATTGTGCCATGCTGCCACACATGTCTGGGAAAAGCCAGAGTGATGGAAGGGTGCAGATGCCCATTTGATTGTACAAAGTCCTTTTACCAACAGATTGGCAGGGTGCTTTGGTTTTCATATTTTGGAAAAAAAGAAAAAAAAAAAAACTTTTTTATTTCAAATCTACAGATATCTGTGAGAAGCTAAGATATTCACCAATTGTGCAAAAGCTCTCGGCTTCTCACAGACATTGCACTGGGATCTGAATACACTTCTGTGTATATCTTTACCAACCAGCAGGGGGATGTCAAGATTGTTTTATTGTACATTGGGGTGGAGTTCTGCAGTAATGAAATTACTTGGTTTAAATGGATTGTATCTGGGGGGGAAGGGAACAAGACATCCACTGATACTTGCAAACAGGAAAGGCCTAGCATCCCCTGACATTATAGTACACAAATATGGATTAGAGGGAGTGTTTTTCTTTTTACAATCAGAATATATTGGACTATTTTACCTGTTACGTGATTGTGCCATGCTGCCACACATGTCTGGGAAAAGCCAGAGTGATGGAAGGGTGCAGATGCCCATTTGATTGTACAAAGTCCTTTTACCAACAGATTGGCAGGGTGCTTTGGTTTTCATATTTTGGAAAAAAAAAAAAAAAAAAAAAACTTTTTTATTTCAAATCTACAGATATCTGTGAGAAGCTAAGATATTCACCAATTGTGCAAAAGCTCTCGGCTTCTCACAGACATTGCACTGGGATCTGAATACACTTCTGTGTATATCTTTACCAACCAGCAGGGGGATGTCAAGATTGTTTTATTGTACATTGGGGTGGAGTTCTGCAGTAATGAAATTACTTGGTTTAAATGGATTGTATCTGGGGGGGAAGGGAACAAGACATCCACTGATACTTGCAAACAGGAAAGGCCTAGCATCCCCTGACATTATAGTACACAAATATGGATTAGAGGGAGTGTTTTTCTTTTTACAATCAGAATATATTGGACTATTTTACCTATTACGTGATTGTGCCATGCTGCCACACATGTCTGGGAAAAGCCAGAGTGATGGAAGGGTGCAGATGCCCATTTGATTGTACAAAGTCCTTTTAGCAACAGATTGGCAGGGTGCTTTGGTTTTCATATTTTGGAAAAAAAAAAAAAAAAAAACTTTTTTATTTCAAATCTACAGATATCTGTGAGAAGCTAAAATATTCACCAATTGTGCAAAAGCTCTCGGCTTCTCACAGACATTGCACTGGGATCTGAATACACTTCTGTGTATATCTTCCCGCCCGGCCCTCTGGAACCCGGGTCCGGCCCCGGCGTCCCGATCCGTTCTCATCGGGGCTTCCGCCCTGGATGCCCCCGTTCGGCGCGGTGCTCGCGGGGGCTGCGAGGCGACGGCTCGGGAAGTCCCTGGGCACTTTTCCAGAGTTTGGCCCCCGGGAGCCGCAGGCTCCGGGGGTCCCCCGGCCTGCGGGGACCATGCATGCTGGTTCCACGGGGTCTGGGAGGTCCCTGGGTGCTTTTCCAGAGTTTGGCCCCTGGGGGCCACAGGCTCCGGGGGTCCCCCGGCCTGCGGGGACCATGCCTGCTGGTTCCCCGGGGTCTGGGAGGTCCCTGGGTGCTTTTCCAGAGTTTGGCCCCTGGGGGCCACAGGCTCCGGGGGTCCCCCGGCCTGCGGGGACCATGC
The DNA here is from genome assembly GCA_036250195.1 of Mixophyes australis. Lineage (NCBI taxonomy): Eukaryota > Metazoa > Chordata > Amphibia > Anura > Limnodynastidae > Mixophyes > Mixophyes australis. The sequence continues at coordinate 14,677,310 of JAVHZZ010000004.1, forward strand.
CTGCTGGTTCCCCGGGGTCTGGGAGGTCCCTGGGTGCTTTTCCAGAGTTTGGCCCCTGGGGGCCACAGGCTCCGGGGGTCCCCCGGCCTGCGGGGACCATGCCTGCTGGTTCGTTCGATATGATTTTATGTCTAAAAAAACATATCTAAAACACCATGCCAAGCTGTCGGTAAAGGACATACAAAGATATGAATTCATACAAAGATATGAATTCATACAATGATATGCATTCTTTTACATCCTGTTGCAATAGGATTTTATGTATAAAAAACATATCTAAAACACCATGCCAAGCTGTCGGTAAAGGACATACAAAGATATGAATTCATACAATGATATGCATTCTTTTACATCCTGTTGCAATAGGATTTTATGTATAAAAAACATATCTAAAACACCATGCCAAGCTGTCGGTAAAGGACATACAAAGATATGAATTCATACAATGATATGCATTCTTTTACATCCTGTTGCAATAGGATTTTATGTATAAAAAACATATCTAAAACACCATGCCAAGCTGTCGGTAAAGGACATACAAAGATATGAATTCATACAATGATATGCATTCTTTTACATCCTGTTGCAATAGGATTTTATGTATAAAAAACATATCTAAAACACCATGCCAAGCTGTCGGTAAAGGACATACAAAGATATGAATTCATACAATGATATGCATTCTTTTACATCCTGTTGCAATAGGATTTTATGTATAAAAAACATATCTAAAACACCATGCCAAGCTGTCGGTAAAGGACATACAAAGATATGAATTCATACAATGATATGCATTCTTTTACATCCTGTTGCAATAGGATTTTATGTATAAAAAACATATCTAAAACACCATGCCAAGCTGTCGGTAAAGGACATACAAAGATATGAATTCATACAATGATATGCATTCTTTTACATCCTGTTGCAATAGGATTTTATGTATAAAAAAACATATCTAAAACACCATGCCAAGCTGTCGGTAAAGGACATACAAAGATATGAATTCATACAATGATATGCATTCTTTTACATCCTGTTGCAATAGGATTTTATGTATAAAAAACATATCTAAAACACCATGCCAAGCTGTCGGTAAAGGACATACAAAGATATGAATTCATACAATGATATGCATTCTTTTACATCCTGTTGCAATAGGATTTTATGTATAAAAAACATATCTAAAACACCATGCCAAGCTGTCGGTAAAGGACATACAAAGATATGAATTCATACAATGATATGCATTCTTTTACATCCTGTTGCAATAGGATTTTATGTATAAAAAACATATCTAAAACACCATGCCAAGCTGTCGGTAAAGGACATACAAAGATATGAATTCATACAATGATATGCATTCTTTTACATCCTGTTGCAATAGGATTTTATGTATAAAAAAACATATCTAAAACACCATGCCAAGCTGTCGGTAAAGGACATACAAAGATATGAATTCATACAATGATATGCATTCTTTTACATCCTGTTGCAATAGGATTTTATGTATAAAAAACATATCTAAAACACCATGCCAAGCTGTCGGTAAAGGACATACAAAGATATGAATTCATACAATGATATGCATTCTTTTACATCCTGTTGCAATAGGATTTTATGTATAAAAAACATATCTAAAACACCATGCCAAGCTGTCGGTAAAGGACATACAAAGATATGAATTCATACAATGATATGCATTCTTTTACATCCTGTTGCAATAGGATTTTATGTATAAAAAACATATCTAAAACACCATGCCAAGCTGTCGGTAAAGGACATACAAAGATATGAATTCATACAATGATATGCATTCTTTTACATCCTGTTGCAATAGGATTTTATGTATAAAAAACATATCTAAAACACCATGCCAAGCTGTCGGTAAAGGACATACAAAGATATGAATTCATACAATGATATGCATTCTTTTACATCCTGTTGCAATAGGATTTTATGTATAAAAAAACATATCTAAAACACCATGCCAAGCTGTCGGTAAAGGACATACAAAGATATGAATTCATACAATGATATGCATTCTTTTACATCCTGTTGCAATAGGATTTTATGTATAAAAAACATATCTAAAACACCATGCCAAGCTGTCGGTAAAGGACATACAAAGATATGAATTCATACAATGATATGCATTCTTTTACATCCTGTTGCAATAGGATTTTATGTATAAAAAACATATCTAAAACACCATGCCAAGCTGTCGGTAAAGGACATACAAAGATATGAATTCATACAATGATATGCATTCTTTTACATCCTGTTGCAATAGGATTTTATGTATAAAAAACATATCTAAAACACCATGCCAAGCTGTCGGTAAAGGACATACAAAGATATGAATTCATACAATGATATGCATTCTTTTACATCCTGTTGCAATAGGATTTTATGTATAAAAAAACATATCTAAAACACCATGCCAAGCTGTCGGTAAAGGACATACAAAGATATGAATTCATACAATGATATGCATTCTTTTACATCCTGTTGCAATAGGATTTTATGTATAAAAAACATATCTAAAACACCATGCCAAGCTGTCGGTAAAGGACATACAAAGATATGAATTCATACAATGATATGCATTCTTTTACATCCTGTTGCAATAGGATTTTATGTATAAAAAACATATCTAAAACACCATGCCAAGCTGTCGGTAAAGGACATACAAAGATATGAATTCATACAATGATATGCATTCTTTTACATCCTGTTGCAATAGGATTTTATGTATAAAAAACATATCTAAAACACCATGCCAAGCTGTCGGTAAAGGACATACAAAGATATGAATTCATACAATGATATGCATTCTTTTACATCCTGTTGCAATAGGATTTTATGTATAAAAAAACATATCTAAAACACCATGCCAAGCTGTCGGTAAAGGACATACAAAGATATGAATTCATACAATGATATGCATTCTTTTACATCCTGTTGCAATAGGATTTTATGTATAAAAAACATATCTAAAACACCATGCCAAGCTGTCGGTAAAGGACATACAAAGATATGAATTCATACAATGATATGCATTCTTTTACATCCTGTTGCAATAGGATTTTATGTATAAAAAACATATCTAAAACACCATGCCAAGCTGTCGGTAAAGGACATACAAAGATATGAATTCATACAATGATATGCATTCTTTTACATCCTGTTGCAATAGGATTTTATGTATAAAAAACATATCTAAAACACCATGCCAAGCTGTCGGTAAAGGACATACAAAGATATGAATTCATACAATGATATGCATTCTTTTACATCCTGTTGCAATAGGATTTTATGTATAAAAAAACATATCTAAAACACCATGCCAAGCTGTCGGTAAAGGACATACAAAGATATGAATTCATACAATGATATGCATTCTTTTACATCCTGTTGCAATAGGATTTTATGTATAAAAAACATATCTAAAACACCATGCCAAGCTGTCGGTAAAGGACATACAAAGATATGAATTCATACAATGATATGCATTCTTTTACATCCTGTTGCAATAGGATTTTATGTATAAAAAACATATCTAAAACACCATGCCAAGCTGTCGGTAAAGGACATACAAAGATATGAATTCATACAATGATATGCATTCTTTTACATCCTGTTGCAATAGGATTTTATGTATAAAAAACATATCTAAAACACCATGCCAAGCTGTCGGTAAAGGACATACAAAGATATGAATTCATACAATGATATGCATTCTTTTACATCCTGTTGCAATAGGATTTTATGTATAAAAAACATATCTAAAACACCATGCCAAGCTGTCGGTAAAGGACATACAAAGATATGAATTCATACAATGATATGCATTCTTTTACATCCTGTTGCAATAGGATTTTATGTATAAAAAAACATATCTAAAACACCATGCCAAGCTGTCGGTAAAGGACATACAAAGATATGAATTCATACAATGATATGCATTCTTTTACATCCTGTTGCAATAGGATTTTATGTATAAAAAACATATCTAAAACACCATGCCAAGCTGTCGGTAAAGGACATACAAAGATATGAATTCATACAATGATATGCATTCTTTTACATCCTGTTGCAATAGGATTTTATGTATAAAAAAACATATCTAAAACACCATGCCAAGCTGTCGGTAAAGGACATACAAAGATATGAATTCATACAATGATATGCATTCTTTTACATCCTGTTTCAATAGGATTTTATGTATAAAAAACATATCTAAAACACCATGCCAAGCTGTCGGTAAAGGACATGCAAAGATATGAATTCATACAATGATATGCATTCTTTTACATCCTGTTTCAATAGGATTTTATGTATAAAAAACATATCTAAAACACCATGCCAAGCTGTCGGTAAAGGACATGCAAAGATATGAATTCATACAATGATATGCATTCTTTTACATCCTGTTGCAATAGGATTTTATGTATAAAAAACATATCTAAAACACCATGCCAAGCTGTCGGTAAAGGACATACAAAGATATGAATTCATACAATGATATGCATTCTTTTACATCCTGTTGCAATAGGATTTTAGGTATGTTAAACAACTATATCAGCTTTAATAAACGTGATGTTTCTCTGCAATATCTGAAAAGCTGCGGGATATCAAGATTCTTTACTTTATGTGCTCAAAGAATAAGTCAGTTCGGGTGAAAATCTCTTTATTTTTTTAATACATTATTAACAACAAATAAAAATGTTAAACATATGCAAACAGCAAAATAATCAGAACAAATGGGGCAGCTGGCCAATGTCCACTATTATTCAACCCTACACTTTAGCTCATGCTTAGCAGGAATGTCTTTTGCAGCTACCAGAACTCCAAATTTCTTAGAGTATGATGTGAAAACAAAAAAAGGGCCTTAGAGCCATCTTCAGTTGTTTTCATTATACTTCCTTCTCATTGTTTGTTTTTTAGACAAATGTTTCTCCCTCCTCCCAGCCTGTGTAGCTATTAGTTTGTTAATTAGGCTCCCTCTCAGACTACAGGTAACAGGGAGCCTAATTAACAAACTAATAGCTACACAGGCTGGGAGGAGGGAGAAACATTTGTCTAAAAAACAAACAATGAGAAGGAAGTATAATGAAAACAACTGAAGAGGGCTCTAATATATATATATATATATATATATATATATATATATATATATATATATATATATATATATATATATATATATATATATATATATATATATATATATATATATATATATAACTTTGAAATGTACAGATATCTGTGAAAAGTGAATGATATAATAGGTAAAACCAGCCGATGCTAGGGATGAATGTCCTGGTGAATAAATGTAGAGCGCACTAGCTACATATATTTACAGATCTCAGTAAATAAAATAATATTTTAAAAACGACATAGATATGCAATAGAAATCTATATATTGGACATCTGTGGATAGAATGTACTAAATAAATGATAAGTAGAATCTGGTTGCTATAGGCAACATTGTTTTTTCTAACCCGCAGTTAACTAAAGATATCCATGTGATTTGCAAACAAACACAGGGCTGAAATAAATTAACAACCCCCGCTGGCATCACTTTTGCACATGTATATGTTGTCATCATTTATTTATATAGCGCCACTTATTCCGCAGCGCTGCACAGAGAACTCTTTCACATCAGTCCTTGTTCCATTGGAGCTTACAGTCTAAATTCACTACTATAGACACACACTCACACAGACAGACAGACAGGGAGACTAGGGTCAATTTTTAATAGCAGCCAATTAATCTAGCAGTATGTTTTTGGAGTGTGGGAGGAAACCCACGCAAACACTAGACCACTGATACTTGCACAGAGGAAAGGCCTAGCATCCCCTGACATTATATTACACAAATATGGATTAGAGGGAGTGTTTTTCTTTTTACAATCATAATATATGATTATTTTACCTATTACATGATTGTACCATGCTGGCACAGATATCTGTGAAAAGCCAGAGTGATGGAAGGGTGCAGATCCCTATTTTATTGTACGAAGTCCTTTACCAACAGCTTGGCAGGGTGCTTTAGAAACTCACCCACCTGGACACTCATACCTGGTCCAGGCCTATGCGGGGACACCCTAACAACTCTCCATGAAGGGGGGTGACAGAATAGCACAGAATATGTGTATGTGTAAACTGACAACAATCATCTTGTGTCTCAACACCCCAGGATATTCTGAAACACAAATATGGTTTAGAGAGATTTTTTTTTACAATCGTACATGATTATTTTACCTATTATATTATTCATCAGGCACAGATATGATCTTTTCAGGTATGTTAAACAACTATATCAGCTTTAATAAACGTGATGTTTCTCTGCAATATCTGAAAAGCTGCGGGATATCAAGATTCTTTACTTTATGTGCTCAAAGAATAAGTCAGTTCGGGTGAAAATCTCTTTATTTTTTTAATACATTATTAACAACAAATAAAAATGTTAAACATATGCAAACAGCAAAATAATCAGAACAAATGGGGCAGCTGGCCAATGTCCACTATTATTCAACCCTACACTTTAGCTCCTGCTTAGCAAGAATGTCTTTTGCAGCTACCAGGAGAACTCCAAATTTCTTAGAGTATGACGTGCAAACATTAAAATTCTTGCGACTTCTCTGCATGAAGTGTAACAGAGGCTCTGTGTGACATGAACATGCTGTGTTGACGCACCATGATTTGCCTTTAGGGTCATTGTAAAAAAAAAGGGCCTTAGAGCTGTCTTCAGTTGTTTTCATTATTCTTCCTTTTCTGCCACTCATTTTGTCCCCATGTAAGTCACAGATAACTTCACCCTTCAAGAAAACTCTCCGTGTTGTGACTCTCCTGACTCCGCTTTCTGCATCTGTGGAACATTTTAGTCCTTTCCAACGTTGCAAACGGATATTGTCTCCAAGGACCTTACAGTCTTTCCAATACTTCATCAACGTTGGCTTCCAGGCCTTTACCAGGAGTTTGACCTCAGTATCTTCATGTTTCCATTTATTTTCCTGAATGTACTGGGTCAAGGTGGTAACTGATGGTCTCCTTGCAGGAAAGGCTGCTGTGGAATAACGAAAAAAAAACCAAAACATTAGTTTGTACTCATGAACTTGACAGCTTCACATTTTCTTGTATTGTATTACGTGTTGTAATGGGTTAGATAGACAAGCACACATGTCCATATACCATGTACACATGTCCATATACCATGTACATATTATTATTATTGTTTATTTGTTAGGCGCCACAAGGTTTCCGCAGCGCCGTACATGGTACAAACAGTAGACTATACAGGGTAAAACATTACAGAACAATAAACACAAAGTACCAGTACTTCAGAAACTCCAGGCAGTCAAATACAGTAGAGATGGAGCAGAAGAACCGGTATGGAGACAGGAGGGAAGAGGGCCCTGCTCATACGAGCTCACATCCTAAGGGAGGGTAAACAGACCAGGCACAGAAGGGAGCCAGTGACGCAAAGGGGAGAGAAAAAGGGGCCAGGGAGAAACAGAAGAGGTGAGAGGTTAAATGGAAGGTTGGTAGGCCTTAAGGAACAGGTGAGTTTTAAGTGCCCGCTTCAAGGAGCACAGATTGGGTGAGAGGCGAATGGAGCGAGGGAGGTCGTTCCAGTGAAGGGGGGCAGCGCGGGAGAAGTCTTGGATTCTCGAGTGGGAAGAGGTAATCAGAGTGGAGGAGAGGTGGCGATCATTGGCCGAGCGCAGGGAGCGGGCGGGAGTGTGAATGGAGAGGAGGTTAGAGATGTAAGGGGCAGTAGACTGGGAGAGAGCCTTGTAAGTGGTGGTGAGGAGTTTGAAAAGGATTCTGTAGGGGAAGGGGAGCCAGTGTAAGGCAAGGCAGAGAGGGGAGGCAGAGGAGGAGCGGCGTGAGAGGAAGATGAGTCTAGCAGCCGCATTGAGTATAGAGCGGAGGGGGGCGAGGTGGGAGCAGGGGAGGCCAGTAAGGAGGAGGTTGCAGTAGTCGAGGCGGGAGATGATGAGAGCATGGATGATCGTTTTGGTGGCATCCTGAGAGAGGAAGGGACGGACACATGTCCATATACATTGATTTGAAGCTAATCACCTACAAATCTGATAATGTCCTGTAGTTATACTTACTGATCACATGCTTTACTCTGATCTTATGCTGCCGGTCTCTCCATTGCTTTCTGCAGTAATGCCAATGTGACGGTGATATGCGTCTGCAGTCACGTGACTTTGGCACACATCCCTCGAGTGTTACAGGGAACTCTCCCAGCAGCTTCTGGAAGGAGTCTTTCCTCGGTGTCCCTACAGAGGCTGGAAGACCTTCCCTGTTTGGAAACAGAACCGGAGATGTATAGTGAAAATGACGGAAGAAATAGTGAATTATAACAAACGCGATTTAGACACAGGAGATAAAAGGTGCAGCCATGGAGAATGTACTGATGTCAGGAAACAGAAGGGACTCACCTTGAACTGCTTGGTCTGGTCTCCTCTGGGTCACTTCGCTTTCCAATATCTCTCACCAATATTGAGCCAAGACATATATTATGCAAAGTCTTCTGCCTGTAATGACTGTTTGCAGTCAAATTACTGTGTGACAAATATCTGGAGAAGAGACACTTGTCAATATCGGAGTACTCAGTTAATGTCAAAGTCTCACAGGCCCGCCGAGCCATCTGACTGGTCACATTTGGCAGCTTATGCCTAAGAAGTGTTAGATAGAAAGATATATTAGGAGTGCAACACTGACACAGAGTAAATACAAATAATAAACTAATATATATAACTACAAGCTGGACAGTCAGTGAGGCCAATTATCCACTGATTATGTGCCGAGTATGTTACAAGGACTGTACTGGACTGCTCGGTATGTGCTAATGTCACTATGTACCAGGTTGTACAGGGCTGTGTTATGTGTTGGGGCAGATAATGTGCAGGTTTCTCATCAGCAGCTGGTGACAGTATGTTGTATTGTGTATTGTTATATATAGTGCAACTAAACATATGTAGATGTGTAATACCACTTTATACATTGTGTATAATAAGATCATCAATGTAAAGTGTAGGTAGAACATTACTGCTGCCATGAACTGCACTATTAGTACTGTACGAACGTCTATTATCTACCAGACTGCACTTACAGATCATGAAAACGGCGAAGGTCATTAGAAACATTGTAAATTTTCACTCCCGATGTCGATATAAAAAACGTTTCCTCGGGTGCATCTTCGTTTATCATGGAAGGTCGAACTTTGGTGTAATAAGTGTCGAACCACTAGGGAAAAATAAAGATCTGTTAATAATCAGTACAGCAAGAATTCTCCATATAGTAACTCAATCTGTAACTTTGATCTAATAACACACCCTTTCTTCTACTTCTGTGAGTGCGAATGTGGCCACTTGTTGTGTAGCAGTTTTGTGATGCTTCACTCCTACAACAACAAGCTTTTCAGAGGTTCCCTCCGATGTGAAGTTGTGAGGAACCCTCTTGTGCCATTCCTCAACCTAGGAATATGAAGATATAACATCAACATTAAAGACCACTTTTATATTTTAAAGTTTAAGTCATCAACATCCAATAGTACTTACAGTCATATTAGCAACCACTCCAGGTCTTTGCAGATGTTTCAGAATGAGCAAAGCCTCCAGGTAGTAGAGAATGTTGAGCTGATGTTTGACAGTTAGTGTTTTAGCAGTAGAAGCACGATGGATGCAATTCAAAAATTCTGGTTTTGCAACCTCCAGTAGCCGGCGGCAGCCCTCTGGCTGCAAGGAATCTGTCGTCAATGTGTTAAACCTGCAGATCATATAAGAAAAATGTGGATTAAAAATGAAGTAAATTGAAAAGTCACAAATTAGTGTAGCAAGAATACTATAAAGTCAAAACCTAAATGTCATTCATGTTTATTGATCTCACCTTTTGACGACCCTTTCCTTTGATATGCCTTTGCTCAGTTTTTTCCGAATTGCATTCGTTACGTTGAGAAAATGGACGCAGGCTTGAAAGAGCGGTGGATCATTTGCTGCCACATTGGTGGCTGTTGTTTTATAACCAATAAATCTCCTCAAATTTTTTAGATAATTAAATATTGTTTGGTTACAGAGACCCAGTTCTCTTAGTTTGTTAAAAAACAGATTTGTTTTTTCGATGTTGGTCACAAAATCCATGGACACATTTACTGGGTCCATGAAATATAAATAACGTGCAACATTTTCCACCTGTGTATACAGAGAGGGGGAGATATGAGTTTTATAAAATAGTCAGCTGAGTTATTTAGTTGAGAATTACTGGTAACAATGCTACAAGACTGAGCTTTGTAAAATGAGAGATAAAATACAAGGCATATATAACTTGAAGAAAGGACAAGTCATAACATCCTGTCATCCCCTCTGATATAGATGAATTAGTTAAACCTATTCATTATCTCATGTCCTTTGGCTCTGAAGAAATCAGGACTACTATTGTGGGCACCAATATTGACAACATAAGTGAGAGAAGAATGTTGAAGCTTGAAAGATTGAAGAGTGAAAGTGAGAAATAAACAGAAAATGAAAATGTATGTACTACTATCTCATGCAGGTCCAATTGGAAATGGAAATAACATGCACAAATATATAAAATAAGCCATTACCTCTTGTTTATTGTGGATTACTCCTAAAGTCTCGAACAAATAGTCCCTGAAGCCGCTCAGCATTGGTGTCCTCAAGGAATGCTTGGCATACATCCCTGCTTGCTGCATCTTCTGACGTACCACCACAGACCATTTCGGCCTGATGGGAGAAAATTATAGCAAGGGGGGACAACATACAGTGGATTAGACACATTATCTGGTACTTTCACACTTACTGTTTCTAACATGAATATCTCTGGCCATTAATAAGTAACAGTAACTATAAACAGATGAGTTATGGTAAAGTTAATGTGTTCTGCAGCATATATGTGATCTTATATATCACTGATAGGTACGTACTTCTCACACCTATAAACTCCACCAATTCTGTGTGGTATTATCTATCAACCTTCCATCACCCCAACCGTTATTCCATCTGCTACAGAAATAGCTATAAACAGTGGATCTGATCACATGGACAATGTACTTACCCATTTGGCTCTTCCCCTGCATTAGACAGCGATTCCTCCTCATCACCTTCCACTGCCTGGTTTTCCGTTGCCATATCATCTGATTGCAGAGACCTTCTTCCTTCATCACTGGTGACTGCAGGTACTTGCAAAGTAGCTCCGGTCCTGAGGCGAGCGGCCCAATGAGTCGATACGCCTGGTTGGGGAATGGTGGATGAAGTCGATACGCCTGGTTGGGGAATGGTGGATGAAGTCGATACGCCTGGTTGGGGAATGGTGGATGAAGACGATACGCCTGGTTGGGGAATGGTGGATGAAGACGATACGCCTGGTTGGGGAATGGTGGATGAAGTCGATACGCCTGGTTGGGGAATGGTGGATGAAGACGATACGCCTGGTTGGGGAATGGTGGATGAAGACGATACGCCTGGTTGGGGAATGGTGGATGAAGACGATACGCCTGGTTGGGGAATGGTGGATGAAGACGATACGCCTGGTTGGGGAATGGTGGATGAAGACGATACGCCTGGTTGGGGAATGGTGGATGAAGACGATACGCCTGGTTGGGGAATGGTGGATGAAGACGATACGCCTGGTTGGGGAATGGTGGATGAAGACGATACGCCTGGTTGGGGAATGGTGGATGAAGACGATACGCCTGGTTGGGGAATGGTGGATGAAGACCTAAATACACATAAAGATAGTTTAAAGAACAAAATAATTTTGTATAATAAACCCATAATTGCACCTATATAAATATAATGTATAAATCATGCTTACATTGTCATTGAGAGGGGCTTATTTTTAATTATGTTGCCCTTTCCCTCCAAGAAGGCTATGACACTGTCAGGGCATTGTAGTCTATTCAAGTCTTCATAATTCAGAACTCTTCCCTTCATGAGGAAGGAAAGGGTGGCAAAACGGGCTCTATCAGAAATCTTTTTAATTTCTTCAGTCGAAGCACCCTTCTTGCAAGACCTACGGAGATGTGTGAAGAGCTCTCTATATGGTTTGAGGCAGAACTCACAGACAATAGGCATTCTTCTTTCACTGTGGATGGAAATGAATGTTAGTAAAGATATGAATATATATATATATATATATATAATGTGAGATAGATAGCTAGATAATGTGAGATAGATAGTGTATGTTCTCCCTGTGTTTGCGTGGATTTCCTCCAGAACACCCGGAGGAAACCGGGTTATATTTAATTATATATAATTATATCCACTTCCGTGAGAAGCTAAGATAGTGCGTCACGTGTGTAGATATCATTTATTTATATAGCGCCACTAATTCCGCAGCGCTGTACAGAGAACTCACATCAGTCCCTGCCCCATTGGAGCTTACAGTCTAAATTCACTACTATAGACACACACACACACAGACAGACAAAGAGGGAGACACTAGGGTCAATTTTTTGATTGCAGCCAATTAACCTACCTGTATGTTTTTGGAGTGTGGGAGGAAACCGGAACACCCGGAGGAAACCCACGCAAACACAGGGAGAACATACAAACTCCACACAGATAAGGCCATGATCAGGAATCGATTTCATGACCCCGGTGCTGTGAGGCAGACGTGCTAAACACTAGGCCACTATCTATTTAACATTATCCATCTATCTCACATTATCTATATATCTAGCTATCTCACATTATCTAGCAAAAATATAAAAAATATATATATATATATATATATATATATATATATATATATATATATATATATATATATATATATATATATATATATATATATATATATATATATATATACACATATATATATACATATATATACACATATATATACACATATATATACACATATATATACACATATATATATACATATATATATATACATATATACACACACAAAAATATGTAATGTTTCCTTTTATATAGAATTACAAACAACTGCAATGCCAGCAGGGGTTGTTAACTAAAGATATACATGTGTTTTGCAAACAAACACAGGGCTGAAATACATTAACTGTGGGTTAGAAAAAATGATGTTGCCTATAGCAACCAGATTCTACTTCTATATATTGGACATCTGTGGATAGAATGTACTAAATAAATGATATTTCTATTGCATATCCCATGTCGTTTTCAAAATTTTATTTTATTTACTGAGATCTGTAAATATATGTAGCTAGTAGTCTGTATTTATTCATTACTGTCATACAGCGCTCTACATTTATTCACCAGGACATTCATCCCTAGCATCGGCTGGTTTTACCTATTATATCATTCACTTTTCACAGATATCTGTACATTTCAAAGTCCATATATATCATGAATTAAACATCTGGGATATCAAAGTAGTGATTGAGTATTCTCCTAAAAAGTTTTTACTAATTTGTCACTTCCCCCACAAGGACTGTCCTGCTGTTACCTGTAGTCTGAGAGGGAGCCTAATTAACAAACTAATAGCTACACAGGCTGGGAGGAGGGAGAAACATTTGTCTAAAAAACAAACAATGAATAGTTAGACAATGAGAGATAAATAGAGTCTACTTACGAGGCTTTTAAGTTCTCCATTATGAAATAAAAGTATGAAATGTGATCAGACAGCAATTGAAGGGAGCTCCTAAGATATTCTCTCACTACAAAATGTTTTGTAATCTCCTACAAGGAAAGGTATTTTATTATCTGTGGGCAGTGTTTTACTGCAATATATCAATCCCCTGAGCAATAGATAAAACTCTGCTAACTTCTACATTTCAAGAGAGACTTAGTAATTTTCAGAATCTTAAATGATTTCACCTATTTGATTCCTCAGGGACAGATACGTTGATCTTGTGTCTCAGCACCCAGGAAATTCTAACAGAAATTTGGTTTAGAGAAAAAACAAAAATTCTATACAATCATGATTCTTTTCCATGATAATTCATGAGGTAAAAGAAAGTTTATTCAGGTCCCTATGTAAAATAATGTAACTATGTAATAGCTACACAGGCCATTGTATAAATAAATGTTGATGTTGATGATGAGGGGACAACATTTGTCTAACAAACTGAGTAGTTAGACAATGTTTCAGTAAATATTTGTTTTAATTCATATCGGTATTTATCTCACATTGTCTGATTGTCATCATCCTTAGAACACAATTGAACGCATTTGCGGTTTAAATATTTATTTATATTACTCGCTCCATAATTCCTCCCCCAGCCAAGTATACTCAAGTCAGCTGTGAATTATTTAAATACTTTAGATGAAGACGATACGCCTGGTTGGGGAATGGTGGATGAAGACAATATCTATTTAACATTATCCATCTATCTCACATTATCTATATATCTAGCTATCTCGCATTATCTAGCAAAAAATAAATAAATATATATATATATATACACACATATATACACACATATATACACATATACACACATATATATACATATATACATACATATATATACACACAAAAATATGTAATGTTTCCTTTTATATAGAATTACAAACAACTGCAATGCCAGCAGGGGTTGTTAATGTATTTCAGCCCTGTGTTTGTTTGCAAAACACATGTATATCTTTAGTTAACTGTGGGTTAGAAAAAATGATGTTGCCTATAGCAACCAGATTCTACTTCTATATATTGGACATCTGTGGATAGAATGTACTAAATAAATGATATTTCTATTGCATATCCCATGTCGTTTTCAAAATTTTATTTTATTTACTGAGATCTGTAAATATATGTAGCTAGTAGTCTGTATTTATTCATTACTGTCATACAGCGCTCTACATTTATTCACCAGGACATTCATCCCTAGCATCGGCTGGTTTTACCTATTATATCATTCACTTTTCACAGATATCTGTACATTTCAAAGTCCATATATATCATGAATTAAACATCTGGGATATCATACAACAAAGTAGTGATTGAGTATTCTCCTAAAAAGTTTTTACTAATTTGTCACTTCCCCCACAAGGACTGTCCTGCTGTTACCTGTAGTCTGAGAGGGAGCCTAATTAACAAACTAATAGCTACACAGGCTGGGAGGAGGGAGAAACATTTGTCTAAAAAACAAACAATGAATAGTTAGACAATGAGAGATAAATAGAGTCTACTTACGAGGCTTTTAAGTTCTCCATTATGAAATAAAAGTATGAAATGTGATCAGACAGCAATTGAAGGGAGCTCCTAAGATATTCTCTCACTACAAAATGTTTTGTAATCTCCTACAAGGAAAGGTATTTATTATCTGTGGGCAGTGTTTTACTGCAATATATCAATCCCCTGAGCAATAGATAAAACTCTGCTAACTTCTACATTTCAAGAGAGACTTAGGTGAAATCATTTAAGATTCTGAAAATTACTATTTGATTCCTCAGGGACAGGTACGTTGTTTCAGATCCCTATGTAAAATGACAACTATATCATAAATGATCTTGTGTCTCAGCACCCAGGAAATTCTAACACAAATTTGGTTTAGAGAAAAAACAAAAATTCTATACAATCATGATTCTTTTCCATGATAATTCATGAGGTAAAAGAAAGTTTATTCAGGTCCCTATGTAAAATAATGTAACTATGTAATAGCTACACAGGCCATTGTATAAATAAATGTTGATGTTGATGATGAGGGGACAACATTTGTCTAACAAACTGAGTAGTTAGACAATGTTTCAGTAAATATTTGTTTTAATTCATATCGGTATTTATCTCACATTGTCTGATTGTCATCATCCTTAGAACACAATTGAACGCATTTGCGGTTTAAATATTTATTTATATTACTCGCTCCATAATTCCTCCCCCAGCCAAGTATACTCAAGTCAGCTGTGAATTATTTAAATCCTGGGGCTTTATTTATATATGTCTGCTCATTGTCCCTTTCAGCAAGAAAATGGCTATTGAAGATCCCTACTCTTTAGATGAAATATTGCATCTCATGGCTCTGAGCTAGGGATGTAAATCTGTTGGGTGTGAGATGTGCTTTGTGTAAATATGTCTGGAGCCACAAATCTGATGGGAATACCTGAGAGACACCTTTATTAGCCATTTCCTTTCACAACACTCTCGCTGCACATGAATGAGCCCTGTAGATACTTTGTGTAAATATCCAGACAATGTCTGTAGCTGCTCCATTAAGGCAGCAAGAAAATTATATGAGCTGCCACAAAATGCAAAATTCAGATAAAGCAAACGCAGGCTTTTTAATGGAATGTTCCCATATCCCTGAATTGGGAACATATATAAAATAAAGTGTCACAATAACCTTGTTTTAGAATCTCCTGTGCTGCATACATACATCATTTACAAGTCAAAATGTCATTCTAGTGTTAATGAGTTAGAAGTGACTCAGGAATCTCTTGTCTTCAAAACTGTAAATTTTTACACCTTTTGCAAATTATTCTGAGGTTGTCTCTGGTTCATTTTGAAAGCTAGCACTATAAAGTCCTCTAAAGACTCCATTATGAAAGCATTTTTCAGTCAAGAAACATCTCCTTCCATTTTGCTAAACTAAAATCCTGCCTTTCCTATCATAATGGAGGCCATCCAGAAAAAGTAAGTGGTATTTATCTGTGTATGTTTGAACTCAACTATTTTGAACAATGTTAGCTCCCATTTGGGGTTATGGCAAAAAAAAAAAAAAAAAACACTTCTTTTAACATGTTCACTTTAATGTGTGTATTAATATATATACGTGCAAAAGTGATGCACGATCTTAGCTTCTCTCAAAAGTGTAAATACAATATTACATATGTTTTTGTTTATAATTGTTTCCTTTTATATAGAATTACAAACAACTGCCATGTATGCATGTATTAGCATTTCAGTTATTTTTGTTGGCAAAAACACATAGGGATAGTAAACTGAGTTTGAGATGTTGCTTATAGCAACCAGATTCTAGCTCTCATTTATTTAGTACATTCTATTATCCAGTTGTCCAATAAATATATATTTCTATTGCATATAAATGTTGTATTTAAACCAATTTTATTTAGAGATCTGTAAATATATGTAGCTAGCAGCCTGTATTTATTATATACAATTACAAATTGTATATATATTTTTTGGGGGCAAAACACATAGGGATAGTAAACTGAGTTTGAGATGTTGCTTATAGCAACCAGATTCTAGCTCTCATTTATTTAGTACATTCTATTATCCAGTTGTCCAATAAATATATATTTCTATTGCATATAAATGTTGTATTTAAACCAATTTTATTTAGAGATCTGTAAATATATGTAGCTAGCAGCCTGTATTTATTATATACAATTACAAATTGTATATATATTTTTTGGGGGCAAAACACATAGGGATAGTAAACTGAGTTTGAGATGTTGCTTATAGCAACCAGATTCTAGCTCTCATTTATTTAGTACATTCTATTATCCAGTTGTCCAATAAATATATATTTCTATTGCATATAAATGTTGTATTTAAACCAATTTTATTTAGAGATCTGTAAATATATGTAGCTAGCAGCCTGTATTTATTATATACAATTACAAATTGTATATATATTTTTTGGGGGCAAAACACATAGGGCTAGTAAACTGAGTTTGAGATGTTGCTTATAGCAACCAGATTCTAGCTCTCATTTATTTAGTACATTCTATTATCCAGTTGTCCAATAAATATATATTTCTATTGCATATAAATGTTGTATTTAAACCAATTTTATTTAGAGATCTGTAAATATATGTAGCTAGCAGCCTGTATTTATTATATACAATTACAAATTGTATATATATTTTTTGGGGGCAAAACACATAGGGATAGTAAACTGAGTTTGAGATGTTGCTTATAGCAACCAGATTCTAGCTCTCATTTATTTAGTACATTCTATTATCCAGTTGTCCAATAAATATATATTTCTATTGCATATAAATGTTGTATTTAAACCAATTTTATTTAGAGATCTGTAAATATATGTAGCTAGCAGCCTGTATTTATTATATACAATTACAAATTGTATATATATTTTTTGGGGGCAAAACACATAGGGATAGTAAACTGAGTTTGAGATGTTGCTTATAGCAACCAGATTCTAGCTCTCATTTATTTAGTACATTCTATTATCCAGTTGTCCAATAAATATATATTTCTATTGCATATAAATGTTGTATTTAAACCAATTTTATTTAGAGATCTGTAAATATATGTAGCTAGCAGCCTGTATTTATTATATACAATTACAAATTGTATATATATTTTTTGGGGGCAAAACACATAGGGATAGTAAACTGAGTTTGAGATGTTGCTTATAGCAACCAGATTCTAGCTCTCATTTATTTAGTACATTCTATTGTATATAATGTCGTCTTTGAAAAACTAATATTTTGCTTTTTTGGCAGGTCTCACAGAACTCCACTGGTCTGCAAGTTCTGTGAGAAACTAGACACAAATTTATCAGTCCATCTCCAACGAGTGTGCCAGAAGAAGGCAGATCCTTCAAGCATCCCCATTTTGGTAGAGGAAGCTCGTTCCAACATGAGGAAGATGTTGGAAAAGCTCAGCATAGTTAACTATACTGACAACAGATTCAGAACCTTCAGTGCGGCACACATGGAGGAGCTGGTCAGGTTTTTTGAGCAGTCTGGAGTTTACGTTAAAGGAAAACCCTCACCAACCCCAGCACGGTCTGTAAAGATTGTATTGGTTATTTCTAATTACAATCTGTTTCCATAGCTTCACATAACTTCAGGTTTCCATTAAAGCAACAATGTAATAATTAATAGTACTACTATTTATAAGATAACTGATAATATATCTTGCACCTGTCAATGCTACCCCCCCCCCACCCATTCTTATAATTTGCAGAATTGTCAGGGCCTTGTATTATCATCATCATCACCATTTATTTATATAACCTGTTCATTTCTTATTTGTTACATAATGTGTCCTTAGGCCTCTGCAAAAACACAACCAAATTAAGGACAGACGTCCATCAGTTAATGTTGATACAGATGGGGAAGATGATGATGAAATTCATAATGAAAATCAAGCAATGTAAGTAAAGTGGATCATACATTTGTTCCTTCGTTTCTCACTCTCTCTATCATTGGGCTTCAGTTGTTACCAATATTTGGACGCAATGATAATATAACTTGTTTTGTTTGTCTTTAATTCCAGTGATAACGCACCAAACTGGAGTGTTCCACTAAGGAAGAAGATGTCTGAAGCTGGTTTGTACGACAAACACAGCAAGGAGCATCCCATCCTTAAAGGATTCCAAAAGCACTTGACACATACCTTGAATGTACCAAATTGCCAGCAGGAGGTACAAATTTTAGTAGTAATAAACAATTACATTATCTTGTATTTCCTATCATAATCATCAGCCATTTATATGTTGCATAGTCAGTAATGTTCAGTGATGAGTCCTTTATATACAACAGACTCGCGCTCCATGCCTACATATAAACATTACCATTTTTCTCTTAATATCCCGTACACTGTATACAACATTACTTTCCTATATAGAACCCATAGTATTGGTTGCTGTTATTGGAATGTACTTTATATCAGCTTCATTTTATTTCAGCATGGTATTTAATCTCATTTTTCTCTCTTTTTAATCTTAGGTGGAAAATGTCGCAAGGTACTTGTTCTACATGGACAGCACAAAAGTCTCCTTGGATTTTGTACTGGACATTGAAAAAACAATCCAGTATTTTAATAAGCTTAGAGAAACTGGACTAACGAACCAGACTGCTGCAAACTATCTTAAGAGCTTGAAGAGGTTTGTTCAGTACCAGATCACATCCACCAACCTGGTGCTTCAAAACAAGGACCTGTTTGAAGCCTTTCAATCTTTTATGAATCGGACAAAGGACATCCAAGGGGCCATCAATAAAGCCGTCTCAAAGGAGATCGTGGCAAAAAGGTAACACTCAAGCACGGATTCAGGGGCAGGCACAGTTTTACTTCAGGTATACATAGTTTTGTTCCTCATAGACCTCTCCGACAAGGGTAAAGGAAATTGCTTTTAAATAACTATTCAAAAGATACACATAAGCTCTAGGTAGAAACGGTGCACTGCAACAGTCAGGGTGTCTAGGTACCTACAACAGCTCCTCGGCTGTCCTACATTATTGTACAATTATATTATAACTGCTGCATGTGTAATCATTCTTGTATGTATTATTTACAGGTACGACTTGCTGAGTGATGACATTAAACCCCCAGAGGAGTACCGTAAGCTTCTGGCGGTGGCAAAGCCTGGATTTCTTGAAGCCATTGAGAAAGCTAAAACAGATCAGAAGCTTGAGGAAAAAGAGAAGCTGACAATCCTCTACTATCTGGAGGCTGTGGTCATTCTCAAGCACCTGCAACGACCGGGTGTAGTGCAGAACATGACAGTAAGTAACACCCTAATACCTGACCTCTGTTTCCTCCAGGTAAACTGTAGATAAGTTAAATGACTTTATCATCTGCAGGTGACTGAGTGGCTGCAAAGGAAACGCCATCAGCGCAATCTTGGAGATGAAGTGGTAAACACTACTGTTGTTGGTGTGAAGAACCATAAGACATCCACGCAGCAAGTTGCTACTTTTGTACTTCAGCAGGATGAGGAAATGGTGCGTATCAAATATTTGTATTTTTCTAATGTACCTCTTCTAGTATATTCTAAGCCACAAGGAATATCCCTTGTCCAACACTCCTCCATATGTACACAACTGTAAACTAGCTAATCTGTGCAGTGTCTTTAGACGTTACAATTTCTAAAAAGTCTTAAAAAAACACAACTTGTTTGGCATATATATATGATATAGTGTTATATAGAAATATATGTATAATATACATATTTTCCCAGGGGTATGAGATAGCTCTGTATTTTGTATCAAATTTGAAAGTAAAGTGTTTTACCTCAAATTTTACGATTTTGAAAAAGTAAATAAGATTCCTTTCATTAAAAAATAAATAAATAGATATGACATGTCATTCAAGTAACTATTGTGTCTGCAAAGGTAACATTTGTTTCTCTTTCCTTTCAGTGGTTTGATGTTTATTTCAAGAAGATCAGAACCACATTCTTCAAGAACAACCAGGACAGCGCATATTTTTTCATCTCAACAACGGGTGAAAAAATATATAATGCATCCAATGACCTCTCAAGGTTCCACCAAAAGTAAGTGAAGATGACTTGTTTATCTGCACGTAACATAGCTATATTACATTTCTCATGGGGGGATAAACACATTGGAGATACGCAAAAACATTGGTCAATTTTGCTACCATACTCTTAACATTTTCATTACTTTACTATACTTTATTTTCCCTTTCTAGATTTAATCTGAAACCCATCACAAGCCAGGAAATCCGCCGCGTTATGGAAACTTATGTGTCCTCTAAGTTCTCGGATGGCCAAAAGAGTGCATTTGCCAAGTATTTATCACATTCGGATGCCACCGCAGAGCGGTTTTATCGGATGAAAAACATAGAGGACCTGGTGATGGCCTCAGAAATGATAAATGGCACGATTCCCAAGGAACCACCTCAAGCATCGACAAAGTAAATATATTATTAGGGGAAACTGCACTATAATTCATTGTCCAGAAACACATATAACATTGACTTTGAATTTTCAGAACTGCTGAATCTTCTTCGACCAAAAGAAACCGAGAGGTAGAAGAGGAAGATGATGTTGAGGTACCCCAATCTCCCCAAAAAAGGATGAAAGATGATGTATACTCGTCATTCATCCTGACATATCCCCTTCTCATGGACCGTGAAGTTCCACCTCTTAAAGAGTGCCTGCAACTTCCTAGAGGTCGTTTTTGCTACGACAAGTGGCGGAAGGCGCAGAATAAGATGCGAATGGAGGATATTATTGGTAAGAAATTCTACATTCTTTTGTTTCTAAAACTAAATTGTTTCCCCTAAAAAGGCTAAATAATGTGTTGGATTTCTTTAATTCAAACCCATACAAGATTGACAGCCCTTTGATTATGCACTATTAAAATGTTTTTTAGCCATTCTAATATTTGTTTTGTCAATTTTCTTCAGGTCGTTTTCGGACAAGGCTTCCAGAGGAACGTCAAATTATTAAATATGTTGAGCTCCAGGGATGGAAACAAAACATCCCGCGAACCTGCGAGATTTTAGCGTACTGGAAGCCACAGCGTCCGAAAGACCAAAAAGACAACAAGGATGTAGAGCATCTGATCTCCCGTCAGGAATGGAAGGGTCTGGCAATCATTCCAGATGAAACTAAAGGAGAGAAAGTGGTTGCCACCAGGATGTTTCGGAAAGGGGAGATCTTATGCGACTACCATGGAACTTTAATATCCCATGATGAAGGGGAAAGAAGATTAAAAACAACCCAAATGGGAGAAATGGGGTACCTATACTTTTTTAAAGACTCAAAGCAAAAACGTTTGTGTGTGGACGCAACAACTGCGCCATGCAGTTGTCACCCACACCTTCAATCGACTTTTGGTAGAAAAATCAATCATTCAAGACACAAGTTCAACATTAAGCCAATATCTTTAATCCTTTTCAACAATTCCATATCTTCAATATTACTGATGGCGTCAGAGGACATCAGTCCTGGAGTGGAACTGCTCTTTGATTATGGAGTTACAAAAGCCTCCTTTGGAGGGGAAGGGGCTGACCTCTCTTTTCTAGATGATTAGTTTTTTGTGTCCTGGTTTAAAATATTGTTTGGGTTATTTTCAAATTTTTAATATGTTCATAAATAGTTGCACCTATATCATTAACTGTTAATTATGTATTAATATCACCAGTTGTCCAATAAATATATAATTTTATTGAATATCACTGTAGTTTTTATTTAGATACTGTAAATATAAGGTTGTCTTTAAAAATATGTATCTCTATATAACATTAATCTTTTCAAACTGTTGCAGTGATGTGTATATATATATATATATATATATATATTTACCCAATTCCTATATATATACATCCGTCTCCTCCTGCACAGTGTATAATGGTCATATGGACAGAATATTAAAGGGGAGGTCACATGTGACCTGGTGGCTTTTAGCACATCATATATTTATATACCGCAGTGCTGTACAGATAGCTCAGTCTCACTTGGCATCTGACCTAGAACCCTCTCCCAGGGAGCTGACACTCTTAGTGAGTGCATAAAGGGCTCCCTACATATAAGGTTGTCTTTGAAAAGCCGAGTGTGTCATCAAAACAGATGTAGTGTCTTAGATTCTCACAGATGTGTACACAGAAGATTTCCTGTGAAGCTGATTGTTGTAGAATGGTCTGAGTTCAAATGAAGAAGAGGCTGGAGAGCTGTGAAAAAATGTCCTTACTATGTGGTATGTGCTGAGAACTGAACATGGCTGCCAGGTATTTCCTGTGCCAGTGTTACACTTCCTATGTCACTGCCTGCACACTTGTTTTTTTTAAGAAACAGGCTTTGTAAACACCAATATACCTTTATAACCAACACTTCCTAGGCATCAGCTGCCAAATGTGACAAGTCAGATGGTTCAGTGGGACTTTTTAATCTTAGGTGGAAAATGTCGCAAGGTACTTGTTCTACATGGACAGAACAAAAGTCTCCTTGGATTTTGTACTGGACATTGAAAAAACAATCCAGTATTTTAATAAGCTTAGAGAAACTGGACTAACGAACCAGACTGCTGCAAACTATCTTAAGAGCTTGAAGAGGTTTGTTCAGTACCAGATCACATCCACCAACCTGGTGCTTCAAAACAAGGACCTGTTTGAAGCCTTTCAATCTTTTATGAATCGGACAAAGGACATCCAAGGGGCCATCAATAAAGCCGTCTCAAAGGAGATCGTGGCAAAAAGGTAACACTCAAGCACGGATTCAGGGGCAGGCACAGTTTTACTTCAGGTATACATAGTTTTGTTCCTCATAGACCTCTCCGACAAGGGTAAAGGAAATTGCTTTTAAATAACTATTCAAAAGATACACATAAGCTCTAGGTAGAAACTGTGCACTGCAACAGTCAGGGTGTCTAGGTACCTACAACAGCTCCTCGGCTGTCCTACATTATTGTACAATTATATTATAACTGCTGCATGTGTAATCATTCTTGTATGTATTATTTACAGGTACGACTTGCTGAGTGATGACATTAAACCCCCAGAGGAGTACCGTAAGCTTCTGGCGGTGGCAAAGCCTGGATTTCTTGAAGCCATTGAGAAAGCTAAAACAGATCAGAAGCTTGAGGAAAAAGAGAAGCTGACAATCCTCTACTATCTGGAGGCTGTGGTCATTCTCAAGCACCTGCAACGACCGGGTGTAGTGCAGAACATGACAGTAAGTAACACCCTAATACCTGACCTCTGTTTCCTCCAGGTAAACTGTAGATAAGTTAAATGACTTTATCATCTGCAGGTGACTGAGTGGCTGCAAAGGAAACGCCATCAGCGCAATCTTGGAGATGAAGTGGTAAACACTACTGTTGTTGGTGTGAAGAACCATAAGACATCCACGCAGCAAGTTGCTACTTTTGTACTTCAGCAGGATGAGGAAATGGTGCGTATCAAATATTTGTATTTTTCTAATGTACCTATTCTAGTATATTCTAAGCCACAAGGAATATCCCTTGTCCAACACTCCTCCATATGTACACAACTGTAAACTAGCTAATCTGTGCAGTGTCTTTAGACGTTACAATTTCTAAAAAGTCTTAAAAAAACACAACTTGTTTGGCATATATATATATATATATATATGTAACGCCCCCTAGTGGCGTGTTAGTAAAGCCTTTACTTCAGTGAATTCAGGAGGGGTCACCTAGAGGGCAAGCTAGAAGTTTATGAAAAGTTACATAAACTGGTTACCATGGGGATAACCCAGCCCAGTCTGTGAGACTAGGGGAGAAGAAGGAGGGGCTGTCAGAAAGGGAGGAATTGAGAGAGAGATATAGAGAGGTGATACAGAAGAGGAGAGATGTAGCTGGGGACCTGGGGTGGAAGCTCCCAGGCTCCCCCAGCATTGCCTGGCTGTCTGAGCGTGGTGACTGAGCCAGGGCAAGGAATGTGTGCCCTGGATGAGGGGGAGAACTCCATGTCACTATAGAGAACCCAAGAGAGAGGGGGACACTTAGCATGGAAGAGGCCCTGGAGTGAGGGCTGCTACAAGAGGCATGGTAGCTGTATTGTCAGATCCTGAGGCTGGGAGTACACAGAGTGACGTGTCAGAGCCGACAGGAGACATTATCCCCGCAGAGGAGGGATGAGCTGCAGCTGAGAGTTACACAGAGTGTGTCAGAGCTGCATGGAGGAGAAGCGGCCTGACTGTTAGCATCCATGTGAGTGCCCTGCAGAGGAGGGTGATCTGCAGTGAGTATGGAGTGTAAGAAAAACCTATGATTTATGTTACATAACATCTGGATAACATTAAGAACTGTGCAGGAGGAGTAATAAGATATTTGCAACCATATTCGTATTGCTGATTAAGAACTGTGCTGGAGAGAGTGAGGAGCTGTACATATATTTCTTTATTGATGAAACCAATATGATTATCGTGCTGGAGGAAGAGGAGTGTAAAAAGAGTTTAATTTGTTATAGAGATGGTCTGGCGCCCAAATTTATTGTGACTTTTATTACACTGCATCACCTGTGTCCCACTAACTACAGAGAAACACCTGCATGTGCAGGGACCCCCTGATCATTTACACCCATGGCCCATCAGCTAGCCAGGGCTTGAGAAGGAGGTGCACTGTGTACCCATTGCACCACACAATACACACAGTGACAGGGGGTTACATTATATATATATATATATGATATAGTGTTATATAGAAATATATGTATAATATACATATTTTCCCAGGGGTATGAGATAGCTCTATTTTGTATCAAATTTGAAAGTAAAGTATTTTACCTCAAATTTTACGATTTTGAAAAAGTAAATAAAATTTGGTAAAAGTTGGTAAAGATATACACAGAAGTGTATTCAGATCCCAGTGCAATGTCTGTGAGAAGCCGAGAGCTTTTGCACAATTGGTGAATATCTTAAGCTTCTCACAGATATCTGTACATTGGATACATATTTTGGAAAAAACCTTTTTTATTTCAAAAGTATAAAAATCATATCAAAAGAATTTCTTTGGATCAGCTTGGCAGGGTGTTTTAGATATGTGCTACTTAAATTGTTGTGTTTAATAAATACACATTTTCTAAAAAAAAAAAAAATAACTCATGCAGTTTGTGTGCCATTAATATATCAAATTTACTGCAAAATACTCCACTTTGATTATGGAGTTAGAAAAGCCTCCTTTGGAGGGGAAGGGGCTCCTTTAGTAGGAAAAATTCTATCAGGACAAATTATACCTCACTGTACAATCAACTCAATAAAGTGGTAACTACAGGTAGAAATGCTGTTGGTGGGACAGCTCCTCACTAGGTAGAACTGCTTTCACATTTGTCAGAACTGTATTTTTTGGTCAGGCTCGCATGGAAATTGCAGATTTCTATGAGAAAATGTACACACTGTGCAAGACAATTTTTATACCTGGCCCAGGGCTTCTGCGGATCCCAGGGGCAAAATGGGTTCCCTAGTGTGGCAGGCGAAGGGGACCCATACTAGCCCAGCCACCCGGCTGGGGCCGTATCCACTTGGCTCACCGAGCCCTGGGTGAAGCTTCAGGCGGATCCCAGGGGCTAAGAGGCCCCCCTAGCTTTGTGGCGAAGGGGGCCAAACAAACCCTGACCCCTGCGAGACCTTTTGTTTCTAGGGGTTGGTGGTCTAGGGTCCTCCCTCTCCGGAGGAGCACGCTCCGAAACCCTTGTGCCTTGTAATATACTACACTGTTCAAAGGATTAATGTTATATTGCCGTGTTATGTAAAATATGTGCAATTTGACTGCATTTACACATCTTTTCTCGGTGTCCTAATAAGAGAAAGCATTACATTGTAGGCATAGAACTCCAAGTTTTTATGTAACCAGTTTTTGAAGTTGTTTTGACATATTCTGGTGTAATGATGATTAGAATGTCTTTTCTTAAACTAGTTTTCATGCAGTTAGCTAACTGGGTTTAGACATGCAATGCAGTAAGATTTGCTTCATACCCTTGTGCAAGTTCTATTTCTATTATAGATTGATTGTGGCAATATGAAGCATGACTAATACTCATAGTTAGCACATCCATACAGGGCCATGATCAGAAATCATGGACCCAGTCCACTGTCTCAGCTTACACTAGGGGACTTCATGCAGGTATATGTAAATTTACAGAGTTAGATTTCTTACATGGCTTATTATCTCACATACATCAAAAGGACACTCCAATAATTGAAATGGAAGGTGCTTGACACATACCTTGAATGTACCAAATTGCCAACAGGAGGTACAAATTTTAGTAGTAATAAACAATTACATTATCTTGTATTTCCTATCATAATCATCAGCCATTTATATGTTGCATAGTCAGTAATGTTCAGTGATGAGTCCTTTATATACAACAGACTCGCGCTCCATGCCTACATATAAACATTACCATTTTTCTCTTAATATCCCGTACACTGTATACAACATTACTTTTCTATATAGAACCCATAGTATTGGTTGCTGTTATTGGAATGTACTTTATATCAGCTTCATTTTATTTCAGCATGGTATTTAATCTCATTTTTCTCTCTTTTTAATCTTAGGTGGAAAATGTCGCAAGGTACTTGTTCTACATGGACAGAACAAAAGTCTCCTTGGATTTTGTACTGGACATTGAAGAAACCATCCAGTATTTTAACAAGCTTAGAGAAACTGGACTAACGAACCAGACTACTGCAAACTATCTGCAAAATACTCCACTTTGATTATGGAGTTAGAAAAGCCTCCTTTGGAGGGGAAGGGGCTTCTTTAGTAGGAAAAATTCTATCAGGACAAATTATACCTCACTGTACAATGAACTCAATAAAGTGGTAACTACAGGTAGAAATGCTGTTGGTGGGACAGCTCCTCACTAGGTAGAACTGCTTTCACATTTGTCAGAACTGTATTTTTTGGTCAGGCTCACATGGAAATTGCAGATTTCTATGAGAAAATGTACACACTGTGCACTCAAAAATTCATAAACTCTGAGGCGCTAGTTAACATCTTGGAAGCAATTTTAAAAAAGTACAACCATTCACCATCCTATACTGTCTCCACTAGAAAATGGTTTCCAGCGTGAAGTAGATGTTCTTGCGCATCTGTTAAAGGCTCAGAGCCTGATCTATGCATGGAAGTTCCTCCTTTCCTTAGTATATTTGCACAATGCCCACACTAAACTACAGACTTGGGGACAGATATCTGAGAAACAAAAAGACCAAGAAACACTTATTTGGAGGGCAGTCACAGAAGGCCCTACAGCCTTCACATCTCTTTATGGCTTTCGGCCAAGATCAAGTGCAGTTGTGGCAGATCAGCACTTGCCTCTTTGGTTAGAGGGCTGGAATGCAGCTTTGAAAGGTTGGGACAAATGTGCATCTGGACTGGCAATCCAGGGGGCCATAAATCACGGGTCAGGAGACCTTAATACAGATATGTGATTCTGTTGGCACCCACGCACTTTTGATCACTTTCCCTAAGTGGCGGAAGGCGCAGAATAAGATGCGAATGGAGGATATTATTGGTAAGAAATTCTACATTCTTTTGTTTCTAAAACTAAATTGTTTCCCCTAAAAAGGCTAAATAATGTGTTGGATTTCTTTAATTCAAACCCATACAAGATTGACAGCCCTTTGATTATGCACTATTAAAATGTTTTTTAGCCATTCTAATATTTGTTTTGTCAATTTTCTTCAGGTCGTTTTTGGACAAGGCTTCCAGAGGAACGTCAAATTATTAAATATGTTGAGCTCCAGGGATGGAAACAAAACATCCCGCGAACCTGCGAGATTTTAGTGAACTGGAAGCCACAGGGTCCAAAAAAGACAACAAGGATGTAGAGCATCTGATCTCCCGTCAGGAATGGAAGGGTCTGGCATTTATTCCAGATGAAACTAAAGGAAAGAAAGTGGTTGCCACCAGGCTGTTTCGGAAAGGGGAGATCTTATGCGACTACCATGAAACTTTAATATCCCATGATGAAGTGGAAAGAAGATTAAAAACAACCCAAATGACGAACCAGAGCGAAAGCATTTGCCAAGAATGTTTTCATTAATCAAGAACGAAAGTCGGAGGTTCGAAGACGATCAGATACCGTCGTAGTTCCGACCATAAACGATGCCGACCAGCGATCCGGCGGCGTTATTCCCATGACCCGCCGAGCAGCTTCCGGGAAACCAAAGTCTTTGGGTTCCGGGGGGAGTATGGTTGCAAAGCTGAAACTTAAAGGAATTGACGGAAGGGCACCACCAGGAGTGGAGCCTGCGGCTTAATTTGACTCAACACGGGAAACCTCACCCGGCCCGGACACGGAAAGGATTGACAGATCGATAGCTCTTTCTCGATTCTGTGGGTGGTGGTGCATGGCCGTTCTTAGTTGGTGGAGCGATTTGTCTGGTTAATTCCGATAACGAACGAGACTCCCCCATGCTAACTAGTTACGCGACCCCCGGCGGTATATATATGATATAGTGTTATATAGAAATATATGTATAATATACATATTTTCCCAGGGGTATGAGATAGCTCTGTATTTTGTATCAAATTTGAAAGTAAAGTGTTTTACCTCAAATTTTACGATTTTGAAAAAGTAAATAAGATTCCTTTCATTAAAAAATAAATAAATAGATATGACATGTCATTCAAGTAACTATTGTGTCTGCAAAGGTAACATTTGTTTCTCTTTCCTTTCAGTGGTTTGATGTTTATTTCAAGAAGATCAGAACCACATTCTTCAAGAACAACCAGGACAGCGCATATTTTTTCATCTCAACAACGGGTGAAAAAATATATAATGCATCCAATGACCTCTCAAGGTTCCGCCAAAAGTAAGTGAAGATGACTTGTTTATCTGCACGTAACATAGCTATATTACATTTCTCATGGGGGGATAAACACATTGGAGATACGCAAAAACATTGGTCAATTTTGCTACCATACTCTTAACATTTTCATTACTTTACTATACTTTATTTTCCCTTTCTAGATTTAATCTGAAACCCATCACAAGCCAGGAAATCCGCCGCGTTATGGAAACTTATGTGTCCTCTAAGTTCTCGGATGGCCAAAAGAGTGCATTTGCCAAGTATTTATCACATTCGGATGCCACCGCAGAGCGGTTTTATCGGATGAAAAACATAGAGGACCTGGTGATGGCCTCAGAAATGATAAATAGCACGATTCCCAAGGAACCACCTCAAGCATCGACAAAGTAAATATATTATTAGGGGAAACTGCACTATAATTCATTGTCCAGAAACACATATAACATTGACTTTGAATTTTCAGAACTGCTGAATCTTCTTCGACCAAAAGAAACCGAGAGGTAGAAGAGGAAGATGATGTTGAGGTACCCCAATCTCCCCAAAAAAGGATGAAAGATGATGTATACTCGTCATTCATCCTGACATATCCCCTTCTCATGGACCGTGAAGTTCCACCTCTTAAAGAGTGCCTGCAACTTCCTAGAGGTCGTTTTTGCTACGACAAGTGGCGGAAGGCGCAGAATAAGATGCGAATGGAGGATATTATTGGTAAGAAATTCTACATTCTTTTGTTTCTAAAACTAAATTGTTTCCCCTAAAAAGGCTAAATAATGTGTTGGATTTCTTTAATTCAAACCCATACAAGATTGACAGCCCTTTGATTATGCACTATTAAAATGTTTTTTAGCCATTCTAATATTTGTTTTGTCAATTTTCTTCAGGTCGTTTTCGGACAAGGCTTCCAGAGGAACGTCAAATTATTAAATATGTTGAGCTCCAGGGATGGAAACAAAACATCCCGAGAACCTGTGAGATTTTAGCGAACTGGAAGCCACAGCGTCCGAAAGACCAAAAAGACAACAAGGATGTAGAGCATCTGATCTCCCGTCAGGAATGGAAGGGTCTGGCATTTATTCCAGATGAAACTAAAGGAAAGAAAGTGGTTGCCACCAGGCTGTTTCGGAAAGGGGAGATCTTATGCGACTACCATGAAACTTTAATATCCCATGATGAAGTGGAAAGAAGATTAAAAACAACCCAAATGGGAGAAAGTCTATGACCTTATTACACACAATGATATCTCAGCAGCACCAATAGACAGTGCAAACGCTGCTGATTAAACCTGTCTAGTAGTTCATCTCACTGCAGCTATTGTGACACTGCTGAAATACTTACTGCAATTTTATTACAGTGATGTCACTTCCATCAAACACCCAGCATACATCTACATTAAGGTTCTAATAAAATAAATATATCTCTATTTCTATCCACATACACACATAATAGCCCACTATAAATGACTTTCCAGAAACATATATCATTGACTTTTTGCATTTTCAGAAATGCTGAATCGTCTTCAAGCAAAAGAAACCGAGAGGTGGAAGAGGAAGTTGATGTTAATATGCAACAAACTCCCCAAAAAAAAAGGATGAAAGAAGGTGCCATATCACATAACTTGCAGACAAGTTTATAATTTCTAGTGTGGCATGTTCTGTTCAAAGTTTAATACGTTATTGGATATTTGCTGACCCTACGGCCTGCCCCAAGTACTGTTTCATAGTGCTTCGAACAAAGGGGTACTTAAATTGTTCCATTTAACAAATACATATTATAAAAAAAATACTCATTCAGTTTGTGTGCCATTAGCATGTCAAATTTACTGCAAGTTCTGTGATAGATTTGTGTAAAGTGCATCTGCAAAGAGTGTGCCAGAAGAAAAGACAGATCACTATTTTGGTAGAGGAAGCTCATTCCAACATGAGGAAGATGTTGGAGAAGCTGAGCCAAGTGGAATATGGCAACGTCAGATTCAGAAACTTCAGTCCGGTGCAAATGGACTAAACACTTATTTTCTAATTTACAAACATTTGTCACTAATTGACTGACAGGTGGACAGTCATGGAAATTGTAATATATTTCAGCAAAATACATTTAGATGACTACTTCTGGAGCATGCACAGAATGGATGGATGCTGATGTCTGTGCTGCTTATTCTGGTGAAAGGTGCAGAATAAGATGTGCATGGAGGATATTATTGGTAGGAAATTCTGCATTCTTTTGTTTCAAAAACTAAATTGTTCCCCCAAATAGGCCAAATATTTTTTTGACTGCTTCCAGAAGAACATCAGATTCTTCGGTACGTTAAGCACCAGAGATGGACACAAAACATCCCCAGCCCGGACGACAGGGCCCTGCTTTTTTTTTCTGTTCCAGAGTCCGTCAGCT
This sequence comes from Mixophyes australis, assembly GCA_036250195.1. Classification (NCBI taxonomy): domain Eukaryota; kingdom Metazoa; phylum Chordata; class Amphibia; order Anura; family Limnodynastidae; genus Mixophyes; species Mixophyes australis. Next base: position 14,709,614 of record JAVHZZ010000004.1, read on the forward strand.
GGCGACAGGGTCCCCCCGCAGGACCCAACTGAAAGCCACAGTGTCTGAGTAACCAAAATAACAATATCTGGTCTTTCATCACAAATGGAAGGGTCCGGCAATGTTTCCAGATGAAAATAAAGAAGACAAACTGGTTGCCACCAGTTTGGGTTCGGAAAGGGAAATCTTATGTGACTCTCATGGATCTTTAATATATAATGATGAAGGGGATAAAAGAATGAAGATAATCCCATAGGAAGCAATGGGGCACCTGCTTTGTTTTAAAGATTCCAAGGAATAGCGTTGTGTGTGGACACAATAAGTGCACCGTACAGTTGTCACTTGCACCTCAAAGCAACTTTTGGCCAAAAAAAAAAAAAAAAATCACTCTAGAAACAAGTACAACATTAAGCCAGTTTCTTACAAACTGTGGACTATAAAAACATAATTAAACCCAGTAACCTCACAGCGACAATACATCGGTCCTGGGGTGGAACTTCTATTTGACTATGGAGTTAAAAAGCCTCTTTTGGAGGGGAAGGGGCCGACTTAGACGATTAGTTTTTTGGTGGACTGTCCTGGTTTAAAATTTTATTTTTTGCTAAATGAATTTTCTTTTAAATATGTTTATTAACATCTTGGAAGCAATTTTAAAAAAGTACAACCATTCACCATCCTATACTGTCTCCACTAGAAAATGGTTTCCAGCGTGAAGTATATGTTCTTGCGCATCTGTTAAAGGCTCAGAGCCTGATCTATGCATGGAAGTTCCTCCTTTCCTTAGTATATGTGCACAATGCCCACACTAAACTACAGACTTGGGGACAGATATCTGAGAAACAAAAAGACCAAGAAACACTTATTTGGAGGGCAGTCACAGAAGGCCCTACAGCCTTCACATCTCTTTATGGCTTTCGGCCAAGATCAAGTGCAGTTGTGGCAGATCAGCACTTGCCTCTTTGGTTAGAGGGCTGGAATGCAGCTTTGAAAGGTTGGGACAAATGTGCATCTGGACTGGCAATCCAGGGGGCCATAAATCACGGGTCAGGAGACCTTAATACAGATATGTGATTCTGTTGGCACCCACGCACTTTTGATCACTTTCCCTAAGTGGCGGAAGGCGCAGAATAAGATGCGAATGGAGGATATTATTGGTAAGAAATTCTACATTCTTTTGTTTCTAAAACTAAATTGTTTCCCCTAAAAAGGCTAAATAATGTGTTGGATTTCTTTAATTCAAACCCATACAAGATTGACAGCCCTTTGATTATGCACTATTAAAATGTTTTTTAGCCATTCTAATATTTGTTTTGTCAATTTTCTTCAGGTCGTTTTTGGACAAGGCTTCCAGAGGAACGTCAAATTATTAAATATGTTGAGCTCCAGGGATGGAAACAAAACATCCCGCGAACCTGCGAGATTTTAGTGAACTGGAAGCCACAGGGTCCAAAAAAGACAACAAGGATGTAGAGCATCTGATCTCCCGTCAGGAATGGAAGGGTCTGGCATTTATTCCAGATGAAACTAAAGGAAAGAAAGTGGTTGCCACCAGGCTGTTTCGGAAAGGGGAGATCTTATGCGACTACCATGAAACTTTAATATCCCATGATGAAGTGGAAAGAAGATTAAAAACCCAAATGGGAGAAAGTCTATGACCTTATTACACACAATGATATCTCAGCAGCACCAATAGACAGTGCAAAAACGGCTGATTAAACCTGTTTTTAGTGGTTCTTCATCTCACTCAGCTATTGTGACACTGCTGAAAATCGTACTACAATATTATTACAGTGACCCTAACCCTTCCTTCAAACACATAGCATACATGTACAATATGATTCTAATAAAAAAAAAAAAAAATTATTATAATTATATATATATATATATATATATATATATATATATATATATATATATATATATATATATATATATATATATATATATATATATATATATATATATATATATATATATATATATATATATATATATATATATATATATACATACATACACACATAATAGCTCAATATAGATGACTGTTCAAAAGATGAAACTGCAGTATAAATGACTGTCCAGAAACATAACACCTGACCCACTGGGGCCATTGACTTTGTATTCTCATAAATGCTGAATCGACTTCAAGCAAAAGAAACCAGGAGGTGGAAGAGGAAGATGAGGTACAACAAACTCCCCCAGAAAGTATGAAAGATGTATTTTCATCATTTATCCTGACACATCCCCTTCACATGGACGATGAACCTCCACCTTAGAGTGCCTGCACTTTCCTAGAGGACATTATTGCTGCTTCCTTACAATCAGCTGGCTACAGTCAAAGTAACAGCTGCCTCCATGGAGGTGGTTGTCAAAGTACATTGTTACCACAAATATATGGTCTAAACTGTTGGCAGGATGAAATGAATTGTGTGCCCTTCTTACAAACAGAGGATTAGACTAGTTCTTCCGCACTGATGTATTAGTATACACAACCTAAATTACATTTTAATTCCCAGTGGTTCAGTGGGCCTGTCAGACTTGGACTTTAACAGAGTGTTAAATCAACACAATTATTTTCTAATTTACAAACATTTGTCACTAATTGACTGACTAGTGGACAGTCATGGAAATTGTAATATATTTCAGCAAGATATATTTGGATAAATATTTCTGGTGCATGCACAGAATGGATGGATGGATGATGTCTGTGCTGGCTATGTCATTCCAAAAATACAGCTTATTCTTGCTGTTGGAAAAAGCAGAGCTGGCGGATGACTGTTAGTGCCGTGAACGTATCTATCTACCAACTATCTGAAACTAGCTCGGGAGTTTGCATTCTTCAGCTTTCCAGGTTCTGGAATGGGGATAAGCCACATTTTGGGGATAAACATATGTTGGTGCCAGGAGGATGCAGGTAAAGGTGGAAGCTACAGAGATGGATATAGCAAGGAACCTGATAAAACAGCACGCTCTATCTACGCATAATGCAGAACCGAGAATGGAGGCCGAGCCATCTCAGATTTGCATGAAACTTCCAACAATGACCAAGTGACCGGTAAAGTCACGTGTGACCCAAATCGCTGGGAAATGCCTTTGAGCAGAAAAACTTGCCACTTTTAAGTATTATCACCTGTTGTCTAATATATATTTTAATTGACTATCAATGTACTTTTTAAAATATAATTTTATTTTATTTACAGATATGTCCTGGGATGCTAGGCCTTTCCTCTGTGCAAGTGTCAGTGGTTGCCGTGCTTCCTCCCCCCCGATACAATCCATTTAATCAATGTAATTTCATTACTGCAGAATTCCACCCAATGTACAATAAAACCATCTTGACATCCCCTGCTGGTTGGTAAATATATTGAATAGGGATCTGAATAAACTTCTGTGGATATCTGTGAGAAGCTGAGTGCTTTTGCACTATTGGTGAATATCTTAGCTTCTCACTGATATGTATCCAAAGCACCCTGCCAAGCTGTAGGTAAAGTATTTTCTCCTCCATAGACCCGAGCCTGGGAGTTAGGGTTATAATCTCCTGGGAAGAAAACAATTACACAGCGCTGAAAAATGGTTCCAGAGAAGTGAATATCACATGATATCAATATCTGAGTGAGAGAAGTTAAAAATATCCAAGGCAATGTAAAATACAATATAACATTTTAATATACAATTAAAAGTCACAATACTCAATATAAAAAGTATATATTACTGCAGTAATAAATTAGAAGATATGATATTGATTATAGATCAATCATAATAGCAAGTGTAAACACAGATGGAACTATTATATAAGATTGTAGATGATCAATCATAATAAGTGTGACCAGTGGAACTGTTATGTAAAGATTAGATAATAGGTTAATCTCCACAGTATACGACTTTTGATATATACTTTTGATATTGAGCATTGTGACTTAATTGTATATTAAAATGTTATATTGTATTTTACATTGCCTTGGATATTTTTAACTTCTCTCACTCAGATATTGATATTGTGTGATATTCACTTCTCTGGAACCATTTTTCAATTTGCAAAGAGCTGCATCTCTATCTATCTATCTATCTATCTATCTATCTATCTATCTATCTCCTCTCCTAGGGTGCTGACACTTATATACAAGGCTCTCTTTGAGAAGCTGATTGTTGTAGAATGGTCTGAGGTGAAATGAATAAGAAGAGTCAGGAGAGCTGTGAACACATGTCTGTACAATGTGCTATGTGCTGAGAAATGAGCATGGCTGCCAGGTATTTCCTGTCACTCAGCACTTCCTGGTTGGCAGGTGAATGGCAGTGATGTCACTTCCTTCAAACACCCCAGCATACATCTACAATAAGATATATAGATATATCCTCTCCTAGGGTGCTGACACTTCTATACAGGGATCTCTTTGAGAAGCCGAGTGTTGCATCACAACAGATGTAGCGTCTTAGCTTCTCACAGATATCTGTATATAGACAATTCTACAGCAATCAGCTTCACAGGAAATCTTCAAACACCCAGCATACATCTACAATAAGGTACTTGTAACACACTGTACAAGTCTGTGCCCTTATTACACACATGATAACTCAGCAGCACCAATAGACAGTGCAAACGCTGCTGATTAAACCTGTCTAGTAGTTCATCTCACTGCAGCTATTGTGACACTGCTGAAATACTTACTGCAATTTTATTACAGTGATGTCACTTCCATCAAACACCCAGCATACATCTACATTAAGGTTCTAATAAAATAAATATACACATATATATATACACATATATACACACACACACTTTTCAAAGTGTTGCAGTGATAAGTAAATATATACAGCTCCTATATACATCTCCTGTCTCCTCCTGCACAGTGTATAAAGGTCATATGGACATAATATTAATGGGGAGGTCACATGTGACCTGGTGGCTTTTAGCTCCCATATCTCTCTCCTGTTAGAGGCACACATCATATATTTATATACCGCAGCGCTGTACAGATAGCTCAGTCTCACTTGGCCTCTGACCATGAACCCTCTCCCAGGGAGCTGACACTCTTAGTGACTATATACAGGGCTCTACATATAAAAGTTGTCTTTGAAAAGCTGAGCGTTTCTTTGTTTCTTAGCTTCTCCCACACACTGTACATATAACATTTCCTGTGAAACCTTATAAAGCAGAATCACTAATTTCATTATTACCTAAAATTTAGTATAAATTCTTATTTACCATATTTTCTTATGCTGTTGATCTTGAGTGATAGGAGTCTGTAGTCCCTTAACTGTGGCCCACGTCCATCAGCTATCACAGGGAACTGTCTCCGCAGCTTCTGGAAGTCTTCATCCCTCGGTATACCTACAGAGTCTTGAAGACCTTCCCTGTTTGGACATGTATAATGAATATGACACAAGAAATTATAACAGAGGAGATTTTAGAAACAGACACAGGAGAATAAAGGTGCAGCCATGGAGAATGTACTGATGTAAGGAAACATCAGGGACTCACCTTGAACAGCTTGGTCTGTTCTCCTCTGGGTCACTTCTCCTTCCAATCTCGCTCACCAGTCTTCAGCCTGTAAAGTCTCTCTGCAGTGGAGTGAGCAGTGTGATCTTAAGGGGGCACAGTAATGTGTGTGCTGGCACAGGGGGCTTGTGGCAATGTAATGAGAGTGTGATAGCCCCTGTAGTGATGAAGGTGGTGGCAGAATGGCACAGAGTGATGGAGGGGGGCAGGCACACACCTGGGGGGGGGGGGGGGGGTCTGGTCTCTGGAAAAAGCAACATGATGGTAAAGCGCCACATAATTTGTTAGCTTAACATATCTTTATTTATTTAAAAATGAAAATTAAAAAATTAAAAAAAAACACATTTGTGCAAATAAAAAGTGGTGGGGGGCAGGGCAGGTGCATAAAGTGGGTGGGGAGGGCGCAGGCACAAAATGTGGGGGGTGCACTCACAAAATGTGGGGGGTGCACGCACAAAATGTGGGGGGTGGGGTGCACGCACAAAATGTGGGGGGTGGGGTGCATGCACAAAATGTGGGGGGTGGGGTGCACGCACAAAATGTGGGGGGTGGGGTGCACGCACAAAATGTGGGGGGTGGGGTGCACGCACAAAATGTGGGGGGTGGGGTGCACGCACAAAATGTTGGGGGGTGGGGTGCGCGCACAAAATGTGGGGGGTGGGGTGCGCGCACAAAATGTGGGGGGTGGGGTGCGCGCACAAAATGTGGGGGGTGGGGTGCGCGCACAAAACGTGGGGGGCCTGCTGTAAATGGGGGGGGGCCTGCAGTGTATGGGGGGGGGGACTTCTAGTGTATGGGGGGGGGGGGACTTCTAGTGTATGGGGGGGACTTCTAGTGTATGGGGGGGGGGGGACTTCTAGTGTATGGGGGGGGGGGACTTCTAGTGTATGGGGGGGGAGAACAAGACATTGTCTTTTGCACTATTATGCGTTATGTGTGATATGTATAGTTTTGAGCACAGAAGAGAAAGGATAATAGAAACATTTAAATATATCAAGGGTTTGAACAAGGTGCAGGAGTTAAACATTCTACAAAGGAAGAGAAGTATTAGAACATGAGGGCATGTACTGACACTGGGAGGGGGGGTGGATAATTCACTTTAGTGAGTTTTCTGGACAAAATCATGTTACAATGCAAGGGGTGCATATTAGTTTATTTTGCACATAAAGAAAACACTGGCTCATTTCCTAGATCCACTTTAAATTTCAGTGCACAAATAAGTTTTCAAGTATCTGTGTCACACAGACTATGTGCTACTTGAAAGAACAGCCAGTATTTAACTTATGTGCAAAATAAAATAATTTCCAGAAAATTTACTAACACACAAAAAAAATTACAATCTATAGGACAATGGTTTGATACACAAGGGTAAGTGCTACATCATATTAAATATTTGTTCAGCTATAATGCAAAGGTTACAAATTAAATAGTGGCTAACTTCCCCTAATGAATCAGGCCCAGTGTATTTAATTCAAAAATCCAAAATACATTTCAAAACAGATTTTGTGTCCCTTAGACCTCTTACCAAATGTGTCAATATCCAGCCATTGTTAGCACAGGTATGAGCTGTCCTTTTAAATACAAGGAATAGCACATGAACCAATCACATTCCACTTCCTAATACCAGCTGTTACCTACAGCTTTCACTAATAGACTAATCAAATGCTATGGGCTAGATCAGTGTTGTCCAACCTGTGACAACTCAGCAGCACCAATAGACAGTGCAAACGCTGCTGATTAAACCTGTCTACTAGTTCATCTCACTGCAGCTATTGTGACACTGCTGAAAATCGTACTACAATCTTATTACAGTGACCCTAACCCTTCCTTCAAACACATAGCATACATGTACAATATGATTCTAATAAAAAAAAAAAAAAATATTATAATATATATATATATATATATATATATATATATATATATATATATATATATATATATATATATATATATATATATATATATATATATATATATATACATACACACATACATACATACATACACACACATAATAGCTCAATATAGATGACTGTTCAAAAGATGAAACTGCAGTATAAATGACTGTCCAGAAACATAACACCTGACCCACTGGGGCCATTGACTTTGTATTCTCATAAATGCTGAATCGACTTCAAGCAAAAGAAAACAGGAGGTGGAAGAGGAAGATGAGGTACAACAAACTCCCCCAGAAAGTATGAAAGATCATTTATCCTGACACATCCCCTTCACATGGACGATGAACCTCCACCTTAGAATGCCTGCACTTTCCTAGAGGACATTATTGCTGCTTCCTTACAATCAGCTGGCTACAGTCAAAGTAACAGCTGCCTCCATGGAGGTGGTTGTCAAAGTACATTGTTACCACAAATATATGGTCTAAACTGTTGGCAGGATGAAATGAATTGTGTGCCCTTCTTACAAACAGAGGATTAGACTAGTTCTTCCGCACTGATGTATTAGTATACACAACCAAAATTACATTTGAATTCCCAGTGGTTCAGTGGGCCTGTCAGACTTGGACTTTAACCGAGTGTTAAATCATAACAATTCTTTTCTAATTTACAAACATTTGAAAGAGCTGAGACTCTCCTTTAAATTATGACCCCTCTATATAGCCTAGGGGACTAAGAGGGCCTGAGATATGAAATGATGAATATAGGGTATCCAGGTATAAGCCTCCTGGGGCTTTATGCCGCCTGTGATTGATAATTTTGAAGGGGTGTTTCTCCGCTTACAAATGGGTCAGTGATGCCAAATTTAAACCGCATACACTTCAGAGTCCCCCCTGTTCAACTGTACCAGTCTCAAAATTGTGGGTCCCCAGGAAGGCACTGCATTAAGCCAAGGGCGCCAGCACCTTGCAATAGCTCTCATAAAACCTTCAACAAATTAAAGTGAGTCTGGCCCTTCCAAGGGCCCCAAAGGGCCAGGTGCCTAATAGAGAACTTGAAGCCCCCACCCTCCTCTTTCCAAGGAGTCCTTCCTCGCTTCTCTACGGCCTTGCACTGCAGAGTTATGCCCAACTAAATGATGTTTCCCCATCCACCCTTTTCAGGCCTACCTTTCTGGAAGCAGGGGTGGGGGGCTGAAACCTCGATTTCTCCGATTCTGGAGGGGCTATTGATTAGCTTTCAATGTCCCCTGAAAGCTGAGATTGTCTGCTAAAGTTTAAGGCCAAAGCCAGAGTCTGGGATACTCTTGGACCCATAACAGCAAGAAAATGCCTCTAGCATGTGCAGTTTTGTCGGTAAGGCCTTAAGACGGAATAGGACAATATGAATGTCGATATCTCTTGCTCTCCTGATTCTATTACAATTCCAGTGGTACCCTGAAAGAGCTGGGACTCTCCTTTAAATTATGACCCCTCTATAAAGCCTGGAGGACTAAGGGGGCCTGAGATATGACATGATGAATATAGGGTATCCAGGTATAAGCCTTCTGGGGCTTTATGCCGCCTGTGATTGATAATATTCAAGGGGTGTTTCTCCGCTTACAAATGGGTCAGTGATGCCGAATTTAAACCGCATACACTTCAGAGTCCCCCCTGTTCAACTGTACCAGTCTCATAATTGTGGGTCCCCAGGAAGGGCATTGCATTGAGCCAAGGGCGCTAGCACCTTGCAATAGCTGTCATAAAACCTTCAACAAATTAAAGTGAGTCTGGCCCTTCCAAGGGCCCCAAAGGCCCAGGTGCCTAATAGAGAACTTGAAGCCCCCACCCTCCTCTTTCCAAGGAGTCCTTCCTCACTTCTCTACGGCCTTGCACTGCAAAGTTATGCCCAACTGAATGATGTTTCCCCATCCACCCTTTTCAGGCCTACCTTTCTGGAAGCAGGGGTGGGGGGCTGAAACCTCGATTTCTCCGATTCTGGAGGGGCTATTGATTAGCTTTCAATGTCCCCTGAAAGCTGAGATTGTCTGCTAAAGTTTAAGGCCAAAGCCAGAGTCTGGGATACTCTTGGACCCATAAGAGCAAGAAAATGCCTCTAGCATGTGCAGTTTTGTCGGTAAGGCCTTAAGACGTAATAGGACAACATGAATGTCGATATCTCTTGCTCTCCTGGGTCTATTACAATTCCAGTGGTACCCTGAAAGAGCTGGGACTCTCCTTTAAATTATGACCCCTCTATATAGCCTAGGGGACTAAGGGGGCCTGAGATATGAAATGATGAATATAGGGTATCCAGGTATCAGCCTCCTGGGGCTTTATGCCGCCTGTGATTGATAATTTTGAAGGGGTGTTTCTCCGCTTACAAATGGGTCAGTGATGCCAAATTTAAACCGCATACACTTCAGAGTCCCCCCTGTTCAACTGTACCAGTCTCATAATTGTGGGTCCCCAGGAAGGACACTGCATTGAGCCAAGGGCGCTAGCACCTTGCAATAGCTCTCATAAAACCTTCAACAACTTAAAGTGAGTCTGGCCCTTCCAAGGGCCCCAAAGGCCCAGGTGCCTAATAGAGAACTTGAAGCCCCCACCCTCCTCTTTCCAAGGAGTCCTTCCTCGCTTCTCTACGGCCTTGCACTGCAGAGTTATGCCCAACTGAATGATGTTTCCCCATCCACCCTTTTCAGGCCTACCTTTCTGGAAGCAGGGGTGGGAGGGCTGAAACCTCGATTTCTCCGATTCTGGAGGGGCTATTGATTAGCTTTCAATGTCCCCTGAAAGCTGAGATTATCTGCTAAAGGTTAAGGCCAAAGCCAGAGTCTGGGATACTCTTGGACCCATAACAGCAAGAAAATGCCTCTAGCATGTGCAGTTTTGTCGGTAAGGCCTTAGGACGTAATAGGACAATATGAATGTCGATATCTCTTGCTCTCCTGGGTCTATTACAATTCCAGTGGTACCCTGAAAGAGCTGAGACTCTCCTTTAAATTATGACCCCTCTATAAAGCCTGGAGGACTAAGGGGGCCTGAGATATGAGATGATGAATATAGGGTATCCAGGTATAAGCCTCCTGGGGCTTTATGCCGCCTGTGATTGATAATATTCAAGGGGTGTTTCTCCGCTTACAAATGGGTCAGTGATGCCGAATTTAAACCGCATACACTTCAGAGTCCCCCCTGTTCAACTGTACCAGTCTCATAATTGTGGGTCCCCAGGAAGGGCATTGCATTGAGCCAAGGGCGCTAGCACCTTGCAATAGCTGTCATAAAACCTTCAACAAATTAAAGTGAGTCTGGCCCTTCCAAGGGCCCCAAAGGCCCAGGTGCCTAATAGAGAACTTGAAGCCCCCACCCTCCTCTTTCCAAGGAGTCCTTCCTCACTTCTCTACGGCCTTGCACTGCAGAGTTATGCCCAACTGAATGATGTTCCCCCATCCACCCTTTTCAGGCCTACCTTTCTGGAAGCAGGGGTGGGGGGCTGAAACCTCGATTTCTCAGATTCTGGAGGGGCTATTGATTAGCTTTCAATGTTCCCTGAAAGATGGGATTGTCTGCTAAAGTTTAAGGCCAAAGCCAGAGTCTGGGATACTCTTGGACCCATAAGAGCAAGAAAATGCCTCTAGCATGTGCAGTTTTGTCGGTAAGGCCTTAAGACGTAATAGGACGATATGAATGTCGATATCTCTTGCTCTCCTGGGTTTATTACAATTCCAGTGGTACCCTGAAAGAGCTGGGACTCTCCTTTAAATTATGACCCCTCTATATAGCCTAGGGGACTAAGGGGGCCTGAGATATGAAATGATGAATATAGGGTATCCAGGTATCAGCCTTCTGGGGCTTTATGCCGCCTGTGATTGATAATATTCAAGGGGTGTTTCTCCGCTTACAAATGGGTCAGTGATGCCGAATTTAAACCGCATACACTTCAGAGTCCCCCCTGTTCAACTGTACCAGTCTCATAATTGTGGGTCCCCAGGAAGGGCATTGCATTGAGCCAAGGGCGCTAGCACCTTGCAATAGCTGTCATAAAACCTTCAACAAATTAAAGTGAGTCTGGCCCTTCCAAGGGCCCCAAAGGCCCAGGTGCCTAATAGAGAACTTGAAGCCCCCACCCTCCTCTTTCCAAGGAGTCCTTCCTCACTTCTCTACGGCCTTGCACTGCAAAGTTATGCCCAACTGAATGATGTTTCCCCATCCACCCTTTTCAGGCCTACCTTTCTGGAAGCAGGGGTGGGGGGCTGAAACCTCGATTTCTCCGATTCTGGAGGGGCTATTGATTAGCTTTCAATGTCCCCTGAAAGCTGAGATTGTCTGCTAAAGTTTAAGGCCAAAGCCAGAGTCTGGGATACTCTTGGACCCATAAGAGCAAGAAAATGCCTCTAGCATGTGCAGTTTTGTCGGTAAGGCCTTAAGACGTAATAGGACAACATGAATGTCGATATCTCTTGCTCTCCTGGGTCTATTACAATTCCAGTGGTACCCTGAAAGAGCTGAGACTCTCCTTTAAATTATGACCCCTCTATATAGCCTAGGGGACTAAGGGGGCCTGAGATATGAAATGATGAATATAGGGTATCCAGGTATCAGCCTCCTGGGGCTTTATGCCGCCTGTGATTGATAATTTTGAAGGGGTGTTTCTCCGCTTACAAATGGGTCAGTGATGCCAAATTTAAACCGCATACACTTCAGAGTCCCCCCTGTTCAACTGTACCAGTCTCATAATTGTGGGTCCCCAGGAAGGACACTGCATTGAGCCAAGGGCGCTAGCACCTTGCAATAGCTCTCATAAAACCTTCAACAACTTAAAGTGAGTCTGGCCCTTCCAAGGGCCCCAAAGGCCCAGGTGCCTAATAGAGAACTTGAAGCCCCCACCCTCCTCTTTCCAAGGAGTCCTTCCTCGCTTCTCTACGGCCTTGCACTGCAGAGTTATGCCCAACTGAATGATGTTTCCCCATCCACCCTTTTCAGGCCTACCTTTCTGGAAGCAGGGGTGGGAGGGCTGAAACCTCGATTTCTCCGATTCTGGAGGGGCTATTGATTAGCTTTCAATGTCCCCTGAAAGCTGAGATTATCTGCTAAAGGTTAAGGCCAAAGCCAGAGTCTGGGATACTCTTGGACCCATAACAGCAAGAAAATGCCTCTAGCATGTGCAGTTTTGTCGGTAAGGCCTTAGGACGTAATAGGACAATATGAATGTCGATATCTCTTGCTCTCCTGGGTCTATTACAATTCCAGTGGTACCCTGAAAGAGCTGAGACTCTCCTTTAAATTATGACCCCTCTATAAAGCCTGGAGGACTAAGGGGGCCTGAGATATGAGATGATGAATATAGGGTATCCAGGTATAAGCCTCCTGGGGCTTTATGCCGCCTGTGATTGATAATATTCAAGGGGTGTTTCTCCGCTTACAAATGGGTCAGTGATGCCGAATTTAAACCGCATACACTTCAGAGTCCCCCCTGTTCAACTGTACCAGTCTCATAATTGTGGGTCCCCAGGAAGGGCATTGCATTGAGCCAAGGGCGCTAGCACCTTGCAATAGCTGTCATAAAACCTTCAACAAATTAAAGTGAGTCTGGCCCTTCCAAGGGCCCCAAAGGCCCAGGTGCCTAATAGAGAACTTGAAGCCCCCACCCTCCTCTTTCCAAGGAGTCCTTCCTCACTTCTCTACGGCCTTGCACTGCAGAGTTATGCCCAACTGAATGATGTTCCCCCATCCACCCTTTTCAGGCCTACCTTTCTGGAAGCAGGGGTGGGGGGCTGAAACCTCGATTTCTCAGATTCTGGAGGGGCTATTGATTAGCTTTCAATGTTCCCTGAAAGATGGGATTGTCTGCTAAAGTTTAAGGCCAAAGCCAGAGTCTGGGATACTCTTGGACCCATAAGAGCAAGAAAATGCCTCTAGCATGTGCAGTTTTGTCGGTAAGGCCTTAAGACGTAATAGGACGATATGAATGTCGATATCTCTTGCTCTCCTGGGTTTATTACAATTCCAGTGGTACCCTGAAAGAGCTGGGACTCTCCTTTAAATTATGACCCCTCTATATAGCCTAGGGGACTAAGGGGGCCTGAGATATGAAATGATGAATATAGGGTATCCAGGTATCAGCCTCCTGGGGCTTTATGCCGCCTGTGATTGATAATTTTGAAGGGGTGTTTCTCCGCTTACAAATGGGTCAGTGATGCCAAATTTAAACCGCATACACTTCAGAGTCCCCCCTGTTCAACTGTACCAGTCTCATAATTGTGGGTCCCCAGGAAGGGCACTGCATTGAGCCAAGGGCGCTAGTACCTTGCAATAGCTCTCATAAAACCTTCAACAAATTAAAGTGAGTCTGGCCCTTCCAAGGGCCCCAAAGGCCCAGGTGCCTAATAGAGAACTTGAAGCCCCCACCCTCCTCTTTCCAAGGAGTCCTTCCTCACTTCTCTACGGCCTTGCACTGCAGAGTTATGCCCAACTGAATGATGTTCCCCCATCCACCCTTTTCAGGCCTACCTTTCTGGAAGCAGGGGTGGGGGGCTGAAACCTCGATTTCTCCGATTCTGGAGGGGCTATTGATTAGCTTTCAATGTTCCCTGAAAGATGGGATTGTCTGCTAAAGTTTAAGGTCAAAGCCAGAGTCTGGGATACTCTTGGACCCATAAGAGCAAGAAAATGCCTCTAGCATGTGCAGTTTTGTCGGTAAGGCCTTAAGACGTAATAGGACGATATGAATGTCGATATCTCTTGCTCTCCTGGGTTTATTACAATTCCAGTGGTACCCTGAAAGAGCTGGGACTCTCCTTTAAATTATGACCCCTCTATATAGCCTAGGGGACTAAGGGGGCCTGAGATATGAAATGATGAATATAGGGTATCCAGGTATCAGCCTCCTGGGGCTTTATGCCGCCTGTGATTGATAATTTTGAAGGGGTGTTTCTCCGCTTACAAATGGGTCAGTGATGCCAAATTTAAACCGCATACACTTCAGAGTCCCCCCTGTTCAACTGTACCAGTCTCATAATTGTGGGTCCCCAGGAAGGACACTGCATTGAGCCAAGGGCGCTAGCACCTTGCAATAGCTCTCATAAAACCTTCAACAACTTAAAGTGAGTCTGGCCCTTCCAAGGGCCCCAAAGGCCCAGGTGCCTAATAGAGAACTTGAAGCCCCCACCCTCCTCTTTCCAAGGAGTCCTTCCTCGCTTCTCTACGGCCTTGCACTGTAGAGTTATGCCCAACTGAATGATGTTTCCCCATCCACCCTTTTCAGGCCTACCTTTCTGGAAGCAGGGGTGGGAGGGCTGAAACCTCAATTTCTCCGATTCTAGAGGGGCTATTGATTAGCTTTCAATGTCACCTGAAAGCTGAGATTATCTGCTAAAGGTTAAGGCCAAAGCCAGAGTCTGGGATACTCTTGGACCCATAAGAGCAAGAAAATGCCTCTAGCATGTGCAGTTTTGTCGGTAAGGCCTTAGGACGTAATAGGACAATATGAATGTCGATATCTCTTGCTCTCCTGGGTCTATTACAATTCCAGTGGTACCCTGAAAAGCTGAGACTCTCCTTTAAATTATGACCCCTCTATATAGCCTAGGGGACTAAGGGGGCCTGACATATGAGATGATGAATATAGGGTATCCAGGTATAAGCCTCCTGGGGCTTTATGCCGCCTGTGATTGATAATTTTGAAGGGGTGTTTTTCCGCTTACAAATGGGTCAGTGATGCCAAATTTTAACCGCATACACTTCAGAGTCCCCCCTGTTCAACTGTACCAGTCTCATAATTGTGGGTCCCCAGGAAGGGCACTGCATTGAGCCAAGGGCGCTAGTACCTTGCAATAGCTCTCATAAAACCTTCAACAACCTAAAGTGAGTCTGGCCCTTCCAAGGGCCCCAAAGGCCCAGGTGCCTAATAGAGAACTTGAAGCCCCCACCCTCCTCTTTCCAAGGAGTCCTTCCTCACTTCTCTACGGCCTTGCACTGCAAAGTTATGCCCAACTGAATGATGTTCCCCCATCCACCCTTTTCAGGCCTACCTTTCTGGAAGCAGGGGTGGGTGGCTGAAACCTCGATTTCTCCGATTCTGGAGGGGCTATTGATTAGCTTTCAATGTCCCCTGAAAGCTGAGATTGTCTGCTAAAGTTTAAGGCCAATGCCAGAGTCTGGGATACTCTTGGACCCATAAGAGCAAGAAAATGCCTCTAGCATGTGCAGTTTTGTCGGTAAGGCCTGAAGACGTAATAGGACGATATGAATGTCGATATCTCTTGCTCTCCTGGGTCTATTACAATTCCAGTGGTACCCTGAAAGAGCTGAGACTCTCCTTTAAATTATGACCCCTCTATATAGCCTAGGGGACTAAGGGGGCCTGAGATATGAAATGATGAATATAGGGTATCCAGGTATCAGCCTCCTGGGGCTTTATGCCGCCTGTGATTGATAATTTTGAAGGGGTGTTTCTCCGCTTACAAATGGGTCAGTGATGCCAAATTTAAACCGCATACACTTCAGAGTCCCCCCTGTTCAACTGTACCAGTCTCATAATTGTGGGTCCCCAGGAAGGACACTGCATTGAGCCAAGGGCGCTAGCACCTTGCAATAGCTCTCATAAAACCTTCAACAACTTAAAGTGAGTCTGGCCCTTCCAAGGGCCCCAAAGGCCCAGGTGCCTAATAGAGAACTTGAAGCCCCCACCCTCCTCTTTCCAAGGAGTCCTTCCTCGCTTCTCTACGGCCTTGCACTGCAGAGTTATGCCCAACTGAATGATGTTTCCCCATCCACCCTTTTCAGGCCTACCTTTCTGGAAGCAGGGGTGGGAGGGCTGAAACCTCGATTTCTCCGATTCTGGAGGGGCTATTGATTAGCTTTCAATGTCCCCTGAAAGCTGAGATTATCTGCTAAAGGTTAAGGCCAAAGCCAGAGTCTGGGATACTCTTGGACCCATAACAGCAAGAAAATGCCTCTAGCATGTGCAGTTTTGTCGGTAAGGCCTTAGGACGTAATAGGACAATATGAATGTCGATATCTCTTGCTCTCCTGGGTCTATTACAATTCCAGTGGTACCCTGAAAGAGCTGAGACTCTCCTTTAAATTATGACCCCTCTATAAAGCCTGGAGGACTAAGGGGGCCTGAGATATGAGATGATGAATATAGGGTATCCAGGTATAAGCCTCCTGGGGCTTTATGCCGCCTGTGATTGATAATATTCAAGGGGTGTTTCTCCGCTTACAAATGGGTCAGTGATGCCGAATTTAAACCGCATACACTTCAGAGTCCCCCCTGTTCAACTGTACCAGTCTCATAATTGTGGGTCCCCAGGAAGGGCATTGCATTGAGCCAAGGGCGCTAGCACCTTGCAATAGCTGTCATAAAACCTTCAACAAATTAAAGTGAGTCTGGCCCTTCCAAGGGCCCCAAAGGCCCAGGTGCCTAATAGAGAACTTGAAGCCCCCACCCTCCTCTTTCCAAGGAGTCCTTCCTCACTTCTCTACGGCCTTGCACTGCAGAGTTATGCCCAACTGAATGATGTTCCCCCATCCACCCTTTTCAGGCCTACCTTTCTGGAAGCAGGGGTGGGGGGCTGAAACCTCGATTTCTCAGATTCTGGAGGGGCTATTGATTAGCTTTCAATGTTCCCTGAAAGATGGGATTGTCTGCTAAAGTTTAAGGCCAAAGCCAGAGTCTGGGATACTCTTGGACCCATAAGAGCAAGAAAATGCCTCTAGCATGTGCAGTTTTGTCGGTAAGGCCTTAAGACGTAATAGGACGATATGAATGTCGATATCTCTTGCTCTCCTGGGTTTATTACAATTCCAGTGGTACCCTGAAAGAGCTGGGACTCTCCTTTAAATTATGACCCCTCTATATAGCCTAGGGGACTAAGGGGGCCTGAGATATGAAATGATGAATATAGGGTATCCAGGTATCAGCCTCCTGGGGCTTTATGCCGCCTGTGATTGATAATTTTGAAGGGGTGTTTCTCCGCTTACAAATGGGTCAGTGATGCCAAATTTAAACCGCATACACTTCAGAGTCCCCCCTGTTCAACTGTACCAGTCTCATAATTGTGGGTCCCCAGGAAGGGCACTGCATTGAGCCAAGGGCGCTAGTACCTTGCAATAGCTCTCATAAAACCTTCAACAAATTAAAGTGAGTCTGGCCCTTCCAAGGGCCCCAAAGGCCCAGGTGCCTAATAGAGAACTTGAAGCCCCCACCCTCCTCTTTCCAAGGAGTCCTTCCTCACTTCTCTACGGCCTTGCACTGCAGAGTTATGCCCAACTGAATGATGTTCCCCCATCCACCCTTTTCAGGCCTACCTTTCTGGAAGCAGGGGTGGGGGGCTGAAACCTCGATTTCTCCGATTCTGGAGGGGCTATTGATTAGCTTTCAATGTTCCCTGAAAGATGGGATTGTCTGCTAAAGTTTAAGGTCAAAGCCAGAGTCTGGGATACTCTTGGACCCATAAGAGCAAGAAAATGCCTCTAGCATGTGCAGTTTTGTCGGTAAGGCCTTAAGACGTAATAGGACGATATGAATGTCGATATCTCTTGCTCTCCTGGGTTTATTACAATTCCAGTGGTACCCTGAAAGAGCTGGGACTCTCCTTTAAATTATGACCCCTCTATATAGCCTAGGGGACTAAGGGGGCCTGAGATATGAAATGATGAATATAGGGTATCCAGGTATCAGCCTCCTGGGGCTTTATGCCGCCTGTGATTGATAATTTTGAAGGGGTGTTTCTCCGCTTACAAATGGGTCAGTGATGCCAAATTTAAACCGCATACACTTCAGAGTCCCCCCTGTTCAACTGTACCAGTCTCATAATTGTGGGTCCCCAGGAAGGACACTGCATTGAGCCAAGGGCGCTAGCACCTTGCAATAGCTCTCATAAAACCTTCAACAACTTAAAGTGAGTCTGGCCCTTCCAAGGGCCCCAAAGGCCCAGGTGCCTAATAGAGAACTTGAAGCCCCCACCCTCCTCTTTCCAAGGAGTCCTTCCTCGCTTCTCTACGGCCTTGCACTGTAGAGTTATGCCCAACTGAATGATGTTTCCCCATCCACCCTTTTCAGGCCTACCTTTCTGGAAGCAGGGGTGGGAGGGCTGAAACCTCAATTTCTCCGATTCTAGAGGGGCTATTGATTAGCTTTCAATGTCACCTGAAAGCTGAGATTATCTGCTAAAGGTTAAGGCCAAAGCCAGAGTCTGGGATACTCTTGGACCCATAAGAGCAAGAAAATGCCTCTAGCATGTGCAGTTTTGTCGGTAAGGCCTTAGGACGTAATAGGACAATATGAATGTCGATATCTCTTGCTCTCCTGGGTCTATTACAATTCCAGTGGTACCCTGAAAAGCTGAGACTCTCCTTTAAATTATGACCCCTCTATATAGCCTAGGGGACTAAGGGGGCCTGACATATGAGATGATGAATATAGGGTATCCAGGTATAAGCCTCCTGGGGCTTTATGCCGCCTGTGATTGATAATTTTGAAGGGGTGTTTTTCCGCTTACAAATGGGTCAGTGATGCCAAATTTTAACCGCATACACTTCAGAGTCCCCCCTGTTCAACTGTACCAGTCTCATAATTGTGGGTCCCCAGGAAGGGCACTGCATTGAGCCAAGGGCGCTAGTACCTTGCAATAGCTCTCATAAAACCTTCAACAACCTAAAGTGAGTCTGGCCCTTCCAAGGGCCCCAAAGGCCCAGGTGCCTAATAGAGAACTTGAAGCCCCCACCCTCCTCTTTCCAAGGAGTCCTTCCTCACTTCTCTACGGCCTTGCACTGCAAAGTTATGCCCAACTGAATGATGTTCCCCCATCCACCCTTTTCAGGCCTACCTTTCTGGAAGCAGGGGTGGGTGGCTGAAACCTCGATTTCTCCGATTCTGGAGGGGCTATTGATTAGCTTTCAATGTCCCCTGAAAGCTGAGATTGTCTGCTAAAGTTTTTAAGGCCAATGCCAGAGTCTGGGATACTCTTGGACCCATAAGAGCAAGAAAATGCCTCTAGCATGTGCAGTTTTGTCGGTAAGGCCTGAAGACGTAATAGGACGATATGAATGTCGATATCTCTTGCTCTCCTGGGTCTATTACAATTCCAGTGGTACCCTGAAAGAGCTGAGACTCTCCTTTAAATTATGACCCCTCTATAAAGCCTGGAGGACTAAGGGGGCCTGAGATATGAGATGATGAATATAGGGTATCCAGGTATAAGCCTCCTGGGGCTTTATGCCGCCTGTGATTGATAATATTCAAGGGGTGTTTCTCCGCTTACAAATGGGTCAGTGATGCCGAATTTAAACCGCATACACTTCAGAGTCCCCCCTGTTCAACTGTACCAGTCTCATAATTGTGGGTCCCCAGGAAGGGCATTGCATTGAGCCAAGGGCGCTAGCACCTTGCAATAGCTGTCATAAAACCTTCAACAAATTAAAGTGAGTCTGGCCCTTCCAAGGGCCCCAAAGGCCCAGGTGCCTAATAGAGAACTTGAAGCCCCCACCCTCCTCTTTCCAAGGAGTCCTTCCTCACTTCTCTACGGCCTTGCACTGCAGAGTTATGCCCAACTGAATGATGTTCCCCCATCCACCCTTTTCAGGCCTACCTTTCTGGAAGCAGGGGTGGGGGGCTGAAACCTCGATTTCTCCGATTCTGGAGGGGCTATTGATTAGCTTTCAATGTTCCCTGAAAGATGGGATTGTCTGCTAAAGTTTAAGGCCAAAGCCAGAGTCTGGGATACTCTTGGACCCATAACAGCAAGAAAATGCCTCTAGCATGTGCAGTTGTGTCGGTAAGGCCTTAAGACGTAATAGGACGATATGAATGTCGATATCTCTTGCTCTCCTGGGTCTATTACAATTCCAGTGGTACCCTGAAAGAGCTGAGACTCTCCTTTAAATTATGACTCCTCTATAAAGCCTGGAGGACTAAGGGGGCCTGAGATATGAGATGATGAATATAGGGTATCCAGGTATCAGCCTCCTGGGGCTTTATGCCGCCTGTGAATGATAATATTCAAGGGGTGTTTCTCCGCTTACAAATGGGTCAGTGATGCCGAATTTAAACCGCATACACTTCAGAGTCCCCCCTGTTCAACTGTACCAGTCTCATAATTGTGGGTCCCCAGGAAGGGCATTGCATTGAGCCAAGGGCGCTAGCACCTTGCAATAGCTGTCATAAAACCTTCAACAAATTAAAGTGAGTCTGGCCCTTCCAAGGGCCCCAAAGGCCCAGGTGCCTAATAGAGAACTTGAAGCCCCCACCCTCCTCTTTCCAAGGAGTCCTTCCTCACTTCTCTACGGCCTTGCACTGCAGAGTTATGCCCAACTGAATGATGTTCCCCCATCCACCCTTTTCAGGCCTACCTTTCTGGAAGCAGGGGTGGGGGGCTGAAACCTTGATTTCTCCGATTCTGGAGGGGCTATTGATTAGCTTTCAATGTCCCCTGAAAGCTGACATTGTCTGCTAAAGTTTAAGGCCAAAGCCAGAGTCTGGGATACTCTTTGGACCCATAACAGCAATAAAATGCCTCTAGCATGTGCAGTTTTGTCGGTAAGGCCTTAAGACGTAATAGGACGATATGAATGTCGATATCTCTTGCTCTCCTGGGTCTATTACAATTCCAGTGGTACCCTGAAAGAGCTGAGACTCTCCTTTAAATTAGGACCCCTCTATAAAGCCTGGAGGACTAAGGGGGCCTGAGATATGAGATGATGAATATAGGGTATCCAGGTATAAGCCTCCTGGGGCTTTATGCCGCCTGTGATTGATAATATTCAAGGGGTGTTTCTCCGCTTACAAATGGGTCAGTGATGCCGAATTTAAACCGCATACACTTCAGAGTCCCCCCTGTTCAACTGTACCAGTCTCATAATTGTGGGTCCCCAGGAAGGGCATTGCATTGAGCCAAGGGCGCTAGCACCTTGCAATAGCTGTCATAAAACCTTCAACAAATTAAAGTGAGTCTGGCCCTTCCAAGGGCCCCAAAGGCCCAGGTGCCTAATAGAGAACTTGAAGCCCCCACCCTCCTCTTTCCAAGGAGTCCTTCCTCGCTTCTCTACGGCCTTGCACTGCAAAGTTATGCCCAACTGAATGATGTTCCCCCATCCACCCTTTTCAGGCCTACCTTTCTGGAAGCAGGGGTGGGGGGCTGAAACCTCGATTTCTCCGATTCTGGAGGGGCTATTGATTAGCTTTCAATGTTCCCTGAAAGATGGGATTGTCTGCTAAAGTTTAAGGCCAAAGCCAGAGTCTGGGATACTCTTGGACCCATAAGAGCAAGAAAATGCCTCTAGCATGTGCAGTTTTGTCGGTAAGGCCTTAAGACGTAATAGGACGATATGAATGTCGATATCTCTTGCTCTCCTGGGTTTATTACAATTCCAGTGGTACCCTGAAAGAGCTGGGACTCTCCTTTAAATTATGACCCCTCTATATAGCCTAGGGGACTAAGGGGGCTTGAGATATGAAATGATGAATATAGGGTATCCAGGTATCAGCCTTCTGGGGCTTTATGCCGCCTGTGATTGATAATTTTGAAGGGGTGTTTCTCCGCTTACAAATGGGTCAGTGATGCCAAATTTAAACCGCATACACTTCAGAGTCCCCCCTGTTCAACTGTACCAGTCTCATAATTGTGGGTCCCCAGGAAGGACACTGCATTGAGCCAAGGGCGCTAGCACCTTGCAATAGCTCTCATAAAACCTTCAACAACTTAAAGTGAGTCTGGCCCTTCCAAGGGCCCCAAAGGCCCAGGTGCCTAATAGAGAACTTGAAGCCCCCACCCTCCTCTTTCCAAGGAGTCCTTCCTCACTTCTCTACGGCCTTGCACTGCAGAGTTATGCCCAACTGAATGATGTTTCCCCATCCACCCTTTTCAGGCCTACCTTTCTGGAAGCAGGGGTGGGAGGGCTGAAACCTCGATTTCTCCGATTCTGGAGGGGCTATTGATTAGCTTTCAATGTCCCCTGAAAGCTGAGATTATCTGCTAAAGTTTAAGGCCAAAGCCAGAGTCTGGGATACTCTTGGACCCATAAGAGCAAGAAAATGCCTCTAGCATGTGTAGTTTTGTCGGTAAGGCCTTAGGACGTAATAGGACGATATGAATGTCGATATCTCTTGCTCTTCTGGGTCTATTACAATTCCAGTGGTACCCTGAAAAGCTGAGACTCTCCTTTAAATTATGACCCCTCTATATAGCCTAGGGGACTAAGGGGGCCTGACATATGAGATGATGAATATAGGGTTTCCAGGTATAAGCCTCCTGGGGCTTTATGCCGCCTGTTATTGATAATTTTGAAGGGGTGTTTCTCCGCTTACAAATGGGTCAGTGATGCCAAATTTAAACCGCATACACTTCAGAGTCCCCCCTGTTCAACTGTACCAGTCTCATAATTGTGGGTCCCCAGGAAAGGCATTGCATTGAGCCAAGGGCGCTAGCACCTTGCAATAGCTGTCATAAAACCTTCAACAAATTAAAGTGAGTCTGGCCCTTCCAAGGGCCCCAAAGGCCCAGGTGCCTAATAGACAACTTGAAGCCCCCACCCTCCTCTTTCCAAGGAGTCCTTCCTCGCTTCTCTACGGCCTTGCACTGCAAAGTTATGCCCAACTGAATGATGTTCCCCCATCCACCCTTTTCAGGCCTACCTTTCTGGAAGCAGGGGTGGGGGGCTGAAACCTTGATTTCTCCGATTCTGGAGGGGCTATTGATTAGCTTTCAATGTCCCCTGAAAGCTGAGATTGTCTGCTAAAGTTTAAGGCCAAAGCCAGAGTCTGGGATACTCTTTGGACCCATAACAGCAATAAAATGCCTCTAGCATGTGCAGTTTTGTCGGTAAGGCCTTAAGACGTAATAGGACGATATGAATGTCGATATCTCTTGCTCTCCTGGGTCTATTACAATTCCAGTGGTACCCTGAAAGAGCTGAGACTCTCCTTTAAATTATGACCCCTCTATATAGCCTAGGGGACTAAGGGGGCCTGAGATATGAAATGATGAATATAGGGTATCCAGGTATAAGCCTCCTGGGGCTTTATGCCGCCTGTTATTGATAATTTTGAAGGGGTGTTTCTCCGCTTACAAATGGGTCAGTGATGCCAAATTTAAACCGCATACACTTCAGAGTCCCCCCTGTTCAACTGTACCAGTCTCATAATTGTGGGTCCCCAGGAAGGACACTGCATTGAGCCAAGGGCGCTAGCACCTTGCAATAGCTCTCATAAAACCTTCAACAACTTAAAGTGAGTCTGGCCCTTCCAAGGGCCCCAAAGGCCCAGGTGCCTAATAGAGAACTTGAAGCCCCCACCCTCCTCTTTCCAAGGAGTCCTTCCTCGCTTCTCTACGGCCTTGCACTGCAGAGTTATGCCCAACTGAATGATGTTCCCCCATCCACCCTTTTCAGGCCTACCTTTCTGGAAGCAGGGGTGGGGTGGCTGAAACCTCGATTTCTCCGATTCTGGAGGGGCTATTGATTAGCTTTCAATGTCCCCTGAAAGCTGAGATTGTCTGCTAAAGTTTAAGGCCAAAGCCAGAGCCTGGGATACTCTTGGACCCATAACAGCAAGAAAATGCCTCTAGCATGTGCAGTTTTGTCGGTAAGGCCTTAAGACGTAATAGGACGATATGAATGTCGATATCTCTTGCTCTCCTGGGTCTATTACAATTCCAGTGGTACCCTGAAAGAGCTGGGACTCTCCTTTAAATTATGACCCCTCTATATAGCCTAGGGGACTAAGGGGGCCTGAGATATGAAATGATGAATATAGGGTATCCAGGTATCAGCCTCCTGGGGCTTTATGCCGCCTGTGATTGATAATTTTGAAGGGGTGTTTCTCCGCTTACAAATGAGTCAGTGATGCTAAATTTAAACCGCATACACTTCAGAGTCCCCCCTGTTCAACTGTACCAGTCTCATAATTGTGGGTCCCCAGGAAAGGCATTGCATTGAGCCAAGGGCGCTAGCACCTTGCAATAGCTGTCATAAAACCTTCAACAAATTAAAGTGAGTCTGGCCCTTCCAAGGGCCCCAAAGGCCCAGGTGCCTAATAGACAACTTGAAGCCCCCACCCTCCTCTTTCCAAGGAGTCCTTCCTCGCTTCTCTACGGCCTTGCACTGCAAAGTTATGCCCAACTGAATGATGTTTCCCCATCCACCCTTTTCAGGCCTACCTTTCTGGAAGCAGGGGTGGGGGTCCTGAAACCTCGATTTCTCAGATTCTGGAGGGGCTATTGATTAGCTTTCAATGTCCCCTGAAAGCTGAGATTATCTGCTAAAGTTTAAGGCCAAAGCCAGAGTCTGGGATACTCTTGGACCCATAACAGCAAGAAAATGCCTCTAGCATGTGCAGTTTTGTCGGTAAGGCCTTAGGACATAATAGGACAATATGAATGTCGATATCTCTTGCTCTCCTGATTCTATTACAATTCCAGTGGTACCCTGAAAGAGCTGGGACTCTCCTTTAAATTATGACCCCTCTATAAAGCCTGGAGGACTAAGGGGGCCTGAGATATGAGATGATGAATATAGGGTATCCAGGTATAAGCCTCCTGGGGCTTTATGCCGCCTGTGATTGATAATATTCAAGGGGTGTTTCTCCGCTTACAAATGGGTCAGTGATGCCGAATTTAAACCGCATATACTTCAGAGTCCCCCCTGTTCAACTGTACCAGTCTCATAATTGTGGGTCCCCAGGAAGGGCATTGCATTGAGCCAAGGGCGCTAGCACCTTGCAATAGCTGTCATAAAACCTTCAACAAATTAAAGTGAGTCTGGCCCTTCCAAGGGCCCCAGAGGCCCAGGTGCCTAATAGAGAACTTGAAGCCCCCACCCTCCTCTTTCCAAGGAGTCCTTCCTCACTTCTCTACGGCCTTGCACTGCAAAGTTATGCCCAACTGAATGATGTTCCCCCATCCACCCTTTTCAGGCCTACCTTTCTGGAAGCAGGGGTGGGGGGCTGAAACCTTGATTTCTCCGATTCTGGAGGGGCTATTGATTAGCTCTCAATGTCCCCTGAAAGCTGAGATTGTCTGCTAAAGTTTAAGGCCAAAGCCAGAGTCTGGGATACTCTTTGGACCCATAACAGCAATAAAATGCCTCTAGCATGTGCAGTTTTGTCGGTAAGGCCTTAAGACGTAAAAGGACGATATGAATGTCGATATCTCTTGCTCTCCTGGGTCTATTACAATTCCAGTGGTACCCTGAAAGAGCTGAGACTCTCCTTTAAATTATGACCCCTCTATAAAGCCTGGAGGACTAAGGGGGCCTGAGATATGACATGATGAATATAGGGTATCCAGGTATAAGCCTCCTGGGGCTTTATGCCGCCTGTGATTGATAATATTCAAGGGGTGTTTCTCCGCTTACAAATGGGTCAGTGATGCCGAATTTAAACCGCATACACTTCAGAGTCCCCCCTGTTCAACTGTACCAGTCTCATAATTGTGGGTCCCCAGGAAGGACACTGCATTGAGCCAAGGGCGCTAGCACCTTGCAATAGCTCTCATAAAACCTTCAACAACTTAAAGTGAGTCTGGCCCTTCCAAGGGCCCCAAAGGCCCAGGTGCCTAATAGAGAACTTGAAGCCCCCACCCTCCTCTTTCCAAGGAGTCCTTCCTCGCTTCTCTACGGCCTTGCACTGCAGAGTTATGCCCAACTGAATGATGTTCCCCCATCCACCCTTTTCAGGCCTACCTTTCTGGAAGCAGGGGTGGGGTGGCTGAAACCTCGATTTCTCCGATTCTGGAGGGGCTATTGATTAGCTTTCAATGTCCCCTGAAAGCTGAGATTGTCTGCTAAAGTTTAAGGCCAAAGCCAGAGCCTGGGATACTCTTGGACCCATAACAGCAAGAAAATGCCTCTAGCATGTGCAGTTTTGTCGGTAAGGCCTTAAGACGTAATAGGACGATATGAATGTCGATATCTCTTGCTCTCCTGGGTCTATTACAATTCCAGTGGTACCCTGAAAGAGCTGGGACTCTCCTTTAAATTAGGACCCCTCTATAAAGCCTGGAGGACTAAGGGGGCCTGAGATATGAGATGATGAATATAGGGTATCCCGGTATAAGCCTCCTGGGGCTTTATGCCGCCTGTGATTGATAATATTCAAGGGGTGTTTCTCCGCTTACAAATGGGTCAGTGATGCCGAATTTAAACCGCATACACTTCAGAGTCCCCCCTGTTCAACTGTACCAGTCTCATAATTGTGGGTCCCCAGGAAGGGCATTGCATTGAGCCAAGGGCGCTAGCACCTTGCAATAGCTGTCATAAAACCTTCAACAAATTAAAGTGAGTCTGGCCCTTCCAAGGGCCCCAAAGGCCCAGGTGCCTAATAGAGAACTTGAAGCCCCCACCCTCCTCTTTCCAAGGAGTCCTTCCTCGCTTCTCTACGGCCTTGCACTGCAAAGTTATGCCCAACTGAATGATGTTCCCCCATCCACCCTTTTCAGGCCTACCTTTCTGGAAGCAGGTGTGGGGGGCTGAAACCTCGATTTCTCCGATTCTGGAGGGGCTATTGATTAGCTTTCAATGTTCCCTGAAAGATGGGATTGTCTGCTAAAGTTTAAGGCCAAAGCCAGAGTCTGGGATACTCTTGGACCCATAAGAGCAAGAAAATGCCTCTAGCATGTGCAGTTTTGTCGGTAAGGCCTTAAGACGTAATAGGACGATATTAATGTCGATATCTCTTGCTCTCCTGGGTTTATTACAATTCCAGTGGTACCCTGAAAGAGCTGGGACTCTCCTTTAAATTATGACCCCTCTATATAGCCTAGGGGACTAAGGGGGCTTGAGATATGAAATGATGAATATAGGGTATCCAGGTATCAGCCTCCTGGGGCTTTATGCCGCCTGTGATTGATAATATTCAAGGGGTGTTTCTCCGCTTACAAATGGGTCAGTGATGCCGAATTTAAACCGCATACACTTCAGAGTCCCCCCTGTTCAACTGTACCAGTCTCATAATTGTGGGTCCCCAGGAAGGGCATTGCATTGAGCCAAGGGCGCTAGCACCTTGCAATAGCTGTCATAAAACCTTCAACAAATTAAAGTGAGTCTGGCCCTTCCAAGGGCCCCAAAGGCCCAGGTGCCTAATAGAGAACTTGAAGCCCCCACCCTCCTCTTTCCAAGGAGTCCTTCCTCACTTCTCTACGGCCTTGCACTGCAAAGTTATGCCCAACTGAATGATGTTCCCCCATCCACCCTTTTCAGGCCTACCTTTCTGGAAGCAGGGGTGGGGGGCTGAAACCTCGATTTCTCCGATTCTGGAGGGGCTATTGATTAGCTTTCAATGTCCCCTGAAAGATGGGATTGTCTGCTAAAGTTTAAGGCCAAAGCCAGAGTCTGGGATACTCTTTGGACCCATAACAGCAATAAAATGCCTCTAGCATGTGCAGTTTTGTCGGTAAGGCCTTAAGACGTAATAGGACGATATGAATGTCGATATCTCTTGCTCTCCTGGGTTTATTACAATTCCAGTGGTACCCTGAAAGAGCTGGGACTCTCCTTTAAATTATGACCCCTCTATATAGCCTAGGGGACTAAGGGGGCCTGAGATATGAAATGATGAATATAGGGTATCCAGGTATCAGCCTCCTGGGGCTTTATGCCGCCTGTGATTGATAATTTTGAAGGGGTGTTTCTCCGCTTACAAATGGGTCAGTGATGCCAAATTTAAACCGCATACACTTCAGAGTCCCCCCTGTTCAACTGTACCAGTCTCATAATTGTGGGTCCCCAGGAAGGACACTGCATTGAGCCAAGGGCGCTAGCACCTTGCAATAGCTCTCATAAAACCTTCAACAACTTAAAGTGAGTCTGGCCCTTCCAAGGGCCCCAAAGGCCCAGGTGCCTAATAGAGAACTTGAAGCCCCCACCCTCCTCTTTCCAAGGAGTCCTTCCTCGCTTCTCTACGGCCTTGCACTGCAGAGTTATGCCCAACTGAATGATGTTTCCCCATCCACCCTTTTCAGGCCTACCTTTCTGGAAGCAGGGGTGGGAGGGCTGAAACCTCGATTTCTCCGATTCTAGAGGGGCTATTGATTAGCTTTCAATGTCCCCTGAAAGCTGAGATTATCTGCTAAAGGTTAAGGCCAAAGCCAGAGTCTGGGATACTCTTGGACCCATAAGAGCAAGAAAATGCCTCTAGCATGTGCAGTTTTGTCGGTAAGGCCTTAGGACGTAATAGGACATTATGAATGTCGATATCTCTTGCTCTCCTGGGTCTATTACAATTCCAGTGGTACCCTGAAAAGCTGAGACTCTCCTTTAAATTATGACCCCTCTATATAGCCTAGGGGACTAAGGGGGCCTGACATATGAGATGATGAATATAGGGTATCCAGGTATAAGCCTCCTGGGGCTTTATGCCGCCTGTGATTGATAATATTCAAGGGGTGTTTCTCCGCTTACAAATGGGTCAGTGATGCCGAATTTAAACCGCATACACTTCAGAGTCCCCCCTGTTCAACTGTACCAGTCTCATAATTGTGGGTCCCCAGGAAGGGCATTGCATTGAGCCAAGGGCGCTAGCACCTTGCAATAGCTGTCATAAAACCTTCAACAAATTAAAGTGAGTCTGGCCCTTCCAAGGGCCCCAAAGGCCCAGGTGCCTAATAGAGAACTTGAAGCCCCCACCCTCCTCTTTCCAAGGAGTCCTTCCTCACTTCTCTACGGCCTTGCACTGCAGAGTTATGCCCAACTGAATGATGTTCCCCCATCCACCCTTTTCAGGCCTACCTTTCTGGAAGCAGGGGTGGGGGGCTGAAACCTCAATTTCTCAGATTCTGGAGGGGCTATTGATTAGCTTTCAATGTTCCCTGAAAGATGGGATTGTCTGCTAAAGTTTAAGGCCAAAGCCAGAGTCTGGGATACTCTTGGACCCATAAGAGCAAGAAAATGCCTCTAGCATGTGCAGTTTTGTCGGTAAGGCCTTAAGACGTAATAGGACGATATGAATGTCGATATCTCTTGCTCTCCTGGGTTTATTACAATTCCAGTGGTACCCTGAAAGAGCTGGGACTCTCCTTTAAATTATGACCCCTCTATATAGCCTAGGGGACTAAGGGGGCCTGAGATATGAAATGATGAATATAGGGTATCCAGGTATCAGCCTCCTGGGGCTTTATGCCGCCTGTGATTGATAATTTTGAAGGGGTGTTTCTCCGCTTACAAATGGGTCAGTGATGCCAAATTTAAACCGCATACACTTCAGAGTCCCCCCTGTTCAACTGTACCAGTCTCATAATTGTGGGTCCCCAGGAAGGGCACTGCATTGAGCCAAGGGCGCTAGTACCTTGCAATAGCTCTCATAAAACCTTCAACAACCTAAAGTGAGTCTGGCCCTTCCAAGGGCCCCAAAGGCCCAGGTGCCTAATAGAGAACTTGAAGCCCCCACCCTCCTCTTTCCAAGGAGTCCTTCCTCACTTCTCTACGGCCTTGCACTGCAGAGTTATGCCCAACTGAATGATGTTCCCCCATCCACCCTTTTCAGGCCTACCTTTCTGGAAGCAGGGGTGGGAGGGCTGAAACCTCGATTTCTCCGATTCTGGAGGGGCTATTGATTAGCTTTCAATGTCCCCTGAAAGCTGAGATTATCTGCTAAAGGTTAAGGCCAAAGCCAGAGTCTGGGATACTCTTGGACCCATAACATCAAGAAAATGCCTCTAGCATGTGCAGTTTTGTCGGTAAGGCCTTAGGACGTAATAGGACAATATGAATGTCGATATCTCTTGCTCTCCTGGGTCTATTACAATTCCAGTGGTACCCTGAAAGAGCTGAGACTCTCCTTTAAATTAGGACCCCTCTATATAGCCTAGGGGACTAAGGGGGCCTGAGATATGAAATGATGAATATAGGGTATCCAGGTATCAGCCTCCTGGGGCTTTATGCCGCCTGTGATTGATAATTGTGAATTGGTGTTTCTCCGCTTACAAATGGGTCAGTGATGCCAAATTTAAACCGCATACACTTCAGAGTCCCCCCTGTTCAACTGTACCAGTCTCATAATTGTGGGTCCCCAGGAAGGGCATTGCATTGAGCCAAGGGCGCTAGCACCTTGCAATAGCTGTCATAAAACCTTCAACAAATTAAAGTGAGTCTGGCCCTTCCAAGGGCCCCAAAGGCCCAGGTGCCTAATAGAGAACTTGAAGCCCCCACCCTCCTCTTTCCAAGGAGTCCTTCCTCGCTTCTCTACGGCCTTGCACTGCAGAGTTATGCCCAACTGAATGATGTTTCCCCATCCACCCTTTTCAGGCCTACCTTTCTGGAAGCAGGGGTGGGAGGGCTGAAACCTTGATTTCTCCGATTCTGGAGGGGCTATTGATTAGCTTTCAATGTCCCCTGAAAGCTGAGATTATCTGCTAAAGGTTAAGGCCAAAGCCAGAGTCTGGGATACTCTTGGACCCATAACATCAAGAAAATGCCTCTAGCATGTGCAGTTTTGTCGGTAAGGCCTTAGGACGTAATAGGACAATATGAATGTCGATATCTCTTGCTCTCCTGGGTCTATTACAATTCCAGTGGTACCCTGAAAGAGCTGAGACTCTCCTTTAAATTAGGACCCCTCTATAAAGCCTGGAGGACTAAGGGGGCCTGAGATATGAGATGATGAATATAGGGTATCCAGGTATAAGCCTCCTGGGGCTTTATGCCGCCTGTGATTGATAATATTCAAGGGGTGTTTCTCCGCTTACAAATGGGTCAGTGATGCCGAATTTAAACCGCATACACTTCAGAGTCCCCCCTGTTCAACTGTACCAGTCTCATAATTGTGGGTCCCCAGGAAGGGCATTGCATTGAGCCAAGGGCGCTAGCACCTTGCAATAGCTGTCATAAAACCTTCAACAAATTAAAGTGAGTCTGGCCCTTCCAAGGGCCCCAAAGGCCCAGGTGCCTAATAGAGAACTTGAAGCCCCCACCCTCCTCTTTCCAAGGAGTCCTTCCTCACTTCTCTACGGCCTTGCACTGCAGAGTTATGCCCAACTGAATGATGTTCCCCCATCCACCCTTTTCAGGCCTACCTTTCTGGAAGCAGGGGTGGGGGGCTGAAACCTCAATTTCTCAGATTCTGGAGGGGCTATTGATTAGCTTTCAATGTTCCCTGAAAGATGGGATTGTCTGCTAAAGTTTAAGGCCAAAGCCAGAGTCTGGGATACTCTTGGACCCATAAGAGCAAGAAAATGCCTCTAGCATGTGCAGTTTTGTCGGTAAGGCCTTAAGACGTAATAGGACGATATGAATGTCGATATCTCTTGCTCTCCTGGGTTTATTACAATTCCAGTGGTACCCTGAAAGAGCTGGGACTCTCCTTTAAATTATGACCCCTCTATATAGCCTAGGGGACTAAGGGGGCCTGAGATATGAAATGATGAATATAGGGTATCCAGGTATCAGCCTCCTGGGGCTTTATGCCGCCTGTGATTGATAATTTTGAAGGGGTGTTTCTCCGCTTACAAATGGGTCAGTGATGCCAAATTTAAACCGCATACACTTCAGAGTCCCCCCTGTTCAACTGTACCAGTCTCATAATTGTGGGTCCCCAGGAAGGGCACTGCATTGAGCCAAGGGCGCTAGTACCTTGCAATAGCTCTCATAAAACCTTCAACAACCTAAAGTGAGTCTGGCCCTTCCAAGGGCCCCAAAGGCCCAGGTGCCTAATAGAGAACTTGAAGCCCCCACCCTCCTCTTTCCAAGGAGTCCTTCCTCACTTCTCTACGGCCTTGCACTGCAAAGTTATGCCCAACTGAATGATGTTCCCCCATCCACCCTTTTCAGGCCTACCTTTCTGGAAGCAGGGGTGGGTGGCTGAAACCTCGATTTCTCCGATTCTGGAGGGGCTATTGATTAGCTTTCAATGTCCCCTGAAAGCTGAGATTGTCTGCTAAAGTTTAAGGCCAAAGCCAGAGTCTGGGATCCTCTTGGACCCATAACAGCAAGAAAATGCCTCTAGCATGTGCAGTTTTGTCGGTAAGGCCTTAAGACGGAATAGGACGATATGAATGTCGATATCTCTTGCTCTCCTGGGTCTATTACAATGTCAGTGGTACCCTGAAAGAGCTGAGACTCTCCTTTAAATTATGACCCCTCTATAAAGCCTGGAGGACTAAGGGGGCCTGAGATATGAGATGATGAATATAGGGTATCCAGGTATAAGCCTCCTGGGGCTTTATGCCGCCTGTGATTGATAATATTCAAGGGGTGTTTCTCCGCTTACAAATGGGTCAGTGATGCCGAATTTAAACCGCATACACTTCAGAGTCCCCCCTGTTCAACTGTACCAGTCTCATAATTGTGGGTCCCCAGGAAGGGCATTGCATTGAGCCAAGGGCGCTAGCACCTTGCAATAGCTGTCATAAAACCTTCAACAATTTAAAGTGAGTCTGGCCCTTCCAAGGGCCCCAAAGGCCCAGGTGCCTAATAGAGAACTTGAAGCCCCCACCCTCCTCTTTCCAAGGAGTCCTTCCTCACTTCTCTACGGCCTTGCACTGCAGAGTTATGCCCAACTGAATGATGTTCCCCCATCCACCCTTTTCAGGCCTACCTTTCTGGAAGCAGGGGTGGGGGGCTGCAACCTCGATTTCTCCGATTCTGGAGGGGCTATTGATTAGCTTTCAATGTTCCCTGAAAGATGGGATTGTCTGCTAAAGTTTAAGGCCAAAGCCAGAGTCTGGGATACTCTTGGACCCATAAGAGCAAGAAAATGCCTCTAGCATGTGCAGTTTTGTCGGTAAGGCCTTAAGACGTAATAGGACGATATGAATGTCGATATCTCTTGCTCTCCTGGGTTTATTACAATTCCAGTGGTACCCTGAAAGAGCTGGGACTCTCCTTTAAATTATGACCCCTCTATATAGCCTAGGGGACTAAGGGGGCCTGAGATATGAGATGATAAATATAGGGTTTCCAGGTATAAGCCTCCTGGGGCTTTATGCCGCCTGTGATTGATAATTTTGAAGGGGTGTTTCTCCGCTTACAAATGGGTCAGTGATGCCAAATTTAAACCGCATACACTTCAGAGTCCCCCCTGTTCAACTGTACCAGTCTCATAATTGTGGGTCCCCAGGAAGGACAGTGCATTGAGCCAAGGGCGCTAGCACCTTGCAATAGCTCTCATAAAACCTTCAACAACTTAAAGTGAGTCTGGCCCTTCCAAGGGCCCCAAAGGCCCAGGTGCCTAATAGACAACTTGAAGCCCCCACCCTCCTCTTTCCAAGGAGTCCTTCCTCGCTTCTCTACGGCCTTGCACTGCAGAGTTATGCCCAACTGAATGATGTTTCCCCATCCACCCTTTTCAGGCCTACCTTTCTGGAAGCAGGGGTGGGGGGCTGAAACCTCGATTTCTCCGATTCTGGAGGGGCTATTGATTAGCTTTCAATGTCCCCTGAAAGCTGAGATTGTCTGCTAAAGTTTAAGGCCAAAGCCAGAGTCTGGGATACTCTTGGACCCATAACAGCAAGAAAATGCCTCTAGCATGTGCAGTTGTGTCGGTAAGGCCTTAAGACGTAATAGGACGATATGAATGTCGATATCTCTTGCTCTCCTGGGTCTATTACAATTCCAGTGGTACCCTGAAAGAGCTGAGACTCTCCTTTAAATTATGACCCCTCTATATAGCCTAGGGGACCAAGGGTCCCTTAGATATGAGATGATGAATATAGGGTATCCAGGTATATAGGGTATCCAGTGATCATGTAAAACCTTTAAAAAAAATGCTTGTCCATCCCGGGGCCCCAGGGGCCCACGTTCCCAAAAGAGATCTTGTAGCCCCAACCCTCCTCTGTTCAAAGAATTCTCCTTGGCATTTCTAGGGCCTTGCACTGCGGAGTTCAGCCCTGCTGAACGAGGTGCCTTCGTGGTCTTATGCACTCCAGTAGGGTATCACTGTTGGCGTAATCCTTGAGTATCGGCGCTTTTTGCGCCTAAACGAAAAAATTTTGTACAATCGGAAGCCTGACGCAAAAGCTTGTCTGAATCTGGTTTCGAAGTTTGAAAAAAACAATATTCAAGCGTCGCGAACTTTTCTTTTCTTATTAATTATATTTGTTAAGACCAGCGTTTATCGCGTTTCCAAGCTTGCTTTTTAAAAATTTTTTTTTTATCTTAACCAGTCCGCCGTCAAACCGAGATGCCTACTCAAATTTTCCTAGGGAATTTGTTATAAAGTATGTTTTTCGCTTTGTGAAAAAAGCAGATGTACCAGATGAGGTGAGCACCTTGGCTTTGTCCCCTGCGAAGAATTTTTAAGCATAAATTGGGCCACTAAATATTGTTTGAAATGTACTTTTTTCCCTTGCTCTTATATCGCTGTGTCGTCAGTCTTCCAGCGACATAATTGTTAATCGATACCACAGACTTTTTTTAAAAATATGCACCACGCTTGACGAAATATTAATCATAAGAAATGTAATATTTGTCCTGACGCGTCGGCACAAAGGCCAGAATGAAGCTTTTTGCAATCCCGGAGATGAATAGCGACTTTGTTTTTCACAGAGCCTCACCTGAGCAGTCACTCCCTACAGAGCCTCACCTGAGGAGTCACTCCCTACAGAGCCTCATCTGAGGAGTCACTCCCTACAGAGCCTCATCTGAGGAGTCACTCCCTACAGAGCCTCATCTGAGGAGTCACTCCCTACAGAGCCTCAACTGAGGGGTCACTCCATACAGAGCCTCATCTGAGGAGTCACTCCCTACAGAGCCTCATCTGAGGAGTCACTCCCTACAGAGCCTCAACTGAGGGGTCACTCCATACAGAGCCTCAACTGAGGAGTCACTCCCTAAAGAGCCTCACTTAAGGAGTCACTCCACACAGAGCCTCATCTGAGGAGTCACTCCCTACAGAGCCTCATCTGAGGAGTCACTCCCTACAGAGCCTTAACTGAGGAGTCACTCCCTAAAGAGCCTCACTTAAGGAGTCACTCCACACAGAGCCTCATCTGAGGAGTCACTTCCTACAGAGCCTCATCTGAGGAGTCACTCCCTACAGAGCCTCAACTGAGGGGTCACTCCATACAGAGCCTCATCTGAGGAGTCACTCCCTACAGAGCCTAATCTGAAGAGTCACTCCACACAGAGCCTCATCTGAGGAGTCACTTCCTACAGAGCCTCACCTGAGGGGTCACTCCATACAGAGCCTCATCTGAGGAGTCACTCCATACAGAGCCTCAACTGAGGAGTCACTCCCTACAGAGCCTCATCTGAGGAGTCACTCCATACAGAGCCTCATCTGAAGAGTCACTCCACACAGAGCCTCATCTGAGGAGTCACTTCCTACAGAGCCTAATCTGAAGAGTCACTCCACACAGAGCCTCATCTGAGGGGTCACTCCATACAGAGCCTCATCTGAGGAGTCACTCCATACAGAGCCTCATCTGAGGAGTCACTCCCTACAGAGCCTCATCTGAGGAGTCACTCCCTACAGAGCCTCATCTGAGGAGTCACTCCCTACAGAGCCTCATCTGAGCAGTCACTCCCTACAGAGCCTCATCTGAGGAGTCACTCCCTACAGAGCCTCATCTGAGGAGTCTCTCTCCCTATAGAACCGAACCTGAGGAACACTACTTATGGAACCTAACCTGAGTCATTCCTTATAGAGCCTCAACTGAAGAGTCACTCCCTACAGAGCCTCATCTGAGGAGTCTCTCTCCCTATAGAACCAAACCTGAGGAACACTACTTATGGAACCTAACCTGAGTCATTCCTTATAGAGCCTCAACTGAAGAGTCACTCCGTCTAGGGCCTCACCTAAGGAATCACTCCTTAAACTAATGCTTCACCTAGTTTAGATGATAGAAAATCACTCTTTATTGACCTTGACAAGTCACAAAGAACACCTGATGCGAACCACAAAAACACCTTGGGTTTGCAACGATGCGCCTCAGTGGACCGCTGCGTACACCTCAGTCTGTATGTATCCTCACATTTGGGAGCAATCTCTGGAGAGGCAGAAACATCTTGGTGAGCTGCTCTGTGGAAAGCTACAGATGTGACATCAGAGTCCGACCGTCACCCACTGTAGAACCACCGCTATTAACCGAGTAATATTTTCTACGTTATCCTACAAAAAAAATACTGTTTATAATTTTTTATTGCTTAAAACATATTTCTCAGGGGAGAAGCCGGCACACTCACCCCCTGTAATAAATACTGACTATGTATAGTGCACTCTGGGCTGTGGGATTAGGTCATTGACATGGTTGGGACCCCTTGTAATCCCAGAGGTCCTATTATAACAGACAGGGGACCCTAAGACCCCTGCGCTTTATTCCAAAAATAAAAAACCCACATTTTCAAATAAAGCTAATTATCAGCAAATAGAACAGTGGTGTCTAAAAGTTCCCTTGCAAGAGGCTCAAGCTATAGTAGTAACATTATGATTTTTGAAGCTGGTGAGTAACATGAAATAGGCTCGTGTATAGAGCCATAAATAGATGCAACATCTGTAAGATCGGCTCCATAGAAGCCGCAGATCCCTATTATACAGCCTACAAAGCAGTGCACATGTCCATGGAGGTTTCAGTATATGTTCGTATAAGCCGAGGAGGGGTTTCATAGAATGCAGATGTTATAACCACTATTGACATCCAGGACATGAATCTCTAAGTGCTGGTAAAGACAAGATGACCACCCCGAGGCCGGAGAGCGATTGCTGTAATTAGCCTGTATTTAAGCTGCTAGTTTTCCTGTTCATGTTACTAAATTAAATCCTGAATCTCTTTCTGCACCAGCTGAGCCAGTAAAACTGGTTTCGGGACATTTAATAAAGTCCAGGGTCATCTTGCTGTGGGGCAGTTTCACGTCCACTGCTGTCTTGTCATCTCTCGGTCAACGCTCCATAAGTGCAGACTGAGACCATCACAATAAATGCTAGAAACTCCTTGTGTCTCAGTCTGGATACACCATTCAGGTGTTCAAAGCAAACTTTGTAAATTCCTAAGCCCTGGCCCCAGTGCACAGAGGTGTAATAAGTCCTTCGAGTAGAGGGAAAAGGGTAGAATCATATTATGGTCATGTCCAGTGATCAGGTCATGTTGGGGGTGTAGTGTCCTATGTCTGTATATAGTGTAATAGAATTGTATTATGGTCATGTCCAGTGATCAGGTCATGTTGGGGGTGTAGTGTCCTATGTCTGTATATAGTGTAATAGAATTGTATTATGGTCATGTCCAGTGATCAGGTCATGTTGGGGGTGTAGTGTCCTATGTCTGTATATAGTGTAATAGAATTGTATTATGATCATGTCCAGTGGTCAGGTCATGTTGGAGGTGTAGTGTCCTATGTCTGTATAGAGTGTAATGGAATTGTATTATGATCATGTCCAGTGGTCAGGTCATGTTGGGGTGTAGTGTCCTATGTCTGTATATAGTATAATAGAATTGTGTTATGATCATGTCCAGTGGTCAGGTCATGTTGGGGGTGTAGTGTCCTATGTCTGTATAGAGTGTAATAGAATTGTATTATGATCATGTCCAGTGGTCAGGTCATGTTGGGGGTGTAGTGTCCTATGTCTGTATATAGTATAATAGAATTGTGTTATGATCATGTCCAGGGGTCAGGTCATGTTGGGGGTGTAGTGTCCTATGTATGTATAGAGTGTAATAGAATTGTATTATGATCATGTCCAGTGGTCAGGTCATGTTGGGGTGTAGTGTCCTATGTCTGTATAGAGTGTAATAGAATTGTGTTATGATCATGTCCAGTGGTCAGGTCATGTTGGGGGTATAGTGTCCTATGTCTGTATACAGTGTAATAGAATTGTGTTATGATCATGTCCAGTGGTCAGGTCATGTTGGGGGTGTAGTGTCCTATGTCTGTATATAGTGTAATAGAATTGTATTATGATCATGTCCAGTGGTCAGGTCATGTTGGAGGTGTAGTGTCCTATGTCTGTATAGAGTGTAATGGAATTGTATTATGATCATGTCCAGTGGTCAGGTCATGTTGGGGTGTAGTGTCCTATGTCTGTATATAGTATAATAGAATTGTGTTATGATCATGTCCAGTGGTCAGGTCATGTTGGGGGTGTAGTGTCCTATGTCTGTATAGAGTGTAATAGAATTGTATTATGATCATGTCCAGTGGTCAGGTCATGTTGGGGGTGTAGTGTCCTATGTCTGTATATAGTATAATAGAATTGTGTTATGATCATGTCCAGGGGTCAGGTCATGTTGGAGGTGTAGTGTCCTATGTCTGTATAGAGTGTAATAGAATTGTATTATGATCATGTCCAGTGATCAGGTCATGTTGGGGTGTAGTGTCCTATGTCTGTATATAGTGTAATAGAATTGTATTATGATCATGTCCAGTGATCAGGTCATGTTGGGGTGTAGTGTCCTATGTCTGTATAGAGTGTAATAGAATTGTGTTATGATCATGTCCAGTGGTCAGGTCATGTTGGGGGTATAGTGTCCTATGTCTGTATACAGTGTAATAGAATTGTATTATGATCATGTCCAGTGGTCAGGTCATGTTGGGGTGTAGTGTACTATGTCTGTATACAGTGTAATAGAATTGTATTATGATTATGTCCAGTGGTCAGGTCATGTTGGGGGTGCAGTGTCCTATGTCTGTATATAGTGTAATAGAATTGTATTATGATCATGTCCAGTGGTCAGGTCATGTTGGAGGTGTAGTGTCCTATGTCTGTATAGAGTGTAATAGAATTGTATTATGATCATGTCCAGTGATCAGGTCATGTTGGGGGTGTAGTGTCCTATGTCTGTATATAGTGTAATATAATTGTATTATGATCATGTCCAGTGGTCAGGTCATGTTGGGGGTGTAGTGTCCTATGTCTGTATACAGTGTAATAGAATTGTATTATGGTCATGTCCAGTGATCAGGTCATGTTGGGGGTGTAGTGTCCTATGTCTGTATACAGTGTAATAGAATTGTATTATGATCATGTCCAGTGGTCAGGTCATGTTGGAGGTGTAGTGTCCTATGTCTGTATACAGTGTAATATAATTGTATTATGATCATGTCCAGTGGTCAGGTCATGTTGGGGTGTAGTGTCCTATGTCTGTATATAGTGTAATATAATTGTATTATGATCATGTCCAGTGGTCAGGTCATGTTGGGGGTGTAGTGTCCTATGTCTGTATACAGTGTAATAGAATTGTATTATGATCATGTCCAGTGGTCAGGTCATGTTGGAGGTGTAGTGTCCTATGTCTGTATAGAGTGTAATAGAATTGTATTATGATCATGTCCAGTGGTCAGGTCATGTTGGGGTGTAGTGTACTATGTCTGTATACAGTGTAATAGAATTGTATTATGATCATGTCCAGTGGTCAGGTCATGTTGGGGGTGTAGTGTCCTATGTCTGTATACAGTGTAATAGAATTGTATTATGATCATGTCCAGTGATCAGGTCATGTTGGGGGTGTAGTGTCCTATGTCTGTATAGAGTGTAATAGAATTGTATTATGATTATGTCCAGTGGTCAGGTCATGTTGGGGGTGTAGTGTCCTATGTCTGTATACAGTGTAATAGAATTGTATTATGATCATGTCCAGTGGTCAGGTCATGTTGGGGGTGTAGTGTCCTATGTCTGTATAGAGTGTAATAGAATTGTATTATGATCATGTCCAGTGGTCAGGTCATGTTGGGGGTGTAGTGTCCTATGTCTGTATATAGTGTAATAGAATTGTATTATGGTCATGTCCAGTGATCAGGTCATGTTGGGGGTGTAGTGTCCTATGTCTGTATATAGTGTAATAGAATTGTATTATGATCATGTCCAGTGGTCAGGTCATGTTGGGGTGTAGTGTCCTATGTCTGTATAGAGTGTAATAGAATTGTGTTATGATCATGTCCAGTGGTCAGGTCATGTTGGGGGTATAGTGTCCTATGTCTGTATACAGTGTAATAGAATTGTATTATGATCATGTCCAGTGGTCAGGTCATGTTGGGGTGTAGTGTCCTATGTCTGTATATAGTGTAATAGAATTGTATTATGATCATGTCCAGTGGTCAGGTCATGTTGGGGGTGTAGTGTCCTATGTCTGTATACAGTGTAATAGAATTGTATTATGATCATGTCCAGTGGTCAGGTCATGTTGGAGGTGTAGTGTCCTATGTCTGTATAGAGTGTAATAGAATTGTATTATGATCATGTCCAGTGATCAGGTCATGTTGGGGGTGTAGTGTCCTATGTCTGTATAGAGTGTAATAGAATTGTATTATGATTATGTCCAGTGGTCAGGTCATGTTGGGGGTGTAGTGTCCTATGTCTGTATAGAGTGTAATAGAATTGTATTATGATCATGTCCAGTGGTCAGGTCATGTTGGGGTGTAGTGTCCTATGTCTGTATACAGTGTAATAGAATTGTATTATGATCATGTCCAGTGGTCAGGTCATGTTGGGGTGTAGTGTCCTATGTCTGTATATAGTGTAATAGAATTGTATTATGATCATGTCCAGTGGTCAGGTCATGTTGGGGTGTAGTGTCCTATGTCTGTATAGAGTGTAATAGAATTGTGTTATGATCATGTCCAGTGGTCAGGTCATGTTGGGGGTATAGTGTCCTATGTCTGTATACAGTGTAATAGAATTGTATTATGATCATGTCCAGTGGTCAGGTCATGTTGGGGGTGTAGTGTCCTATGTCTGTATATAGTGTAATAGAATTGTATTATGGTCATGTCCAGTGATCAGGTCATGTTGGGGGTGTAGTGTCCTATGTCTGTATATAGTGTAATAGAATTGTATTATGATCATGTCCAGTGGTCAGGTCATGTTGGGGTGTAGTGTCCTATGTCTGTATAGAGTGTAATAGAATTGTGTTATGATCATGTCCAGTGGTCAGGTCATGTTGGGGGTATAGTGTCCTATGTCTGTATACAGTGTAATAGAATTGTATTATGATCATGTCCAGTGGTCAGGTCATGTTGGGGTGTAGTGTCCTATGTCTGTATATAGTGTAATAGAATTGTATTATGATCATGTCCAGTGGTCAGGTCATGTTGGGGGTGTAGTGTCCTATGTCTGTATACAGTGTAATAGAATTGTATTATGATCATGTCCAGTGGTCAGGTCATGTTGTAGGTGTAGTGTCCTATGTCTGTATAGAGTGTAATAGAATTGTATTATGATCATGTCCAGTGATCAGGTCATGTTGGGGGTGTAGTGTCCTATGTCTGTATAGAGTGTAATAGAATTGTATTATGATTATGTCCAGTGGTCAGGTCATGTTGGGGGTGTAGTGTCCTATGTCTGTATAGAGTGTAATAGAATTGTATTATGATCATGTCCAGTGGTCAGGTCATGTTGGGGTGTAGTGTCCTATGTCTGTATACAGTGTAATAGAATTGTATTATGATCATGTCCAGTGGTCAGGTCATGTTGGGGTGTAGTGTCCTATGTCTGTATATAGTGTAATAGAATTGTATTATGATCATGTCCAGTGGTCAGGTCATGTTGGGGTGTAGTGTCCTATGTCTGTATAGAGTGTAATAGAATTGTGTTATGATCATGTCCAGTGGTCAGGTCATGTTGGGGGTATAGTGTCCTATGTCTGTATACAGTGTAATAGAATTGTATTATGATCATGTCCAGTGGTCAGGTCATGTTGGGGGTGTAGTGTCCTATGTCTGTATACAGTGTAATAGAATTGTATTATGATGATGTCCAGTGGTCAGGTCATGTTGGGGGTATAGTGTCCTATGTCTGTATAGAGTGTAATAGAATTGTATTATGATGATGTCCAGTGGTCAGGTCATGTTGGGGGTATAGTGTCCTATGTCTGTATACAGTGTAATAGAATTGTATTATGATGATGTCCAGTGGTCAGGTCATGTTGGGGGTGTAGTGTCCTATGTCTGTATACAGTGTAATAGAATTGTGTTATGATCATGTCCAGTGGTCAGGTCATGTTGGGGGTGTAGTGTCCTATGTCTGTATATAGTGTAATAGAATTGTATTATGATGATGTCCAGTGGTCAGGTCATGTTGGGGGTATAGTGTCCTATGTCTGTATAGAGTGTAATAGAATTGTATTATGATGATGTCCAGTGGTCAGGTCATGTTGGGGGTATAGTGTCCTATGTCTGTATACAGTGTAATAGAATTGTGTTATGATCATGTCCAGTGGTCAGGTCATGTTGGGGGTGTAGTGTCCTATGTCTGTATATAGTGTAATAGAATTGTATTATGATGATGTCCAGTGGTCAGGTCATGTTGGGGGTATAGTGTCCTATGTCTGTATAGAGTGTAATAGAATTGTATTATGATGATGTCCAGTGGTCAGGTCATGTTGGGGGTATAGTGTCCTATGTCTGTATACAGTGTAATAGAATTGTATTATGATCATGTCCAGTGGTCAGGTCATGTTGGGGGTGTAGTGTCCTATGTCTGTATAGAGTGTAATAGAATTGTGTTATGATCATGTCCAGTGGTCAGGTCATGTTGGAGGTGTAGTGTCCTATGTCTGTATAGAGTGTAATAGAATTGTGTTATGATCATGTCCAGTGGTCAGGTCATGTTGGGGGTGTAGTGTCCTATGTCTGTATACAGTGTAATAGTATTGTATTATGATCATGTCCAGTGGTCAGGTCATGTTGGAGGTGTAGTGTCCTATGTCTGTATACAGTGTAATAGAATTGTATTATGATCATGTCCAGTGGTCAGGTCATGTTGGAGGTGTAGTGTCCTATGTCTGTATACAGTGTAATAGTATTGTATTATGATCATGTCCAGTGGTCAGGTCATGTTGGGGGTGTAGTGTCCTATGTCTGTATACAGTGTAATAGTATTGTATTATGATCATGTCCAGTGGTCAGGTCATGTTGGAGGTGTAGTGTCCTATGTATGTATACAGTGTAATAGAATTGTATTATGATCATGTCCAGTAGTCAGGTCATGTTGGGAGGTGTAGTGTCCTATGTCTGTATACAGTGTAATAGAATTGTATTATGATCATGTCCAGTGGTCAGGTCATGTTGGAGGTGTAGTGTCCTATGTCTGTATAGAGTGTAATAGAATTGTATTATGGTCATGTTCAGTGGTCAGGTCATGTTGGGGGTGTAGTGTCCTATGTCTGTATAGAGTGTAATAGAATTGTATTATGATCATGTCCAGTGGTCAGGTCATGTTGGGGGTGTAGTGTCCTATGTCTGTATACAGTGTAATAGAATTGTATTATGATCATGTCCAGTGGTCAGGTCATGTTGGAGGTGTAGTGTCCTATGTCTGTATACAGTGTAATAGAATTGTATTATGATCATGTCCAGTGGTCAGGTCATGTTGGAGGTGTAGTGTCCTATGTCTGTATATAGTGTAATAGAATTGTATTATGATCATGTCCAGTGGTCAGGTCATGTTGGGGTGTAGTGTCCTATGTCTGTATACAGTGTAATAGAATTGTATTATGATCATGTCCAGTGGTCAGGACATGTTGGGGGTGTAGTGTCCTATGTCTGTATACAGTGTAATAGAATTGTATTATGATCATGTCCAGTGGTCAGGTCATGTTGGAGGTGTAGTGTCCTATGTCTGTATATAGTGTAATAGAATTGTATTATGATCATGTCCAGTGGTCAGGTCATGTTGGGGGTGTAGTGTCCTATGTCTG
The DNA here is from genome assembly GCA_036250195.1 of Mixophyes australis. Lineage (NCBI taxonomy): Eukaryota > Metazoa > Chordata > Amphibia > Anura > Limnodynastidae > Mixophyes > Mixophyes australis. Next base: position 14,753,523 of record JAVHZZ010000004.1, read on the forward strand.
TATAGAGTGTAATAGAATTGTATTATGATCATGTCCAGTGGTCAGGTCATGTTGGGGGTGTAGTGTCCTATGTCTGTATACAGTGTAATAGAATTGTATTATGATCATGTCCAGTGGTCAGGTCATGTTGGGGGTATAGTGTCCTATGTCTGTATAGAGTGTAATAGAATTGTATTATGATTATGTCCAGTGGTCAGGTCATGTTGGAGGTATAGCGTCCTATGTCTGTATAGTGTGTAATAGAATTGTATTATGATCATGTCCAGTGGTCAGGTCATGTTGGAGGTGTAGTGTCCTATGTCTGTATAGAGTGTAATAGAATTGTATTATGATCATGTCCAGTGGTCAGGTCATGTTGGGGGTGTAGTGTCCTATGTCTGTATACAGTGTAATAGAATTGTATTATGATCATGTCCAGTGGTCAGGTCATGTTGGGGGTGTAGTGTCCTATGTCTGTACAGAGTGTAATAGAATTGTATTATGATCATGTCCAGTGGTCAGGTCATGTTGGAGGTGTAGTGTCCTATGTCTGTATAGGGTGTAATAGAATTGTATTATGATCATGTCCAGTGGTCAGGTCATGTTGGGGGTGTAGTGTCCTATGTCTGTATATAGTGTAATAGAATTGTATTATGATCATGTCCGGTGGTCAGGTCATGTTGGGGGTGTAGTGTCCTATGTCTGTATACAGTGTAATAGACTTGTATTATGATCATGTCCAGTGGTCAGGTCATGTTGGGGATGCAGTGTCCTATGTCTGTATAGTGTAATAGAATTGTATTATGATCATGTCCAGTGGTCAGGTCATGTTGGGGATGTAGTGTCCTATGTCTGTATAGTGTAATAGAATTGTATTATGATCATGTCCAGTGGTCAGGTCATGTTGGGGATGTAGTGTCCTATGTCTGTATAGTGTAATAGAATTGTATTATGATCATGTCCAGTCTCACACAAGACACTGCTAAAACCTTAATTCATGCACTAATCATCTCCCGCATTGACTATTGCAATTCCCTCCTTACTGGTCTTCCCAAAAACAGACTCAAACCCCTAAAATCTATTTTGCATGCTTCGGCAAGACTGATTTTCCTTGCAAATAGCTATTCCTCTGTTGAATCACTCTGTATGTCTCTACACTGGCTGCCTGTCTTCTACCGAATCCAATATAAAATACTTTTACTAACCTACAAGGCCATCAACAAAGCTGCACCAACATACATCTCCTCTCTTGTCTCAAAATATCTCCCAACTCGGCAACTCCGTTCTGCAAAAGATCTGCGTCTCTCATCCACCCTCATTACATCCTCCCATTCCCGGTTACAGGACTTTTTTCGGGCTGCACCCACTCTATGGAACTCTCTCCCTCGCACAATAAGACTCTCCTCTGTTCTACAAACTTTCAAGCGTTCTCTGAAAACCTACCTATTCAGACAAGCTTATAATATTCCTCAACCACCATCTTAACCTCACTATCTTTAGCCTGTTACACAATTTTACACAAGACAACTACCCCCGGACCAACATTGTTGTGTGACAGGATCATTTAGCTTATGAGTCACCCTACCTTTGCAGTCTGGCTGGGCCAAGATGCAAAATGTATACTTAACCTCATGTGTCAATCTCCCATTGTCCCATAGATTGTAAGCTTGCGAGCAGGGCCTTCTCACCTCTTTGTCTGTTTTACCCAGTTTGTTTATTAGTTTATTACGTTTGTCCCCAATTGTAAAGCGCTACGGAATATGTTGGCGCTATATAAATAAATGATGATGATGATGATGATGATGATGGTCAGGTCATGTTGGGGGTGTAGTGTCCTATGTCTGTATATAGTGTAATGGAATTGTATTATGATCATGTCCAGTGGTCAGGTCATGTTGGGGGTGTAGTGTCCTATGTCTGTATACAGTGTAATAGAATTGTATGATGATCATGTCCAGTAGTCAGGTCATGTTGGGGGTGTAGTGTCCTATGTCTGTATATAGTGTAATAGAATTGTATGATGATCATGTCCAGTAGTCAGGTCATGTTGGGGGTGTAGTGTCCTATGTCTGTATATAGTGTAATAGAATTGTATTATGATCATGTCCAGTGGTCAGGTCATGTTGGAGGTGTAGTGTCCTATGTCTGTATACAGTGTAATAGAATTGTGTTATGATCATGTCCAGTGATCAGGTCATGTTGGGGGTGTAGTGTCCTATGTCTGTATAGAGTGTAATAGAATTGTATTATGATCATGTCCAGTGGTCAGGTCATGTTGGGGGTGTAGTGTCCTATGTCTGTATAGAGTGTAATAGAATTGTATTATGATCATGTCCAGTGGTCAGGTCATGTTGGGGGTGTAGTGTCCTATGTCTGTATAGAGTGTAATAGAATTGTATTATGATCATGTCCAGTGATCAGGTCATGTTGGGGGTGTAATGTCCTATGTCTGTATACAGTGTAATAGAATTGTACTATGATCATGTCCAGTGGTCCGGTCATGTTGGGGGTGTAGTGTCCTATGTCTGTACAGAGTGTAATAGAATTGTACTATGATCATGTCCAGTGGTCAGGTCATGTTGGGGGTGTAGTGTCCTATGTCTGTATACAGTGTAATAGAATTGTATTATGATCATGTCCAGTGGTCAGGTCATGTTGGGGGTGTAGTGTCCTATGTCTGTATAGAGTGTAATAGAATTGTATTATGATCATGTCCAGTGGTCAGGTCATGTTGGAGGTGTAGTGTCCTATGTCTGTATATAGTGTAATAGAGTTGTATTATGATCATGTCCAGTGGTCAGGTCATGTTGGGGGTGTAGTGTCCTATGTCTGTATAGTGTGTAATAGAATTGTATTATGATCATGTCCAGTGATCAGGTCATGTTGGGGGTGTAGTGTCCTATGTCTGTATACAGTGTAATAGAATTGTATTATGATCATGTCCAGTGGTCAGGTCATGTTGGGGGTGTAGTGTCCTATGTCTGTATAGAGTGTAATAGAATTGTATTATGATCATGTCCAGTGGTCAGGTCATGTTGGAGGTGTAGTGTCCTATGTCTGTATATAGTGTAATAGAGTTGTATTATGATCATGTCCAGTGGTCAGGTCATGTTGGGGGTGTAGTGTCCTATGTCTGTATACAGTGTAATAGAATTGTATTATGATCATGTCCAGTGGTCAGGTCATGTTGGGGGTGTAGTGTCCTATGTCTGTATACAGTGTAATAGAATTGTACTATGATCATGTGCAGTGGTCAGGTCATGTTGGAGGTGTAGTGTCCTATGTCTGTATACAGTGTAATAGAATTGTATTATGATCATGTCCAGTGGTCAGGTCATGTTGGGGGTGTAGTATGTCTGTATACAGTGTAATAGAATTGTATTATGATCATGTCCAGTGGTCAGGTCATGTTGGAGGTGTAGTGTCCTATGTCTGTATAGAGTGTAATAGAATTGTATTATGATCATGTCCGGTGGTCAGGTCATGTTGGGGGTGTAGTGTCCTATGTCTGTATACAGTGTAATAGAATTGTATTATGATCATGTCCAGTGGTCAGGTCATGTTGGGGGTGTAGTGTCCTATGTCTGTATAGAGTGTAATAGAATTGTATTATGATCATGTCCAGTGGTCAGGTCATGTTGGAGGTGTAGTGTCCTATGTCTGTATACAGTGTAATAGAATTGTATTATGATCATGTCCAGTGGTCAGGTCATGTTGGGGGTGTAGTGTCCTATGTCTGTATACAGTGTAATAGAATTGTATTATGATCATGTCCACTGGTCAGGTCATGTTGGAGGTGTAGTGTCCTATGTCTGTATAGAGTGTAATAGAATTGTATTATGGTCATGTCCAGTGGTCAGGTCATGTTGGGGGTGTAGTGTCCTATGTCTGTATAGAGTGTAATAGAATTGTATTATGATCATGTCCAGTGGTCAGGTCATGTTGGAGGTATAGTGTCCTATGTCTGTATAGAGTGTAATAGAATTGTATTATGATCATGTCCAGTGGTCAGGTCATGTTGGGGGTGTAGTGTCCTATGTCTGTATAGAGTGTAATAGAATTGTATTATGATCATGTCCAGTGGTCAGGTCATGTTGGAGGTGTAGTGTCCTATGTCTGTATAGATGTAATAGAATTGTATTATGATCATGTCCAGTGGTCAGGTCATGTTGGGGTGTAGTGTCCTATGTCTGTATAGAGTGTAATAGAATTGTATTATGATCATGTCCAGTGATCAGGTCATGTTGGGGGTGTAGTGTCCTATGTCTGTATACAGTGTAATAGAATTGTATTATGATCATGTCCAGTGGTCAGGTCATGTTGGAGGTGTAGTGTCCTATGTCTGTATAGAGTGTAATAGAATTGTATTATGATCATGTCCAGTGGTCAGGTCATGGTGGGGGTGTAGTATCCTATGTCTGTATATAGTGTAATAGAATTGTATTATGATCATGTCCAGTGGTCAGGTCATGTTGGGGGTATAGTGTCCTATGTCTGTATATAGTGTAATAGAATTGTATTATGATCATGTCCAGTGGTCAGGTCATGTTGGAGGTGTAGTGTCCTATGTCTGTATACAGTGTAATAGAATTGTATTATGATCATGTCCAGTGGTCAGGTCATGTTGGGGGTGTAGTGTCCTATGTCTGTATATAGTGTAATAGAATTGTATTATGATCATGTCCAGTGGTCAGGTCATGTTGGGGGTATAGTGTCCTATGTCTGTATACAGTGTAATAGAATTGTATTATGATCATGCCCAGTGGTCAGGTCATGTTGGGGGTGTAGTGTCCTATGTCTGTATATAGTGTAATAGAATTGTATTATGATCATGTCCAGTGGTCAGGTCATGTTGGGGGTATAGTGTCCTATGTCTGTATAGAGTGTAATAGAATAATATTATGATCATGTCCAGTGGTCAGGTCATGTTGGGGGTGTAGTGTCCTATGTCTGTATACAGTGTAATAGAATTGTATTATGATCATGTCCAGTGGTCAGGTCATGTTGGGGGTGTAGTGTTCTATGTCTGTATACAGTGTAATAGAATTGTATTATGATCATGTCCAGTGGTCAGGTCATGTTGGAGGTGTAGTGTCCTATGTCTGTATAGAGTGTAATAGAATTGTATTATGATCATGTCCAGTGGTCAGGTCATGTTGGGGGTATAGTGTCCTATGTCTGTATAGAGTGTAATAGAATAATATTATGATCATGTCCAGTGGTCAGGTCATGTTGGGGGTGTAGTGTCCTATGTCTGTATACAGTGTAATAGAATTGTATTATGATCATGTCCAGTGGTCAGGTCATGTTGGGGGTGTAGTGTCCTATGTCTGTATATAGTGTAATAGAATTGTATTATGATCATGTCCAGTGGTCAGGTCATGTTGGGGGTATAGTGTCCTATGTCTGTATAGAGTGTAATAGAATTGTATTATGATCATGTCCAGTGGTCAGGTCATGTTGGGGGTGTAGTGTCCTATGTCTGTATACAGTGTAATATAATTGTATTATGATCACATCCAGTGGTCAGGTCATGTTGGAGGTGTAGTGTCCTATGTCTGTATACAGTGTAATAGAATTGTATTATGATCATGTCCAGTGGTCAGGTCATGTTGGGGGTATAGTGTCCTATGTCTGTATAGAGTGTAATAGAATAATATTATGATCATGTCCAGTGGTCAGGTCATGTTGGGGTGTAGTGTCCTATGTCTGTATACAGTGTAATAGAATTGTATTATGATCATGTCCAGTGATCAGGTCATGTTGGAGGTGTAGTGTCCTATGTCTGTATAGAGTGTAATAGAATTGTATTATGATTATGTCCAGTGGTCAGGTCATGTTGGGGTGTAGTGTCCTATGTCTGTATACAGTGTAATAGAATTGTATTATGATCATGTCCAGTGATCAGGTCATGTTGGAGGTGTAGTGTCCTATGTCTGTATAGAGTGTAATAGAATTGTATTATGATCATGTCCGGTGGTCAGGTCATGTTGGGGTGTAGTGTCCTATGTCTGTATACAGTGTAATAGAATTGTATTATGATCATGTCCAGTGATCAGGTCATGTTGGAGGTGTAGTGTCCTATGTCTGTATAGAGTGTAATAGAATTGTATTATGATCATGTCCAGTGGTCAGGTCATGTTGGAGGTATAGTGTCCTATGTCTGTATATAGTGTAATAGAATTGTATTATGATCATGTCCAGTGGTCAGGTCATGTTGGGGGTGTAGTGTCCTATGTCTGTATACAGTGTAATATAATTGTATTATGATCATGTCCAGTGGTCAGGTCATGTTGGAGGTGTAGTGTCCTATGTCTGTATAGAGTATAATAGAATTGTATTATGATCATGTCCAGTGGTCAGGTCATGTTGGGGTGTAGTGTCCTATGTCTGTATACAGTGTAATAGAATTGTATTATGATCATGTCCAGTGGTCAGGTCATGTTGGGGGTGTAGTGTCCTATGTCTGTATAGAGTGTAATAGAATTGTATTATGATCATGTCCAGTGGTCAGGTCATGTTGGGGGTATAGTGTCCTATGTCTGTATACAGTGTAATAGAATTGTATTATGATCATGTCCAGTGGTCAGGTCATGTTGGGGGTGTAGTGTCCTATGTCTGTATACAGTGTAATAGAATTGTATTATGATCATGTCCAGTGGTCAGGTCATGTTGGGGGTGTAGTGTCCTATGTCTGTATACAGTGTAATAGAATTGTATTATGATCATGTCCAGTGGTCAGGTCATGTTGGGGGTGTAGTGTACTATGTCTGTATACAGTGTAATAGAATTGTATTATGATCATGTCCAGTGGTCAGGTCATGTTGGGGATGTAGTGTCCTATGTCTGTATATAGTGTAATAGAATTGTATTATGATCATGTCCAGTGGTCAGGTCATGTTGGGGTGTAGTGTCCTATGTCTGTATACAGTATAATAGAATTGTATTATGATCATGTCCAGTGGTCAGGTCATGTTGGGGGTGTAGTGTCCTATGTCTGTATGTAACCCCCTGTCACTGTGTGTAGTGTGGGGTGCAAAGGGTACACAGTGCACCTCCTTCTCAAGCCCTGGCTAGCTGATGGGCATGGGTGTAAATGATCAGGGGGTCCCTGCACATGCAGGTGTTTCTTTGTAGTTAGTGGGACACAGGTAATGTCACTTTGGTGCAGTGTAATAGAAGTCACAATAATTTGGGCGCCAGACCATCTCTATAACAAACTGAACTTTTATTTACACTCTTCCTCCAGCACGATAATCATAATGGTTGCAGAATATATACATCTCCTTACTCTCTCCAGCACAGTTCTTAATGAGAAATACGAATATGGTTGCAAATATCTTATCACTCCTCCTGCACAGTTCTTAATGTTATCCAGATGTTATGTAACATAAATCATTGGTCTCTCTTACACTCCATACTCACTGCAGATACCCTTTCTGCAGGGGCACATGCATGGATGCTAATAGGCAGGCAGCCTCTCCTCCATGCAGCTCTGACACACTCTGTGTACCTCTCAACTGCAGCTCATCCCTCCTCTGCGGGGATAATGTCTCCTGTGCTCTGACACGTCACTCTGTGTACTCTCAGCCTCAGGATCTGACACTACAGCTACCAGGCCTCTTGTAGCAGCCCTCACTCCAGGGCCTCTTCCATGCAAAGTGTCCCCCTCTCTCTTGGGTTCACTATAGTGGCATGGAGTTCTCCCCCCTCATCCAGGGCACACATTCCTTGCCCTGGCGCAGTCACCACGCTCAGACAGCCAGGCAATGCTGGGGGAGCCTGGGAGCTTCCACCCCAGGTCCCCAGCTACATCTCTCCTCTCCTGTGTCTCCTCTCTCCCTATCTCCTCTCCCCCTTGCTGACAGCCCCTCCTTCCTCTCCCTCAGTCTCCAGGCTGGGCTGGGTTATCCCCATGGTAACCTGTTTATGTAACTTTTCATAAACTATTAGCTTACCCTCTAGGTGACCCCTCCTGAATTTACTGAGGTGAAGGTTTAACTAAAACACCACTAGGGGGGTGTTACATTCTCCCCCGATTAGCTGGGCACCCTAAACTACACCTAGTGGGCTGCCTAGCTAATCTCACTCACACCTAACTCACATATGACCACACACATGTAAACTTTTCTACATCACTATTGCATTAAACATCACAGTGTAAAGTGAATACATACATAGCAATACAATGGCAGTATCAATATAAAACACATTTCACATTGCATACCCCACAACACCCCCAATGGATGTAAACATGTGAGTCACAGGTGTCCTGTTTTCTTTCAATGTACATTTAAATATGGCTTTATGCCAAAGCAATGTAGCACCTGCCCATGCCTGCCCATGTCTCCCCCCTCCTGGGTCAAAAAGAGACAGGTGGCTCTCGTGGGCCCCTCCCAACAAATACATCTCCCCCAAGTCACATATCAGCAATATATGCAGGGGTGGCATTTGACCAGCGGGGTTGCCTTCCCCCCTTTCTCTCCAACGTGGACGATCTGCCTTTCTTTGCTCCCCCTAATCCTCCGGAAGGGCAATATACAGACGTCACTTGCACAATCTGCCTCTCTTTGCTTCCCCAAATCCTCAGGAAAGGCAATATACAGACTGCATTATAATTACACCTCACACGTTGAACCTTTTCTTCTTTTGCTTCCCACTCAGCTGGGTTAAGTGGCACTACAAGTCTCAGCAACAAGCACACTGCTGCTCCATATACTGTCCCGGACAGAACTACTCAGCAAACAGCTTGCTTTACCTCCTCATTACCCTTGGTCTCCTGGGCACCTAGAGACGGTCAGACATGGTGTCCCAAGGGTGTTACTCCGGCTGGGCACACTGCACTCAGTCCCTGTGTCCTGCAAGCACTTTCTCCATCTGTTGTGCTTGAGCCCCACGTTGGGCGCCATTATGTAACCCCCTGTCACTGTGTGTAGTGTGGGGTGCAAAGGGTACACAGTGCACCTCCTTCTCAAGCCCTGGCTAGCTGATGGGCATGGGTGTAAATGATCAGGGGGTCCCTGCACATGCAGGTGTTTCTTTGTAGTTAGTGGGACACAGGTAATGTCACTTTGGTGCAGTGTAATAGAAGTCACAATAATTTGGGCGCCAGACCATCTCTATAACAAACTGAACTTTTATTTACACTCTTCCTCCAGCACGATAATCATAATGGTTGCAGAATATATACATCTCCTTACTCTCTCCAGCACAGTTCTTAATGAGAAATACGAATATGGTTGCAAATATCTTATCACTCCTCCTGCACAGTTCTTAATGTTATCCAGATGTTATGTAACATAAATCATTGGTCTCTCTTACACTCCATACTCACTGCAGATACCCTTTCTGCAGGGGCACATGCATGGATGCTAATAGGCAGGCAGCCTCTCCTCCATGCAGCTCTGACACACTCTGTGTACCTCTCAACTGCAGCTCATCCCTCCTCTGCGGGGATAATGTCTCCTGTGCTCTGACACGTCACTCTGTGTACTCTCAGCCTCAGGATCTGACACTACAGCTACCATGCCTCTTGTAGCAGCCCTCACTCCAGGGCCTCTTCCATGTGCAGTGTCCCCCTCTCTCTTGGGTTCACTATAGTGGCATGGAGTTCTCCCCCTCATCCAGGGCACACATTCCTTGCCCTGGCTCAGTCACCATGCTCAGACTTCCAGGCAATGCTGGGGGAGCCTGGGAGCTTCCACCCCAGGTCCCCAGCTACAACTCTTCTCTTCTGTGTCTTCTCTCTGTCTCCCTCTCTATCTCCTTTTCTGACAGCCCCTCCTTCCTCTCCCTCAGTCTCCAGGCTGGGCTGGGTTATCCCCATGGTAACCTGTTTATGTAACTTTTCATAAACTATTAGCTTACCCTCTAGGTGACCCCTCCTGAATTTACTGAGGTGAAGGTTTAACTAAAACACCACTAGGGGGGTGTTACATTTATATAGTATAATAGAATTGTATTATGATCATGTCCAGTGATCAGGTCATGTTGGGGGTGTAGTGTCCTATGTCTGTATAGAGTAATAGAATTGTATTATGTTGGAGGTAATAGAATGTTGGTCAGTATTCAGGAAGTGTACTCAGGTGAGTAAGGTGTGGCAGGTGGGCGGGGCAGACCTTGGTGAGTGGACACTACAGGTGTAATTAAGTTGATGAATTGTTTGAAGTCTCCCAGCAGAGACAATAAGATAAACACATCCCAGAGTTTATGGCCAGAGGAGAAGTCTGAGACACACAGGAAATAGACTGTTAGAGGACACTTTATGATGGAAGGTAGAGGTGCTGGGCATTGTCAATGCAATAAACACAAACTCTTCCCAGCTCTGTCAGTTTATCCCCAGCAATTAACAACTTGTGACAGGTAATTAACAAGGCAAACACTGCATTCATGTACTCAGTATAAGCTCTTAGACCAAGGACTTATGCATCAAGTATTTTGGATGGGCTTTGACTCCTTCCCTGGCTATTGTTCTCTAAATAACAACAGTATTTGATCTCGACAATTCTCTTTGTTAATATACAGAACCTGACATGTATACTATATATCCTTGTAAATCAGAAAATAAAAAGAAATTGCCTTGACAAAATTATCGTCACCCTAGACTTAATATTTGGTAGCAGAGCCTTTGTAACTGCGATCAGCCACTTGCTATAGCCATAGATGAGCCTCCTGCACCTCTCTACCGGCAGTTTTGTCTCTTATACAAACTGCTCCACTTCTCCCAGCTGCTGTTCTCAGACCTCTCCACCGGTGGTCTATGGGACTTAGATCTGGATTCATTGGTTGTCACATCAGAACAGTCCAGTGTTTTGTCTTGAACCGTCCCTGGGAGCTTTTCGAAGTGTGTTTGGGGTCATTGTCCAGCTGGAAGACCCATGATCTTCGACGGAACCCCATCTTTCTTACAATGGGTCCAACATTACGCTCCAAAATGGCCTGGTAATCTCCAGATGTACCATGCACACGTTCGAGACACCCAGTGCCAGATACAACCCCAAAACATGACTGACCTCCATGTGTGACAGTAGGGAAGGGGTCTTTTCATTTTGCTTTCTGTAAACATAGCGATGATTTGATGATGAAAATCTGTAATTCTGTCTCATCTGTCCACAGGACGTTCTCACAGAAGGAATTTGGCTTGTTCAGGTGTGTTTTGGCCATATATCCTCCTTTTACTGGGCTGGCGTTGTAGGGGCGAGATGAAACAGGTCTAAAGGTCAGCGTAAATCTGTTTAGCAGTTGATCACTGCAATCTTCGATCAAGGTCTTCTCTTTCCAGGTGGGTTGGCTATAGAGCTATGGACCTTAAACTTCCTACTAGCGTTACATACGGTCTAAACGGGAACATCGGGTTTGATTTGTAGCCTTAACATGGTCCATGCTGGCTGTAATCGTCTGCCTGACCTCCTCGGACAGTTCTTTCATTTCTTCATGCTCATTGCAGTACCCTCAGTGATACAAACCAGGAGAATGAGTCCTTTTCTCTATCCATGCTGGTGATTTTTATATTGCAGGCACCTGCTCCTCACCACGGATGAGGTCAGATCCAAAGTGGAAGAGAATCATCTGCTTGAATTTGAATTATTGGTAAATACTTCTAAAAGGTGCCAATAACTTCTAAGGACTTCTGTGTGTAATCAGCTACGATTTAGTCCATGTTTCTGCTTTTTGTGTTTTACACCTCTGCAAACCAAAGAAACACCTCTGTGGATACCAAAATATAGTTCTAATTTCAACAATTTTCGGGAAGAAATGGTGTAACAGAATGCTGACCACTGTGCCATATACGTATAAATACCATAGTGTGCATTTATTGTAATATATAAAAGGTTTGTTATCATGTTAGATAATAAAGGAAGAGCGTGTGGCCCCTGTAGGGTGTATTGTGGCCCTCACTGACATTTACTGTCTGTATACTTTGCAGTTTCCCCTATAATAGTATTGTCCAATCAGAGGGCTCCAGCCTAAATCACAGCGAGAGTGATAACCTCCAAGCTTGCAGTCAGTAATTAATAGACTCTGCTGCCACCTAGGGGCTAACAAATGAAACACAGTTTTTATTTGTTTGATAAACACCCCCATATGTACAAAGGTCAGGCCTGCTACGGATTAACTTCTCTTGCCGAATTAGGCCAGTCTAAGTCTCTTGTACCTGGTAAAGATGTACCATGAAACAAGTACAGGTTTCTGCAAACATTGTGCATTAAACCAAACTATTCATAAATGTACTGATTTATTCCATAGAGGCAAGGACCGGAATGCAGCTCAATACAGGCTCTATTGTGACCAATATCGGGCAATTTGAGATGACGATGCTCTACACATGTGTATGATAAATATGTACCGAGAATGGCTCATGGACTCGATGGACTTTGTCCAGCAACAGGACAAGAGGGTCACTTGGAAAATCCATCCCAGTAATTGATTTGCTAAGTCTAGTACTTTGTGTCAGTAGACTTTAACCTTCGGGCCTCCAGGCTCTCTATCTGCTGTAGACTTTGTAGAAACAATCTCTTATCGCAGCGATCAGGGAGCATTTCGCTGTCCGTCACCTCATGTCTACTTGCGTCTACCACAGCATTCAGGCTGTCCAATCAGAGGGCTCCATCCTACTGACAATCGTCAGGTGCCACATCAGGATATTCTGGGGAATGTAGAGTATGTTATAGATAAGAGATCGCCCCTCTGCAGGTTGTGACCCTCTTAATGTCTATTTTTGGATGGTGGGAGTAATTGCTGTAGCTCATCCTTCTGTTTTGAGGTCTTATCCGAATGCATGTACTAGACATGACGACAGCAATTCAGCTACAACTATTCCAGTGTCTGGCTTCACAGTATCTCCCTATATATACTTTCTGTAACCTCTTGTGAGAATCAGTAAGGAGCTGCCTCATTCATTGACCTGTCACCAATTACCCCCATGGTGTATCACCCAGAAGGTTCTACCTGGTCTAGCATACATCTCCTCGGAGGACCACAGCCCTGACTTCAGCTACTCCTCTGCACCACGAGGATTTCAGGTCACCATGTGGCTCCTCCATCGGTAAGCAGAAAACTGCTAAAGACTCCAAAGAATTGTGGTATAAGCACGTTTATATCGTAGGTGCTCTGCCCGCAACCATCCCTCTACAATAACATTACATGGTATCACTCAGGAGCTTTGAGACCATGTATGGTCTGGCCCTGGCAGCCTGGTGGTTTTTCCGATGTATGGGCATCAAAATGAGCAACTTCTGCCCATCCTGGACTTGCATGCACTGATTATACCAAGGCTTCTGCTTGGTTGGCACTCCTAGGGGGTTTGATTGTGCAGGACCCGTGTGATTCTCTAACCACACTACACACTCCACCATGGAAGTATCCTGTGTAGCTGGCTCCCCTTCCAAAAACTCCCAGAACAGGTCAAGGAGTCCCCAGAGTCAGTGGCAATATAGTAATTTGATGGGAAAGAAGCTGGTAGACAAGCAAAAAGCAGGCGCGGAAGGGGAACCACTGTCCACCAATCAGGTTCTAGTTTCCTCTATTTAAGGGAGGCTCTGGCACCATTAGGGTGCTAGAGTATCTAGGAGAATATAACTTTTGGTGCATAGGCTCTAATGTATTATACTACATGAGCAATCCACCAACACAATATGCAATACACAACAGCAAGAAATAAAACAATCACAACAGGAGAAATACAAAACGACTCAATATCCCTTATTAACACAGGGGATGGAGTCTACCTACTTGGATGACAGCTGACAGCCTATGGATTATAAGGCCTAGGGTTAGGGAAGCCTAAGGTTGAATAGGAAGATGATGAGGCCTGGGGCTCGCGGTTGGCTGTGGCCTATGTGTGCTTGAGGCCTGGCTGTGGCCAAGTGCCTGTTGCTGACTGTGGCCTAGATTGGGGCACACGGGGACTGAGGTCCAGGGGTGCAACTGGGGCTCTGGGACTGTGGGGGGGCCTGAGAGGCAGTGAGGCTGGAGAAACATGGGCCTAAGGCCTGAAAGTGTGTATAGGTCTAAGAGGTCTGGGGCCTCTACTACTACTGAGACCTCGGCTGCAGTAGTTGGAGGAGACTTTAATGGAGGTCCGGGAATTGGAGGGGACTGGTAAGACCTGGGTATGGGCTCTGGGTTGTGTTCTGCGGCTGAACCTGAGCTAAGAGGGGTCTAGGTCAATGGAGAGGCTTAGGGCTGGATGAACAGACAGACACAGACCACTTGTCTGCTCCCACCACAGTCCTGCAGACTCAGCCATCATCTCTCCTTCATGGGACTCCACAGCAATTATGGTGTCGTCTTCAGTAGGACCCACTGATCTCACCACTACACTACACAGTGGTCCAGTAGATCTCTAAACATATCATTAATGAAATGTTGAAAAGTAAAGGGCATGTATCAACGCGTTTCTGATGCCAAATACCACCTTCCTTTTCTCACCTGGTCTAACTTGAATTAGATTACAGTCCCACCCCTCCTCCCTCCCAATTTTCAGAGCAAGTTGATAGAAGTCCCAGGAAAATAAAGTCTGCAGAATTTATCTGATTTTATCTGAATTTATCACCCTCAATCGGGGATTTTTAAACGCATTGCTTTAATTGTACATTATCATAATACCCCCTTGCATTTTTAGGTTTTAATAAAAATACACCGGTTGTTTGTGTGGTTCATGAGAGACAAACACGGAAGTTTTCAAGATTCTGAAAAAAACAACTGAGAAAGAAACTATCAAAGTCTCCACATATAAGAGAACAGCGACACCCAGTGGCCACTGGAAAACATCTACATTCTATCAGTTTCGATTAAAGCGATATTGCATCTTCTGTACACTATGAGATTTAAATTGTGGATAATTTTCCGCTGCACATTTCTTGGACTTATATATGGACATTGTTATTTTCCCCAAGAGTCAAATAGGAACTCATCGTTCCATGAGACGAGTGTGAGATGTGAAACACCAGGAGATAGATTCCTGCAGCACCTCAGGAGGATTCATAGGTGCCAGCTCATCCTTGTTCTCAGAATTCCGTACAATACTACATATGGTCCTTGCCGTAACCTGGTTAAGGTGGCTTCAGCTGGAGCACTATGACTAGGGCTGCCTGAATGTCTGCAGAAATAGAGGTAAGGAACTGAAAATGTAATCTTCACTTTCCAGATAGGGGTGGCTCCTTCGAGGGCATCTCCTTTCAGAAGGGTGAACATCATACCCACTTTAAGCAGATCTGTGAAGTTTACATTGTCCATACTTACCTGCAAATCTGTCCAGCATAGCCAAGGGAGGTTCAGGCTCCAGCGACAGACGTCATAGAAAAAAAGCAAATCCATCTCGCTCTAAGGTTAGGACTTCCTCATCATTTGTATCTGAAAGTTATTTATATAATTCAAAATGAGGGGGTGCTCTCACAACCAGAGTTACTATCAGGAAAAAATGGTGAGAAGAGTCACCTAAAGAGATTGTAAATTGAGGCACTCCAGTCCCTTGGAAAGTATTTAAAAAACAAATTTTATTGAAAGTTTATTAAAAATTAATATGTCAGATAACATCACAGTCGGCGAATATTAAAATATAGAAGTGATGAAAGTTAAAGATAAGTGATAGAAGTAATTAAAAATACCCTTCCGGGAAGCCGGTGGTCACAAAATTGTGACACTTATAATTTGCTGGGAATACTGCCCATAATTATGGACATTATATCAATGAGATTCAAAAATAACACAATTTATTGGGATTCAATTATATTCCCTATATTCATCGATATATAGTATATCTCATATAACCAGCAAATGTGTCCACTCTGAATTAGATGATTGTAGTGTAGGAATGCACTAGTAGGGTTTATAATTTATCAAAAACACTCAGGTATAGTAATCTGACATAGACATACAAAGGAACTTTAAATAAATGTATATATAGTTCCAAAACCTTGGTGCTCTAACCTAGTATCCTCTCATACTGTGTATAGAGGAGAGGGATTAACTAGGGCATGACCACAGAGGATTTCTTTCTAGCACATATCTGCTACATAAGAAATTAAGTCAATTCAGCCTATGAAGATGTGGCTGATAAGGGTCTGACTAGCGATATGAGGAACCTCAATCCTCCTCTTGTTGTCAGACAGAATTACCCTGGTGCTATAGCCCTAAACAAAGCGCACTACTAGATTCAAGATTGTAACATTAGAACATTAGATAGAGTGTGACACGATCGCGGCTAACTCCGCTGACCGGCTTCACACTTCCGGGTGTGTGACGTCACGCGTCACACGTGGCCCGACGTACGTTTCGCCGTAATCGGCTTAGTCATGGGAAATTACCCATCTGAGATAGAGCTATTCCTTTATACTATAGGCGTCCAATGGTATTAGGTGATTGTTGATTGATGGCTTTGCAAGCCAATTGTATGTTTGATCACAAAAATCCCATTATACTGGGGACAAGTACACTCGTTTCTTCAAAGAAAAATAGTAGCTGACTTGGGGATAAGGCGTTTATTAATAGGATTAAGTACAAATACGTTATTGACTAATTATATGGATAAAAGGATTGTGAGGTATGGATGAGGGTAAAATGTGAGTGCCATGTGAAGGGGAATGTAAAATTATATTAAGGTGAGATATAAATCATAAAGGGACTGGGATTATGGTGACAGATAAAGTGCAAAATAAATATGAAAAGCAAAACCCTAAGACTCTAAAAAGAGATAAATATGTGCAAAATGAAACCCCAGAATATAAGGTGAGTAATTCAAATCAGTGATTAAATTATAGTGTATTGATACTCTATTTGGATATCCATTCTTCATTTATTATTTCATGTTTATTTACTTCTCTTTCATACATTGACCATTATATGACTTATAATTAAGTATTATCTTTCAATTGATTTTCATGTGTATTGATTATTTATTACACGTTTTATTCTTCGAATTATTAATAATTATTTATCATTTATTGTTCATTATTTTTATGAATATTCTTTCATCATTATTTCATTTTAGTCTTCTTATTTATAGATTATCTATTCTGTATTTAATTATATATCTTTTTATTGTTTGTTATTCGTATTTTTAATTTTTTGTTATTTTCAATTTTTATCCTATTTTATTTTTTATTTTTTATTTTTTATTCTGGTTATTTTTTTATTTTTTATTATTTGTTATTTTTATTATTATTTATTTTTTGTTCTTTATTGAATGTTTATTATTTATTTTTATTCTTATTTTTATATTATATTACTTGTGCATATATTTCTTATAATACTATGTGTATATTCTTATATATGTTACAAATTTTATTAAAGTGAAATATAAATTATAATACCATATAATATATGTTGGTGTGTGAATAAACTGAATTCTATTAAAAATTATAAGGTGAGTGTCTAATATTTTATTCATTATGTTCTAATGTTACAATCTTGAATCTAGTAGTGCGCTTTGTTTAGGGCTATAGCACCAGGGTAATTCTGTCTGACAACAAGAGGAGGACTGAGGTTCATCATATCGCTAGTCAGACCCTTATCAGCCACATCTTCATAGGCTGAATTGACTTAATTTCTTATGTAGCAGATATGTGCTAGAAAGAAATCCTCTGTGGTCATGCCCTAGTTAATCCCTCTCCTCTATACACTGTATGAGAGGATACTAGGTTAGAGCACCAAGGTTTTGGAACTATATATACATTTATTTAAAGTTCCTTTGTATGTCTATGTCAGATTACTATACCTGAGTGTTTTTGATAAATTATAAACCCTACAAGTGCATTCCTACACTACAATCATCCAATTCAGAGTGGACACATTTGCTGGTTATATGAGATATACTATGTATCGATGAATATAGGGAATATAATTGAATCCCAATAAATTGTGTTATTTTTGAATCTCATTGATATAATGTCCATAATTATGGGCAGTATTCCCAGTAAATTATAAGTGTCACAATTTTGTGACCACCGGCTTCCCGGAAGGGTATTTTTAATTACTTCTATCACTTATCTTTATTTTTCATCACCTCTTTATTTTAATATTCGCCGACTGTGATGTTATCTGACATATTAATTTTTAATAAACTTTCAATAAAATTTGTTTTTTAAATACTTTCCAAGGGACTGGAGTGCCTCAATTTACAATCTCCAGCGACAGACGGCCAGAAGGTGTCACTGAGGGAATCCGAGAAGGTTCACCCTGGACAGTTTATCAAACTCTTCCTGCATAAGGGTCATCTGTGCCTGCATCTGCTGGATAACATGATGGCTCGGGGGACCTTAGCTCCTGTAGAATCCATAAGTGGGACAGTTTATTCTGTCAGGTCCTGGGTAGCTTTGTGACAACATATGTTTAACTGGTGAATTCCAATGGCAGGAGATGGCAGCAAAAGTCTCAACAAAGGAAAGTTCAAAAGGATCTGCACCTTTAAGTATGAGTGTAGAGACTCAGACAAAAGGTATCCAGGAGACAAGAGCCATAGGGGCAGTTGTCCAAAGCCAGGGGAAAAGTTGTCCAGAGCCATGGGACAAGAGGCTGAGGGGTAGTAGTCTCAACCAAGGGGGTAGTCATTGAAAGCAAGGAGAGATGAGCCAGAGGGGTAGTCATCTTCAGAATTCTGGTTCACAGAGTCAAACTCAATCAACAAGCAGTGAGATGCTCACAGGAAGCTGCTTATATAGGCCTGAACTTGAGGTAATCAGCATCAGGAGTTTACAGGTCATTGCCAGCATATAGTCATTAGGAGCCTTCCAGATCCCAGCGGAGCCATCGCACCTTGCCAAAAAAGAGGGGTGATTTCAGACGACGACTCCTGCATGCCAGCAGCAAGGATTTCAGGCTCCTAGATAAGTAGCAGAGTAAGCTTTTGGGGAACAGTTAGACGGGGACTGTATCGACATGGTACAGGACATCTGTGTTCCCCACACCTCTTAGACTGTAGGAGGACAGGGCCAACTTTACTGTCTATTTCTTGCTGTTGTATGTAATCTATTTATTGGTATCATGGTCCCCTTAATGTACAGAGCTGCATAATATTCTGGTGCTTTATAAATCAGTTAGAATAATAAATAATAATAGACTATAAGGCTGAGGTAATGAAGCAATACATTGGTGACTATATGCTGATATATGGGTCAATGGAGGCACTTTTAGGATAGACCTATACTACGTACAGTAAATGTTTGCTCTCTTGCCAAACCATGTAGCATAAAATAAAAATGTATCTTTAAAAGCACACGCCACCTAGTTACTGCTATAACTGAATGACTTGACCACACGTCAAGAGGGTGTGTATGTGTGTGTGGTGTGGTGTGGTGTGGTGTGTGTGTGTGTATATATATATATTCTCTTCAGATTGGCATGTCTGAC
This sequence comes from Mixophyes australis, assembly GCA_036250195.1. Lineage (NCBI taxonomy): Eukaryota > Metazoa > Chordata > Amphibia > Anura > Limnodynastidae > Mixophyes > Mixophyes australis. Next base: position 14,772,849 of record JAVHZZ010000004.1, read on the forward strand.
TTATTAGTGTAATAACACATACATTATAGGTACAAGAGGACATAGCAGCACAAACTCCAACACAAATAATGTAATAAACCCCAGCTCACAGCAATCCTATAACACACTATGGTAATACAGGGACGCCATGTTGCTACACCTTGTACCAGGCGTGGGTGTAGTAAGATGACGGCCGCACACAGGCTTATATCCCACAACAAGACCCATCATAGCTCCCTGAGACACGCAGAGGACAGGCTGCCATCATCCCGTAGACACACGAGCGGTAGTTTCGGACTAAAGGGCTCCGGGGCCGCAGACACGAAGCTCGCGCTAAGGTCTGCCTCATGTGGTGACATTTCTGCGCCGTGGTTGGCCGAGATGACCTCACGTGTCCTACAGCTCGCATGGCATGCGTCTTTCGTCATGACGCAGGGTGTACAATGATGGCCGCGGTACCTATCTGTGCGGTTAGACTGAAGCTCGGCATAGATAGTCCCAAGATGGCGGCGTACGGTTACCATGGAGCCGCCCGAGTTGTGATCCCTGCGCTGTGACAGCAACGGCCTCGTCAGCCAGGACCGGACGGGTGAGAGCTGAGAGGGGGAGGGCGGGAGAGAGCTGAGAGGGTGAGGGGAGGGCGTGTGAGAGCTGAGAGGGTGAGGGGAGAACGGGTGAGAGCTGAGAGGGTGAGGGGAGGACGGGAGAGAGCTGAGAGGGTGAGGGGAGGGCGTGTGAGAGCTGAGAGGGCGAGGGGAGGACGGGTGAGGGGAGAACGGGTGAGAGCTGAGAGGGTGAGAGGAGGACGGGTGAGAGCTGAGAGGGTGAGGGGAGGACGGGTGAGAGGGTGAGGGGAGGATGGGTGAGAGGGTGAGGGGAGAACGGGAGAGAGCTGAGAGGATGAGGGGAGAACGGGTGAGAGCTGAGAGGGTGAGGGGAGGGCGGGAGAGAGCTGAGAGGGTGAGGGGAGGGCGTGTGAGAGCTGAGAGGGTGAGGGGAGGACGGGTGAGAGCTGAGAGGGTGAGGGGAGGACGGGTGAGAGCTGAGAGGGTGAGGGGAGGACGGGTGAGGGGAGAACGGGTGAGAGCTGAGAGGGTGAGGGGGAGGGCGGGAGAGAGCTGAGAGGGTGAGGGGAGGGCGTGTGAGAGCTGAGAGGGTGAGGGGAGGACGGGTGAGGGGAGAACGGGTGAGAGCTGAGAGGGTGAGGGGAGGACGGGTGAGAGCTGAGAGGGTGAGGGGAGGACGGGTGAGAGGGTGAGGGGAGGATGGGTGAGAGGGTGAGGGGAGAACGGGTGAGGGATGAGGGGAGGACGGGTGAGAGGGTGAGGGGAGAAGGGGTGAGAGCTGAGAGGGTGAGGGGAGGGCGGGAGAGAGCTGAGAGGGTGAGGGGAGGGCGGGAGAGAACTGAGAGGGTGAGGGGAGGGCGGGAGAGAGCTGAGAGGGTGAGGGGAGGACGGGTGAGAGCTGAGAGGGTGAGGGGAGGGCGGGAGAGAGCTGAGAGGGTGAGGGGAGGACGGGTGAGAGCTGAGAGGGTGAGGGGAGGACGGGTGAGAGCTGAGAGGGTGAGGGGAGGGCGGGTGAGAGCTGAGAGGGTGAGGGGAGGGCGGGTGAGAGGAGGACGGGTAAGAGCTGAGGAGGAGAGCGGGTGAGTGGAGGACGTGTGAGAGCTGAGAGGGTGAGGGGAGGATGTGTGAGAGGGTGAGGGAGGACGGGCGAGAGCTGAGAGGGTGAGGGAGGACGGGCGAGAGCTGAGAGGGTGAGGGGAGGATGGGTGAGGGGAGGACGGCTGAGAGGGTGGACGGCTGAGAGAGTGAGGGGAGGACGGGTGAGAGGGAGAGAGGAGAACAGGTGAGGGGAGGACGGGTGAGAGCTGAGAGGGTGAGGGGAGGACGGGTGAGAGCTGAGAGGGTGAGGGGAGGACGGGTGAGAGCTGAGAGGGAGAGAGGACGGGTGAGAGCTGAGAGGGAGAGAGAACAGGTGAGAGCTGAGAGGGAGAGAGGAGAACAGGTGAGAGCTGAGAGGGTGAGGGGAGAACAGATGAGAGCTGAGAGGGTGAGGGGAGAACAGGTGAGAGCTGAGAGGGTGAGGGGAGGACAGGCGAGAGCTGAGAGGGTAAGGGGAGATCGGGCGAGAGCTGAGAGGGGAGGACGGCTGAGAGGGTGAGGGGAGGGCGGGTGAGAGCTGAGAGGGTGAGGGGTGAGAGGAGGGTGGGTGAGAGGGTGAGGGGAGGATGGGTGAGAGCTGAGAGGGTGAGGGGAGGACGGGTGAGAGCTGAGAGGGTGAGGGGAGGACGGATGAGAGGGTGAGGGGAGGACGGGTGAGAGCTGAGAGGGTGAGGGGAGGACGGGTGAGAGCTGAGAGGGTGAGGGGAGGACGGGTGAGAGCTGAGAGGGTGAGGGGAGGACTGGTGAGAGCTGAGAGGGAGAGAGAACAGGTGAGAGCTGAGAGGGAGAGAGGAGAACAGGTGAGAGCTGAGAGGGAGAGAGGAGAACAGGTGAGAGCTGAGAGGGTGAGGGGAGAACAGATGAGAGCTGAGAGGGTGAGGGGAGAACAGGTGAGAGGGAGAGAGGAAAACAGGTGAGAGCTGAGAGGGTGAGGGGAGGACGGGTGAGAGCTGAGAGGGTGAGGGGAGGACGGGTGAGAGCTGAGAGGGTGAGGGGAGGACGGCTGAGAGGGTGGACGGCTGAGAGAGTGAGGGGAGGACGGGTGAGAGGGAGAGAGGAGAACAGGTGAGAGCTGAGAGGGAGAGAGGAGAACAGGTGAGAGCTGAGAGGGTGAGGGGAGAACAGATGAGAGCTGAGAGGGTGAGGGGAGAACAGGTGAGAGCTGAGAGGGTGAGGGGAGGACAGGCGAGAGCTGAGAGGGTGAGGGGAGGACAGGCGAGAGCTGAGAGGGTAAGGGGAGATCGGGCGAGAGCTGAGAGGGGAGGACGGCTGAGAGGGTGAGGGGAGGGCGAGTGAGAGCTGAGAGGGTGAGGGGTGAGAGGAGGGTGGGTGAGAGGGTGAGGGGTGGGTGAGAGGGTGAGGGGAGGGTGGGTGAGAGGGTGAGGGGAGGATGGGTGAGAGCTGAGAGGGTGAGGGGAGGACGGGTGAGAGCTGAGAGGGTGAGGGGAGGACGGGTGAGGGGAGGACGGGTGAGAGCTGAGAGGGAGAGAGAACAGGTGAGAGCTGAGAGGGAGAGAGGAGAACAGGTGAGAGCTGAGAGGGTGAGGGGAGAACAGGTGAGAGCTGAGAGGGAGAGAGGAGAACAGGTGAGAGCTGAGAGGGAGAGAGGAGAACAGGTGAGAGCTGAGAGGGAGAGAGGAGAACAGGTGAGAGCTGAGAGGGTGAGGGGAGGACGGGTGAGAGCTGAGAGGGTGAGGGGAGAACGGGTGAGAGCTGAGAGGGAGAGAGGAGAACAGGTGAGAGCTGAGAGGGTGAGGGGAGGGCGGGTGAGAGCTGAGAGGGTGAGGGGAGGACAGGTGAGAGCTGAGAGGGAGAGAGGAGAACAGGTGAGAGCTGAGAGGGAGAGAGGAGAACAGGTGAGAGCTGAGAGGGAGAGAGGAGAACAGGTGAGAGCTGAGAGGGAGAGGGGAGAACAGGTGAGAGCTGAGAGGGTGAGGGGAGAACAGGTGAGAGGGAGAGAGGAGAATAGGTGAGAGCTGAGAGGGTGAGGGGAGGACGGGTGAGAGCTGAGAGGGTGAGAGGAGGACGGGTGAGAGCTGAGAGGGTGAGGGGAGGACGGGTGAGAGGGTGAGGGGAGGATGGGTGAGAGGGTGAGGGGAGAACGGGAGAGAGCTGAGAGGATGAGGGGAGAACGGGTGAGAGCTGAGAGGGTGAGGGGAGGGCGGGGAGAGAGCTGAGAGGGTGAGGGGAGGGCGTGTGAGAGCTGAGAGGGTGAGGGGAGGACGGGTGAGAGCTGAGAGGGTGAGGGGAGGACGGGTGAGAGCTGAGAGGGTGAGGGGAGGACGGGTGAGGGGAGAACGGGTGAGAGCTGAGAGGGTGAGGGGAGGGCGGGAGAGAGCTGAGAGGGTGAGGGGAGGGCGTGTGAGAGCTGAGAGGGTGAGGGGAGGACGGGTGAGGGGAGAACGGGTGAGAGCTGAGAGGGTGAGGGGAGGACGGGTGAGAGCTGAGAGGGTGAGGGGAGGACGGGTGAGAGGGTGAGGGGAGGATGGGTGAGAGGGTGAGGGGAGAACGGGTGAGGGATGAGGGGAGGACGGGTGAGAGGGTGAGGGGAGAAGGGGTGAGAGCTGAGAGGGTGAGGGGGAGGGCGGGAGAGAGCTGAGAGGGTGAGGGGAGGGCGGGAGAGAACTGAGAGGGTGAGGGGAGGGCGGGAGAGAGCTGAGAGGGTGAGGGGAGGACGGGTGAGAGCTGAGAGGGTGAGGGGAGGGCGGGAGAGAGCTGAGAGGGTGAGAGGAGGACGGGTGAGAGCTGAGAGGGTGAGGGGAGGACGGGTGAGAGCTGAGAGGGTGAGGGGAGGGCGGGTGAGAGCTGAGAGGGTGAGGGGAGGGCGGGTGAGAGGAGGACGGGTAAGAGCTGAGGAGGAGAGCGGGTGAGTGGAGGACGTGTGAGAGCTGAGAGGGTGAGGGGAGGATGTGTGAGAGGGTGAGGGAGGACGGGCGAGAGCTGAGAGGGTGAGGGAGGACGGGCGAGAGCTGAGAGGGTGAGGGGAGGATGGGTGAGGGGAGGACGGCTGAGAGGGTGGACGGCTGAGAGAGTGAGGGGAGGACGGGTGAGAGGGAGAGAGGAGAACAGGTGAGGGGAGGACGGGTGAGAGCTGAGAGGGTGAGGGGAGGACGGGTGAGAGCTGAGAGGGTGAGGGGAGGACGGGTGAGAGCTGAGAGGGAGAGAGGACGGGTGAGAGCTGAGAGGGAGAGAGAACAGGTGAGAGCTGAGAGGGAGAGAGGAGAACAGGTGAGAGCTGAGAGGGTGAGGGGAGAACAGGTGAGAGCTGAGAGGGAGAGAGGAGAACAGGTGAGAGCTGAGAGGGTGAGGGGAGAACAGATGAGAGCTGAGAGGGTGAGGGGAGAACAGGTGAGAGCTGAGAGGGTGAGGGGAGGACAGGCGAGAGCTGAGAGGGTAAGGGGAAATCGGGCGAGAGCTGAGAGGGGAGGACGGCTGAGAGGGTGAGGGGAGGGCGGGTGAGAGCTGAGAGGGTGAGGGGTGAGGGGAGGGTGGGTGAGAGGGTGAGGGGAGGGTGGGTGAGAGGGTGAGGGGAGGGTGGGTGAGGGGAGGATGGGTGAGAGCTGAGAGGGTGAGGGGAGGATGGGTGAGAGCTGAGAGGGTGAGGGGAGGACGGGTGAGAGCTGAGAGGGTGAGGGGAGGACGGCTGAGAGGGTGGACGGCTGAGAGAGTGAGGGGAGGACGGGTGAGAGGGAGAGAGAACAGGTGAGAGCTGAGAGGGTGAGGGGAGAACAGGTGAGAGCTGAGAGGGAGAGAGGAGAACAGGTGAGAGCTGAGAGGGAGAGAGGAGAACAGGTGAGAGCTGAGAGGGTGAGGGGAGAACAGGTGAGAGCTGAGAGGGTGAGCGGAGAACGGGTGAGGGGAGAACAGGTGAGAGGGAGAGAGGAGAACAGGTGAGAGCTGAGAGGGTGAGGGGAGGACGGGTGAGAGCTGAGAGGGTGAGGGGAGGACGGGTGAGAGCTGAGAGGGTGAGGGGAGGATGGGTGAGAGGGAGAGAGGAGAACAGGTGAGAGCTGAGAGGGAGAGAGGAGAACAGGTGAGAGCTGAGAGGGTGAGGGGAGAACAGATGAGAGCTGAGAGGGTGAGGGGAGAACAGGTGAGAGCTGAGAGGGTGAGGGGAGGACAGGCGAGAGCTGAGAGGGTAAGGGGAAATCGGGCGAGAGCTGAGAGGGGAGGACGGCTGAGAGGGTGAGGGGAGGGCGGGTGAGAGCTGAGAGGGTGAGGGGTGAGAGGAGGGTGGGTGAGAGGGTGAGGGGAGGGTGGGTGAGAGCTGAGAGGGTGAGGGGAGGATGGGTGAGAGGGTGAGGGGAGGACGGGTGAGAGCTGAGAGGGTGAGGGGAGGACGGGTGAGAGGGTGAGGGGAGGACGGGTGAGAGGGTGAGGGGAGGACGGGTGAGAGCTGAGAGGGTGAGGGGAGAACAGGTGAGAGGGAGAGAGGAGAATAGGTGAGAGCTGAGAGGGTGAGGGGAGGACGGGTGAGAGCTGAGAGGGTGAGGGGAGGACGGGTGAGAGCTGAGAGGGTGAGGGGAGGACGGCTGAGAGGGTGGACGGCTGAGAGAGTGAGGGGAGGACGGGTGAGAGGGAGAGAGAACAGGTGAGAGCTGAGAGGGAGAGAGGAGAACAGGTGAGAGCTGAGAGGGTGAGGGGAGAACAGGTGAGAGCTGAGAGGGAGAGAGGAGAACAGGTGAGAGCTGAGAGGGAGAGAGGAGAACAGGTGAGAGCTGAGAGGGTGAGGGGAGAACAGGTGAGAGCTGAGAGGGTGAGGGGAGAACGGGTGAGGGGAGAACAGGTGAGAGGGAGAGAGGAGAACAGGTGAGAACTGAGAGGGTGAGGGGAGGACGGGTGAGAGCTGAGAGGGTGAGAGGGTGAGAGGGAGAGAGGAGAACAGGTGAGAGCTGAGAGGGAGAGAGGAGAACAGGTGAGAGGGTGAGGGGAGAACAGATGAGAGCTGAGAGGGTGAGGGGAGAACAGGTGAGAGCTGAGAGGGTGAGGGGAGGACAGGCGAGAGCTGAGAGGGTAAGGGGAAATCGGGCGAGAGCTGAGAGGGGAGGACGGCTGAGAGGGTGAGGGGAGGGCGGGTGAGAGCTGAGAGGGTGAGGGGTGAGAGGAGGGTGGGTGAGAGGGTGAGGGGAGGGTGGGTGAGAGGGTGAGGGGAGGGTGGGTGAGAGCTGAGAGGGTGAGGGGAGGACGGGTGAGAGCTGAGAGGGTGAGGGGAGGACGGGTGAGAGGGTGAGGGGAGGACGGGTGAGAGCTGAGAGGGTGAGGGGAGAACAGGTGAGAGCTGAGAGGGTGAGGGGAGAACAGGTGAGAGGGAGAGAGGAGAACAGGTGAGAGCTGAGAGGGTGAGGGGAGGACGGGTGAGAGCTGAGAGGGTGAGGGGAGGACGGGTGAGAGCTGAGAGGGAGAGAGGAGAACAGGTGAGAGCTGAGAGGGTGAGGGGAGAACAGGTGAGAGGGAGAGAGGAGAACAGGTGAGAGCTGAGAGGGTGAGGGGAGGACGGGTGAGAGCTGAGAGGGTGAGGGGAGGACGGGTGAGAGCTGAGAGGGAGAGAGGAGAACAGGTGAGAGCTGAGAGGGTGAGGGGAGAACAGGTGAGAGGGAGAGAGGAGAACAGGTGAGAGCTGAGAGGTTGAGGGGAGGACGGGTGAGAGCTGAGAGGGAGAGAGAACAGGTGAGAGCTGAGAGGGAGAGAGGAGAACAGGTGAGAGCTGAGAAGGAGAGAGGAGAACAGGTGAGAGCTGAGAGGGAGAGAGGAGAACAGGTGAGAGCTGAGAGGGAGAGAGGAGAACAGGTGAGAGCTGAGAGGGTGAGGGGAGAATAGGTGAGAGCTGAGAGGGAGAGAGGAGGACGGGCGAGAGCTGAGAGGGGAGGACGGCTGAGAGGGTGAGGGGAGGACGGCTGAGAAGGTGAGGGGAGGACGGCTGAGAAGGTGAGGGGAGGACGGCTGAGAGGGTGAGGGGAGGACGGCTGAGAGGGTGAGGGGAGGACGGCTGAGAGGGTGAGGGGAGGGCGGGTGAGAGCTGAGAGGGTGAGGGGAGGGCGGGTGAGAGCTGAGAGGGTGAGGGGAGGGCGGGTGAGAGCTGAGAGGGTGAGGGGAGGGCGGGTGAGAGGGTGAGGGGAGGACGGGTGAGAGCTGAGAGGGTGAGGTGAGGACGGGTGAGAGCTGAGAGGGTGAGGGGAGGACGGGTGAGAGGGTGAGGGGAGGACGGGTGAGAGCTGAGAGGGTGAGGGGAGGACGGGTGAGAGCTGAGAGGGTGAGGGGAGGACAGGTGAGAGCTGAGAGGGAGAGAGAACAGGTGAGAGCTGAGAGGGAGAGAGGAGAACAGGTGAGAGCTGAGAGGGTGAGGGGAGAACAGGTGAGAGCTGAGAGGGAGAGAGGAGAACAGGTGAGAGCTGAGAGGGTGAGGGGAGGACGGGTGAGAGCTGAGAGGGTGAGGGGAGGACGGGTGAGAGCTGAGAGGGTGAGGGGAGGACGGGTGAGAGCTGAGAGGGAGAGAGAACAGGTGAGAGCTGAGAGGGAGAGAGGAGAACAGGTGAGAGCTGAGAGGGAGAGAGGAGAACAGGTGAGAGCTGAGAGGGTGAGGGGAGAACAGGTGAGAGGGAGAGAGGAGAACAGGTGAGAGCTGAGAGGGTGAGGGGAGGACGGGTGAGAGCTGAGAGGGTGAGGGGAGGACGGGCGAGAGCTGAGAGGGGAGGACGGCTGAGAGGGTGAGGGGAGGACGGCTGAGAAGGTGAGGGGAGGACGGCTGAGAAGGTGAGGGGAGGACGGCTGAGAGGGTGAGGGGAGGACGGCTGAGAGGGTGAGGGGAGGACGGCTGAGAGGGTGAGGGGAGGACGGCTGAGAGGGTGAGGGGAGGACGGCTGAGAGGGTGAGGGGAGGGCGGGTGAGAGCTGAGAGGGTGAGGGGAGGACGGGTGAGAGCTGAGAGGGTGAGGTGAGGACGGGTGAGAGCTGAGAGGGTGAGGGGAGGACGGGTGAGAGGGTGAGGGGAGGACGGGTGAGAGCTGAGAGGGTGAGGGGAGGACGGGTGAGAGCTGAGAGGGTGAGGGGAGGACAGGTGAGAGCTGAGAGGGAGAGAGAACAGGTGAGAGCTGAGAGGGAGAGAGGAGAACAGGTGAGAGCTGAGAGGGTGAGGGGAGAACAGGTGAGAGCTGAGAGGGAGAGAGGAGAACAGGTGAGAGCTGAGAGGGTGAGGGGAGGACGGGTGAGAGCTGAGAGGGTGAGGGGAGGACGGGTGAGAGCTGAGAGGGTGAGGGGAGGACGGGTGAGAGCTGAGAGGGAGAGAGAACAGGTGAGAGCTGAGAGGGAGAGAGGAGAACAGGTGAGAGCTGAGAGGGAGAGAGGAGAACAGGTGAGAGCTGAGAGGGTGAGGGGAGAACAGGTGAGAGGGAGAGAGGAGAACAGGTGAGAGCTGAGAGGGTGAGGGGAGGACGGGTGAGAGCTGAGAGGGTGAGGGGAGGACGGGTGAGAGCTGAGAGGGAGAGAGGAGAACAGGTGAGAGCTGAGAGGGTGAGGGGAGAACAGGTGAGAGCTGAGAGGGTGAGGGGAGAACAGGTGAGAGGGAGAGAGGAGAACAGGTGAGAGCTGAGAGGGTGAGGAGGACGGGTGAGAGCTGAGAGGGTGAGGGGAGGACGGGTGAGAGGGAGAGAGGAGAACAGGTGAGAGCTGAGAGGGTGAGGGGAGAACAGGTGAGAGGGAGAGAGGAGAACAGGTGAGAGCTGAGAGGGTGAGGGGAGGACGGGTGAGAGCTGAGAGGGTGAGGGGAGGACGGGTGAGAGCTGAGAGGGAGAGAGGAGAACAGGTGAGAGCTGAGAGGGTGAGGGGAGAACAGGTGAGAGGGAGAGAGGAGAACAGGTGAGAGCTGAGAGGGTGAGGGGAGGACGGGTGAGAGCTGAGAGAGGAGAACAGATGAGAGCTGAGAGGTTGAGGGGAGGACGGGTGAGAGCTGAGAGGGAGAGAGAACAGGTGAGAGCTGAGAGGGAGAGAGGAGAACAGGTGAGAGCTGAGAGGGAGAGAGGAGAACAGGTGAGAGCTGAGAGGGTGAGGGGAGAATAGGTGAGAGCTGAGAGGGAGAGAGGAGGACGGGCGAGAGCTGAGAGGGGAGGACGGCTGAGAGGGTGAGGGGAGGACGGCTGAGAAGGTGAGGGGAGGACGGCTGAGAAGGTGAGGGGAGGACGGCTGAGAGGGTGAGGGGAGGACGGCTGAGAGGGTGAGGGGAGGACGGCTGAGAGGGTGAGGGGAGGACGGCTGAGAGGGTGAGGGGAGGGCGGGTGAGAGCTGAGAGGGTGAGGGGAGGGCGGGTGAGAGGGTGAGGGGAGGACGGCTGAGAGCTGAGAGGGTGAGGGGAGGGCGGGTGAGAGCTGAGAGGGTGAGGGGAGGGCGGGTGAGAGGGTGAGGGGAGGACGGCTGAGAGCTGAGAGGGTGAGGGGAGAATAGGTGAGAGCTGAGAGGGAGAGAGGAGGACGGGCGAGAGCTGAGAGGGGAGGACGGCTGAGAGGGTGAGGGGAGGACGGCTGAGAAGGTGAGGGGAGGACGGCTGAGAGGGTGAGGGGAGGACGGCTGAGAGGGTGAGGGGAGGACGGCTGAGAGGGTGAGGGGAGGACGGCTGAGAGGGTGAGGGGAGGACGGCTGAGAGGGTGAGGGGAGGACGGCTGAGAGGGTGAGGGGAGGGCGGCTGAGAGGGTGAGGGGAGGACGGCTGAGAGGGTGAGGGGAGGGCGGGTGAGAGCTGAGAGGGTGAGGGGAGGGCGGGTGAGAGGGTGAGGGGAGAACAGGTGAGAGGGAGAGAGGAGAACAGGTGAGAGCTGAGAGGGTGAGGGGAGAACAGGTGAGAGCTGAGAGGGAGAGAGAACGGGTGAGAGCTGAGAGGGTGAGGGGAGAACGGGTGAGAGCTGAGAGGGTGAGGGGAGAACAGGTGAGAGCTGAGAGGGTGAGGGGAGGACGGGCGAGAGCTGAGAGGCAGAGAGGAGAACAGGTGAGAGGGAGAGAGAACAGGTGAGAGCTGAGAGGGTGAGAGCTGAGAGGAGAACAGATATAGAGATTTTATTTACATGAGTTAATATATACTGTACATATTCCTACTGTGGGGTATGATATTGTGCCCGGCGGTACACGCCCACCCCGGCCTCTCGTGCCCGGCGGTACACGCCCACCCCGGCCTCTCGTGCCCGGCGGTACACGCCCACCCCGGCCTCTCGTGCTAGCCTCCTCTGGTCGTGTAAAGCTGCCATTACTGTCCAGTAGACAATAACAGCCAGCCACGGTCTGATCACTAGATGGAGCGATACGCAGCTGTCTCTGCCACCCCCATATTATTATATTTGGGGGAGAGGAGGTGAATGCAGATGGGAATAATATAGAAGGTTTGCAGTATAGTGATAGGATCCCCTTATGCCTGTCTCCTCCTCCCTGTGATCGCAGGGCCCCCTCTGTACTGTGACTAGTGCCCGTTCTGTGTATTAGTACCACACCTCAGCTCATCGTGGTGTAACACAAGTACTACACCAGGCCTGTCCAACCTGCGGCCCTCCAGATGTTGTGAAACTACAAGCCCCAGCATGCTTTGCCAGTAGACAACCTGTTGATAGCTGGAAGGGCATGCTGGGACTTGTAGTTTCACAACATCTGGAGGGCCGCAGGTTGGACAGGCCTGTACTACACTGTCTATAGGTTATATCATGATTCATGCTGCTCTCTCTTGCTTACTCCAGGATGTCTCGGGACTGTGAAGAAGAGAGCGCTCTCCCAGCTAACTCTGCCCCCCGGCCGCTCACCCTGGCTCCTGACCTGGCAGAGGCTCATCCTCTACTAGACATCTCCCTGACCCCTGACAAGGGCGGGGGCATCCTGCGCAGGGAGACGGGGGATGGTAGGAGGAGGCAGAGACAGGTATGACACTGCCGGGCTGTAATGTCCTCAATGCAGCATAGAGCACCCAGACTGTATATGTCAGACATATTTCTACCCTCAGGTCCGCTTTGATGTTGGCGATACGGTTCCAGGAGCCCTCGCAGCTCCCAGAATGCACAGCAGCGCTGCGCTGAGACACAAGGTGCAGAGCGAAGCTCAGCAGGAGTTTGACGCCGAGAGCGCAGTGCAGAGTGAGTTGGGCCGATCCTTCTCGGCGAGACGCAACGTGGAGAGCGAGGCGGCCAAAGGTGAGAGCGCGAGGCGACCCGTATGTATGGACAGGAGGAGACGTAACGTTTCTCTAACGCCAGCTCTCTCCTACAGCTCTCAATGTATCCAGAGTGCAGAGCCTGTACCAGGGCCTGGTCAGCGTAGAGCCCCCTGCAGAACATCTCCAGAGACTGACGGCACAGCACAGGAGAACGGAGCCCCAGGAGGTCAGCTCACTCAGTCTCCGTAGTACTCGGCCTGTACGATGATCGTATGATCCTAATTCTCTCCTCCTCCCCCCACAGGTGCCTCAGGTAGAGGGTCCCGACCTCTTCGTCTTCGCAGACCACTGTGAAAGGTTCACGGAGACCCCATACTTGGGCGTAGACGGACTGCCCCCCTTTACCCTCCTGCCCCGGTCACGGCCGCCACATTCAGTGTTTGACATGTTCCACAAGCTGGGGGAGTGGGCGTCGTAGCTCCGACCCCCAGACACTGTACAGTTTTCTACATTTGTTTACAATAAAGGCTGCGTTTATAGACTAGTGTGTCCCACGTGTACTGAGGGGAAGTCACCCAGATACTGCTGTCACGGAGCTATGGCGGTGTGAGTGGTGGGATGGATGTGACACATGGTGTTCTAGGGAGAGAGTGCTCCTCGTTCCACCCAACCAGCCGCATCACATGACTTCACCCTCCGGCAACCTTTACTTCATCCCAGGGGTTGTTCAACCATTTATTGTGTAGTGTCTGTGTCCTAAGGTGCAAGAAGCCTTATTACACTGACAATGAGATCATGTATAAGCAATGTGAGGTGATATAGTGTATATGTGTACACTGGGGTGTCCGGTGAGATGAGAGGGATTCGCCCCCTCTGTAAGACCCCCAATGATTCCTTCTGCATCCTGACAATGAGGGGATATAGTGTATATGTGTACACTGGGGTGTCTGGGTGAGGTGATAGTCGCCCCCTCTGTAAGACACCCAATAATTCCTTTTGCATCCTGACAATGAGGGGATATAGTGTATATGTGTACACTGGGGTGTCTGGGTGAGGTGATAGTCGCCCCCTCTTGTAAGACACCCAATGATTCCTTTTGCATCCTGACAACGAGGGGATATAGTGTATATGTGTAAACTGGGGTGTCTGGGTGAGGT